>JAULUF010000013.1:8675000-9875000 GCA_031834385.1 Semotilus atromaculatus | reverse complement strand
TTATGTTTTATATAAACATGCAATTAAGTAGATGTTTGAATTTCTTGCAGGTAAAACGCCTAAAATGTTAGCTTTAGCCTTGCTAGAATGAAAGTATTGATGTTAGCTGCAGTCTGCAGCAACAGATGCTATTGCGCAAGACTTTGCAATGATCCCCATGCATTTACTCTGAGAAAAAACTCTCAAAAGTCTGTACTTTTCCATACTTTAAGGTCTTGTGTGTTTTCCCCCCAAACACTCCTCCTCCCTCTGTTCATCAAATCCCACCCCGTTCTGCCCACCAACTTCTCAAAGAGGACTTGTTTGGATCTATAACTATTACTGTTCACAACCAGCGTAGGGGCTCAGATAACATCAGCGTCTTCCATGATAGGATGGGGCTAATATCTTCAACGGCCATTTCAAAGGCTACTTGCTCTCTGATTGGCTGTTGCTGTAGCTAATCATGTTAGTGTGTGACAGCAAGAATGTACACAGAGTCTGTTTTTGCACTGAGAGAAATCAAAATCTCTCTCTCAACCCTCCTTAGTTTTACACAAACCGTTTTGGCACAAAAATGAAATATATAAAAAGATGGAAAGTGGATGGTGTCGACTGGCACTAAAATTAGCAGCATTCCAATATGCTTGTTGCAGCAAGCTGAGGTTTATGTACTCAAGGGCTTATAGTTAGTTAAGGGGTGTGTCGCTGTGCGGTGGAACTTGTTGCACACTAACAGAAAGGCTGAAAATGTTAGTTTAAAGCTTCAGCCTTTGGTTATGTGTGGGTTGTAAACTTTTACTGTAAACGTTATAACCAGCTAGTTTGTGAGCATTTAAAATGCACTTAGATTTATGCTAATTTACTGTGCAGACACCATCATCATTTTTACTCTTTTGTCTGACTTTAAATAATTACGATGATCATCAAAGGACCTGTTTCCTGCGGAAGAAATTACAGATGAGTCATTTAGAAAATGCCTAAAATATACAGGAACCACACAAACACCTATAGTGAAACTATTTAGGAGCAGTAATGTGCACTACAATTATATCTAGATAGGGTTTAGAGTAAATCAAACTAAATATGAGAACCAGCAATGCTTCATTTAACTCTGTCTATAGGAAAACACCTGAAAATATTGAGGATTCACCTAAAATTCCATTCATGCCGTCAGATTGTTTACTTGGAATCATAGCAGTTCGTTTCTAGAAGTGAGAATCACAATATCCATAAAATGACGTCAACATAACTGCAGCTGGGTAGAAAATCACAAAGGGAAAATCCAAAATGGCAGCGTTGCCTTCAAGGCAACCGATTACCGATTAAGTAGTTGTTTCGGTAACTGTAATAAAATAAAAATTCTACTTAAAATAAAAAAAAAAGTAAAAACTTGATCTTAAAGAAAATGAGAAATGTTGCCTTGTCAACTAACTGAAATAAATTAGAGGTTTAGTTAATATTACTAAAACTGAAATAAAAAGTAATAAAATGACAAAAACAGTTAACAACTTTACAACAATTAAAATGAAAAATGAAAATATAAAAGTAAAAGCTAACTAAAAAAAAAAATACAAAAATACTATAATAGTATACATTCTAAAGATTTTCGTAAAAAATACAACCCAGGTGCAGAACGCAGGAATTTTACGTATTGATTTTTATTCAACTTTATTTTTAAGTTGTCATTATTACAATGTAATTATATATTTAACTACTGAGGAATATTAATTAACTACATGTACTTACTATCAAGTTAGGGTAGGATTAGGATTTGGTTGAGGGTTAGTTACATGTAATTATGCATAATTTACTGTTATTGATATGGTACATGTAACATAAGTAACACGGACACTGTAACATATGTAACAAGGACACTGTAAAATAAAGTGTTACCCTGATTTTTTCACAGGTGTTTTAGCGGTTTATTGATTTGTGCATTGCTCTGGGTTTTAAGGTTGAAGGAAATGTCCATAAAGTACTAGGTGGTCATTTTCTGACAGGACGTTTTTCCACAGATTTTTTTCTTGGAGTGTATAAATAATAATGCATCAGGAAAACCAGTCCTGTTGTAATGTATAAAGGATATGTTCTTGGATACATGTTTTATCAGAAGTCATATATTTCTTAGTATTTCTTAGTACTTAGTATCAGTATTAATCCTAAACCATTACTCTAATATTTAAGAGAGGATGCCCAAAGTTCAACAACTTCTTCATCTTTGACCGTGAAAAAACACATTTTGCTTTCAAAAGCTGCTGCGTTTTGACAAAAACAGTCCCAGTGATCAAACCCCAGTGCTCAAACCACTCCAGGCTGACAGAGACGGATCATCTGCATGAAACGGGCCGTTTGTGGTGCATGATCTGCTCTATATTGGATGTAGGAGGCCCTTTATTGTTAGAGACGTCTGTGAAGGAGAGGAGAGAATATAGAGGGAAAAGGAGGGGGCCGTAAAACATGAAGTGGAGCCTTTGGGCCTGTTAGGAGATTAAGCTACGTGCGAGAGGAAGAGAGCTAGTCAGCGGGAGGGAGAGAGTCGATTGGGATTGAGTGCTCTCTTATATAATTATCTCACTGAATAATCCTGCTCGCAGTGTCTTTAGCAGCGGGGGAAGGGAACGGACTCGCATTCACAGTCTGTGGGTCGTGCCTTCACCTTATCTGCTGTTTGCTCAATGCTGCTTTTGTTGCTATTTTAGAAAATCTGATCTGCGTGGATGTTGTTGAGCTAAAATAATTCACATTTACAGCTACATACATGCATTTGACAGACACTTCTGTCTCAGTGTGACCACAGTGCATTCGAGATACATTTTTAGCAGTTGGCACTATAGCATTTGAGGCTAATATGCTACATTGTGACCATAATCACAGATAAAAGAGTTGCTAGCTACACTCTTTATCCATAAATTTGTACCTTATTGCTTACATCAAGAACTGTTCATCTCTACACAACCATATAGTCATTATAGCTACTGTAGCTAAACTTGTTAACTTGCTTTAAGTGCACACATGATGTTTCAGGCTGACAAATTGTGGTGTGGTTATAACACTCCACAACCTAACAATATGCTATTTGTGTGAAGTATTGATAACTTGCTCAGCAGGTCAAACAGTTGTGAGTCAAGCTGACATGCCTTTTGTTCTTGCATGTCATGACATGTCATACGAAGAGGACACAGCAAAAAAAGGATTTTCTAACTCAGTATATTTTCAGTCTAATTAGTAATTTTTCATAAATTTTTTCAGAAAACAAGACTTGCTTCTTAAGTAATGTTTCTTCTCAAGATAGCATAGATAAGTGCAATAGAAAACCAAGACAAAATAGATCATCATTTTTTACAGTGGGCATAATTGTGCGCCACTTGCACCTAAAGTTTTCAACACAGATTTGTTTCTATAGCAAAGGCCTTTGAAAGGGAACCCATCCCCCACAAAACACACATCCACACCAGCCCTCAACTGTAATCAGGCTCTTGGACATTTAAAGGTATAGCACACATTTATTTTGGATGAAAGCATCCATGTAAAGTTTTTCAGTTTTCACTGTAGTATTTTCTGTACAGATTTGCATTCCCCTGTCCAAATCACTGATGGAATGATCTGTAATTAACATTAGCAACCAAAGTTCAAATCATAGTAGATTTACTTGGCATCAGTCTCTACAGTGGCTTATTTTGCTTTTAATGTTTTTTTCCCCAATGATTTTAAACACAAACTATATATTTTGATGCTGTATATAAAGCTGTTAGTGAAAATAAAAGTTCTGCAAAGTTTTGAAGAACAAAGACAGATCAAAGATCAAAGATTTTTTTCTTCTAAAATAAAAAAAATAAAAATTAGTCATCATCAATTCCAGTCTCAGTTCCTGTTACATACCTACGTAATAATATTTAAAAAATAAATAAATAATGCCAGCCTATGGTTTTCATTGGCTTGCCCATGAACAACATCTACTTTGACCCGTCCTCAAACTCATAGTTGTAGCTGAGGCTGGGAAGAGTTTGATTCATGTTGTCAACATGTCGAGAAGACGCTGTAGGTGCTGCGAATTCACTTTACTGCATTTCAAAAGGAGGAGAACTAAGCTGGAATTGATATGGAAAAACCGGCACCATCGTTATTGTTCACTGTGTACAATTGCTGAGGAAGATCCGAAGCTGAAATTCAGATATGTAATGGCGTTTCGTTTCCGACACCTGCTGTAAGAGGTTGACCAATCACAACAGACTGGGCCATCTGACCAATCAGAACAGAGTAGACCAATCACAACAGACTGGGCCATCTGACCAATCAGAAAATAGTTGACCAATCACAACAGACTGGGCCATCTGACCAATCAGAGCAGAGTAGACCAATCACAAGAGACTGGGCCATCTGACCAATCAGAGAAGAGTTGACCAATCACAAGAGACTGGACCATCTGACCAATCAGAGCAGAGTAGACCAATCACAAGAGACTGGACCATCTGACCAATCAGAAGTAGACCAATCACGACAGACTGGGCCATCTGACCAATCAGAGTAGAGTTGACCAATCACAACAGACTGGGCCATCTGACCAATCAGAGCAGAGCAGGCTTTCGGGAGGAGGGGTTTAGAGACAATGAACCGTTTTTAGACGTTAGGTGCGTGCTGCAATGTGTATTATGAGAAAATTAAAGTGTTTTTACCTTTGATGCATGTAAACCTTTTGTACCTTTTGAGACGATAAAAACTAAATTAAGAATCTTTCAAATAGCATAATAGGGGCACTTTAAAAATAAAGTGGATAAAAGATTTTTGCCAAGTTTCCAACAAAGGTTTTTTTTATATAATGTGAGAAATCTTGCACATTAGAGAAGCAGGTATTATGGTAAGGGTCATTGTTGACTTTATTTCACTATATGAATATGAAATACTTTTATGAAAGATAAAGAAAAGGAGAACAAGGCATGCATGGAGGGCCAGGTTTGACATCATGTATGTTTGCTAAAGTTCTGGCTTGACTGTTAGCAGTCGTTCTACTGTCTCTCCCCAACTCCTATACCATCATTATCACATGATCAAGATCTTCTGCTTCTTTGGAACTCAAATCCAAATTCTTCCTTATTTCAGAGTTTCAATTTGATTTCAATATATGAATTCTATACTTTCTTTTCAGAAAGGTTGTCTGTCATGACAGAATGTTTAATGCCTGAAATAATTATCTTTTTTTATTAACTTTTAAAAGTATTCCATGTAGTTTCTGAATCAGTATGAGGTCATAAAACCAATATGAGGTCATAACAATTATACACACATTATAAAGATTATGCAATACACTGCCGAGGCATGTAACCTGTCCGTTTACAGTGTGGGAGTGTTTCTAACTTTCTAAAATTTATCTAAATGTTATATACCGTAATATTTATTTGGCAAAATGAGTTTAATGTTAAACCACTTTGTTTACTGATTAACCTTGATGAACCACAAGACACATTTGATCTGAACACATCAAGCTCTGGTCAAAGGGCAGCTTTGCCTCATTCAACACATGTACGCCCCTGAAATCTTGTTCTTGCATGGCATAAGGCATTTTTAATCTCAAACTAGTTGGTTAATGTGCGTGTGTTTGAATTGAACAATAGATTTAAAAGTTGTATTTTATGCTCTTGAGAAAGTTTTCTTTCATCAAGGTTTAGATTCAAATTGATATTAATGTTTAAGCGTGCATTTTAGAAGCTGTAACTTGTCACCAAATTTCCATTTTTATTGACAAGAGTATATCTGTGTAAACCTGTCAAAAACATGCCCATGCCACATTTCGTCACAAAAACAAAGTTATATTTTGCTTAAGGAAAATGCAGCCTGTTTTTGCATTATTTTCACATTTCCTAAACACATTTCCTCAAATTCTCATTACTGTAATGGATAAAGTAATGGATACTATAGTGAAACATAAACATTATGTATACATATTTTCATATAGTATTTGTTACACTGTCTTTTATTTATGCAAATTGAAGTAAAACCGATGTAGCATATTTATTTTTCATTTGTTAAATTACAAAGAATTTTGCAAAATTACAACATCTAAAATGCGATTATGAGATAAAAAATTGGCTTTGTCATGAAAATTATAACAAAATATTAAATTCTTTATGCAAAATATACTTTATATTCTTTTTAGAAATATTATGTATTCTTTCAAAATGATGAGGTCATAAAAAATTGCAAGTAAAATAATTTAATTAAAAATGGTTTTAGATTCAAGACACTCCTGCCATGTCAACTACCCAACACTCTTAAAATCCATTTGAAAGTCTGTTTTCCCATCTTAGTGAAGTGTTTATTTCTTTTATCGACAGTTAAAGGGCTATAGAAATGGAGTTGAACATACAATCCTGTAGGTTTGGCTGGAAGAAGTTGCGCCACGATTATTATCTGACATGCAGTTGGCAAGCTGTGCAAAGGGGCTGAACCGCTGTTGATGAAAACACTCGGGGTATATTCATGAGAAAGATTTCATCTGAGCCTTTTTATAGAACCTTTTTGCATTTTTATTCACTGGCAGGGCTTTAAATGTCCTTATTAACACATCATACACAAGACTAAAGATGATAATAGGTCTCATTGTGTGCTTCAGAATGGAAACCCAATTAGTGACGCAGATTATACGGTTATATAGAGGCTCTTTTGCACACACACCTTGTCTCATGAGCATTGCTATTGTTCTTGTGCCAGATCTTCAAGAGTCAGCAATGATGTTCAAGAAGGGTGTGTATGTATTTTATATGGAAAGAAGAAAAGGTGCTTCTTAAATGTTACGCAGGAATCATATTTCTGTCATGCGTCTCCTTTCATAACCCCAAAATATTTGGATAATGCCATTCTGTAAAATGTTGCTGGGTTTCAACAATGCAACTGTAAATGATGCAAAGGTTGTGAATAATCTTTGACAAGTCATTATGATATTTGCTGGTTATTATTCATGGAGCAAAACGCATCCAAAATATAAACAGTGAATAAAAAAAATATGTAGACAACGTGTAGCAAAATGACGATTTATTATGAAAAAACATTCACAAAGAGTTATAGTTTTGCAATACAAACCGCAGCTATGTTTGTCATGAGTGATCAAATTATCTTGATGGTGATTGGCTGGCTGGTCTCACTCCTACTTTGGACGACCAGTCGTAATACATCACAGAACAAACAAACAAAACAATGTCTGGTCACATTGCAAACGACAGATTTAGTTGTGAAAACAGTTCAGAAACCAACGTAGTGCTGATGTAAACGTGTTACCTGTGGCAGGTGTCTAAATACATGGTGCCACAGTGTCACAGAATTGTTTGAAGTCCCTTTGCATGAAGCCTTCGCTTTGCATCACGTCGTCTTCTGATGGGAAATACTGCATGCTTTCCTCTTGATCGAAGCCGAAGAAGGGAAGAGGCTGGCATTGCTTCATCTGACGTGCGTAAAATGTGGGTGGTGAAGGCAGATCTGGACTGTCCAACAGCGCGCCTCTAGCGTTTTCCAGCACACCAAGGTACGAGTCCATATCCGCAAAGTCCATTTCGCAGTCGGACCCGCTGTCTGTGCCAACTGAGTCCGATCGCATATGCATCATCTGATATTTCTCATGCATGAGGAACTGGTTGGTGTTCCTGGGCGCCCTCATGCCAGGCGCTCGGTTGCCTTGAACGTTGGCAGGACGCAATGAGACCACAGTGGCAGACCACCGAGACGGTCTCGCACGATTTCTGCGCATTTCTGGACAGTGCGCCTTTCTTCCTGGCCTCCTTCCCCATTTGTGCCACTTGTGTTTACCACCGCCATTGCTTCTCCTCGACTCGCTCTTGTGTTTTTCCGTCTCCTTGATGGAAGGTCTGTTGCCGTAGACCTCCCATTGGCATATCATGCCCCTTCCACACATTTTCTCAGTGTCTAGCATCAGTTGTAGGGCGCGCTCACATAATCTGGAGGGCAACAAAGGCTGTTTCTTCTCCTTGATTAGGGGTTTTGGTTACTCGTGCCTTTCTACACGATTCACCCCCTCAGTCGTCTACCTTTTTACTTTCTTTTCCGATTTTTTCTTTGTCACTGGCTTTAGATGGCACATAGCCTGGCGCAGTGCCCTCTGTATAGGCAGCTTGACTCGCGTGTGGCTCTGATCTGAGATCAGTCACACCCCTCCTCAGCTTTTCCGAGTAACCAGTGTCTTTTTTTTGCCTCAGATTAAAAGCAAATTCGTTGTTTAAATGTCTAAAGAGTGTAAAAAAATATGTTTGTAGTTTGTTTTACTTTTGGTTAAATGCCAACAAACTACGCTTTCTGCCCGTACCTGACTAGCGCTTGTCTCGATATGACAGTTGACATCTACAGAAATCAGCGTCTGGTGTGATATTTATAGTGTTGGGGCGCTTCAAACCCCATCGAAGGCATAGGGGCGTTTCATTCTTTCTTGAGGTAAAGTATTTCAAATATAACTATAATGTTATCTAAAAATATCCTATGTATGGTAATTTATACTTACATTTTAAAATATTTTAAAGCAAATATATATTTTTACGTAAAGAGTGTTATTTCGTATTCCGAAAAATGTCCCCCTCCGCGATCGGAATGGTTTGTTCCTTCTCTGGGCGTCTTCGCAGCTGCTGTTCCAGGATCAGTTTTTGCTATCAATCCGCGTCTTTTTCATATATGGACAAGAACGCTAATCTGCCCCTAGATCAGTTGAGAAACGTCATAACGACAAAGAGAGCGTATACGTGATGTATGTGAAAGATGTGAAGACAACAAATTAATGGCTGTATGAACTCGTAGTTCTCTTTTTAGTCGTTATTGTTTCTCGGTTCTCTTTTAGGCTATACACGCACTCTCGTTTTCCTTATTAGGATATTAAATGCACTATACGTATGCATATGAACACATTTTCTGTTTATTTATCAATATGACTAAGATTTTCCATCGATGTGACATTTATTGTTTAATCGAGAGTCTAAAATGAATGAACCGCTTGAACAATTACTTACTATTTTGTAGTAGGGACAATTACAAAAATGCTTAGTTTATGACCTAACGGCGCTTACAAACACACACTTTTCTTCTTCCTTTCGACCAACCTCGTCAAACCTTTGAATAACAAACAAAGAGGAGGAAAATGTGGCACTTCCTTACACGATGGCGGAGGATTAAAGCACTGATTTTCTGTATTAAACTCACATCAAGCTCGACGAACCGAGAAGATGGTTGCCTTCAGCCTGACATGAATAAATAAATAAATGAACGAGTGAATGCATTCAATGCATCAGTGATTACACGAGTGAGTGAGTGAATGAGTGAATGAACAGACATGTCAGTCAGACAGGATGAATGAAACGGAGATGGGAGTATATTCGTTTATTTTAAATAGAGATAGATAGATAGATAGATAGATAGATAGATAGATAGATAGATAGATAGATAGATTTTAACATGGACAGACATACAGAGACAGAAAAGGCAAAAGATAGACTAAGAGAGACAGAGAGAGAGATAGGAAGTATCAGTTTATATTTTATCTTGTGGTGAGTAAACCATCCCAACAAACACATAACGTTCTAAATGGTTCCCTTTTGATGTTTTTTTTTTTGGGAACTAAATAAGAACGTTCTGGGAACCAAAAATTGTTGGGATCTCTGTCAACTTAGCCTTACCAACCCTTCTTTGTTGCTGGATTTCCATATGTGAGCTGAATATCTTTAATACGTAATATATAAAATGTATTTATATTGGCCTATGTCATAATAATAAATAATAATAAATAATTTGTGCAACGGTGATTGTGTTAGTTTTCTTTCTTGAAATAATGGTAGCTAAACTATTAATACTATTATTATAAATTGTATATTGTTATATTTTAAATAATTAAGAATAATACTTTGATTTATATATATATTAATTTATATATATAAATATAAAGAATCAATCAAATTATTCGATTAACAGAATTGTAACAGAGTTCTTACAATTTATACTATAGGTGTTCTTTATGATTATTTATTTAGATTTTTTTAAATGTATTATTGGTTGCAACCACAACCTATTCCTTGTCTCTGAAACCCCTAGGGGTTCATAATGAAATTGCAGGGTTTTTTGGGATTGTTACAGTAACACTAGTCACATGACCGTATATTTTATATACATTTAAACGTGTATTTACAAAAACAGTGTTTGATATAATATCTATCAAAATATTACTTTACTCTGATATCAAATAAACTACAAAAAAAACGTATACATGTATTGTTCATTATATGTATTAAAGATTAACCCGTTACTTTATATTTCAGTGGGTACATCGTAAAGTAAATAGGGGGGGAATCTCATTGAAATTCACCCTAAAGATCACTGGAGTCATAGTATTGATATTTATGATTTGAGTTCTGCTGACGATGTAATGCATAGCTTTCGTAGGAACAGCCTCATGCGATAGGGGGCGATAAAGCTCTCTCTGTGCGCGCGCGCCGCGGCCTGTGAGAAAAACGAGTAGGAGGAGCTTTGTTTCGGGTTAAACCACAACAAAGATGGAGGCGCTACATGACAGCTAGGCTTGCATTTTTTCATCGCGCCGCGCTCAAACTCGCGCTGAAGTGAAGATGGACGCGCCGCATCTGTCAGAGCAGAGCCCGGAGAAACGCGTCCGTATCGTGGGATCCGAGCTGGTGGAGAATTACACGGTAATGAAGGGTTTTATTAGGGTCGGCTGTTCAGTGCATATTCATGTCTATGATGACGATTTGCGAATTAAATAAGTGAAAGTGATTTATATTGTTAGTTTGGTTGGATATAAGTATATTTAGTTTAGATTAGATTAAAATAGGATTTGTGTAACGTAAAAAAATACAACAGGCGTTTAAGAAAACAATGTTTTGTTGCATAAGAGCGGATGTTTATTTTTATATTAAACATTTGATGATTTGCATAAGAGGTCATTATTTGATTATAGGAATAATTTATCAATGTTTAGAGAAATGTATTTATTTTTAATAGGCATGTTGATAAAAAAAAATAGCGGTTCATATAGTGTCAAAGGCCACTTTAAGGATTTGCATGCTCATTTGCATGAAACACAATATGAGTTAAATATGAATTTTTGACAAACTGGAGAGGCGTTGATTGGTTTGCAGTGTTTAAAACTCATTTATGAGCAATTTAATTTTATGTAAAACAAATACAAATGTATTTACTCAACCCCCTCAGGTTTACATTATAGAGGTGAAGGTTGGAGATCACAGTTGGACTGTCAAACATCGTTACAGCGACTTTCACGATTTGCACGAAAAAGTGAGTTACACAGGCTCATTTCTAAAACCATAGATCAGACCTCAGATATTAACATTGTGTTCATAGTTCACAGGGAGTGTCTGATAAAACTGATTAAATGTTGTTGACTTCAGCTCACTGTGGAGAAGAAGATTGATAAACATCTGCTGCCGCCCAAGAAGATCATCGGCAAAAACTCCAAAAGCCTCGTTGAGAAGCGACAAAAGGAGCTGGAAGTTTATCTCCAAACACTCCTCAGCAGATTCCCTGCGGCGACTCCCAAAGTCCTGTCTAACTTCTTGCATTTTCACTTATATGTAAGTTTTCATGTGCTTTGTGTTTGATAAGAAGCGAGAGATTGCGTCAATGTGATTACAAGAATGTTAACCGAAGATTCCTGCGCTTCATATCTGTCACATGCCGGTTAAATATTAACTGGAGTGTGTGTAATCCATCCAAAACAATTGGATGCAACCCTTGCTCTGTTGCCTTGACATCCAGTAAAGATGAATCTCTGCATTCTCTCCTCTCAGCCGTATAAACGGTTCTCAGAACAGCAGAGCCTGTTATCTCGCTGTAAGCGATGTTTTCCTGCTGACAGTAGTGGTATTGATATTGATCTCTGAACGACTTTTGTCTGGAAGAGGCATATGACCGGACTGAGTTGTTTTGGAGAGGGCACTTTTGTTGGATTTGTGCCTGAGTTATTTTAGCATCTTTTCTATGGAAGCTTGTTTTCCTTTATGGAATGAAAAAAAAAAAAGTTTATATCTCACAATTCTGAGAGAAAAAAAGTCAGAATTGTGGCATGTAAACCGGCAGTTCTGAAATATCTTGCAATTCTGAGATTATATCTCATAATTTGGACTTTTGTCTCAGAATTGTGAGATATAAACAGATGATTAAAACTTATTTTTCTTTTAATTGTGTGTTTATGTCTAACAATTCTGAGAAAAAAAGCCATAATTGCTGCATAAAAACTGGCAGTTCTGAACTGAAAAAGTTAGAATTGCACCATATAAACTCGCAATTGCCAGAAAAAGTCAGAATTATCTCACAATTCTGACTTTTTTCAGAGTTGCCTGTTTATATCCCGCAAATGGAAATTATTAAATTGTAAAAAAAAATGGATTCTGTGGGGGGAAACAAGCTTCCATACTGTTGTTCAGATAGTATTATAGTGTTATTAATATTTAAAAATAGGTTTTATTTTTATATTTTCTGTTTTCGTTTTAATTTAATCTTGTGGTGTTTTGTCATTTTTATTAGCCTTTTATATCATTTTTATTTCAGTTTTATATTATGTTGTTTTAGTATATCAATTTAGAATATCAAACTAAATGAAAATTAAAAATGTTGACTTGGCAAATAGCTGAAATAAAGTAAATTATTATAATTTTTATTTTTATTTAATGACCCTTATTTGTGCACGTAAAAGTGTTTCAAGGCATTTTCTCAGAATATTTAGAAGCAACAAAACAAGCTGTAAGGAGGAAATTGAAGTGGTTTCTGCATTCCTCCGGCGAGATCTTTCAGGAAATGAGTTTGGAGAAGCACATGCCGGTCATTAAAGCTCAATCACGTGACATTAAATTTCTATTTTTGACAAAAACGTCCTTATTTTCAGGAAATCAATGGAATCGCTGCTGCCCTGGCTGAAGAGCTCTTTCATAACGGTCTGTTACCTTATATCAATAGCTAGTTATTACATGCTTGAAATGTACAAAATTAAATGTATTGAATGATAAGATAACCGATATAATTGGCAGTATTTAAAATCTAATTTTATAGTAAAGCTCCAAATTAGACTTTTGCATTCGACATCTATAGTCTTGGAACCTGCTATAGAAAAAAAATACTTTTTAATTGTAAAAAATAAAACCTTATTATCCTATTACACATTTTCTACCAATGGTGATGAAATGCAAAAAAAGAGACTACGTTGGCGCATAGTAGCTGATAAATGACTAAAATATTTTTGCATGTTCAACAAATCCCATTTTAAAATATTTATTTACACATATTATGATCAGTTTTATCATCATGTGTGCGTTCCAGGATTCTCTATTAAATGTGGTGTTTGTGTCTCTTGTCCCAGGCGAGCAGTTGTTGGCAGCAGGCGAGGTGTTTTTTCTCAGACCCCTCCAGCTGTACGCCGTCACACAGCAACTGAAACTCGCCAAGCCCACCTGTGCCAACGGAGATGCCAAGGCCGACCTCGGGCACATCCTGGACTTCACCTGCCGCCTCAAGTACCTCAAGGTCGGAGTCTGTCACTTTAATGAAAGTATGATACGTTGGTACCTGATATGTCAGTATTGATTCGCTGATATTAGTCATTTTTTTAATCTGTAAATTGATAAATAATTATGTCAATTAATTTATAATATAAATTGTATATACAGTATACACACATTTATTATGATTATTTTATTTCATTTTATACATGCATACATATACAGTCTGTATATATATATATATATATATATATATATATATATATATATATACAGTACTGTGCAAAAGTCTTAGGCACGTTAGTATGTTCGCCCCAAAAAATGGTTTCAAGCCAGTAATTTGTATCTTTTGCTGTAGTGTGTTAGTTGGAAATATCAGTTTATATTTCCAAACATTCATTTTGCCATTAATTGTAATAATATAGTGAGATTTATAAATGCACAAGGACTCTGACAACAGCTGGTATAATCCGCTCAGAGATCTGATCTCACCATCATCAAGTCCATCTGGGATTACATGAAGAAACAAAAAACTGAGACAGAATAAATCCAGAAGAACTGTGGCATTGTCTCCAAGGCTCTTGAAGAAACCTGCCTGCAAAGCTACAGTACTGTGAAAAGTTTTAGGCACTTAAAAAAAATGCTGTAAAAATGCTTTAAAGTGAGGAGGCTTTCAAAAATAATGTCATAAATAGATTTTATTTATCAATTAACTTCTATTAACTAAATCAAATCAATATTTGGCATGACCACCCTTTGTGTTTAAAACAGTTTTTTTCCAAGTACACTTGCACATAGTTTTTCAGGTAGCTTTGCAGGTCGATTTCTTCAAGTGTCTTGGAGACGTTGCCGCAATTCTTTTGGATTTAGTCTGTCTCAGTTTTTTCTGTTTCTTCATGTAATCCCAGATGGACTCGATGATGGTGAGATCAGATGATCCTCAGATGACAACTGGCTGTTGTCAGACTCCTTGTGCATACAAAAATTTCAGTGGATTATTACAATTAATGGCAAAATGACTGTTTGGTAATGTAAACTGATTTTTCCTACTGACACACTACAGCAAATTATATAAATAACTGGCTTAAAACCATTTTTGAGGGGCGAAAAAACTAGCACGCCTAAGACTTTTGCACAGTACTGTATGTACTTATTTTACTATTATTATTATTATTTACAAATGTTATTAAATCTCCAATACAGATAATTATTTTTATTATTATTATGTTTATACTTAAATGATTGTCCATATATTTTTTGTTTACTCTTTGATTGTAACAGGTTTAAATATTAAAGTTATTAAAGTTAGCATCTTTTTATGAACATGTATATTACGTACGCTATAAGGTTTCAGTGCATTGTTGACTTTTATTTATTATTTTAAATATAATATAAATTATTTAAAATGATAAAATAATATAAATAACTTTCTGACTTGCCTGAACTGTAGATCCACTGCAGTTTGGGTTATTTTTTCACTTTCAATTAGGAAAAGTGAGGAAAAGAGCTTTTTTATTATTATTTGACAGATACATTTTTATTTATATATAATTAATAAATAACAGGAAATACCGTATTATTTTGAGGCCTTCATGTTCCTGTGTGTGCTGAAACTTTACTAACAGCGTGTCCTAATCATGCATGACCATAGACTGTAAAAACAGATGGATGGCCCACACTCAATAGCAAACGCAGCTGTCAAGCATGACGTTACACAACAGTTTTATAGCATCAAATAACGAACTAGAACTTGTTGGGAAAAACAAACACTTGAACATATGCCAGTGTGATAAGAACTTAAAATGACAGAAACCATCTTTGGAAGTGTTATCGGATTTTTTAGTTTGGCTCCTGTCCCATTTGATTACAATGTAGAGGGCGGGGCTTATGACCTATACTGCAGCCAGCCACCAGGGGGCGACCGAAATAATTTGGCTTCACTTTTCAGGAGGTGTGCGGCACACTTGGGCATGTCATTTTGAGCAGCAAGTAAAGTTCAATAAATCTTAAAAGACCTAAATGTATCAAATCGCCATATTGTTTTTTGCACATTACAAGAATAACTAAAAGCTATACATAAGATCTTCAAACGCAGGTCCCTGGAATGAAAAAAACGGTGGGGACGAGTAACATCGAGGAGCAGAGCCTTCCGTTTGACCTGTCCATCTTTAAAGCGCTGCTCCAGATCGAGGTGAAGACACACACGTTTGCATTATGTGATGAGTCAAGGGTCTGGCATGGACGATGTCTCTAACTCTTTATTTTTTATTTTCAGATCAGTGATTGCGATGCCGGACAGATAAAAGGTCTGCCTTCCCTCAAGCCCACGCTGGCCACGCTCAGCATACACCTCTCAGCCGGCAGTATGACGGTACTTTAGATGCTTCTGTCGTTGTGTTCAATTATAACTTGGGTTTTTGAATCTCAAAATGCAGTAGAGCTTCTCTAGTAACAAAAATGGATGGTTTCAGGGTCCGAATTCAGTTCTCTTTCACTTCTTTCAATTGTTCTTGAATTGTCGAACACACACACACAATTATGTCAAAATGCCCATTGTGTGTAGTATAGCCTAAATGTAAACACAGCCGGTTATGTCTCGAGTGAAAGTAAACGGTTGGGTGTAAACTCATTATAATGGATCCGTGCGTTTGGCAGTGAAGACTGTCATTTTTACGTTTGATTATTACATTTCTGTAGTAATTCTAACTATATGTTAAATATACCTACCTGAAAAACTTAATTTGTTTTATACATATTTTTTGTTATATTGTATTTGTCCTATTGTTTGTAATTTGCTTATTTTTTTCTAATTTTTAATAACAGAAATTATTAATTTGGTATATATATCGTTATTTATTGTGGATAGTGCCAATATGTATTGTGACAATATATATTGTGAATAATTCACCCAAAATGAAGTTTTCAGAGTTTTAGTGTCAGTCAGTACTACATTAAACTACTATATAATGTTGAATATAATGTATAACAATGCAAGGGGAGAATATTTGTGGGTCCTGATAATGCCAAATGTCTTATGTCACCAGTAAAATCTGGCCTACATCATTTTAAATATATCTAGTCAGTGACAGAGTGCAAGCATATTAATCTAAAATAATTCTGTTTTCAGCTTCATTCATATTTTTATTCCGGTGTCGCTATTGTCCTGTTCATTGGGTTTCCAGGGAGTATCGCAATAATATCGTATCGTGATATGTATCGAATCGTGACATGAGGGTATCGTTACACCCCTAGTTATCATCAAATAAAATTTCTCATATCATGGACAATGAATTTGGTCAATCACCCACCCCTACGTTAAATGTTTGCGACGTTTTTAGTTTTTGCTTTAATTGTTTTGCTTTTGTAAAAGACCCAAAAATGTCTGGCACTGAAAGTTGTGTGACATTATACACTCCTCGTTCGACAGGAAATCTTAGTTCCCGAAGCGTCTGAATTTGCGCAGTGGGAACCTGAGGGTGTGGATACGGACTGTCCCGTGACGGCGATCATTCCCACGTGGAAGATGCTCACCACTCTGGACATGAGCCGGAACTTCATTCGCTGCATCGATGATTCGGTGGTGAGTTAGCTTGCCGTATATGAAATAAATACCAATTATTTCCTTGTTGATTTATAAAAAGTTGTGCTTTTGTTGATCTTTTTTTTTTCTTCATAGAAACTGATTCCTGAAGTGGAATTTCTTGACCTCAGCCATAATGAGTTGTCTCTCGTGGAAAACCTCCAGGTGTGTTGTCTCAAAGTAATGTCTTAATATGCAAAGATAGTGTGGTTTAAATAAGCCGATGTATTTATTTCTAAATTTTTTAATGCAGCATTTGTACAACCTGGTTCACCTGGATCTGTCCTTCAACAAGCTCACCGTGCTGGAGTGCGTTCACACTAAACTCGGGAATGTCAAGACTTTGAATCTGGCCGGGAATCAGTTGGAGACGCTCTCCGGTCTCAGTAAACTTTACTCCTTGGTTAACTTGGATTTAAGCAGGAACAAATTAGCACAGGTAGTTTATTATTTGCACTGACTATCGCTAAATGTAATATAATGTGCTTGATATAATTCTGTCTTTCTTCTGTTTTGAGTAGCTGGATGAAATGAAACACATCAGCACTCTTCCCTGTCTGGAGAAACTGACTCTGGCTGAAAACCCCATGTGCATCATCCCAGATTACAGGACTAAAGTTCTGGCCCAGTTCTGCGACAGGGCCTCTGAGGTACGGAGCTTCTCATCAGTTCGCAGCATTGTTACGCTTTGAAGGAAGAGTGGCGTATTACAGAAATGAAGTGGTTTTCAGGATATTTTTCTGAATTTGTTTTTAAAGGATAGAGAAATGTAATCCACGTTTGTCATGCAGGTGTGTTTGGACGGGACGCCCACCACAGAGAAAGAGCTCGACACCGTGGAGGTGCTGAAGGCCATTCAGAAAGCCAAAGTGGCCAAAGACCGAATGGCAAACAATGACAAAAAGGTATTTTATACTTGTTTTGTATGCAAATGTAAATTAAACGGATTATTATTATTATTAACATACTATTATTATTATTATTTACTTTTAATGTTACCGTAAATATTATTTAACTGTTTTGCTTTTGTTTAGTAGGAAAAGTACTATTTCATGATCGTATTTATTTAACATTATTAGTATTATTAGTATTAACATTGATTATTAGACTGTTTTGATTTACTCATTGTCTTATACATTATTATTTAACATTATTATTAATATTTTTAACATTCATTAGACGTTTTGATTTTGTTTAGTAGTAATATTCCTTTTAGTACTTTTTTCATAATAATAACATTACCATTTATTACTATTTACCTGATTATTATTTTGATATTTATTATTAGACTGTTTTGCTTTAGTTTAGTTTAGTAGGAAAATTCATTTTTTACTACTTTTTAATAATAATAATAATGTTATTGTTATTATCCTCATTAAAATTATAAAATTATTATTACTATTAGCCTTTATTATTAATAGATGGTTTTGATGTTGTTCAGTAGGAACATTTAAAAAAAAAAACATTTAAACATTAAAAGATGGTTAAAAGGGGAAACTACAAGCTTTCCTAAATAAAACGGTTATGTAATAGGCTCTTATGCAAACCACTGTTTCATCCGTCAGTTTAAGGGTTTTCTGATGTAATTACTGTTTAAGGCGTGTGCGGATGGCTTTCTTTCAACTGAGTGTGACACATTATTAATCTCAAACAATCTTTTTAGGAGTGAATCGGGCTAAACCTTGATATCCAGTCATGAGAATTCAAGAAAAGATGATTCAGTGTCTGGCTTTATATGCTCGCATTGATGCATTTTTTGTGTCAGAATCTATTGCATAACACAAATTATCCAGTGAAGAGAAAGACACGAGTTGTGGCGCCTCCGCCTGGCCAGACTCTGATAGTGACTGGATATCATCTCCACTAGACTTGACTGCGGTCCTGCTATATTATAGACATGAAATAAATGTGGGTATTGTCAATGCATCTACTTTTGCATATGCTATTGTAATATTATGTTGCGCTCATGTCTCGGAATTAACGTAATTAATTTTAATGACATTAAAATTACATTAGAGCTGTTCAGTTTGTAAAGAATTGGCAGTTCTGTGTCTCTGGATTTTTTTTTTTTTTTTTTATAATTTAATTATAGTTTAAACAATTTAAATATAATTTTAAAGAATTGTAATAATTTAAATATTGTTTTAAACAATGTAAATATTACTTTTGTTTTCTTTAAATTTAAGAACTTAGAAAGTACATCAAGGAAATTTGTCTATAATAAAATAGCATGTAAAATGTGTACCCTCTGACTATCTTTTTCTGTTGAACGGCTGCAGTTTTGGTTGTTTTTATGTCGTCACAAAAAATCAAGAGCTTTTATAAAATTAAACCGGAAAAAATTTTAATTACGTTATTTCCGAAATAACACGATCTCCGTATTGTACTGAGGCCTTCGTCTTTCTGCGTGCTGAAGCTTTCATACTAACAAAGTGTCCTAACCAGGCATGACGTTTTGAGCAAAGTTATTGTTCACATTGAAACGAAAGCGATATGTCGCGTTAAATTCACATTCGATCAGAAGATATTTGATGTTTGATATGGAGCAGGATTTGGACCAGTGAGATTTCTATGTGGGTGAAGCTGCTCAAACTCAGATTAACATGAATGCGATTTCTCGCTTGTCGTTCTGGTTTGGACATGTTTTAAAACGTTAAGAGGTTTATGATTCCTCGCACCCTTTACATTGACCTCTATTGGTCTTGGTTGTGGTTTTCGCTAAAGAGAAGCCTGATGTTATTGTTGTCAGGTGAGTGACGTCCCGGGGCAGGCCGCCGGCGGGCCGCAGTCCTCCTCGTCCTCTCTCGTCGCGCCACCCTCCTCTTCCTCCCCCTCTCTGTCCCGTTCCTCCTGCTCCAGTCAAGGTAATCATGTATGTATCGCGCTGCTGGGACGAGGGGGGGAAACACAAACATAGATTTAAAAGTGAAGTGTGTCATTTCAAACTGGTTTCTCAAACACAGGTAGTCCCGCCCTAAACTTGTTTTGACTGCGTATTAAGAAGTCATAGGAGAGTATTGACATTAAAAAATTACACACTTCACCTTTAAAACTTAAAACCGTCCCTCTGATTGCATGACATAATGTAAAACTGACGTTGAACATTATGAGACATTATTTCTCTGTTTTGGCATCACAAATTTTCTACAACATTATTATACTTTTTAATATTTCAGCTGTTTGTTATTAATCTCCATTTACATGGTTTCTTCATTACATAATGATTGTAAGTGGTCAATCTTAAACCACTAAATTATTTTTAACCAAAGCCCAGTTTTCTTTGCACAAATGATCTAAATCTTATTTCATTTACCTTTCTGTTCAGTTACTCCTGCAATACTGACTTATAGCAGCTCTGCTGGTCATAATTATGTTTTGGAGATTTGGTGTGCCAATTTCTGCACTGCTGAAAAAATAAATCAAATTTCATCAGCATTCCTCCCAGATTTTTCTCATAACTTTGCTTTAAATCAATAAAATGAGCATTCATTTTCTTTGCTTTGCAGTGTCAAACTAGCCTAAAGGTTGAATTTTTGTGGTGGTTAATTTGCAGTTGTTGCTCTAATACCGATTTGGCCAGTTTGATAAAGCATATGATCTCCATATTTGTCTCTGGAGTGTTAGTTACTAAGCAACAGCCTCGGTTGCATATGATACTTTCCGTTTCTGCCAACGACTTCTAAATATTCGAAATAATAGTGTTATGCACTCCTATAAAATGTGATTTAAATATATATATATTAATGGAAAAACATTGTAGGTAGAATAAGTTGGCTTTTTTGTGTGTGTGATTTAAAATGTTTTACTTCATATTTTAGTATTTGGTACTGACTCCAAATCATTAGATTTTTTTTCTTCAAGCTGTGGACAGATGCTGTCAAATGTTGTATGTGAAAGTCTCATGGCATCATCCTGACACTTGCATCATTACCGTATCAACCAATGATGATACACCATATATTGACTGAACAATAAATCAAATCATCACTATCCATTTTCATCATCACCACATCGAATTTGTCTGCTGTGTGAATAAAACTTACGTGACTGAAGAATAACTTTTTGCTTCCCATCTCCCTTTCAGATATAACTACTTGTATAGAAAAAGCTTTTATTACCAAAGAGATATTAACTCCTGTGGATTCTACACTTACCCAGAGATGCTATGATGTTTACAGCTCAGCCTGTGAGGTCATCCCGCAGGTGGGGTTGTGTTATAGCTCAATTAATTCATTAATATTGTGGTGCCAGCAAAAACAAGTCCTTTTTTGCAGGTGAAAACTCAAGTTGATTCCAGTTTTTCTTCCGAGGTCACCTTTGAGAGCAGGTCAGTTCTTATAAACTTCTGTTTTGTTTCTGCTATGCCCGAAACATACTCTACGCAAACGCAAGTTACATATCAAGCTTAATTGCATCCTGAAATGTTTCAGAGTGCAATTCAAAATGCAATACAAGTAGTTGTTGCCACAAGGGGCGCTATATCAAGAGGCTACAGCCCATTTTTTTTCCCATTTGGTGCTGCGTCCCAATTCAGAGGCTGCATCCTTCGGAAGTCCGCATTCGAAGGCTGATTGCATCACCACGGCGTGTCAGGCTGTCCCAATTAGAAGGCTCCTCCAAATGCGTCCTTTGTTTCCCGTGAAATTAAGGATATATCAGATTGATACCTCACGGCCTTGCCTACCCCAGACTACATTATGAGCCAGTGACAACAGGATTTTTTTTTTTTTTTTTAGAGAAATTGCAGAATTACACTTTTAAACATGTGTACTGGGTTTCAACTTACTCAAATATCTAATAACGCAAATGACTTATCTTACTAAGATACGATTATGTATAGTTTATACTCTATTATAAACAGAAATGGACCACAGTTTTTGAGCCCTATTTTGTTTTCAGACAGTTTAATATAACTTTCAAAAAAGTCTAGCTCAAATGTTAGTCACTCATCAACGACAGCTGTCACAGTTGCTGGACGCCAACAACAGTCCTCCGTAGGCTAGACAGTCCCATTTAACAAAGCTCAGTCCGACCTTCAGTAAGTACAGCTTGTTACTTGGTCCAGATTTTGCAGAGTTAGACACGTTCCTGGGTCAACATATTTGGTTGATCCTGGAACAACATTCCTGACAGAAAATGTTGTCCTAAACCTACCCATAAGTTATCCCTAAAATCAGAGGGAAATGATAGGTGAATAACACTGATGTAGAAGCACGTAACCCATTTGTAAGCCTAAACTTGACTTGAACTTTAAACTTGTCCCTTAAATATGATTGGTTGATAGGAATGTTGTTCCAGGAACATGTTGCCCTTGGTGAAATCAGGTTCTGCTTTGAAGTCCTTAAAGGTTGAGTGGTTATGGCTGTACATTGAAGATTTCAAAACTAAAACAAGTTGTTTCATTTCTCTTTAGCCCCTGTTGTTGTGAAGAGGAGTGGAAACCTTGGACCACAAGTTTTTCAAATCTCTTTGTGCCTCCTACTTTACTGTCCTACACTTCAAACAACCAGGAGTTTACCAACCAACTTTCTGCTCACATCTGCCAGGCTAATAGAATAGAATCAACTCCGATTCCTTGTAAAACCACTTCTCTGGAGGGCACGGACCCAGGCAGCCCTCACTCTGGGGATGGGTACTTTGAGATGACTTTAGATGACACCAACAAGATCATGGGTTGTTCCTCCTCATCTACTGTTCAGGAAAAGGGATCAGATGATGTGAACAGAGAATCTGCAGATGATCATGTAAAAATGGTGGCTTGGTCTCTTTGCATCAGTGTTGAAGAAGGTTTGAGTCGGTGCCCATGTTGTTTGGTGGCAACGGACAGCTCGCTTGTGGTTTTCCACACACAGTCAGAAGAACCTGAGAGTAACTTGGAGGAACTACCGGAGAACCTTGAGATAGACTTGGTTGTGCCGTACACCAACATTGAGACCTTTCAGTTTGATATTCCAGAGGTTTGTGTCTCTTTGAAGGTGAAGTCAAGCAATACGAGATGGTTCTTTTTCTCAGATGCCCAAAGTCTGAAGGAGATGCATTCTTGCGTTCGTCCTCATGTGGACCATACTAAAGAGAACATTTTGAACTCCTCTAACTCTCAGGTGTTCATTCGACAGTTTCTGAACTCTTGGGACTTTGAGGAAAGCGATGACAGCGTAAAAGGTGGACACATGATCCATTTCCTTAATCTAGACCCATCTACCTCTGACAAAAATGTCACAAACAACCCACAATTTCCAAAGAACTCAGTACCATCAGACATTTTATCCCAAATCAGCCTGTTTGAAAGTGATCAGGACCAAACCTCCAATCCCATGATCCTCTTCCTTACTTCTCGTCACCTCTGCATTCTTAAGGTAGACTTTGTCGCTCTGTCATCCCGGGACTCTTCGGAAGCGAGTGTGATGCGGAGCTGCTCCAAAGTAACCCGTATCCCGCTCTCGTTCACGCTACTTGACCCAAAGCAGAGCTGTTGTTCGTGTAGGGCCGTCTCAAACTCTCGCCGTTTCTATGATAACCATGTTGTAGAACTGATGGCGGGTCACGAGCGTCTGACTATTGTTTTTGCCCTTCCACAAGACAAGTTCACCTTCCTGAGAGAGTTCATGCAGCTTCGATCCAATCTGCGGGAAATTAAGACCATCGCACTGCAGCGCACCAAGAAAGGACACTTGAGAGTGCACAGTTATCCTGCTCCGGCTACAACCACCAAAAGAATACCTACCAGCAGGTAAAGGAGCTCATCTGTTACTACTGTTTCTAAAGCTATGTTAGCATGGATGTCATTTTAGCCCCAGACCTAAGCTGTAGCCTGGAATGTAACTGAAAGATTGCAGGCTCAAACTCTGCAAAGGTTTTCAACATTTGTGCCTTTTGGCAAGACACTTTCAGCAAGAATATTCCTTGGGGCGGTAATCAATAATTGATTCCAATTCTGGAATCAGTTACTTAAGGTCAGGAATCAGATACTTGCTATAAAATAAAAAATGCGATTCTTCTTATCGATTCCTTTGTGTGCATTTAATATGACTTTAAACCATTCAAGCGCAAGAAGACTTGTGCACTGTTGTGCACTTAGTTCACACATCCAAAACGAGACCAAAAAACCCTGCCTCTCATACTAAATAGTGCGTGATACTGAACTGAGTTCTCTTCCGCATCTTTTTGAAAATCTTAAAACACTGTTTATTTAAATCGTATCTTTGTTCAGTTGTATTTATTTGTGCGATTGCTCATTTGTTTGTGTATTATATCCATAGCTGTTAGCATTAGAATTATGTTGGTAACTCTTAAAAATAAGTTTCTAGAAAAGAAAGGGCAATAACTCTAACCTTATACCTATCTCTAAACCCGCCTAACTTTACAGGTGAAATGGGTAGGGAAATAGAATTATTCATAATGTTTTGAAATCATAGCCATAGCGGTTAACATGAGGTTAGTGTGATAAACTTGTTTTCTAACCTTATATGTGCAACTTTCAACTTATGTCATGACCAAGTCTAAAGGATGCCAGAAGAGCAAGTAAAATTTTTTCACAAAGAATTATGTAACTCTAAACCAGATGTTCTTTGGACTAGAAAAGTAATCTCAGCTCAATCATATCCCTAATCCTAACTTTACAGATGAAGCGCCAAACCTTTCAAATGCTTTTTAATAGATAACAGTAATGCAGACGAGGTGATAAATCACATCTACTAAATGACTACTCACTTTTCCTAAGGCAGCATTTGTTAATTAGTAAAACTTTAATGGTTCTTCTTAGCTGTTTTCACAGTAGATGTTCTGCACTGCTTTTTTCACAGCGTCCCTCAGGAAGTTCCAAGGCCCCATCTGACCCTGTCTCTGCTGTATCCAGCCAAATCTCTCATTCAGCAGCTGATGGAGGACAACCTATGTCCCTCGCACCTCTCACTCTCCTCTTCATTACTCCTCATCTCATCTCTCAAGGGAGACCAGCTCGTTCACTTCTTCCACGACAATATTGCTGAGGCAAGTCGTTCGCTCACAGATTCAGATCTAATACGAGGAAATTTCCTGGATGGTGGTTATGTCGTATAATTTCCCCTATGGAAGTTTCCTTCGCAATCCCTTGGGTTTTATTGTTGTCCTCACACTGTATATTCCTCATTTTGTACTCCCTTTCAACCCCTCTTTTCCTGTGCGCGCTCTTGGCTCCCGTGAATTTGTTTATTTACTTTGACTCTGTTACATTTGGCCAGCTGCCTTGTTTTCAAAAGGCGACTATCTGAACTATTTTCCACTCATTCTCAAATGTCCTATGCAATCAGTGCACTGTTTTTACAGGATATTCTAGACCGAATTTAAACCGTAAACAAACACGCCTAACATTTGAACTTCGCGACATGATTAGCTACCCTCTCAAATTATTTATGCCCTACACTTAATTTGAAGTGTTTCTTCAAAATCAAATGAAAACTAGCATGGTTCAAGGTATCCTTCATGTTCGTTTGCACAAACTGAATGGAAGAAACAAAACCCAGACCATAAATGAGCAATTGTTACGCTTGTCTAAGCAAACGCCACTAAATAATCTGCTGTATTATATGACAAAGAGACAGAAAACTGAGGGTGTTTATCTTGCTGATGGCGTGCAGGTGGAGAATGAGGAGCTGAAACACATCTTGTGGACGTCGGTGCTCTTCTACAAATCTCCTGATGTGGAGACAACAGCCTGTGTCCTGCTGTCCACCAAAGCCATCTACTTCATCCTGGACGACACAGCGTCCTCGCTCACCAACCAATCAAGTGAGCAAAACCTTGCTTTACATTTACATGACAATTCTATTATAATCTGATCTTCAAGTATATTCAGTTCTATTGTTCATCTGATAAATTCTGTTTGATTATATTCTGTTCTTCTGATTTATTCAGTTATATTGTTCTTTTCTATTTAATGCATTTTTTTCTGTTGTGCAAATGCATTTCATTCTGATCTTCAGATACATTCTATTCTGTGCTACTTTGTTCTTTTCATTCCAATCTGTTTTCATATGGTTGTTCTGATATATTATGTTAAAGGAATGTTTTTTTTTCTGTGCTATTCTGTTCAGATCTGTTGTATTCTGTTCTTCGGGGTATATTCTTGGCTATTTTATTCTGGTCATTTCTATTGTATTCTGTTATTTTATTCTATTCAGTTATGTTGCATTTTGTTCTTCAGATATATTCTCTGCTATTTAATTCTATTCAGTTCTACTGTATTCTGTTCTTCAGATATTGTTATTTTATTATATTCAGTTCTGTTGTATTCTGTTCTTCAGGTATATTCTCTGCTATTATATTGTTTTCAGTTTTATTTTATTCTGTTCTCTAGATATTCTGTGCTATTTTATTCTAAATAGTTCTGTTGTATTCTGTTCTTCAGAAACGTACTATTTAATTTTATTCAGTTCTATTATATTCTGTAATCTGTTCTTCGGATATTGTGATTTTAATCAGTTAATCTTCAGATACATTCTGTGAATTATTTATTATATGTGTGTGTGTGTGTGTGTGTGTGTATATATATATATATATATAGATAGATAGATAGATAGATAGATAGATAGATAGATAGATAGATAGATAGATAGATAGATAGATAGATAGTATATTTTTTCACATGTATTCTATCTTTTGTAAGCATTCTGTTCTATTTTATTTTCACACACTATTCTATTCAGTTCACATATATATTTTTGTATTCTGTTCTAGTAATCAGTCTAGAACATTAAAATTGATTCATTACAATGATCTTGCAGTGATGTGGACCTGGCAACCATCCGAGCATAAGGACACAGACTTCCTCATGTCCTTCTGCTTCACCCTCAAACTGAAGGACCTGCAGAGCGTCAACGTGGGCTTGTTTGATCAGTACTTCCGAGTCGTCGGTGAGTTTGTTGTGACCAAGATCATTACTTGTACAATTTTCTGTCCAAATCCACGTGATTAGATGACATATTTTATCAAGCCGACACCAATTGTAATGATCAGCTTAATCAAAAGGAGTACCAATAAATATAAGTGCATGCTGTGTTTTCACAAGTCCATTTGGTTCATTTGTACAAGGAACTGCTAATATAGCATTTCACATCTCTGTTTATCTCTAGGGAAAATGCCTTTGGCAAGAATCTCACATTCTATGTATTCTTTGCTTTTTTTGCAGTTTTTTTTTTACACGGCAGACAGGTGCAAGTGCCATTATGTATGTGTTTTACAATTAAAAACGAGTACAACAGTTTTGCAAGCAACACTCATTTATTTGATATATTAAGGACCTCCACTAACCGTGCAATGAAACTAAGAGTGAAAACAGTTAAGCTTAAAGAGTTTAATCTTGCTTCTTCAAAGGGCCCTCGGCTGATCACATCATTTCCTGTCTGACCCGTGACGGTTACGGCACGCATCGCTTCCTGCAGCAGCTGATGATGGTTTTGTCCCTGCTGGAGAAAGTTCCCTCTCCTGAACCTTCTGAGCTGGATTTCTACTCGCAGTTTGGAAACAAAAGCACAGGTTTGACTGCTTGGATGTCTAGAATATATCATGTAAAAATCCAGTGTTTACCAATGATATTTTATTCCCTCATAAATCAGGTAAAATGGAGAACTACGAGCTGGTCCACTCCAGCAAGGTGAAGTTTGTATACCCAAATGAGGAAGAAATCGGAGACCTCACCTTCATTGTGGCGGAGAGAAAGACCCTGCAAGCGCAGTCTCACTCCTTCAACATCCTTTTGTACGTACTGGTGTTCCAGGTCCACGTCATTCCAGGCCAAACCAGCCCGAACCGGACTGTCCTACAACCCAAGACTCTTATACTCACCAGCACGGACGTCTTCCTCCTGGATGAAGACCACATCAGTTACCCGCTACCCGAATTCGCGAAAGAGCCGCCGCAAAGAGACAAGTACTGCCTCACGGATGCCCGGCGGATTCGCGACTTGGACCGCGTGCTAATGGGCTACCAGACTTACCCGCAAGCCCTCACGCTGGTTTTCGACGACATTCCCGGGCCGGATCTTTTGTGCCACCTTACCATGGACCATTTTGCGGACGCCGACAGGAAGGGCGACCGGACGCAGGGGGTCGGAGGAGCGGAGGGCGAGGTGCAGTGGTGTATCTTCGTACCGGGGGCGGACAGCAGAGAGCGGCTGATATCGCTCCTGGCTCGCCAGTGGGAGGCGCTGTGTAGCCGAGAGCTGCCGGTGGAGCTAACGGGATAAAGCTCGGAAAATGCGCTGTATTTACCTACACATAGTGTGAAGAACATTTTGTTTTTACAAACTTTTTTTGTTGTTTTTTTACTGTTTTGACACAATGCATCCTGGGAAGCTGTATTGTAGAGTCCACACGAGTGTAATATTTATCATCTCAGGCTTCAAACTTTGCTTTGCTCTTTAGGCATACTTATCTGCTGCTGTGTACAATCGGCCATGCATCATACAATGTGAAATGTCTGTTATACAGTTTTGTGCTACAGTGTTATTTTGATTTTTCAAGTAAATTTGTTGTTCCATGGCAACAAAATGATTTCCCGATAGATGGCTCTTAATGAACGAAAATATGTATATAGTATTTCGGTTTTTTTTTTTTACATAAATGCAGTTTTAAAGTGTTATTACTTTTTTAGAAAGTATTCCAGAGATTGACCATGGGATTTCAGACTGATCATGCACTTTTTTTTTTTTTTTTTAATAAATATGAGTAAATGTAAATGGATGTATTTTTTATTTAAAATATTATATATTATAATATATTTTAATATATTATAAAATATATTAAATATCTAAATATTTTATTTCATCTACAAAATGAAATTCTAAAATGGACAGCATGGCCCCAAAAAAGAGAAAAACCAGTTAAATCTGTAACAAATTCTGGAGAGATGTATTCAGGCTGTGAAGAATTAATACAAAAAATAATTAATATAATATTTTTTTATATATACATTTTTTATTTATATATTTTATTATCGTGTATTTAATATATTATACATGTATGTATAAATATATTCGCGTAGCACAGTACTATTTAAAGTTATGTCACACGTAATAGTGATGAAACATGCATGAATGAGAAAATAAAGAGTGGGATGTGCTTGATGTTGAGTTATTGTAGTTTTTAAGCGCAGTAAGCTGTGAAAAACTCAAAAGCGGTATAGGTGCTCGCGCTGACTGACACACACATGAAGCGCGCGCCCAGAAAGCCTTCTGATCGTGAATTCAGTCCTCTTTCACATCTTATTGCGCTTTAATGGTCAGATAGATGCTATAAAACCGATGCGTAAACTGGATCCGAGCATTCAAAAAAAGAAAAAAGAAAGCAGCATAATAAACTGCTGTCTGTCTCAATGTTAATCAAACAACAAAAGTCATAGAGAAAACCACTCACTGCTCTTGACTGAATCACTTGTATCTTCATATTTGATTCATACAGTGAAGACTATGCACTTTTAATTATACAATTTTCATTACACACTTGATTATTCAGTAGTATTTTCCTAATTCGTGTTAACCTACTTTAGCTGAAAAACTTAATTTGTATCTTTGCTCTATTGTATTGGACCTACTGTTTGTAAGTTGCTTCTTTGTTCTTAATAATAAAATAAAAATAGCTATATCGAGATATATTGTTATCGTGAAATAACATTTTTCGTACCATGAAATAAGATTTTGGTCGAGTAGAAATTTTGGAGGAAAATTTGGCTTAATTGTTATAAAATAGTCACAATGATATGTATATGGTAACACTTTAGGGTCCAATTCTAACTATTAACAAGTTGCTTAATTGTCTGTGTGTGTGTGTGTGTGTGTGAAAGAGTGTGTGTGTGAACGAGTTAGTGTGTGTGTGTGTGTGTGTGTGTGTGTGTGTGTGTGTTAGGGTGACCAGATGTCCCGAAATCTAACCTGTTGTCCCGAATCCGGCCCTGATTGTCCCGAAAATTACACTAAAGCAAAATATGAGTAATTATTGTCTGATAAAACATTAAAAACTGCCCGTGGATTTAAAAACTGTCCGTTTAAAACATTTTTTTTTTAAACGCCGGCTGCTCATTTTGGCTGCAGCATCTTTTTCTTTTTTTTTTAAGTTCTACAAAGATACCATAGGGACGAATTCAGATATGCACTGATAAGCTAATTTTCAGTCATTCGTTTCGATGAGATGTACCGGTGTACCGGTCCGGAATCCCAACCCACCGCGAAAAAGCAAAAAGATGAAGAGAGCGCAAGTCCTCAGTGAATGTGCAGGCAGCCAGTCGTAGGCTAAAGGAGTGATTGATTTGTCGCAGCAGTGTGAAAAAAATAATTCGGCAATACATCGGCATTGAACAATGACATTTGAGTTCATGATTTTAATGTTTTTTTGTGTGTGTGTGTCAGACTGATCTTTGAATAAAACAATGTTTGGTTCAGGTTTGAAATTCATTATCTTTTATTATGGCTATAAAAAGCCCCCCCCCCCCTTTTAGAACACCCTAGCAACCAGCCAGAACACCCTAGCAACCAGCCAAAATACCTTAGAACACCCTAGCAACACCATAGCAACCACCCAAAATACCTTAGAACACCCTAGCAACCACCCAAAATACCTTAGAACACCCTAGCAACCACCCAAAATACCATAGAACACCCAAGCAACACCATAGCAACCACCCAAAATACCTTAGAACACCCTAGCAACCACCTAAAATACCTTAGAACACCCTAGCAACCACCCAAAATACCTTAGAACACCCTAGCAACACCATAGCAACCACCCAAAATACCTTAGAACACCCTAGCAACCACCCAGAACACCCTAGCAACCAGCCAAAATACCTTAGAACACCCTAGCAACCACCCAAAATACCTTAGAACACCCTAGCAACCACCCATAACACCCTAGCAACCACTAAAATTACCTTAGAACACCCTAGCAACCAACTACATTACCTTATAACACCCTAGCAACCACCGAAAATGCCTTAGAACACCCTAGCAACCACCCAAAATACCTTAGATCACCCTAGCAACCACCCAAAATACATTAGAAATACATTACATCTATAAACTAAACTTTAAACCACTTCTAACTTCAAAATAATTTACATTTTAAACTACTTTAAACTTTAAACTACTATAAATTTTATAAATATTTTAAAATACTTAATTCATGAGTTTATAAGTTAATGAGTTTAAAATATTTTAAAAAACTAATTTACATTTAAACTTTAAACTTCAAAACTACTTTAAAATTCAAACTAATTTACACTTTAAACTAATTTAAACTTTAAACTTCAGAACTACTTTAAAATGCAAACTAATTTACACTTTAAACTAATTTAAACTTTAAACTTCAAAACTACTTCAAAATCCAATATAGGCCTACTTTAAACTTTAAACTAAGTTAAACTTTAAACTACTTTAAACTAGAAACTATTTTAAACTTTAAACTACTTTAAACTTTAAACTAAGTTAAACTTTAAACTACTTTAAACTAGAAACTACTTTAACTATTTTAAATTTTAAACTACTTTAAACTTTAAACTACTTTAAACTATTTTAAACTTCAAACTACTTTAAACTTCAAACTACTTTAAACTTCAAACTACTTTAAACTTCAAACTACTTTAAACTTCAAACTACTTTAAACTTCAAACTACTTTAAACTTCAAACTACTTTAAACTTCTTCAAACTTTCTGGTCCAAACTTTCACAAGCCAACTTAAAGTTTGTCTCGACAAACTTTTTCTAGTTTAAATTGGTTTTATATTTAAGAAAAGAAGCGACTGAATTCATAAATTATTTGAACTGCTATGTAAATCTGCCTGTAAACTGCTTTCACATCATTAAGGCTATATCTGTATGAATAACAGAAAGATATGGACAAGCGAAAACCAAAGTGTGTCGCGTGACTAACCAAAGGCCTGGTTGAGCAAACAGAAAAAACCTCTTCTCCTCTCTGCAGCCCGTGTTGTTCCCTCGAAGACTGAGAGTCAGCGATATTAGATCCTGCTATGAAACCCAGTGGCACGGGGCCTGTTGCTGAAACATTCACGGCCTGTTTGACCACTACCGACACGCACACAGGGTCACGCACAAAACCACGCTTCGGGGAAACTGACACAGCTTGTCAGCGCTGTAATTTACAACCCTGCGTTATTAAACGAGTAAGGAAAGGGCAGGAAACATTTGTTCTGTGCTGCTGAGGTGTCCAGCGCTGGGCATTGTCGCTCTGACCCCGTCACTTCCTGTTATTCCTTTGGCCCGGGTGAAGGTCATGCTGGACTCACTGTATACTTTGTTTCTGTGAAATGCTGGATGTTCAGGTTATTAAATATGGGCCATTGAGTTTGTAGCACTTTCTTTGTGGCAGTTTGAACTAGCCTTGCAACTTCAATAACATTGCAATGTTTTCTGCATGTTATGTTTGTTGCTGTGGAGCTGAATGATTTTTAACTTCCCAAACAATCATGAGTGAAGCGTCTCTAATGAGCTGAGAATTAGTTGAAAATGGTTTTGGATTTCATATCTTTAAAGATACATTTTAATTACCCATATGGTTACTCAGAGGTTGCCAGGGTGTTCTGGGTTGAATTACGGCTGCTAAGGGATTGTTAGTGGTTGCTATGGTGGTATTCTAGCATCTGCTAGTGTCTTTTATTTTATGCGCATTGCTATGCAGTTGGTGGGTGGTTGTCAGGGCAGTGCTTTATGGTTACTAAGGTGGTCTGTGCTTTGCTATGTAGCTGGTAAGGCATTGTAGGCGGTTGCCAGGGTGTCGCTCTGTGGTTTCCAGGGTGACTGCGTGGTTTTTCATGCATTGCTAAACGATGGCTAAAATATTCTCTATATTTTAGAATATTGCTATGTAGCTGCTAATGTGTTGTGCGTGGTTGCTATGGTTGTATGTTCAATGATTTGTTGGAGTGTGGTGAGTGGCTTTTAGTATGCTATTGCCAAGACAGTGTTAGTTAGATAGAGTATAGCTGGTTGCCAGGGCGTTGCTATTTGGTTGCAAGTCTATTCTCAGGAATTTTTAGCGCTTTACTAGGGTGTTGCTATGCGATTGCTTAGGTATTCTGAGTGATTTATCATCTGCTATGCAGTTGTAAAGTCGCTACATTGTAAAGTTGCTAAGGCATTGTATGTGATTGCAAGTGTGTTCTCTGTAGTTTTAGTGCATTTCTATGCAGTTACTAGGATATTGCTATCCGGTTACTAACTAGGGTGTTGCTATGCAGTAGGGCTGGGTAACAAAAAAAAAATCTATTTTACTTTATTTTAATCTACTATTCTCAGTTTTATGAACGATATTGATTCTTACATCCCATAATCAATCTTTTAGTCTCTTGTTTTCAGTTGATAAATGAACAGGACATTGTAGAGACTCCCCAGCATACAATAAATCGCAATACGATATGAAACAAAGTATCAGATTTCACATTCTGTACATTTTATTAGGAAATTTTAAAAAACACATACCCTTTTGGCGCTCTTTAATCTGGCGCGAAAGCTCTGTTGCCGCATCACATCGAGCAAAGGCAAGCACACGCGAGAGTGACGTGAACTGATCATCTCTTTACTACACGAAACATGAATGAACATCAGAGGTAGTGTATGTTGAAAGATACAGTAAAACCTCCCGAATTCCGCTTCATGTCTAATTTAATCGCTAAATCAGTGTTTCAATAAAACAGATTAACAATATGTTAACGTTACCTCAGAAAAGTCATTCAGCGACAAAAAAACTCAATCAGCTAACGTTAGAAAAGCAACTTGCTAAATATAAACCGTATTGCAAACCGCATTCATTATAATTTTTTTTACTATTCTTCAGTATTTGTACAACTACAAGTGTGTTTGAATAAAGGGCTGCCAACTCTCAAGCGTATCTCAAGCCACACATCAATTTCCTCACGCAGAGAAAAATCGAAAAGCAAAGAGGACACTGACACCGACAGACTAGACAGAGCAGGTTACTTTTAAAACAAATTATCAGCTCTCAGATTCTGTCAATTTTATTACGAAATTCAAATAATAAATATCGTTTTGGCGCTTGTAAATGTGACGTGACAGATCGCTGTAGCGCCTCAGTTCGAGCAGCAGCGCGTGAACCGATCATATTTGACTATACTAACGTTAGTAGTAAATAAATCCGAATGAACAAAAGGCATGTTGAAAGATAAGAGTACAACTTACCGAAATGTATATGCCTCGAAATCGGATAAGTGATTTTCAACCGCGGTAAGAGGTCAATAAAACAGCTGGATGTCACATAACGGTACACTTAGGCCTACCTCAGGAAAGCCATTTAATGACCATATGTTGACCTTATGCTCCAGAGAAACGAGGGCGCCGCCATCTTTAGACTATTGTCTTTGAACTTCCGTTTTTGCGGTCGCTCTGTATAGTTCTATGGCATCGCTGTCGAGGAGTAATAGCTGGCGAAATGGATTTACTTATTGTAGAGTTAAGGAAAGTTATCATGAGCATTGTAAAGCAGATGTCTTAACAAATGCCGACCGGGATTTTTTTTCTCTTTTTTTCTTTTCTTTTTTTAATCTTTTTTTTAAATTTCTTTTCAGTTGTTAATATTTAACCTATAATACCAACTGACAGGGCTCACTGTATGTTTACAGCATTAGTGAGAATTGGTTTCTTGAGAAAAATGAACATGTATCTACTGTACTTAATAATTATTTAAATGAATCGTTATTGAATCAAGAGGTCAAGCAATAATAAAAAAACAGTAGCCTACCAGTCATTGTAGGCCCACCATGTAGCTAAACATTGTAACATGTTGTCACTAAACTTAATAGAATTCTGTTTAGTTACCAAATGTTTTGACAATCACAACTTATTGTTCACCCCCCCCCCCCCCCCCCCCCATTATAACTTTATTATTATAGCATAGTTTGCAGCATTAGTTGAGAATTTTTCCTTGTGAAAATGTGCAATCTGATATACTGTATATCCAAATGAATCGATATCGAAACAATAGATTTGTGTCAATACCCAGCCCTACTATGCAGTTGCCATGGTGTTCTGAGTGTTTTTACATGCATTGCTATTCAGTTACTAATTTCATTGTGTTTAGTTCATTGCTGAGCACTTGTAGGTGGTTTTCAGGGTGGATTTTAGTGCTTTGCTATATGATTAGGGTGTTGCTATATGCGGTGTTCTGAGTTTTTTTTTCCATGCATTGCTATGTGGCAACTAAGGTTTTCTCTGGTTTTTAGAGAATTGCTGATCATTTGCTAAGGCATTGTAGGTGGATAGCAGGGTGTTACTACTGTATGTGGTAGCAAGTGTGTTTTTACTAGTTTTAGTGCATTTCTGTGCAATTATTAGGGTGTGCAGGTATTAAGGTATTCTGAGTGTTTTATTTTCATGTAATGCTCTTCAGTTACTCATTTCATTGTGTTTTTTTAGTTCATCGCTTAAACACTTGTAGGTTTTCATGGTGTTCAGAGTGGATTTTAGTGCATTGCTACTTGGTACATTGGTTACTAGGGTGTTGCTATGCAGTTGCCAATGTGTTCTGAGTGTTTTTTCATTGATTGTTATGTGGTTACTAAGGCTTTTTCAGTGCAATGCTAAGCAGTTGCTAAGCCATTGTAGGACGGTTTGCTATGTGGTTGCAAATCTGTTCTTAGTAGTTTTTAGTGGTTTTCTATCAATTTCTAAGGTGTTTTGACTGTTATTAGCACAGTATTATGCATTTGCTAGAGTGTTCTGGGTGGTTGTATACTGACAAAGAGCCCAACCTCAAGTCTTCATAATATTCTGGTCTGTAGATATGGCTCAAGTCCCTCTTGTCTTTAAAGAACCTTGTTTATCATCCGCTGTACAAAAAACTGAAAACTGTCCAATCACTTAGAAAAGTAATAGCACATCTCTTCTCAAAAAGATGAGTCAATGCAGGATGCGTTACATGACAACGTTTAATATTTAGCAAACACTCTTAATTATTATGTGGCACAAAACCCCTCAAGAGAAACAAACTTTTCAAAAATAAAATAAATAATGACCTCTTTTAACCTGACATGCTCATCATTTTGTTTTCCTTTCAATGTGAACATTTTTATCTCTGTCAATAGTATCACTATTCAGCAGACAGACACAATAGCAGGAACTCTCAAAGTCTCAAACTGATGACACAGCAGAGCCGCAGAGTGAACGCTGCTGTTTTGAACTATATTGAATGTCTGCTTTCCAATTTCAATCTACTGCAATCTAATAGAATGTTACTTTTTAAATGACTTTTTTTTTTTTTTCACCAAGTGCACTTAAATAAAAGTCTAAAAAGACTCTTAAAGTGAAATAGAATAAGAGGTCTAAAAGTATTTGATTGTTCAAATAATATTTTATCAATCCAGTAGGTCAAATGAGGAGCAATGCGTTAAGGACTCCAAGGTCACGGGTTCGATTCCCACAGAAAACAGCAACTGATAAAATATTTGAGATAAACGTGCTGCTAAATGCACAAATGTTGCTGTTAAAACATCTTGTATTCTCACAGGTTTCTCACTTTAAATAACAAGGCGACCTTAACTCTAACCCTATCTCTGCTGGCACTAAATGTCTATGTGACCCTGTGAGATAAAGAAAAATGTGCTAATGTTCATTGTACCGTTTTCAAATTCTGCTGAACCCTGCAATCTTGTCAGCTGACAAACATGGACTTCCCAAAGCAACATGGAAGCGATGCAGTGGAGGAAATCCGGTGATTTTCCTGTCAGGAAAAGATGTTTTTCTCACCCTTACTCTTGCTTGAAGCCGCTGTGTGGTCATATCGAACCTCTCTCACTCTGTGTCAAGCTGCTCAACATGCAAATCCTTGAAAGCACATGAGCAAAAAGGTCTGAAGAGGTTTTTCTGGAGATGTTTGAAGTCGAGATATCCAGTTGTGTCCTGTGACTGGAGATTGCGGCCAGTCTCGGGAGAGGCTTTTCTGTTTGTGTTACATGTTTATCTGACAGCTTTTCAGGAGTTTTTCTGGCTTTGAGGAAGCAGACATGTCTTATCTTTTCATTTTGGGACTCACGGTACTGTGGACTATACAGATTCAAGTAAGTTGCTTTTTTTGTGTGTGTAATTGATCAGTGTACTGGTACTAAACCATTATACTTTTGTAAGGGTGGTGTAATTTATAATACTGACATGTACAGTTCTGTGCTGATACTGTGGAATTCTTTTAAATAATATGTAAACGCCTTGTAAAAAGCTGCAAAACCATGGTACTTTGCTCTATCCAGATGATAGTATTGGTACTTTGATCACTATGATAGATAGAATGATAGACCCCGAAGCTGTCTATCATACAATCTACAATAGTATAAATCAAAGTACCATAGTATTATCGTAAGGTGTTAAAAGTGTAGTCTACATTTTTAACTAACTATTTAAATGATTTGTTAAAAGCTGTGCCATGGTATTCTTTGAATGATCATGTAAATACTACACTATATGAATATGCACTTTTAAAATAGTTCTACGGTATTTTTGTTTTTGGATCATGGTAGTACAAAGTATTACAGTATTTACATGGTACTCCATGCCACGGCACTTCCTTGAATACCATGGTACATCCACTAAAAAAGTTACCACTTGTATTTATTTATTTTTTACTGATCACTGTAACATGGTACTGATCCATTAATTTTTGTAAGGGTGGTATGTTTAAATTTGTAATACTTTTTTGGACATGTACTACAATGGTAATACCATAGTATTGTTTTAAATACTCTGAAAATGGGGGAACCACAGTACATTGCTGATATCAGATGATAATACCATGGTATCATCTGATATACCATGATAATACCATGATTTATACTTTGTTATACTCATACTATGTTATACCAATATTTTTGGAAAAACACCATAGTAGCCTATTTGTCCAAAGGAAAATGATAAGGTAATTTTAGTACAAGTATAACAAGGTATTCCCATGGTCCATGCTTGTTATATATGTGAACTTGGATATGGTACCATAATAATAAATGATAAACATTTGGACCTGAACCATGATAATACCATGGTATTTTTATATAGATACTATGGTATATGAATATGCTAAACATTTAAACTCAACACACCCAGATAGCATCCAGATGTGAGCCACTTCAGGCACTGATGTCAGGCACAGACCAGCTATCCTAAGGCACATGGGCCTTTTTAGGCAAAGCGCCTATGCTTATGGCAAACTGGATGGGACCAGCTTCATGAATTTCATGCTATTATATCATAAAGTTTCATGCTATTATTATCACTAAAACATAGTACTTTGTACCACACTGTGAGGATTTGCATTGAAAGATTTGATTTTCGCGTAAATTTTTTTTTACTGTTTGCGTGATTTGTGTCTAGCATTCTTTTTAATTTTTCATGTTTGAGTCTCATTTGGGTTTCTGTCGTTCCAGGCCGCCTCTAATCGCTGCGATTCGCCCGTTACAATCCTGAACAAAACTCCCTGCACATCCTGCGCTGCTGCCGCTGCCGTCGTCTGCCCGAGAGGGTTCAGGAAGATCACCAAGAGCCCCGAAATCTGCAGGTGTGAGATTATCCAGCCTTTTCCTTTCCGTTCGCTCAGTATGTTTGTGTCTAATGTGTTGTTGTCCTGTTTCAGTTATGTGGTGGAAATCGGGGATCGTCAGGTAGAGCAGCAAGGGTGCGTTCATACCTGTCAGGGGGTTACTACAGTCCAACAGTGCTGTCCGGGCTTCTGGGGGCCCCTGTGTTTGCGTGAGTTACAATGACCCCAAAAAACACTTAAGTTACACAAAAAATTCATGAATGTCATTGCTTTATATGAAATATACAAGTATATGTAATATATACCGTATATAAGTCCTTTAAATTTTTTAGGGCCACCATATATCAGTATCTCCTAAACTATACTAGTCAAGTGCAGTGATCTTACTTAATGGTTAAATGTCTGAGCTGGTAACGCAAAGAAGTTACTGCAGGTTCAAAGTTACTGTAAGTTGCTTTGGTATAAGAAATATCTACTATGTGATGAATTTCCTAACCAGTCCTGTTTGTTCCTCCAGCTTGCCCTAGCTGGTCAGAAAAGACGTGTAATGGTTATGGTACATGTAATTCTGGAAAATTAGGAAATGGCACCTGTGTTTGTGATGTAAGTGCATCTGAGTTACGTTCTTTTACTTTGATTTTAATGTAAATTTGACAATTTTTATCAATTTTATTTAAATAAGTCTATAGTCTATATAAGTAATAACATAAACATAATAATAATATACATTTATAGAAAATTAGAGTTACCTTTTTAATTCTCAACATAGTTATGAATTGTTGTATTAATTCAACAGTTTCTTTGTTGGTATATTTATTTATTGACTTTAACAGAGTTATCTTGCTAGTTCAATTAATATAATTAATAAATAATAATAATATAACAATACAAATATTAATATAATAATAATTCATAGTAAATTATTATTTTTTAAATCAGAGTTATGTTCAAATACTTACATTTTATGTTAATTGTAGCTTAAAATTCGGTTGAAATATATCAATAAATAAATAAATAAACAAGCACTTATGTTTGTTTATTAGTAGAGGCCAAAAGTGATATCCAGCTTAGAAAAATTGACATCTTCACCCTTACTATTAATATGAATTATATATATATATTATATATATATATATATATATTTTATTATATGTTTAGTTGTGCTTGGCAATGCCAGGCTGTCATACAAAGAATTTATGAACACATACAAAAACAAAAGAAAACCAACAATATATTAATAACTGAATATGCTGTGGTCAATGTATGTTTTTCCTGTGAGATTTTTGTTTTTCTTATGCATTTTATCTTGAATAGTATGAATAGCCTTTTTTGGCAAATATTTTTTGTCAAATAAATACCTTAATTACATTTAGTGTTTTGTTCGTCCCTCATATTTATAATATTTAAAAATATAAAACATTTTCCACATGTTTTGATGGTTCATTTGAACTTGTAGGGTTGTTAAAAACAAATATCCCGTCCGGACATCACTTTTGGCCACTACTGTGTGTAAGCCTTGTTGGGGCAAGACATGTAAATGTACACTAAATAACTAAATAAATAATTTATAATACATTTAGAGGTACGTTTTTAAACGTTAGGCTCTTCTATTTCAGTTTTATGCTAATTTAGTTTTAGTTAGTTTTGTTTTTTTGCTGAAATTTATTTAAATATGTCTTGTTCAGGGCTATTTGTAACTTATAATAATAATAATCATCATCATCAACAACGCTTTTACAGGAGGGATATACAGGTTTTGCGTGCCAGAACTGTTTGAATAAGAATGCCTATGGAGACCACTGCCGTTCAGGTCTGTTATTTGTACGACAGTAACTTCTGTTCACATAAGTAACATTTTTGAAGATAAAACGATCTAACTGTAAAACTATTGTAGAGTGCAGCTGCGTGAATGGAAAGTGTGACTCAGGACCCGAAGGGAATGGCGAATGTTACTGTCAGGCGCCATATGTGGGACCAAAGTGCGATAAAGGTCATTTAAGTTAATCCACCCATTTCTCATTGAATATATACAATCACTTCTGTTAAATATCATTATGTTGAATTTGTTAAATCACACTTTTCTTTTGCTCTGCAGTTTCTTCACATTGTCCAATCTGCCCGGCCTACTCGTATTGTAAGGAAGACGACACAGGCGCCGTGTGCGAATGTCTGAAGGGATACAAAAAGATTGGACAAGCGTGTATAGGTACTTCCCTGTCCCTGAGGTTTAACTACATGCAATACACATAGTGTTTTATGTCATGTTTTGTAAATTTAGGTTAATTTTCCTCTCATTATAAAAGTACACCATGTACCTTTTTTTTGTTGTTCAAAATTACCAAAATGTACATAATGTTAATACATAATCAATCCTTCTTCCCAAACGTGTTTTTGTCTTACCCTGATTAACTATCTGGTGAGGCTATTATAAGTGTTTATAAAACGGTTAGTTCCAATCCTTGATTCTGATTGGTCAACAGCTGTGCTTTATTCACGATAAAACACGGCTATGACCGCTTCACCCAACGGTTCTATTTATCACTACACAACACCTCTAGCAACCACCCGTAGCAACTTAAACACATTTTTGATCTCATTGATATTGTATGTTCTTTGAAGCTAGAATAGAGTATTGTGAGAGATCGAGTAAGCGACTGTACCTGCATTTACAGTAGACATAGCATTTTCCTTCAGGTCAGTCCTATATTCATAATTAAAAAATCAGTTTGAATGTCCGCTGCGATATATTGTCCTTTTAACGGTTAAGGAGTTTTCCGTTCCTATAGTCACGTCAATTGCGTCTTCCTTCTCCGTGATCACAAGTTTGAGTCCTTTCAATGTAAAAGTCTTCTCTACTGACTGATTCACTCATTTAGACAGTCTTTGCCGCCATCTATTGGCGAAATAATGTATGTAACTTCTGTTGCTGTTTACGGTCAGGGACTATTTTTTCCAGCGAAGGGAAGGCTTTAGGTGATTTTACTTCATGAAAGTTGCATAGATACATATTTTTCGACTTTAATATTTTTTTTTGTGTGGTAACCGTTTTATAAAAGCAATAAGGTACTCGAGGCAAGTTCTGTATCGTGAATAAGTAACGGCTGAAGGGGTTGCAACACCCTTCAGCCGTTACTTATTCACGATATAGCACAGCCTCTCGTACCTTATTGCTTACTTATATTTTAGAACTGTCGGGATGTTTTTTTGCGGGAAATAGCATACACACAGTACGTCACTCGCCCGTGCGTGTCTCGTCATATCTGTAAGTAGAGAAAAGTTGCTCCGGCTACTTTGACGTGTGTTTGATGTAGGAGTGGAAGCGGTTAGTTGTCACAGCAAGCGGGAAAGGTTGACATGGGTCTGTTAAATCTCAATCCTCCAGAGAGTCGCCCGTTTTAAACAAACGGCGAACAGAAGAGAGTACGCTGGCAAAAAGAGAACGCGACAGAGCTTGTAATAAAACAAGAATCAACATTGGCTTGGCTTTTCAGAGATGGCGAGAACTGAGGGATTTGAAATGTTTTAAAAGCGACGCATAAATGCTGTTTTTATTACTCAACAGATGAGTATGTTTTTTTTAACAGATAAACTGCCGTATGTATCTCTCTAACAGATTTCATTGTAAAGCATTATCTATTGTGAAGGGTCGTTTCATTATGGCTGTTGTAGCGCTGTGCTGGAATTTATTTTCGAGGAAGTACCATGTCTATTAATGGGTAAAGCTACAGTAACGTCTTCAGCTAGTCAGCTAACAGTCTAAACTTGTTATATTTCTTAAACTTAACCATATTAATCCACACAGTCATGCAGAGCCGAAGCACAACCAAAACAATGTTCTTCAAAGTTTTGTCTTTTAACCACTAGAGGGCCAAAACTTACATAGTGTACCTGTAAATACAAAAGAGGCTAGTCCCTATCCAGCATCTCTTCTGTTCCAGGTATGTGTTCGCCAGGAACATGTGACGCGAACGCTAAATGTTCATTTAGCGGTGGGAAGTTTCACTGCGAGTGTGAGGAGGGATTCAACGGAGATGGAGAACACTGCGTTCCCATCAACCCCTGCGACACTAATAACGGAGGCTGTCCTGTGGAGTCCACTCTCTGTGAATTTACAAGCCCAGGGAAGGTGAGCAATGCATTGTGGGATGGAATTTTAATCTGAAGCTAATGTAGAGTTCAATGTTGTTTGTTATATGAGATTTGCGTGTGTTTCCTCTCCAGTCGAAGTGTGTGTGTTTGCCCGGATCAGAGTCACCTGACCCGTCCAAGGGCTGCAAGGCAAAGCCTGTCTGTACGCCGGGCTCATGCCACAGCAGCGCTCGCTGCGAGGTGAACTCCAACGGCTCGCCCAGGTCTGTCCCGGTGCTTCCATCACAATAATAACACGACAGTGCCACACTATTCACTGAGAGAATCTCACGAAACTTTTCCAAAACATGTTCAGGTCACATTTCACCCAAAATCAGAAGAAAAAACGTATTCAATTATATTTTGTTGAATGAAAATGAAGCACTTTTTTTTTTGTTCATTGCAAGATTTTTCACATATTTCAAGAAATTTTACATCACATTTCTCATTGCCGTGACGCATCTGGATGATTTAGTTAAAAATAGTGTAATATTGTTAAATTCAAATAAGCATGATTTGAGATTAACAAATTATTTTATGCATTGTGATTGCACTTTCCTCCTGAATTCTCATTACCGTAATGCAAAGAAGTGTAATCATCATTACGAAATATATTATATTTATGATTTGTCTCCATCTGTCAAAGGACATTTAAAATGATTTTATATATTTACGTATTAATACATCATTGTGCTGCTATTGATTAATGCTGATTTTAATTACAAAGTAATTGTATTACAGTCATTTTTACTGTATGTAAATACTGTATGTATGAAGTAATGATATTCTAAAGATACCTATAGATACTTAAACATCTGGATGCATAAAAGTAATATTAAAGAAAAATATTCAGAAGAAAACTAATATTGTTTAATTAAAGTAAAGCGTTTTTTTTGGACCAAATTCAATTAATTGAATTTTAACATGATTGTCATGGCAATTTTACACCACAATTGTCATTGCTGTGAAGCATCTGCATGTTTTACATAAAAATGCTGTAATGAAATAATTTTAAATTTAAATCAATGCAACGATTAACATGAATTATTTTTGTATGCATTGAGAATTTTTTTAATCAGAATTAAGCACATTTCGCCCTAAATTCTCATTACCATAATGCAAAGAAATCTAATTTTCAATTGTTTAAATGTAAGTTTAAATCATGTCACAATGCATACAAAAAATCTCTAAATGGTTCTATGCTTATTTTTCTTAACAAAAAATATATAATATATTTTAATATACATAAATTATGTTTTAATGCCTTTAAAAGTGCTAATTATTAAAATGTATATATTTTCATCAAGCCTGAAAATCTGAACGACTCTTTAGTATCTATACTAAATATTATATAGACATTGCATTAACTGCTCAACGGCCCCCCCTTTAGGTGAATCATTTATGCATGGCAACTTTAACACAAATCTGTGTAGTAATGTAGTGATTTGTTTTCATTGATGTCTTCTGATATTATTGGTGACAGTTGGCGACAACATTTGCATGCCACATTATTTCCTGTGTAAAGAGATCCGTGGTAATGAGTGATTCTGTCGCGTCATGAATAGCTGAGATGCTCGGCTCAGATGCTCGCTGAAGGCCGGCGTATAAACGAGACGTTTCATTCTTTCAGATGCCGCTGCACCGCTCAGCAGATTGGCGATGGCAGACGTTGCTATGGTAACCTCATGGAAAGAGTTCTGGAGCTGGACAGAGAGGGCAGTCAGGCAGGAAACCTCACTGGAAGCATTCGCTTCTTTGGTGGGTCCTTTGAGATCACCAAACCCACTTTTCTGTTTTTTTTTTTTACTTGCAACTTTGAGTGAACACTTAAGCCTGTTTTATCAGTTTGAAAGCAGTGTTAGATGTGCTTACAGTGTGTTCTGGCTTTCAGAGCAAGCGTGCGAGTTCACTCTGAGCCGACACGGCCCGTTCACTGCGTTCATTCCTGTGGGGCAGAATCCATTCCAAGTGGGTTGAAGCACACTGAAAAACACACAAACAAACAGTTTGTGTTTCTTGTCCTCATAATGTTTCCTGTTTTTTGTGACAACTTCCTGCTTGTCTCAAGCAGACACTTGTAGGAAAATCCTCCAACAACATCCTGAATGCAGTGTGTAAAAATCACCTCATCCTTGGACAGAAACTTTACACTGATCTAGACGGGAAAGACATGTGGATGTACGGAGGAGAAAAGATCAGATTTAAAACAAATAAGGTATCATCTATCTATCTATCTATCTATCTATCTATCTATCTATCTATCTATCTATCTATCTATCTATCTATCTATCTATCTATCTATCTATATATCTATCTATCTATCTATCTATCTATCTATAATGTCTGTCTCTCTGTCTGTCTCTGTCTGTCTGTCTGTCTGTCTGTCTATCTATATGTATGTCTGTCTGTCTCTGTCTGTCTGTCTGTCTGTCTGTCTGTTTCTGTCTTTCTATCTATATGTCTGTCTGTCTCTGTCTATCTATATGTCTGTCTGTCTCTGTCTATATGTCTGTCTGTCTGTCTATCTATATGTCTGTCTGTCTCTGTCTGTCTGTCTATCTGTCTATATGTCTGTCTGTATGTCTGTCTATCTATCTATATGTCTGTCTATATGTCTGTCTGTCTGTCTGTCTATCTATCTATATGTCTGTCTGTCTCTCTGTCTGTCTGTCTGTCTATATGTCTGTCTGTCTATCTATCTATCTATCTATCTATCTATCTATCTATCTGTCTGTCTGTGTTTCTGTCTTTGTTTTCTGTCTGCCTGTCTGTCTGAAATCTGAATCTGTCTGTCTGTCTAGTCTAATGTGTTTATTGATTTTTGCATGTGTCTGCAGCACTTCATCCTGATGAGAGATCCAGACGTATTATTTACTATACTTGAGAGCGACATCCCAGCTTCCAACGGAATAATTCATATTATTGACAAGCCCTTTACTCTTACTCATATCGAATCCTCAAACAACAACATGGAGGTAAAATCATTCTTACTATTTCACAACCATCTAATCTAGTCATATCTGATGAATGATACACAGCACCAACAGCAACACCCACTAATGTAGACGTTCTTTTCTGCAACCTCAAGTTCTCCTCCAAGACCATCGGGGAGATTTTCAGAGAGGATGAAAGGTTCAATCGATTCCTGTCTCTGGTTGATGTGAGTGATCTCCTATCGGGCTCGCTTTCTGCATTTCTCCACTGAACCCAAGCATTCAAAATATGTTGTCTCTTTCTGCAGAATTGTGGAGCCCTGTTACCCATCAGAGGTTCAGGTCCTCTTACAATGCTTGTTCCAACCAACCAAGCCATAGACAAATTCAGAGACGGAAGTCTTATGTACATGCTGAATGATGTGAGCTGCCCATATGTGTTTTTTGCCTCTAATGGATCCCAGTTTTACTCATTGTTTTAATCAAATCCATAGGATATTCATATATTCGTTCGTAAAGCTGATTTTTCATTCATCTCTTTGTTATAAAGGCCAAACCAAAGCTTCAGACGCTTCTGAAACACCATATGTTCTCCCTGGCTGCTGTAAGTCTCTCTTTAACCTCTGGAATGTAATAAATGGTTTCCCACAGTTATTTTGACGTTAAAATGGAGCATTTATGTACATCACTTTGGAGTTTCACACTCTGAAATGGTTTGACGAATGTCGTTTCCTTGAAATGTGAAGTTGGGCAAGCACATATTATCTTTTTTAAAGTTTTTATAGTGATTAGTTTGTTTGTACAGCCTGCAAAACCATGCTAATCTTCATGCTAATGCTAGTCATTTGCAAGTTATTTATCCTATTTTAAACAGCATTTAATTCGACAAATTTTATTTTTTGGTGATATCTTGTTCTGTGAAGCTCTTGCGAGATTAGCATTTGCTGCCTCCGAGGTTAAGAGTAGGGTTGCTTCGAGACTCAAAATAAATGCTACAGTGGTGTGAAAAAGTGTTTGCCCCTTGGTAAATATGAACAAAGATGGCTGTAAAAAATAAATCTGCATTGTTAATCCTTTTGATATTTTATTAAAAAAATTAGCAAAAATCTAACCTTTCATTGAAGTAAAAGAATTGAAAGTTGGGGGTAAATCACATTATGAAATAAATGTTTTTCTCCAAAACACGTTGGGAACAATTATTTGCCCCCTTTTATTAAATACTTTTTGCAACCTCCTTGAGCACCTGACAAGAGATCAGAGACAGAATCTCTCCAGATCCTTCAGATTCCCAGATCCATGTTGATGCTTCTTCTCTTCAGTTCAGCCACTCATTTTCTATAGGGTTCAGGTCAGGGACTGGGCTGGCCATTGCAGATGCTTGGTTTTGTGCTCAGTGACACATTTTTGTTTTGATTTTGATGCTTGTTTTTGGATCACTGTCCTGTTGGAAGATCCAACCACGGCCCATTATAAGATTTCTAGCAGAGGCTGTCAGGTTTTGATTTTTTATCTATTGGTATTTGAACGAATCCATGATGCCATATATCTGAACAAGATGTCCAGGACCTCTGGCAGAAAATTAGGCCCACAACATTAAAGATACAGCAGAGTATTTCATTCTACACATGGGGTACTTTTTTATCCCTGTGTGCACCAAACCCATATTAAGTGTTTGCTGCCAAAAAAGCAATTTTTTTTGTTTCATCTGACCATAGAACCCGTCCCGTTTGAAGTTCCAGTAGTGTCAGTTACTTTTCAAACGTTCTATGGTCAGATGAAACAAAAAAAAAGAGCTTTTTGGCAGCAAACACTTAATATGGGTTTGGTGCACACAGGGATAAAAAAGTACCCCATGTGTAGAATGAAATACTCTGCTGTATCTTTAATGTTGTGGGCCTAATTTTCTGCCAGAGGTCCTGGACATCTTGTTCAGATATATGGCATCATGGATTCGTTCAAATACCAATAGATAAAAAATCAAAACCTGACAGCCTCTGCTAGAAATCTTATAATGGGCCGTGGTTGGATCTTCCAACAGGACAGTGATCCAAAAACAAGCATCAAAACTGAGCACAAAACCAAGCATCTGCAATGGCCAGCCCAGTCCCTGACCTGAACCCTATAGAAAATGAGTGGCTGAACTGAAGAGAAGAAGCATCAACATGGATCTGGGAATCTGAAGGATCTGGAGAGATTCTGTATGGAGGAATGGTCTCTGATCTCTTGTCAGGTGTTCTCCAAACTCATCAGGCATTATAGGAGAAGACTCAGAGCTGTTATCTTGGAAAAAGGAGGTTGCAAAAAGTATTTAATAAAAGGGGGCAAATAATTGTTCCCAACGTGTTTTGGAGAAAAACATTTATTTCATATTGTGATTTTCCCCCCAACTTTCAATTCTTTTACTTCAATGAAAGGTTAGATTTTTGCTAATTTTTAAAATAAAATATCAAAAGGATTAACAATGCAGATTTATTTTTTACAGCCATCTTTGTTCATATTTACCAAGGGGCAAACACTTTTTCACACCACTGTATGTACAAATGTGCCAGATCTTTGGCAGAACAGGGGTTACCATTTAGACAGACATACTTTTGGACCATCCAACTGCTAAAAGTTTACTGTCAATTTCAGTACACTATTTGTCAATATCAGTACACTAGAATGTATGTAGCCTTATAGCTAACAGCCATGAACTAAAATCTCCCAATATGGTTTTATTAGTCTTTTAATTAGTATTTAAACTAGTCAGTAAGTGCAGTATTTAGTTGTCTATTTGGGTCAGTGACTTATATAATACTAAATGTATGTTTGACATACAACAGTTTGGCCAGTTCCATAGTTATGCAATGGATAACATATATCATATCCCATATCTTTTACTTAGATCACTGTGGACCAGCTCGCCAGCATGTCTGAGATTACGACCATGGCCAATGAGATCATAAGGATCAATGCCTCTGAGGATGTAAGTGACTGTCCTTCATTGATTGCATTGGCTGTAACTCCTGATGGCAAGGAGACATTTTTATAAGATTTGGGGCAAATGTGTTGGGCTTCATTCTGTGCACAATACAAACATTTGGTGAGTTATTGGCAGTATAATAAGAACAAATCGAAAATAATGGGACTGTTGTTTTTACATTCTCTCAATCAATCCACAGGGAAGAGTCTTTTTGGGTGATAAAGGAATACTTCTCGAAACGAAAGACATTGTCGCGGCCAATGGAATCATTCACCTGATCGATGGAGTTCTTGTACCTTCCTCCATAGTTCCCATAATGCCCCATCGTTGTGACATTAATGGAAGTAGGATCATATTTGTAGGTGGCTTTTTATTGGGATATTTTTGTTAATGTGTGATGACATGTGTGTTAATGTGTATGTGTGGCCACTGGCCAGTAAAAAAGAATCTTCTCTAGGACAAAGCACTAAATATTAAGCAAATTTATGTGAAGTAAATAAAATCATAGGTTATTATAGTCATCCTACATTATAATTCTGGCTTCTGCATGAACTGGTCACAATATTTAATCTTTAATAGGCAAACATAACTTTATTTCATTTTAATAATAATAATTTTAAATGTTTTTCACAGTGTACTTGCATGGCCAAGTTTCCAAATGGAATTGCAAAAACAATGACATTTATTAATTAAATATATACATAAATATATATTTTTTCAATTAATAATAATATAATTTTATTTATTTATTTATTGTTTGTTTGTCAAATACAATTCATTAATTTATTATGGTAAATAAAGATTTTCTATGAATTCTATAATTCTAAAAAAACTTTTGCTTCTCTCCATAGGGTTCCTGCATCCGATGTAGCCATCTTTATGAGACACAATGTCCACCTGGAAGTGTTGAGCTGGTAATACTAATTTCAGTTATTTATTAACTAAATCAGACGTCTTTAATCAATACGCAATTGTTAAAAGACATTTTAAATGAATGGGTTTTCAACATTACAATTACAAATGAAGAGAAGAGAGTGTTGACCATAATTTATTCAAACAAAAGCTGCATTTGGGCGTTTATTTCCCACTTGATAGACAGGTCATCTTAAAGGCTGCGAGCCACTTCCTGATCGCCGATGGTCGTTCTTCGAGGAAGGCTGTGCCAAATACTGCAACATTACTCAGATGGTATGAAAACAAGGTCTTGGTTCCTTCAAATGCACTGATCAATAAATATTCTGAATTATTTATAATGAATAATCTGTGAGATGGTTTGCCATCTTGTTTGCAGACGCCGCAGTGTTGCAGTGGTTTCTATGGGCCGGACTGTAAGCCGTGCATTGGAGGTTTCCAGCACCCATGTTATGATAAAGGGACTGTAAGTATGTTAGTGTGAACACACTATGAACGCGACTTCAGCAGAAGAAAGTGTTGCCGTTTATTTGCCATGTCTCCGTCCGTAGTGTTTTGACGGCATCTATGGAAACGGCTCCTGTAAGTGTGAACCAGCGTTTAAGGGCGTAGGGTGTCACCTCTGCTCAGACCCCAACAAACATGGAGACAACTGTGATGAAGGTGAAGTTATATACCTTATATGTTTTTTTATGTTCAAAGTACCTCCTTTGTCCAAACTGTGACCCGCTGCTGATGCAGTACCGGCGGTCGTGACCTTCTCCTCTCCTTGCGCTCTGTTCGGTCCTGTAGATTGCCGCTGTGTCCATGGCGTGTGTGATAGCAGGCCTGGCAGTAATGGGCTGTGTAGGAAAGGATCCTGTCTGGAGGGGTTTTCAGGGGTCCTCTGTGACCAGACCGCCACCCCTTGCAATTCAGACGGCGTCCTGCAGCACTGCCACCTTCACGCCAAATGTGTCTACAACAATGGACAAACCATGTTAGTGTCATTTGAGCGTGATGTGTAGATCATTATAGACTGCCCTGATGTTTATTTTATTTTATTTTTTAAATAGTCAGGGTTGTTAACTTAATTTTAGGTAATTTCTGTGTTTGTTTTACAATCAAATACTTTTACCGTGCAATGCCCATCATTTTATTTATTTATTTATTTTTATTTTTTTACAGTCAGGGTTGTTTTATTTCATTTAATTTAATTTTAGACAAATTTTGTGATGTTTGATTGTTTTACAATCAAATATTTTTACCTTGCAATTCCCATAATTTCATTTCATTTAAAAATTTTATTTTATTTTTTTAATTTTTGGCCAATATTTTAGCAAACGTTATTTTATTTATTTTTATGAATTTTATAAACTTTTACTCTGCACTGTTGAAGCAATCATCTTAGCAGTGTCAGTGTCTTTGTGTTTAACTTTTGTAATGTGCCGACTTTAATCGGCATCTGTCTTTGGCGTGTTATTGATCTTTTGCACATTGTGCTGTAGGTGTGTTTGTCTGCCTGGATACGACGGAGACGGTTACACCTGCACTGAAACCAATCTCTGCCTCCAGCCTGAGAGAGGAGGCTGCCACGTCAATGTGAGACACATGTATTTCCCTTTTGCCTCTAGCCCTCAGATGTAGAACAAATCTAAAGTGATGTCTGCCCTGTTTTTACTAGAACATCACAATTCAGAAGTTGCAGCGATTCAAAGTCGGCCTTTGATTCAAACTGGCACATGAAAATGATTTCCAGCATTGGCCAGGGTTGAATTCTTACACCTCTGTTGTTAGAGTAAAACAAAAAGTAGATAACTACACTGAAGTTACTTAAGTTTATTTTAATACTTGCAATGTGTAAAAATAAAAAAATAAAAAAGCCTGATAATTCTGATCAGATTACATAATTTATAATTTAATCCTGTATTTTGCTGGCACAAAAACAGAAGGAACATTTCATTATAGGATTAACATATTCACTAGAATGTATTAGTAATTTCATTAGAGATATATTATATTTTAGTAGAATAGTCTGGCAATATGAGCAAAACTAAGAAACTTCTGGCCCTTTGTGAAAATTGTTTAGCTATAATGTAATAAACTAATTGGCAGTGGTCCACCATTAAAAAGAAGCCAAGAAGTTAATAAATAATTGTAGAAAGAGATTGGGGATGAGCCAAAAAAAAAAATTAGGATGTCCTAATTTCTTTTTTTAATGTCATATTCACATTTTACCAAAAAACGTTTTTATTTCTTATGTGACGGAAATGGGTTTTCATAGCAACTCCTACAGTGTGAAATGTGTCGCTACTAATAAAGTAGTTTGTAAATGTAATTTCTCCCACCAGCCCACAAGGTTAGGACACGCTATGAAAACCAGCAGAAATAGTATGAAAGCCAACTTTTGTATTCGTTATTGTACTACACCCTGCTGAATCATGCACAAAATGACAGTGTTCAGGTATTTAAGTCGGTTTAACTTTAACTTATTTTTTGCGTGTGTGTGTTTAATAGGCCATGTGTACGTACGATGCTGGAAAGGTGAACTGTGTTTGTATGGAAGGATGGACCGGTGATGGGAGTTTGTGTGTGGAGATCAATAACTGCCTGCTGGAGAGTCGTGGTGGATGTCATGAAAGTGCAGACTGCTCCCCGACTGAGCCAGGACAGGTAATGATCCTGATACCATAACCTGGATCAGTAAATAACCTGTGAGGATACAGTTTACCTGTAGGACAGAAAAATCAATTGTCTCTCCTAGACAGTATTGAGATTAAATAGAGCTCTGGTTGAAAGTCTTCTGCATCTACTTGTCTTCTCTAGTCCCTAAATTAGTCTCTAGTCCGGGTCTATTTGCCCTGAACACATTTTTTGAGTTGTTAGAAGTACAGGTTATCCTAAGATGTTTTTTCTTGGAAGTTTGTGACTTTTTCTCATTTAGGGTCATGAACATTTTAACAGTCTGATTGTGTTGTGGAATGTGTGTACGAAATGTCTATAGCGATTAGGATGTTAGAGGGTCAATTTGACATGCAAAGTTTTGTCAAACTGTTTTGTCAGTTTCTCAACTACTGTAGATTTGAAAATCATGCTTTCCCCATTATTGTTGAACCACGGAAGCTACACCAGTTACTTTTGCCATGAGATTTTTATTTAATATGCATCATGTGTCAGACAGAGAGAAACAGGCGTAGTAAAATAAGGCTGTAGGGTGAGGAGGACTTCATTCCAGATTTCTCTGTTCCCCATTTCTCTATCCTCTCACCCCATCATGCCAGCTGTAAAAGATTTCTCTGAGTTTCTCCTCCTTCACCCCTCATCTCTATGTTTCTCCTTCCTCTCACCCCGTCATGCCTTTATGTTTCTCTGGGGTGGTACAGTAAGGATTGAGCTTATATACACAACTGAGTGACTTACATCCTTGTAAGGTAGAAAAACATTGTTGCTTATATTCAAAAATGTAATGTATACCTGATGCTTACACATGGTACAATCCAGTAAACCTCATGCTTGCACTACCTTATGCTTACACATGGTACAATCCAGTATACCTCATGCCTGCACATGGTACAATCCAGTAAACCTCATGCCTGCACTACCTTATGCTTACACATGGTACAATCCAGTAAACCTCATGCCTGCACTACCTTATGCTTACACATGGTACAATCCAGTATACCTCATGCTTACACATGGTACAATCCAGTAAACCTCATGCTTGCACTACCTTATGCTTACACATGGTACAATCCAGTATACCTCATGCTTACACATGGTACAATCCAGTAAACCTCATGCTTGCACTACCTGATGCTTACACATGGTACAATCCAGTATACCTCTGTGTATACATTAGTGGCACATTTGCATCAGTTGAAACATTCCTTTCCTTGTAAAGAACATGTACACATTCAATGTATCATCATCATTGGAACATCTCTGCTCAGTGAACGTGGCATTGCACACATACCACTAAGCAAAGTATAGCTCATCCATATCTCTACTCAGCACACGTACTGCATACTCTGACTTAACAAAATACATTATGAAAATGAATAAAGAAAAATAAAAAAAATAAAAAAAACATTAAACAGTAAATGTTTAGTCTTCAACTACCCTCTGAGGATTTTTATATTTACATTTTTTTGCATTTGGCAGTTCGAAGAACTAAGTTCTAAGTGTTGTAAATTTGGCTGGGAATTGAACCCATGCTCTAACTTTTTAAGTTTCAGAAAAGCACACAAAAATACACAAAATTTACAATATAATAATATAATTTATAATATTCACATTTTGTGAAAAAAAAAGTAAATAAAAAAAAACTGGTTCTTATCAAATTTTTTTTTTACTAAGTATTGACGTCAAATTTTCACAATTTTTTCATAATGTAATTTTGGGTGAATTGTATTCAATCTAATTAGGGTCCATTTGACCTGGAACAACGATCGTACCCAGAAATTTAACGTAATGCAAGGGCTAGACATCTCAACAATGTTTCAAATACCAAAGCCTGCAATCAAGTCAGAGATCTCAACATGAACTCATATGTTTCTCATCAAATTCTTTGAATTTCAAATGTTCTGAGCTGCTATCCACAATTATTTTATAGCTCTGTAGTCTTTATTTTTTGACAACTATTGTCTGACTTAAGCAAGTTTGCAATTCTTCAAAGGAACTTTAAGAAAGAGACTGAATTTTGCTCAACTTATTTTTCTGTTCAGAATGAATGTAGCTGCAAGAAAGGCTACATGGGAGATGGCATCGTCTGTAAAATCGTCAACCCCTGTCTGTCAGATAACGGAGGCTGCCATTCTCTGGTGTGTATTTCATCCTTGCAGAGTTATGTACAACATAATAACCTTTCAAAAGAGGCTAAATTTAAGGCTAAAACTCCCTTATGCTAGTTTGTAATGTTGTGTAACTGCCCGATAATGTTTCCAGGCCACATGTAAATTGAAGAGTCCTGGAACACGTGAATGCACATGCCCAAGCGAATACGAAGGTGACGGACTCACGTGTTATGGAAACATACTTATGGTAAGATGACGCCTTCATTTAATCACAAGGTTTTAAATCGCCTGTCAACATCCTGGACACACACAACTACATAAACACAATGGACATATTCACAATAGATTTGTTCACAAAAACTGATTTGGATCAAATTGTCTTAAGTTATTCATTTTTTGGTAACACTTTATTTTTCAGTGTCCTTGTTACATATGTTACATGTACTTACCATAGTAATAACAGTAAATTATGCATAATTACATGTAACTAAACCTCAAATAAACCCTTATCCTAACCTAACCCTATAGTATACATGTTGTTAAGTGATATTACTCAGTACTTAAATATATAATTACACTGTAACAAAGACTAATATTATATAAAAAATATATTAATGTTTTTCTTTTCAGGAGCTAGATGGAAATTCTGTGTTTTATAATTTCAATCGCTTCCTTCAAGTAAGTACATCTTTACCCGAGTAAATTGTCAATGAGTCTGTTTACAAAAATTATAGTGAAATGATTGAAAGAGAGAAAGGATTATTTATTACACAAATATTTGTATAAAACATTTTTGTGTTTATCTGCAGAGGCACAAAGTGATTGAAAGTGACAGCAGAGTCACGGCTTTGGTTCCATCTAAAGTTGCTTTCAAGAACCTCAGCGCTTCAGACGAGTCTTTTTGGTTTGATTATTACAGGCTGCCTCACCTTCTACAGTATGTGTTTGGATTGACATTGAGAAATGATTTATGAGGTTTGCAGAAGAGAATAAATACCATAAGATAATTTTCTGTGTGCGATTTCTGTCTAGAGTTCATTTTTTAGAGGGGATCTACACCTCTGAAGACTTACTGCAGCAAGTTGGTAAAACAGTCCAGACTATTGGAAAGACTAAATGGGAGGTTCAAAGCAACGGCAGGGTAACTGTCACACAAACCAAACCCCTCGGATTAATTACAGCCTTAAATTGGTCATCTTTCACTGACCTGTTCACCCTTGTATCCCTAGGAACTCATGATCGGCAATGCTACCATTCTTGTCCCAGACCTCAAGGCAATAAATGGGTGCATTCACATTATTGACACGGTAATTAAACTTTGCAAAGATGGTGTCTGGTTTTTAAAATACCAAACCAAAAGTATTAAATTTAAGTGCATTCCATACTTTTTGTGTAACAAATTTACAATAAACAAGAAAATGGGATGAAAGGAGGGACCTTACATGAAAGGAGGGACCCAAGACATATCTAGAGACCAGAATAACTGCATAGCAACACCCTAGCAATGGCCTAAAAACATGTAGAACACATTAGCTACTGCATAGCAATGCCCTAGCAACTACCTAAAACACTGTATAGCAACAACATAGCAATCCCTTAAACACACTCAAAACACCTTAGCAACTGCATAGAATTGTCCTGAAAACATTTAGAACACCTTATCAACTGCATAGCAACACCCTAGCAACAACAGAGGAACACCCTAAAAACATTTAGAACACTTTATCAACTGCATAGCAACACCCTAGCAACAACAGAGGAACACCCTAAAAACATTTAGAACACTTTAACAGCACCTTGGCAAACTAGCTTTGTGGTGCCAAATTTTTTACCAGGATCACTCAGATTTTCTTCTAAAATAGGCCATATTATTCACCTCATTCTGTGCAATCAAATCTGTTTTTCTCGCAGGTTCTTCGACCCGCTCTATCTGATTTTCCTTCACCACCCCCCACTTTGATGAAGCTCCTAAACAACACGCCAGCATTCAGCCTTTTCAGGCAGGCGGCACTGGTGAGTTTCTGCCATTTACCCAGAGATATAACTTCAAAAAGAGTAACATAATAACTGAATACTGATTTTGTTATATAAGCATAGTTGTTTCTACTTTTTTAGCTTTACGACTTGGAAAACAGTATCCCAACTAGAGATTACACCATTTTTGTCCCGTATGACAGTGCCATACAAGAGTACTTAATTCAAACAAACTCTACACAACTGGTGAGTAAAACTTGTTGAAACAATGTTTGATCATATCAGTCATAAAGGTGACGAAATTGTCTCTTTTCAACAGAGCGAAGACATTGTAAAATATCATGTAATTATAAGCGAGCAACTCTTTCCTGAACATTTGGGCGATGGACTCTTCAAAAACACGTTTTTGGGAAATGGCACTCAGATCATGTTTTATGTGGACACTGAAAATCAGGTATTGCACAACTGGCAACAACTCATGTTCTATACAGTGCTTAGATGAAAATAGTTGTGATTAACTATTCCTAAACTCCAGACGATGGCCAATGACGTTCCCATAAACGGAAGCTTCATTGAGACGAGGCATGGCACAGTGTTCGGGATCCCACGTGTCTTAGACCTTCACAAGAACCACTGCAGTAATGAAGTGATTTTAAAAATTTCTGTAAGTTTCTGTTGGTACTTCTGAGGTTACTTTCTCAAAGTGGCGTAACGAACAAAGTTAAGGAACGTTTGCTTTCTTTGCAGGGCCGCTGTGGAGATTGTACTGCTGCACCAAAATGCCTCTATAATGCCAAACCTGTAAGATGGGTTCATTGTTGTTTTAGTTTGTTCTTAACTTTCATGTTATTCATAATGGTAAAAGGAAGTTTATGATTCGTTCTTCTCATCGTTTCTTCAGGTACAGCCAAAGTACCCTCAAAATATGAAGCCAAACTGTAAATACAGGACAAGAGTTGGAAAAAAGAGAACAATGGTGCCGGGCTGTCACATTGACTGCTTGAGAACAACAAAGGTACTTGATTTTCTAAGGTCAGAAGCTTACTGAACAAGTATGCAAACTCAGACGTCACTGATTGTGGTGCACAGTCCTGTTGTATTTACTTGAGGGCACTTGAGTTTACGCTACAGATCCATTGATTTCAATGAGGATGGTGCAAGGGTTAGTTCACCCAAAAATGACAATTCTGTCATCATTTACCCCCCAAACCCATAAGACTTTGGTTCATCTTCGAAACACAAATTAAGATATTTATAATGAAATCTGAGAGTTTTCTGTAAATAAAAATCTAAATTAAATCTGTTCATCTTATGAAGCAATTGTATCTCCTCATAAGACTTGAATGAAAGTGCTTGATTCATATGGATTTGTTTTACGATGACTTTATGACATTTTTAGATTTTTAGATTTAAGTTTAGGTTACCTAGATTTTCAATGGAGGGACAGAAATATTGTAGATTTCATTAAAAATGTCATCATTTGTGTTTCGAAGTTGATTCTTATAAGTTTGGAATGACATCAGGGTGAATGATAACAATTATTTTTTCAGTTAACTATCCCTTTAAGGATGTCGAGGCAGGATGTAAGGCTTTGTGCTATATTCCTACTATATTTCAACCTGAACTATAAACATGTTGACAGTTTAACAAACTTTAAAGGACCTCAAACTGTTGCTTCGTATTGACATTCATTGACCTGAAAGAAAAAACTAACCATAGAAGAAGAGTTTATAATAGTCTCTTCTACAGCGCCCACTTGTGGCAACACTGAATATGTAAGCTATACTTCTGTTTGGACACATTTCGGAAAAATACAATGTGTTAAATCAAAATCGCGGAGCTAGAAATGCTTTTTGGACCGGAGTATTGTGTGCTGGACTGGTCGGGTTTACACCTTTAAATTCAGATTCGAAGATGATTCAGATTCAGACCTCATAATAACTTTCCTTCCAGGACCACTCCTGCTGTCCAGGATACTTCGGGCATGATTGCTCCAAATGTCCTGGGACTGTGGATAACTGGTGCTCCAACAACGGTCAATGCAAGGACGGGCTGTTCGGCAGCGGGGAGTGTCTCTGTAAAGAGGGCTTCCATGGAACAACCTGTGAAATGTGTGAACCTGGGAGATACGGAAAAGACTGCAAGTCAGGTAACATCTATGAGCAATTTTATATTCTACGATCTTGGCATTCTCCTAGTATTGTTCAAACATGTTTGAACAAACCCTTGTAAAGCAATGTTTTTTTTTCGGCAGAATGTCACTGTGAACATGGCATGTGTTTGGATGGTATGGAGGGAAATGGCCAATGCATTTGTTTCAAAGGTTGGAAGGGAGTGAATTGCTCTGTTGGTCAGTATTAAGGTCAAATGGCAACATTTTGTGTCAGATCATGTTTCTTACCTTGATGCACTTGACGTCATACATTTTTTTATTTTGCAGCGGTAGTTGATGATGCCTGTGGTGGAGTTTGTGATGTCAATGCTAAGTAAGTATGTAAAATATACATATAAGGCACTTAATATTTTTAACACATTCATCAGTGTTTATAGTAAAATATTATTCTGCCAGCTGTATCTCAGGAGGTTCAGGGACTCCTCCGACTTGTTCCTGCACCGCTGGCTATAAGGGTAACGGGACTTTTTGCAAAGGTTTGTCTGTTTCATTGCTAAGTTTGTCATTGAAGTTTTTTTTCTCAGTGACAGTGAAATCAATATTCACCCTGTTTACTTTCTTAATGCACATTCCTGGTCTTATTGTAAATGCTTTGCATACGCCTTCCACAGAATTTGACCCATGTGCCACAGAAAATGGAGGGTGTTCCACAAATGCAAACTGCACAAAAACATCGCCCGGTGAAAGGAGCTGTGCATGTAAAGCCGGCTTCGTTGGTGATGGGGTTGTGTGTCTCGGTAAAAGAGTGATTCACTTCCTGTAATATCCAAATGGGTCGCATCCAATGAAATTTGTGTTTTAGATTTGATGTGTCCATCAAAGCATCTGTGCAACATTTTTATTTTTGTTTAGCACTTAAAACCTTTCTGATTCCTATAGTAGTGTTGTTGTGCAGAGGGTCTTGGTCTGCTGCCTATAGTTTCTTTGATGTTAATTTAGTATTATAATTAGCATTGGTTATGTTTTATTTACCATATCGTGTACATGTGATATGTGCTTAGGGTGTGCCCCAGGGCTCTGTATTAGGCTCAATTATCAGTTTTGCATTGTCTGCAAGCATTTACTTTTTTAAACCTGTGCAATTGTGTTTTCACTACAGAAATGGACGCATGCTTATTGGACAATGGAGGATGTGACCGAAATGCTTTATGCATGAAAATTGGACCAAACAGGGTTTGTGTAACCAATTTTAGTTAATGCATAACAACAGGTGTTAACATTAAGAAGTGAACATTAGTTGTGCATTACATTTGTTACAGGTTGCATGTGCATGCAAGCCTGGTTTTACTTCCTATGGTCATAAATGTTTGGCAGTTAATCCTTGTCGGAAGGTAACAGATTTCAAAGACAGTATTATGGCAAATTATTTTAAATCTATAAGGTATTTTTGTATGCAATAATTTTTATTTTGTTTTATTACAGAATAATGGCGAATGCAGTATTAATGCTGTTTGCAGATACCTCGGTGATGGAGAACGTAATTGCACATGCTATATTGGCTACAAAGGAGATGGTTTTAAGTGTGCAGGGACTGTCAGTAGAGTTAGTATCATTTAAGATGAATTTTAGGTTAAATATAATGATTGACCAAACATGATAAACAACTTCTGCTTTTAAAATGAATCTCTGAATTTATTGCAGGAGCTTCTTCGTATTCCTGAGGCAGCATGGTTGCGAAGAAGTTTTGGTGTAAGTGTGTGTTTAAACTAGCTAATTTCTTTATGTATTTGAAATATATTTACAATAATAATGTGAAATATGTGTATGTTATAGGCAATGAGAGTCCGAGATTTGTACAGTCAAGGACCTTTCACTGTGTTTGCTCCTCATGCAGATTATGTCGCTAATATTTCGGTATGCTGCGCTCCCACAAACTGCATCACACAAAAATATTATAACATTATAAGTAAGTTAATCTCCTGTGCTAAGAATTTTGCTTACCTAATCTGATGTCACCTGATATTCAAGAAGTTAAGGAGTGACTTTTTAATATATTGGTATTGATTGGATAGTAAAAAAGTAGGTGTTACATAATAAATGTTGAATGCATGCAAGATTGCGAAGGCACTTTTTTTTCTTTTGAAATAGTGTACACCATTGTACATATAATTTCTTGTCATGACAGTCTCCACTGGTTGAAGCATGGATTAATTCAAGTCACGCGTCAGACCTGCTGCGTTACCACATTGTCAGTTGTGAAGAATTGCGTGAAGCAGACCTCAAATCTGTTAAAGAAGTTGTCACCAGTAGCGGATATAAATTACGCTTCAGCGTTAGAGATGTGAGTACTTGGAAGTTTCAACACATTTTATATTTTCAATGTTGAATTTTTCTCTGAATTAAGATCGGAAATTAACATTGGCTTGGGGAAAAAATGCCACCAAAATGAACAAAAATGCCTTCCAAATTCAAGATACTGAGGCGAAAAAACACAATTATTCCACCTTTGGAAATAATTAAACATAATTAAGAAAACGGTAAATGCCATGTTTGTAGTGTAAAGATGACTTTTGTGGAGGTTGATACAATTTTGTTGGCAATAGCGTATAGTATTCTGATTGATTAATTTAATTGAATATAATTTTACATATAAAAGACAGCACAGATTCATTAAATTAGGTGAATATAACAATTTCCCCTACAAAGGTGAAAAAATGTCTCTGCAAATCATTTCCCCTTATTGGAAAAGTTGATCTGAATCATATGCCTTTGTCTCTCAGGGTGTTGTGTACATCAATGACAATACAAAGATCATCACCAGTGACGTTGAGTGCTCCAACGGAGTCATACATTTTATAGACAAGGTCCTCTTTCCGTACGAACTAACGGGCAAGCCAGATATCAACGCTACTGTATGTAACTCAACCAATGGCTACCATTTTTTTAAGTGTAAAATATTTAATAAAAATATCATTCCACAAAGTGAAACTCAATTTATGTTGCAGTTGAACATTACAGCAGCTGCAGAACAATATGGCTTCAAAATCTTCAGCAAGCTCCTGCAGGTAATATTTTTGCTGTAGATTTAGATTTTTTGGTTATCAATCCAGATACATTATTCTTACAAACATCTTCTAAAAACATCACGCCTGTCATGTCTTAATCTAAACAGGATGCGGAATTGATGCATGTGGTGCAACATCAACCCTTTTACCCATTTACCATGTTCTGGCCAACGGATGACGTTTTTAACAGACTCCCTGTGGATAGAAAGACATGGCTGTACAGTGAAGACCATCGTGATAAACTACAAGCCTACCTCAAAGCTCACATAGTCCGCGACCAGAATGTAAATGAGACTCAAACCTAAATGAATTATTTGAAGTGATTTAAAACATTTAATGAAATCAAGTTATATATCAAAGTACTTTAGATCTGCCATAGTACTTTCTTTTAATGGTCACAAAACTGTTTTTGTTGTATGTTTCCAGGTAGTTGCTGTTGCTCTTACTGCTGAGAAAACCATGGAAACATTGATTGGATCAGAGCTCACCTTCAGATGCAACAAAGATTTAACTGTAAGTATTTGGATGAGGAATAATGAGCAAAGAATTCCTTATATCCTTCTTGTTTGTAAAAATGTTAATGATTATATTGTTTAGATTTTTATTGATCTTTATTTACAAACCTTTTTTCAACATTTATTCTCTAGAATGAATATTATTTAGTATTATAAATATTTCTAAATATTGTTTTTGTCTCAGTATTTTTTATAGTGATTTATTTTATTTAAAAATAAATGTTTTTTTTCAACATGTGTGATTGTGGAACTAAATATTTGAACGTTTGTAAATATTAATAAATATTTGTCTTTTTAATAGTATTTTATCTTTTAATTAGAAATCAAATCTAGTTTCTCGAATGAACATTTGTGGAACAAACTATTTATTATAAGAAATATTAATATATATTTGTCTTTTTTAATTTCTCTTTGTCGAACATATAGAACTTGACATAAGCCAATTTAGCTAACTCATCCTGATAAAAAAAAGACTGAAATATGAGATTGTGAACTAAATCCTGCATCATTGTGAATTAATTTGAAGTGATTCATTCATTGGGGTTTTATTGTTAGACATTTGAATGTAAATTTGCTCTCGTCTCATTGACTGATTTTCAGGGCGACATCTTAATCAATGGAAACAATGCCAGAATCATAGCGCGAAACATGCAGTTCGTTTCAGGAATCGCTCATGGGATTGATCAGCTGCTGGAGCCGCCGAGTATTGGCGCACGCTGCGATGACTTCGCAAGCATAGAGATAAAGGTACAAAACTTGTTGGTGATTTGAGACTAAGATAATGTTCATGTTCTTAGATATTTAAGTGAGATTATTTATATCACAAAAAATTGGAAAAAAGCACGTGTGCAGAAAAAAAATCTAGTTATTTTTGTTCAATTTAGTTCCACCAGTGGTACAACAAAATTGCTTCAAAGTGATTTGAACATTAAAACACATGGGCCATCCTAATATTGTTATAACATTGTTTGTTTTCAGGGAGTTTGCGGTCCTTGCGGTTTGCAACCCCGTTGTCCCATCGGATCAGAGGACTCAGTGAGTGTATCTCATCATATCTTGTTGATTTGTGGTTCTGCTGCGTTAACATAACTTCAGCAGTCAGCACTTTATTGACTTACTTTTTGTTATTTTTTGGTTTTGTTGCATTTACAAAATTTTAGCAGTTAACCCTTTATTGACTTAATTTATATATATTTTTTTGGTTCTGTTGCTTTAGCAGAACTTTAGCAGTCAGCACTTTATTGACTTACTTTTTGTTATTTTTAGGTTTAATGATGCTTTATTGACTTTTTTATATTTTTTGGATCTGTTGCATTAACTTAAATTTAACAGTCACTGTATTGACTTATGCTTATACAAACGTAGCATGCGTTGATCCAGACTGATCTCTTCTTACAGAACAGAACTAGCATATGTCGACGACCCTATTTACCTTACATGCACAGACACATGCACAGACGGCCCAGTTATTACGGTATGTACTCGTACGGTTACGGATTACATTCCTACAGAGATTGGATTGGCTGTAATCGGATATGTACGAAAATGACGTGGGAAGCAAAGTGCTGTAAAAACCACTTCGGAAGAGACTGTCAAGGTGAGAATTGAACAAATGTTGCATGAAATGATGCAGCCAGCACGAGTAAAACTGTGTGTTGGTTTGTGGTTTAGTGTGTCCTGGTGGTCTTGAGGCGCCGTGTGGAGAGCATGGAGACTGCGATGACGGGCGCGCCGGCACAGGAACGTGTAAATGTCACAGGGGTTTTGTTGGCACAGGCTGTGAGCTGTGTGAAACGAATCACTTTGGGCCGAACTGCACAGGTAACCCATTCAGTCAGCCCTGTTTTAAAACCGTGAACTATTCCTAAACAGTCCAATTCCTTATGCAATATGCACAAGCATTGGTGAAGACTAAGTGAAAAGGCAAATCAGACAACCGAACTGTAAGAATAATTATGCAGAGTACTACATAATATGCAGGAACTGGGTCCAAAATTAAAGGGCCCCTATTATGGATTTTTGAAAATGACCTTTCATGTAGTGTGTAATATAGCTCTAAGTGAATGAAAACATCCTGCAAAGTTTTAAATCTGAAAGTGCACCGTATATAAAGTTATTGTCTTTCAAAAGTAAGAGTCGACTCTGAGTCAATGAAATGAATTGTTTTTCAAACGAGTCATAAGCCGTTTCGCCGTGACGTCAAGATGAAACATTAGCCCGCCCACTTATTGCGCGCGCAGACACCAGGGAAACTTAAACCTCAAACCGGCAGCTGATCCTGTGGATACTGGAGAGATCATGTCGAGGAGAAGCTGTGCTCTACAATGTGACGGTAAAGACATTTTTTTCCCACTGCCCTGACCAAAATAAATTAGTACAAGTAAAATAATCGGTTGATGGACATGCACATATCAATGCTGATGGTGATGGTGAGGAATAGCAACATATCATAAGTTACCTCAAACTGAGTAGTGAATCACTGAAACGTCCTGCTCGAGTCGTCCTTGCGATGGAGGTTCGGGTTGAATCAATGGTTCTTCTTCTAGTGCAGTGGTTCTCAACTCCAGTCCTCGGGACCCACTGCTCTGTACATTTTGTATGCCTCCCTTTTTTAACGCACCTGATTCAGATCATCAGCTGATTAGGAGAGAGCTCCATGAGCTGAAATGAGTGTGTCAGATAAGAGACTTACAAAATGTGCAGAGCAGTGGGTCCCGAGGACTGGAGTTGAGAACCACTGTTCTAGTGTTTCATCATCGAACTCGCGCTCGGATTGTTTTGGTAAAATCAATGTCATTGTTCGTTACTGTGTTTAGTTTACGGTGAAGGAAGCCTCAGGACACGCAGAGCTGCCGGCGTTATGTCAATGGGTGTTTTTGTTTTCGACACGTGCTGGTAAACCAATCACAACAGACTGAGCTGTCTGGCCAATCAGAGCAGAGTAGCTCGCGGAAAGGAGGGATTTAGACAGATTGATTCATTTGGCGAGTCGTTTGAGAAACATGTAAAATCTGGTGATGTGCAAATGTATATTATGAGAAAATGAAACAGTTTTTTGACGTTTGATGCTTGTAAACCTGTTGTAGGAGACTCCAAAACAACATTAGGAAACTTTCAAATATCATAATAGGGGCCCTTTAACAGAACTGTAGGTAGAAATTTGCTTTTGGAAGGAGATAAAATAGAGCTACTGACTGGTTGGCTGGTACCATTTTGATTGAAATTATTATCAGTTTTCACACTTTTCGAACAGTTTTTGGTCTTTGTTAAATTGTTTGCATTAATCTCACAAAAATATAGTGAGGTTTATGCTTTAAAGAAGAAAATTAGAGAATTTTCCAAAAGGGTAAGAAAAATAAACTTTTCTAAATTCACGAGGTACTGGAGACTGATGACTTTTTTATATTGGAATGTATTTTTATGGTAGTTGTACTACTCTAATTTGTGCTATAATTCACAATTTATCATTTCTTTCTCACAGCATGTAACTGCACTAGCAATGGCAAGTGTGATGACGGTCTGGATGGTGATGGCAGCTGTTTCTGTCAAGAGGGGTGGACTGGTAAACACTGTGAATCAAAAATCGGTAAGAGCAGACTCTGAATGTATTGGATTATTAAGATATGTTAGGGGTTAAATACGAGACGAAATCTGCGTAGATTACCACAGAAAATGTTTTTGACTTGTTCAACAATGAAAATAAATAAATTGTTGACAAATATCAACATGGAGCCCCTAATAGGGATATGGTGGAGGAAAAAAATATGAGATGGGTCGAAAAATTATGTCAATGTTTTGCTTTTTCTTGAGAAACTTGTGTTCGCAAGCAAAATGAATGCGTTCCCCCGAGAAAGTTTCCGTTCGCTCACAAAAAGGTTTGCGTTCCCCCAAGAAATTTGTGTTTGCGTGCAAAATATTTGAGTTCCCACCAGAAACTTTACGTTCGCTTACAAAATGGTTGTGTTGTGTTCCCCCAAGACAATTCGTGTTCGTTTGCTAAATATTTGAGTTCCCCGACAAACTTTGCGTTCGCTAGCAAAATGTTTACGTTCCCCCAGGAAACTTTACATTCGCTCGCAAAATTTGTTCCACCAAGAAATTTTGTGTTCGCTTGCAAAATATTTGAGTTCCCCCAACAAACTTTGTGTTTGTTTGCAAAATGTTTGCGTTCCCCATCTCATATTTTTTTCCTTCACCATGTCACTTTACGGGCTCCATACAATTACACACTTACAATGGAAGTCTATTCTGCAAACAAAAAATCTTCAATATTTTTGGTACTTAAAAAAGTATTTAGTTGGTGGATGCCGCACATTGGTGGTGGTTGAGGAGATTCCCCACTTCTATGTTAAGCGCTTTGAGTGCCGGGAAAAGCGCTATATAAATGTAATGAATTATTATTATTATTTAGAACAAAACAAATTTACTTTAATAAAATTTGATTACATTTTGACGATATTAAATGAAACCAGATTTTGTTATGTTTATACTACAAAACTAGAAAAAAAAATGATATTGGTGTATGAAAAATAAAAATATTTCATTGTATTTATTTTATAATGATTAATAAATATATTACCTTGAAACAAGTTCAGTTATCATACAGGAAAACGCGCCTGATTTAGATTTTGCTTTTATTTTTTTGGCAGTGATTTTTTGCAGCAATCAATAAATTTAAATGTAAATTTTCTGGTTTTCTATCAAGTGCTTTTTGTTGTTTGTTTAAAGCATTTTTTAACCAGCACTCTCTTTTGCCTGTTATCTAACAGAAGTCAAGCCGGTCTGCTCTCCCGCATGTGATCTCAACGCAGTATGCCTCCCTAATAATCAGTGCGAGTGTGTGCCGCCCTATGGAGGAGATGGCATCAACTGCACGGGTGGGTTTTGAATCACATCTATTGTATTAAGAACAAGAACGATAAATATAAAAACAATATCATTCTGTTTATTCTAAGCGCGTGCTCCAGTTATGTTGTCTGTCGCTTTAAATGCTAAAGCTCTTCAAAGTATTATGGATTCTGATTGGCTGTCAATGCTTTTATCCTTCATTAGCTAAAAAAAACATTGTTCTAAAAACGTATTTATTTTCTCTGTGATGTTGTCGTTATAGTTGTGGTGTGGACTCTTTTATGCTATTCTTTTATTTTATCTATTTATTTTATTTATAACTATATCTTTATCATTATCTTTATAGCTATCGTCCTTGGTGTGAACGGGTCTTTAGACTAACTGAATGTAATTCTGAATTTACATGTCCTATTGCCATAAACTCACTTAAGATATTAAGAAAAGTCTCGTTTTTTTCTTTCTTTTTTTTTCAATTTTTTTTCCTTTCCGTCATTTTCCTTCTCAAGTAAATGTACACTCACCGGCCACTTTATTAGGTACCCCATGCTAGTAACGGGTTGGACCCCCTTTTGCCTTCAGAACTGCCTCAATTCTTCGTGGCATAGATTCAACAAGGTGCTGGAAGCATTCCTCAGGGAGTTTGGTCCATATTGACATGATGGCATCACACAGTTGCCGCAGATTTGTCGGCTGCACATCCAGCGAATCTCCCGTTCCACCACATCCCAAAGATGCTCTTTTGGATTGAGATCTGGTGACTGTGGAGGCCATTTGAGTACAGCGAACTCATTGTCATGTTCAAGAAACCAGTCTGAGATGATTCCAGCTTTATGACATGGCGCATTATCCTGCTGAAAGTAGCCATCAGAAGTTGGGTACATTGTGGTCATAAAGGGATGGACATGGTCAGCAACAATACTCAGGTAGGCTGTGGCGTTGCAACGATGCTCAATTGGTACCAAGGGGCCCAAAGAGTGCCAAGAAAATATTCCCCACACCATGACACCACCACCACCAGCCTGAACCGTTGATACAAGGCAGGATGGATCCATGCTTTCATGTTGTAGACGCCAAATTCTGACCCTACCATCCGAATGTCGCAGCAGAAATCGAGACTCATCAGACCAGGCAACGTTTTTCCAATCTTCTATTGTCCAATTTCGATGAGCTTGTGCAAATTGTAGCCTCAGTTTCCTGTTCTTAGCTGAAAGGAGTGGCACCCGGTGTGGTCTTCTGCTGCTGTAGCCCATCTGCCTCAAAGTTCGACGTACTGTGCGTTCAGAGATGCTCTTCTGCCCACCTTGGTTGTAACGGGTGGTTATTTGAGTCACTGTTGCCCTTCTATCAGCTCGAACCAGTCTGGCCATTCTCCTCTGACCTCTGGCATCAACAAGGCATTTCCGCCCACAGAACTGCCGCTCACTGGATGTTTTTTCTTTTTCGGACCATTCTCTGTAAACCCTAGAGATGGTTGTGCGTGAAAATCCCAGTAGATTAGCAGTTTCTGAAATACTCAGACCAGCCCTTCTGGCACCAACAATCATGCCACGTTCAAAGTCACTCAAATCACCTTTCTTCCCCATACTGATGCTCGGTTTGAACTGCAGGAGATTGTCTTGACCATGTCTACATGCCTAAATGCACTGAGTTGCCGCCATGTGATTGGCTGCTTAGAAATTAAGTGTTAAGGAGCAGTTGGACAGGTGTACCTAATAAAGTGGCCGGTGAGTGTATCTTGATTTAAGAATTTTCAGGTATTTGTAATGGAAAACAAGAAGTGTACACATTCGTAGTCTTATTGTGGATGCTTCCCAATGGATACAATCTAATTTCATCCTACATCTTGACTTTTTTTTTTTTTAGCTCCGGATCTTTGCAGTGAATATAACGGAGGCTGCCACGAAGAAGCAGACTGTTTGCAGACCGGTATCAACGTTAACTGTTCGTGTCGGACCGGACACTCTGGAGACGGACGCATCTGCGTGCCCATCAACCGATGTGTAGAGGAGGCCAACGGTGGCTGCAGCGATTTCGCAGAATGCATTTTCACCGGCCCTGTACGTGGAACTTTAGCTTTTCATTGTCGTTATTAGCCGAGAGCTGTTAAACTGTTAAACTAAATGTGTAACATTTACCTTGTGGCAGAACGAGAGGCGCTGCGAATGTCTCACGGGGTACGTGGGTAACGGAATCCAGTGCTTGGAGAAAGTGGTGCCCCCTGTTGACCGCTGTATGGAGGACAACGGCGGCTGTGACCCCAAAGCCATGTGCAGAGACCTTCATTTCCACAGTATGATTTTACAATTTAAAACGTTTTTACAAAAAAGTATTTAAGGCAAGACACAAAGTTGGTGTATGTAAGTGCTGCTGAAGTGGAGATTTCTGACTCATGGCTTTTAAAGATGTAAAAGACACAAGTAGATAAAGTGTAATAAAGGTTTTAATTCCACCGATTTAAAAATTGTCCAATAGCCCAAAATCTCAAAATTGACCAATCATGCATGAAACACTGCTTTTTCCTGTGGTGTCTTACCTTAGAAACAAAGGCTTTCGTTCTTGCGTTTCAGCAAAAACTGCAGGTGTTTTCCACCTGCGCTCTTCTGAGGGGAAGTATAAACTGGATTTCATCCGAGCACAGGAAGCTTGTAAGGCTGAGGGAGCCACTCTTGCTACGTTCTCGCAGCTGGCTGATGCGCAACAGGTGACATTTGACCCCGACTTAAGACTGCACACATCCTGCATTTACGGTGTTGTAACAGCAACAGCTTTTGAGCTTAAGGTGCCAAAAAATATCGCTGCCAAAAAAAGGTCTATTGTCAATGTATGAATAAATTAAGGCTCGCACATCAAAGTCACTTTCAAACCGAGCAGCTTTCTGTTGGTTGGTGCGGTGAATTCACACGACTTGAATATAAGCGAAAACTGCATGGGGAACCAATTGAATTTCAATCATTTTCCATTCATCAAAGATCAATGGAAAATGCATTGATAATGACTGATAATGACAAATGATTCTTGAGCACCAAATCATATTAGTATGATTTCTGAAGGATCATGTGGCAGTGAAAATAGAGTAATGGCTGGAAAATTTCCATTATAAAATAAAGCTATTCTTGTTGTTCCAGTTGGGAATGCATCTATGTGTGGCAGGATGGATTGACGGGAAGAAAGTGGGCTATCCGATCCGGTTTCCCTCTGCTAAATGTGGAGACAATCAGGTCGGAATTGTGTTGTACAAAGACCCAGTCAACGCCAGTTGGCCGTACGATGCGTACTGCTACAGGATGAATGGTCAGGAAATGCTTCTAATTTAAAGTGTAATTTAACAGAATCTAAACAGTCTTGATGTGAAATGATGGCCATCTTTCTCTTATACAGAGGTGTCCTGTGAATGTGGACCTGGATACGTTGGAAGCGGGGAATTCTGTAATGGAGACTTGGCCTCTGTTGTTGCCTCCATTTCCAATTTTTCAGTGTTTTACACAGTAAGTGACCTCAAACAAAAATAAACATTACTGTAAAATACTGTGCATTACCGTAAACCCAAGTATTTACACTACTGTTCAAAAGACTGAAATTAGTACATTTATTCAGCAAGGACGCATTCAATTGATCAAAATAGATAGTAAAGACATTAAGAATGTTATAAAAGTTTATATTTCAAATATATTCTGTTATTTGGAACTTTCTGTTCATCAAAGAACGTTATGAAATATGATCCAGCACAACTGTTTTCAACATTGATGATAATAAGAAATGTTTTTAAGCATCAAATCAGAATATTAGAATGATTTCTGAAGGATCATGTGACACTGAAGACTGGAGTAATGCTGCTGAAAATACAGCTTTCATAAATGCAACCTTGGTGAGCATAACAGACGTCTTTTAAAAACATTAAGAAATATGACTGACCCCAAAATTCTGAAAAATGTTCCTGGTCAGTCAATTAAACATTAATTATAACATATTTTAATTATACATTTCAACTTATATCTGTTGATTAATTACCCAATGTCAAGAAAATTAAAAGGAGGGAAATAAAACGCTGAAGTTAGTCAAAGAGGAATTTGATCAAATAGGATGAATGTTTTTGGAATCCAGCAAACAAAACATCACAGAATTCATTGAATCCATTGGTAAAACTTAGAGATGTTTGTGCTGTTGTTTCCCTTCCAAAATAACTTCCTGGAGGATGATGTCATCAAGGAACTGGCTTTTCTAATTAAAAGCAAAAGACTAACAGGATGGAAAGCGGATGGAAAACATATTCCCAAAAAAACATTTTGTTTTTAATCATTTTGGTTAAAGAAAAGGAAAAATTAAGCAATGAAAAACAACCGAAGTGAATATATTTTTTTGTCACTCAATTGTTGCCAATAGAAATTAAGTAAAACATTCAAAAAGGAACATTCCTCTAATTTCATAACAATGGAGTCATGTTTCCTGTCGGTTTCCTTCTGCAGACTTTACTGAAGTACGCCGAGGATGGAGAGGAGGGCAAGAACCTGCTGAAGTCCCTGTCCGACAAATCATTCAACATTACAGTTTTTGTACCTCATAACGGCGGGTTTTCTGCAAACAAGGTGATTATCAATATAAGCCAAAAATAATTCTCATATGAACATTTTTAAGTGGGGATGAGTCAGAGAAAACTAAGAGGAAGAAAACTAACAAAGAAAGGAGGAACCATTTGGACACGCTCTTTCTCTGCTGGCCTTGATTCAGTTTGTGTCCTTTTTTCAGACTTTATCATGGAGGGATTTGCAGTATCATATATCTAGCATCAACAGTCTTCACTACTACGAGGACATGAAGCACAACACTGTAATCCCGTCTCGCCTGGGCTCCGACCTCATTGTAACGATTCCCTCCAATTCCACCAGTCAGGCTGAGGTAAACAAACCCACGCAGCTTTACACCGCTTAGGGATCACTTTCTAGACAATGTCAAGCAATCTGTATGTTTTATTGGTTTCCACAGAACTCTCAACCCCAAAAACTGGTGAATAAGAAAGTCATATTGGACTGGAACATTCCAGCCATCAATGGTCTGATCCATGTCATTGATGGGCCTTTGAGAGCTCCACCTGTTCCAGTAAGTGGACACTTTTGTATGAGTACAATGGAGCATATTGGAGAACTGCTTTGCTTTATGGATGTACAGGCAGAATTCATTTAGAGGATCACAGATAATTGCATTAACACCAATGGTTTAGATTGCAGCAGTTATGTTTTGCACTTTTCATCAATCCACCCAAGCATCCATCCATCCGTCCGTCCCTCTATCCACCAATCCATCCACCCATCCGTCCCTCCCTCCATCCCTCCTTCCATCCATCCACCCACCCACCAACCCGTCCCTCCATCCATCCACCCAGCCACTCATCCATCCATCCACTCATCCATCCACCCACCCACCCATCCAAACACCCACCCACCCACTCATCCATCCACCCACTCACCGGCTCATCCATCCACCCACTCATCCATCCACCCACTCATCCATCCACCCGCTCATCCATCCACCCACTCATCCATCCACCCACTCACCCATCCACCCGCTCATCCACCCACTCACCCGCTCATCCATCCATCCACCCACTCACCCGCTCATCCACCCACTCACCCGCCCATCCACCCACCCATCCATCCCTCCATCCATCCACCCACTCACCAACCCGTCTGTCCATCCATCCACCCACCCACCCACTCACTCACTCATCCACCCACCCACCCACCCACCCACTCATCCATCCACCCGCTCATCCATCCATCCACCCACTCACCCGCTCATCCATCCATCCACCCACTCACCCGCTCATCCATCCACCCACTCATCCATCCACCCACTCATCCACTCATCCATCCACCCACTCACCCGCTCATCCATCCACCCACTCACCCGCTCATCCATCCACCCACTCACCCGCTCATCCATCCACCCACCCAACGCTCTACTCACAAATAAATTCTCAATCAATATTTTTTAATTATAAAAGTCGTTAATGGTGTTACATGCAGTAAAATTTACAATCTAATTTCAGGTGCCAGCAATCCTTCCGATCTCACAGTCCAGCGGTGTCGCAGTGACCACTGTGCTGATTGTCATCGCCATTGTTGGGATTGTCGCTGGACTCGCATACTATGTCCTCAAGCACAAGAATGATGCCTTTCGCTTCCAGTACTTCAAGGTAAGTTGGCGTAATGGAGCTTCAGATATTTATCTTGACTTGACAAAGACACTTTACCGCTGTACAAACTTGACCTAAATGTCGGGCTCTAATTCTACAAGTTTCATAAAAAAAAAAAATTCATAAAACTGTCTGTCTGTCTGTGTTGTATCTATCTATGACTGTGTGGATTAATTTGGCCCTGTGCGACAGATAATGCTTTACAATGAAATCCATTAGAGAGCTACATATGGCAATTTATCTGTTTAATAAAATACTTTATTCAACTGTTGAGTAATAAAAATGACATCTCCACGTTGCTTTCACAACATTTAAAATCCCTCAATTCTCGCCATCTCCAAAAAGATGCCAATGTTGCTCCGACAAGCCAAAGTTGATTCTGGTTGAAGATGAATGAGTGTAAAGTCTTATTTATCGTTCAACAGAATGATGATGAAGATGGTGCTTCCACAAAAGGTGGTGGAAACCCTGCTTTAGTATCCATCCCAAACCCTTTATACAGCGGCTACAGGGCATTTGCAGAACCATTTGGGGTAAATATAGAAAAACCTATGTGCTTGTAATTTTAACAACTTGCAATTATTTGACCATTTCTACTGGTCAAACACATTTGTAGATGAGTTATCCTTATCTATATTTGTTTGTTTCAGGATTCAGCCGCTACAGACACACCCAACCTCCTCGACTAGCACAAACAGCATCGTCGACTTTGTTTACCTGCTATCAGTCAACTACTACAGACTACCTGGCTGGAGGAAGTTTCCACAACACTTTATATATGGTTCAACCTAAAAATAAAAGACCCTAATTATGTCCCAGACAACATCAGCCTACCGTGGTGTTTTCAGTTCAATAAAGACATCTGCTAAATACACTGGGTACATTTGTTATTTTACCTGTTGTTTTTGAGAGGGTTCTCTACTTGGTCAATCGGAAAGGAAATCAACTGTCCAGGGACTAAAGCCTGGGGTCTCATTAATGTCTCCAACTGCAATGCATAATCCCAAAGGTCTTGTTGACATGATAGAAGGGTATTTTTGTCTTGTTCAGTCATATTGCAGATAACTGAAGCATAACGCAGGAGGGAGAAGAGAGAAAATTCCCCAGAGGAAAACGACCACCTGTTCATACTACATGATGGGAAGACAACATCCTTTATTTATGCCTGCAATGGATTGGAAAAGATAAAATTGGTCAGATTAAAAAAAGTCAACGTTTTGATTTTAGTGTGGGATTTCAGGTTTTTTAATGGCAAAACAAGTTCAAATGTTCAGTGTTTTGAACTGAGATACGTGTACATTTTAGACTTTAGTTGAATTCAAATTTTATGTTGCGGTTTTGGCAGATGCTAGAAAGCAAAGACGGATCACAACCGAGTGTGTATTTGAATTTAAGAAAGTAGACCAATCTCAAATTTTTCTAAAACGTTTCAAAAATAAATAGTGCACTTAAACAAAAATTACTTACAAAATGTAGTTTAAAACGAGTGTGCATGTTAAGCAGTTCAAGCTGAATTAATCCTAAAGGCTTTTTAAAAAAGATAGTGTTTGATTAATTGTAAGGATGATGTTAGATTAATATCAATGCAACACTGCCTTGCAAATACTGAAGTAATAATTTGGTACATCAATCATTGGCAGTAAGTGTGTTAGGCCTCATACAGGAAGCTATTTTTGGCAAGCAAAAACAGACCTAACAGCTTTATACAGTTTTGAATGGACTGTGGTGATATACAACTTCATAAAGATCATACAACAGTGCATTGACTATTCTGAGGTACATTTTATTTGCTAATTTCTGTGATTTGGGAAATATCCCGAGGGCTTTAGGACCCAGGGGCTAATGAGGACTGCAGTGTATTCATAGCTGGGCTTTTCCTCCACCATTCTTCCAGTTCCACTCCTTTCCCATCCCCCCCTTTTCATCGCGCTCTTCCGCAACAAAGCAGCGACACCCATCCCCGCTCTAGACAGAGAGGCTTCTGGGTCACACACAAATCTGTCGTTTCACACCTTTCATTGTGTTTGCTTTGAAATGTATGAAAGGAGGAGACTATAACGTAGTCAAGGTGGCATGTGGTGTTTGTCTGTGAAAGCTAACAAATTTTAAAGTAAACGTGGAGAGGTGGCCAGGTATTGGAGAAGAAATGCAGCTTGCTGACTTTGAGTGCGATAAATCAAAACACACCTGTTGTTCAGCGAGCAAATATCAAGTTTGGACAGCAAAACAAAATGGCAAAAGAAGAGTTACTTAGAGGTCAGAGCACCACATTGAGCAAAGAAGTCTTAAAAATCCAACTCGCATCTACAAAATCATGCAAACGATCAGTATTCTTTTCAAAACAACATAAAATCATTTTCTGTAAATAGCTAAACTGCATTTGTTGTTACATTGTCTAACCGTTCTCGCGTTTAGCCATCAGTTTCTATGAATGTGGCCAGAATTGGCTGTCCACCAAAACCACATGCCTAGAACAGACATCCCTGAGGCCTTCGGGAGCCACCAAGAGTACATCAGCTCCAAAGATGTTGCAGTCCTTTCAATAATTCAGAAATCTTATGTCATGCCAAACAGAGTTCCTCAAATGCCAAAGAAATAATGTGGCGATGAGACCAGAAGTTTAGCATTGGCCTTGTGTTGGTTTGGTGGATTTGGTTCATGCCCTACATATTTATTGTGTGACAGTGGTGAACTGTTATTTTTAGAGCTTCAAGAATGAGGTGTTTAAACCCAGGATTTTATTGTTATTATCTGTCTAGCCCAAAACACATATTTGAGTCCAAACAATAAGTCCTTGAGACAGAAAACTTGTCACACCCCAGATGGGAATGCAAGTGCTTATGTAATTAGATCTTTTTTTTTTTTTTTAGCAAAACCTACTTCTGCAAAAATAATTGCAATTATTTCTCCCAAACCAGTTAAGCATAAACCCTGCCCCAAATCTTCAAAAGATTTCATTCGTGAACTCAATCAGAAAACCCCTAACCTAAACCCAAACGTTAACCGTAATATAGCATTGGTACACCTCCTGATATATCTATCAGCTATCGCATTACTGTGCTGATCCATCCATTAAGACTGGACTTTTATTGTCGGGCGATTGCTTGATTGAGTTTACCAATGAAATCCGCTGTGGAGAGGGAGTTTACGCTTAACTGGTTTGGGAAAATAGTCGTCTAACGCTAGTTTCCCGATTGGACTACATGTAAGTAGAGTGTATGGCTACTAGTCTAGTAGTAGTAGATATACAGCTCTGGAAAAAATTGAGACCACTGCAAAAGTTTCTCTGGATTTACTATTTATATGTTTGAGCAAAATGAACATTTTTGTTTTATTATAGAAAGTACTGACAACATTTCTTCCAAAGGTTTCATTTAGAGGTTTTTTTTGGCAGAAAATTATAATTGGTCAAATTAACAAAAATATGCCCTGTTTTCAGACCTCGAATAATGCAGAGAAAACAACACAATACTAACGTTTTCACTTAGGAAGAGTTCAGAAATCAATATTTGGTGGATTAACCCTGATTTTCAATCACAGTTTTCATGCGTCTTGGCATGCTCTCTATCAGTCGGTCACATTGCTGTTGGGCGACGTTATGCTGCTACTGGCACAAAACTCCAAGCAGCTCGGCTTTGTTTGATAGCTTGCAACCACGATCCCTCTTGATCACGTTCCAAAGGTTTTCACTGGGGTTCAGGTCTGGAGTTTGGGCTGGCCATGGCAGGGTCTTGATCTGGTGGGTTTCAGTAAGGCTGGAATCGGGCAGATCCGGCTTTGTGAAGGATGTGTGACTCGAGCGACATAAAAGGTTATCCTTAAAGAAAAATTGCTTCCTTCTGCTGTGGCAATGTTCCTCAACTCGAAGGATTCGTTTTTCCCACAGGCCATAGGACAACGCTCTACTCCACACAGCCAGGTCAATCAAGATGTGGATGGAGGACCACCAGATCAAGACCCTGTCATGGCCAGGCCAAACTCCAGACCGGGGGTCTCATTTATAAAACTGTGAGTAGATCCTTACTAAAAGCGTATGTTTGCTTGAAAGCAAAAAAATGGCGTATGGTAAAAAATATTCAGAATTGCGTACGCCAGAACCTGCACAAAATTCCCTTAAAAATCCCAGTCAGCGGAAGATTGTCCTCCCCGAAATAACCATGGAGGTTACAAGTCCTAGTTTTGCTCTGCATATCCTCATCTGCATAAATATGTACATATTCATATTCATCCATGTGATACCATGTTTAACGGTACAAGACATATTAGAAAAATATGAGAGATACGGATTTGCCATCACATTACATTGCTACAAATCAATTAGTAGCCTATCCTTGCCTTGTTTTTTAATAAATAAATAAAATAATATCAAATATACTTTTCAGAGAAAGTTTTTCTCAATCTTTTCCACTGACCAAATAGTATTTTTAATTGATTTATATTTTTTAAGAGAAACATATAGGTCTTATTGTGCATTATTTGCACAAAGATATTTTCTCAGACAATTTGCTACTATCATGATAAGCAATCCTCTCTGTAGTTAAACATTAAAACCCAGCATGCCACAGGAAAAATGTTCGAAAGCACTGCATCCACTACAAATATGTCTATTAATTAGAATATACTTTTTTTTTGTAACTTCTCAGTAATGGTTTCATGTAATTTAAGTGTTTAACTCCATTAATGAGGATGGTATATTTAATTTAAAAGTTTATATCAGAAGTAAAACATAGCTTAAACATTCTTTTATTTATTTAAACTGTTATTGTGAACAAGCACAATGTATTTATGATTAAGATTTACGGTTTCCTTCATCTGCTGTTATGCTACAGCAGTCAGCTTCACTAAACGGCGCAGACATTTAAGAAGGGATGGATGTTTACATCATGTGATGCTTGGTGAGTGAAATTATATTTGTATTATCTTGCTGTATATGTATACTTTTCTTTAAATGTTCTGTCTAAAAGTGACCAAACTGCTCTGTCTCCAAAATGTTCGTACGCAGGGGTCAGAGTTTACGTGCAGGTGCGCAAATTTTCCAGTCAAGATTGTTTTTATAAATCACAACTTATGCGTCGGAAGTGGCGTACGCATCTTTCAGGGCGTAAAAAGATGCCTATATATAAAACCCTACTGAAAACCTCAGGAATGTGATCAAGAGGAAGATGGAAGGCCACAAACCATCAAACAAGCCGGGCTGCTTGAATTTTTGTTCATTTTACTGAAAACACATATAAATAGTAAATCAAGAGAAACTATAGTGTCGGCCCAAATCCGGCCCACATCTGGTGCACATGGATTTCCAGAGCTGTATATTCTACAGTGTTTGATACCGAGACAGCAATTCATATTATTCTCATTCCAAACAACTTGGCCTCTGGTGTTAAATCATTCCTTTTGCATCTTATATTTGCCACAATGTACGACAATGATAAACATGGAAATATTGGCATCTTCCCTTTTACAAACCTTCATTTGTTACATCTCAAAAAATATGGCTTTAAAACCGTTACAGTGAATTCCACTTATTGCTTCTTGCAGCTTTATTTTAATCTGGCAAGACTGGCATTTCTCCAAATTCACATGCCAAGACCAGAAAAGCCAGTGAAATAGAGGCCATCAAGTGGCCTATGGCAACTTAAAAAAGAAACTGTGATCCTCCATGACAGATGGTTGAAATGATACACAAGGCAACACATGCCCTACGCATTTCACAATTGTAGAAGAAAGCCTTTATAGAAAGATATCACATCATGGGTGGAATTTGCCCAATGGCACGTGAAAGATTCAACGTCATTCAAGCTGAAATATTTGATACTGAAATGTTAACCAGACTTAAAGGTGTGATGAGACCTGACTTTTCAACTCATTCATGCTTTGATGCCTAGCACCACGTTGGCTGATTTGGAGAGAAGAATGGTGGTAGGAGCATCATGTATTAGGGCTGCTTCTCTTTTACAAGGATTGAAAATGGTTGGACCAAAGGACAAAAACATCCTGGTGGAAAATATCCTGCCTTTTACAAAAGCACTGGGAAGGATAAGATGGTTCATCTTAAAACACAATTAAATTCCAACTTGGTGTTTGAGATTAATTGTAAAAGACTTTAATTTAATATGGATTCACTAAATTGCAGCGCTTTTTGGTACATCAAAGTTTGCCTAAACCCCCTTTAATGATGTCAGGAACATCAATACAGCAAAACACAACAACGTTAAAAAAACAATCAATTAAATGTACTAATAGTAATAATCAGAATAAGCAATTCATTAGCTAACTAACATCTGCCAAGTTCATTAGCCAAACATTAAGTATTTATGGTTGCCAAGCAACTTTGCATAGTAATATAAAATACATTTGTGCAGTTTTCTGGTGTTTATATTAGATAAATTAAGATAATTCAAAACTGCATTGAACACTGCAGCTTTTAGAGAAGGAACTACTCATTTCATTTTTCATTGCCCATAACATTGTGTAACCATGACCAAGCCTGATAAAACAGCTAATGGAGTTATCAAAATCACTACATTTTTGATTTTGCCTGTTCATTATAAAAAAGGACACAGTGAGACCCCAGTAATCCACACCGAACATTTCTCAAACATATTTTAATTCACAACTCGATAACAGTAACTAAAGATACAACACTGACATTTACAGCTTTTGAGTGTCACAGATTCAACTGGATGGAAATAAAAACTGAATAACAGGAAAATAAATTCTGCTTGTATTTTGCACCGTGGATGACAGATTTTTAACAGGACCAATATGTTGGTTGACTCAACTTAAATCGTGGACAAATTCTAAACGATTGCCATGTGGCACCAATAAACTGCTGCATTGCCATAATCTAAGCTTGGGGGAAAAAAACAAAACGTTATAAACCAAAGGCCTTAGGCGTTGCTGAATGCTAACTTCAATCTCACGTATCTCTTCCTCTTGTGCATAAGAAGCAAATTTTCATCCTGTTGTGCCTTGCTCTATGCACATAAATCATGAACATCCTCAACAAATGAAACCTGGTGAGACAGAAAATTTACATTAATAAAATCTCGAGCAAGACTTAATGGACAACCTGAATGCATTTTGCCTTCTACAATAAGATACTTCCATTAGAAGTCGCCTTAATTAAAGCTGGATCAAGACCACCGTATTGAAGATCAGATTATAATTTTCAGAATCTGGTTAAACGTGTAGAAGGCAATCAAGATGGCAACAATTTAACAAATAGAAACATGGACCAACCAACTCCTGGATGTATGGAATGAAAGATATACATAATCAACTACAGAATTAAGGACAACAATATTATCCCATTCAAGTGTTTGAGGTACGTTCAATCAATGGACAGGCAAGTCCACTTGCTGAGAACACAGAAAATGAAGCAAATTTATGTATATATTTTTTTCAAATTCCTTAGGTTCATGGCACCAACAAAACTTTAAAGAAATGAAATACCAGGGTTGGCACAACAAAAACAATTTGAGGAATTTATGAGTAGTGGATTGCAGAATGGAACAAGTACATTGAGAAGGAAAGAGTACAAATATTCAGTTATTTTTCACTCTTCTCAAAGAATAAGGCCATTTATTTTGCCCTGAAATTAAATTAATATTCAAAAAAGTGCCCCCAAATTGAACATGTTAGAATCTAAACAAAAATATAATATGCAGTCTATGCCGGCAGACTAACATATTACAAAACTGGTGATGTCAAAAAGAACCTGGGCAACATTGACATCAACAGGATCGAAGGATGTAGAAAACCATGAAGACCAACTTAGTTTAGGCTATCATTGTCTTTTCAAGCAGTAGCATGTAATAAATCACTCTACAAATTCAGTCTGTTCCCATGATCCAGTAAGACAGCAGTCCATGCCCACAATATTCCAACAAAAGGAGCATTCTGGGAACTGCATAGTCATAAATAAGGGTTTGTTCATCAGTCCAATCCTTCAGAAGTTAGATAAAAAATACACAAAAAAAGGAGGTTGGGATGTGTCAGGGAAACAAAATACTGTGAGCAGGAAAAAAAACATCCCATCTTTGGATTATGATGTCAGTAACTACTTGACGATAATTGCAAATTTGGAGGTAACTGTAATGCTCCCATCCAGAGTTAACCTAGGGTTTGTTTCCCAAAAAAAAAAAAAAAAAAAAAAACGCAACTCTGCAAAACAAGAAAACTTAAAAGAGGAGACAAAAAACAAATCCCCAGCAAAAGTCTATACAGAGTCAAGAAGGGGATGGATCTGTATCACAGGTGACAAGTTAACTTGCAAGATTTTCTGTGCCTTCCTCCTCACCTCCTCGTCCGTGACAGAATCGTCGACTTTTATAACCTTCCACTCGAGACCATTGCCATTCAGTCTAGAAACGTCTTGTCCATTGGTAAGTGTCGACTGGGACCAGTTGAAGCTCTGAAAATGGAGTCTCCTCACTGAACCATTGTCTAGACCACTGGTCATCACATCAGGTTTACCTGATACCATTTCAATGTTCTTATAAATGCTACCATCTTTAAGACCAAACCCATTTTGACAGACTACTGGGGCAGAGTCTCCAATAAGGGCATCATCTACTTTGAACGGACATGACAAAACGCGTTTGTTGTCCAAGGCAACTACGTTTGATGTCTGACTGCCATTTTCTGTGGGAGAGTACGGAATTCCAGAGCGATCCGGCGGCCGTCCCACAGCAAAACTGGGTGCGCTTTTCGAATCGGCACCAAAGTGAATTTGCAATCTTGCGGTGTGGCCTCCGCTCAACCCCTTTATGTTTGTTAGCTTGAGGCACTGCTGCGCTTGAACAGAATGTTTATCTAGCATTGCCGTTGCAACATTCTGCTTAAGACGGTCCACCGAGAGATTGGTAAGCAGAATCTTGGGTTGGTTTTGGAGAATGTCCTTTGCTGCTCTACTGAGCATAGAGTAATTCACATCCTTGGACTTGCTCAAACCTTTCCGTCCTCGCTTCTTGCAAGGTTTCTGCACCTTCTGAACCTTGGTGCCAATCTTGGAAGAGATTGGCTCTGTGGTGCAAGACGTGTATCCGTACACATCTTTGCTCTTCAAAATCACAGGCTTGGCTCCTTCTTTCCTCAGCTCTTGAAGAAAGGACATCATTTGTCTCTCAGTGTTCGACAGATCCTTGGACATGGGGTTAAAGACCCTCAAGGCCTCTTCGAGGGCAGTGTGTCCAGCTGGGGCAAATCTGGCCCAGGAATGGACTACCCTCCCCATGCCCTGCTCTTCAAAATTCATGGTGCACCTTCACAGCTGGTATGCATAAGGACTTCAGGTGTCTGTGAATACGAAAAGGATATGGTGATGATTTATAGATGAACATATGAATTACAGTTTATAGTAACTAGTATGAAAAACTTTTAAAGGTAGTGTACATTTTAAAGGTGAAGTATAAATTCTGCAAAAAATTTGCACCAAATGGATTAGCAAAAATACATGACTGTTTTCAAACAGGTTTCCTGACTGCTGTTGATTCCAACTGCAGTACCATCACAAACACAATGTGCCAATGTTGATATGTCGGGCTACTCAAAGAACAGTTAACATTCTTCTGGAAAACAGCAACAAAATGTTTAGCAGATTAAGTGTGTTTTATTAAAACACTAGAAGTTCAACTGGGTTGGCCATAACATAACTATCAGCAGATGTGTCAGACAAGTATTTAGGATTGTATCTTTATAGATGTAGACCTAGATTTGAATTACTCCCTCTAAAACATCCAACTCGTCTTGCCTGATGTAGTTTGTTAAAACACTTTTTTCATTGGCTATTTTGGGTATAAACAGTACCATGACTCAACTAGATACAACATCCTGGTTTTCAGATTGGACAGTTTTTCATGCAGCTGTGTGGTTTAATGTAGCTACTTTCATCTCAAAATGCTTTGACGCGAAATTCATGTAAACACAGTCAGTTATATCTTAAGGGATTTAAAAGACGGGACAAACCACATCTTATATTTCACAAGAGATCTGTGCATTGATGTGATGTGCAGCTTATAAGATCTCCCGCTGTCCATTTCATCATCAATAATAAAACAGTAAAGACGAGAAAGCGAAAAATCACTCACAGCTCTTGAAAGGAAAACGTTCAGATATTCTCTAAAAATACTGAAAGCACTCTTTGTTTATTGCGTGTAATGTTCTTTGTCCCTTTTTTTACTAGCTTTTATGTTTTAAAGCTATATTAGTTTATATCAGCCATTTACAATTCTTAACATGCAATTGTTTTAATTTCTTTTTTAAAGTGCAATTATTTAAAAAAGTACTTATATAAATCAAATAAAAAAATATTTTTTACTAATAAGATACAATTAGTAGAATAAAAAGTAGATCCAAGTATCGGATCGTAAATCCCCTAAAGATTCCCACCCCTAATAGGCTATACAATGATTTAGGCCTATTGCTTGTCTTTGTTGAATAATACAGAAGATAAAGGGCTAAAACAAAAAACGCAACGCAATTAGATTATTTTCAAAAATCGTTCAGCCCTAGTTACAATGCAGCACGAATTAGTTTAGAACGTGTCTTTTGTGGAGTGCTCTCAGAGTATGCATTTATTTGTTATTTTAACTGGTTGACTTTAAAGATTTCTTATCCTGTTGCCCCCTCCATAGACCATGACCAGTGACTAGTCAACATCAAGCTTAAAGTGTCATGGCAGAGCATTAAAGTAGACTAGTCTATGCAAACCCTATGGTGCATTCCTATAAAGTAAAAAAATAAAAATACAATTTTGGCACGATCTGCTTAGGATTCCACGGTAATTTGTAAACTACAATGGGCGTTGGAACGCAATAATGAATTGCTTCACCTCATATAGTGTGTCAGTCAAGACAGAAAGAATAGCAAGTTTAATTTATTTTCATGATGTAGATCAATAAAAGCACAGAAGCTCTTCCATAAAAAAAACTTTCAAACACGGCGAAACAAAATAGACACTATAGTATTTGTGCAGCTAGGTGGAATTGTGCAATAGAGAAAAGGTTCATTGAGCTATAGCAACAGTACTCCTGTCTTTATATTTCCTCGAGGGACTATCGCGACAGGGTGAAAAAACATAAATGCTGGCGAATAGCGGAAGCACTTCACTAACCCGGTAAGTACTGAAAGTAACACTAAGCTAGTACAATCATTGTTTGTTAATGCTCTTGTTTCCGAAAGTCAGTTGCTAGTTCCGCCTTCAATGACATTACGCACATCGTTGAAGACGGCAAGTGATGACTGGTTGGCAAGCAACGTGTAAGTCTGACATGTTTCTTGTCCACAGCAAGAATTTAGGAGTGATTAATCGCATAATCTGACACAGTGACTACACAGCATATAGGATACAACAGGTGCCTAAATTTGTTTAAACTGTCTATATATACCAACACATAATTAAAATGTACTCTGAAAAAGAAAGTATAAAAATCAAGTGTCTGTTGTCCTCTCAGTGCTGCAATAAACACAGGTACTTATTTCCATTCAGGACGAATGAAATGATTGGCTGGGCGACTGTCACTCTACCTCGCTAACATAGCAACCACCCCTGCTGCAACAAGAGCGGCCCACACGCGCGCACCCGTTTGACTTGAGTGGAAGAAGCACGGAAGCTAGTAAGAAGAATCACAATTATGGCCGAGAATTTAGCAGTCAAAATTCCCAGTACCTGCATATTAGGGGTGTCGAAATTAATCGTTTCTACGATGCACCGCGATGCAGACGAGGACGATTCGGTATTGGTTCAGTAATAGACCATAACCGGTTATAATGTAGGCTACTGACGCTTTTCTGACGTCATTTATCGCGTATGTGCTTTGTCGCGGTAGCATACACTGGCAGAGGGAGGCGAGACGCGAGTGCGAGTAATTAAACATTCTTACATACGCTTCTTATATGCGCATGCAAGTTACATGCGCTTCTTGAGACACACTAGCACACACACACGCAAGGTCTCGCTCTCTCCCTCTCTGCGCTACACGGTTTGAACATACATTCACGTAGCCTTTCGAAAACCTGGACGTTCAGTGTCCCGGGAATCGGGACAAACCGGGACAGATGGCAACCCTTTCACACCCGATGGTCAAATTACAATTATTCTGTTTTGTTACGCGTGATTATAAATGGATGATCGTCTTCAACAGCGGACTCGGTGACGGTTGATGTGCGCGTCTCCAGGGTAACATACACTGATGAATGAGCACTGCTAAATGAACATTTCTTTAAAACAAAATTGATTTTGAAAGAATTTCATTTTCTTAATGGCATAAACAGGCTTTAGTCCCATGAAACTTAAACTGGAATGTCTCTGTTTTTGTCACTGCGACTTCCTGAACAGGCGAACACTCACGCATGCGCGCGAGCACGCATACATCACTTTTGAAGTAAAATTGAAAATTGAGGATGCGGTGCATCGCAATGCATCGCGATAATCGAATTGAACTGAATCGATGACATGATAATCGTAATCGAACCGAACCGTGAGACCAGTGTAGGTTCACACCTCTACTGCATATACAGTCAGCGAAGGCAAAAAAAGGAAGACAGTATTTGAAAAGGCCATGCCCAAAAAGTCTTTGGATAAAGCAAGAAGTCAGACGAGAGTCAATATCGGCTGGGCTTTCCAGCGGCGGACAACTGAGGGACCTCAAGGGGCTGAAAAGTGACGCCAACAGTGCTTTCATCGTGGAAGCTCTTACATGCAAAACACTGTATATGTTATGTATCTTACACGAAATTCCCCTTCATCACATTGTAGCTGGTGGTAACAGGAAAAACATGCATCAATGCAACCTGTTTTTAGCTTTGCCTTATGTTACTAGCTCGTTACCGAATCAAACTCAATATACTTTAAACTTTACCAATATCGATATGCTGGCTTGATAGTGAGTACTAACAGCCAGGTTAGTTGTTTATATTCATAATGATAAAGTTAAGTATTTTATTACATGTGATTCTGACATGAAGTCACTACATGCACTGCGCTCGTCTCCGCACGGCGCTGGTAAACTCGTCCTCCAACTGAGCGCGGTCGGCATCGCCAATGCAGTAAGACAAAATAGACCAGATGCAATCTATGAAAACAGGTCTTAATATCCCAGGTAAATGTATGAAGTCCATGATGATTGATGATCATAAAGCATAAGGAATGCATTTGGGATAAAAAAAAATACTTGATAAATGTTAAGGAATGAATTTGCAGTAGAATGACTTTAAATTACTTTATCATCGAAGAAAAAAAAGAAAAATAAATAAAGAAAAAAAAATCGACATCTTGGCCACTAGGTTGACAAAACATCAATTCTACCAAACTTGGTTAACGTCACAAAAATGTATTAATTTACATGTTACAGACAAGAAAAGAGTCATAAGGCCAATTCACACTGAACAGATAGACGGTGACAGAAACTGGCGTCTGTCAGAGCTTATTTTCATCGACTGAACATGCAGAATGGGCCCTTGTCAGGTTGCGGAATGTTTAGTGGATTAAAGTAACGTACTGTAATCTAGTGATTGTCCGTGTTTGTTGGCATCTGTCAGTGCTATTTGTCGATTCTTCTCTTGATTGAGTCTTACAAAAATTACAAGACACTTCAAAGCACAAAGACTATCTTAAAGAGTAGTAATGTAGAACTCAATATGAAGACAGTTCAAGTGCAGAAGAATCAGATCTGGTAGAATGAGTTCACTCAGACGTTCAAGATGGAAGACTAGGGGTGTTGAAATTAATCGTTGCATCGCGATGCGGACGTGGACGATTCTGCATTGAAGCAGTAATAGTCCATAATCGATTATAGCCAACTGACGTGTCCCTGACGTCATTAGTCACATGCGCGCTTCTCACAGTAGCGTAAAATGGCGGAGGGAGGGGAAACACAAAAGTGAGTAATAAAAAAATGCATCTATTTACAAATTTACAGGGTGAGCTCGAGTGTGTGTGAGTTTGCATGCGTATGCGTGCAAGTGTTTATGTGCGCACGAGTCGAGTGCGAGTGTTTGTGCGCGTTATTGTAACTCAAGTACACTTGACAGTTTCACACACTTTTTAGTAAGTGGTCCTAAAGCCGCAGTCGGCAAGTCTTAACGCAAAATTATTAATGTTTAAAACCCTCGTCCCCCTCCCCCACTAACATCGAGCACCCTCCCATTGAGTTTGCGTGTGCACCAGATTTTCTGTGAATGCGCCCGTCTCTTCAGCATCAAAGCATAATTTCCTTTTCTTTGGTTGTTTTTGACCTCCTAGCTCTGGTTGTTAACTGAGAAATTGGAAGCTTGTTAGTAGATTTTCTTTCCGCCATCACGGTTCGTACAATCCAACACACCTGCGAACTTCAGGAGTGTGCATGTGATATTGTAACACGCACGAGTGGGAGGGATCTGTGGCGTGCACGAACTGTGATTGACAGTCAGATCTCACACAGCCCTGCGCTGATTGGACCAGAAGAACCGGGAGCGGTGGACTTTTGCAAAACAAATAACAAGCAGCGCAGGTTTTTTTTTCTAAAACTGGTATATCTGACCGCTTACCGAGAACAATACTAGGCATGTTTTAAAAGCCCGACCAGGCCAGTAGAAAAAAATCGTTAGCGTTGAGCCCTGTATGCGCACCAAACCGAATGACCCGCTCCGTACTGAAAATTGCAGGGGAAAGTGCTCGGACAAGACCACATTTAATGAGTTACAGACAATAAGGAGGCATTTACAAAGATTAAAATAAATCCACATCTAAAATAAAGACCGGATTCAATCCTGAACATCTTTAGCTGGTCTGCCAACCAAGAGATTGAGAATCAACAGTCAAATAGCTCTACAATAGAATAGTGTTGTCACGATACCAAAATTGTTGTTTCGATACCGATACCAAGTCAAGAATTGCGATTTCGATACTTTTTCGATACTTTTCCTGAAAAGGGAGAAACACTCTCAAATATCATGCACTGTGCTTTATTTTAAAACTGGGACACCATTCTAATCATATAACAGACTAATAAATGAACATATGAACAGCAGATATATTAACCATTTGAACAAAATATGAAATATAAAAATAAATTAGACCAATGACATTCAAGGAATTTTTTTTTTTAATTTAGCAGCATTATCTCAGTTATCATAAGAAACATAAGAGTTACCGGGAATTGATAAGATTTTATCCATATCAATGCCACTGATGATTCTGCTTATCGATCCGATTCTTTAACGATTCTCTTATCGATTCCTGATTGTAGTTGTTTTAAAACAACTTACACTTGAGTAAGCAAACTGTAGCTTACTTTTTATGTCATTTATGTAATAAATGAAACCTTATTACAAAGTGTTACCGATTAGTTATACACCCCGATTCAGATGTATCGTGAGTTCAGTGTTGGAAAGATCAGTTGTTTTAACCATTCATTAAAACGAATCGGTCATTAGTTCGCGAATTGGACGTGTCATTATCAGTCGTGTGCGCGTTGTTATCCCGGCAGTTAGGACATCCCATGAGATTTGTGTCATCACAGAAAACATTTCATCACTGCCAGTTTCCATTTCATAATTAAGCGGTAATTCAGAAAAAAAATTAAATAATAGAATGCTCCACATGAAACTTTAATCTCCCGACCTTACCATCGTGTCGATTTATTTTGATTATGCGCGCGAGAGAGAGCAAGACAGTGCTTAGTTTTGAAACGGTGAAGCTTGTTTATACTTTCGCCTGGCTCCGCAGAGAGAGTGCGCGCGCGCGACCGGGGCTTTCTCTCTCTCTGCTCGTTCAGTTCATGCGCCCTGTCACACGCGCATGAGGAGAAAAAACACAGACGTCCATAGGGAGGCACTGGAAGCGTGCGTTGCACACACCAACATGAAATACTCTCTTACAAATCTGGAACGCGGTCATTCTTAGAAGTATCGATACTAATAAATTTAGGAATCGTGAAGTTTTTAATTTCCAAGTATCGCGATACTTTTGAAGTATCGGTGCACCGTGCAACACTACAATAGAAACAGTGATAGGAAGCATATAAAGCCAGGCGTTTTGATGCATTCTAAAGATATAATTTGCGATTGAGAGGAGTACAATGTTACATATCTACAAGCACAAACTTAATATTTTACTGTACAAACACAGGGCCTGAATTTCATTTTGGAAAATGGGGGGAAAATGGGGGGGATTTTTAATTTGAGGGGGGAGTTTTTAAATTTTTTTTATTACATTTATCTCCTAAATGTATGCTGAATCATTGCATTTTTACAATGGGGTAATTTTGTTCTTAAGAATTTATGCAACAAAGAAGCTTGATTTCAATCTTTGAATTAAATTGAAAAAAGTAGAACAAAAAAATACAATAGCATAAAGATACCTATAAAGAGAAAAGTTTTTGCTTAAGTCTGACACTAGTATTCAGAAATAGTAGGCTACTACAGAGACTGAATAAAGTAATCAAATGTAAAATAAAACTGGGTAGTATTTTAGTCCTGAGTAAATAAAATAAAAAAGGCTATTAATCCTGATTCCTTAAAATGAAAGCTATGTTTTGTTGTTTTGACAACAAAATTAATGACAGACATATATGACTGCTGTCACTGTAAGAGCTAGTGCACAGATCCTGTAGCCACCAACATTATACGGTCACGTGCGATGTATGGTTATTTAAGACATAACCGACTGTTTAGAGAATACTCACCAAGACCGAAATTGACATGATTTTCACATGTTTTTGACTAGGGCTGGGTAAAAAAATTATCGATTTCTCGATATTAATCGATTCTCATTTTTACGAACCGATATCGATTCTTAAATCTCAAGAATCGGTTAGTCGTCCTGTTTTCATTTGATGAATGAATGGAACATTGTAACGCGCATTCCATCCAATAAATCGCAATAATCTTTGTGCTTTGTTACTATTGATATGAAATAAAGTCTCACATTTCAAATTACGTCCATTTTCTTACGAAATTCAAAAACAAACCGTTTAGGCGCTATGGCGTGAGATCTCTCTGGCGCAGCTCAGCTCAAGAGAAGCAGCAGCACGCGCGCACCTCCTCTTCCGCATTAATAATATCAGTTACAGCGCGAAATAGACATGAATGAGCATCTGAAAGTGTGTTAAAAGATAGAGTTAAACTTATCGAAATCCGTATCATGCTCACACATGGATTTGCTCAATCAGTGTTTCAACCGTGGTAAGACGTCAGTTAAACAGCATATGTCATGTAACGTCACATTTACCTCAGAAAAAAACATATGTGACCATAAACTCGTTAGTCAGCTAGAAAAATTAACTCTAGGAGGAGGATTGTGCTAAATATATGCACCATATTACAAAAGCATTATAATCTTAATGGTCTTCAATATTTAATGCATGTTTGAATAAATCTGGCAAGTTATTATGACAGGCATAATTTAAATGTTTTTATTTATAGCATTCTTATTATAAAAATAAATACGTGTAATTTAAGTGTTTGCATAGAAATCAGTTAATTTTTTACCTTCAACATTATAGTAGGCTAATGAAGCAACAACTGACTCCCATAGTTTACAGCATTAATTAGATAAGATATTTGTTTTCCTTGAGAAAATTTGCTATGTATTGTACCTGATATCCAAAATAATCAATATTGAATCGAATCGTAATCGAAATCGAATCGAATTGCAAGCTTGTGAATCGAAATCGAATCTTGTGAAATTTGTGTCAATATACCCAGCCCTATTTTTGACTGTTAAAGCGATATAATCCACGAAAAATAACTGTTGTTACCCGCGAGCTGTTTGTGAGGCGGCTTGTATGTGTGCAGAAAAAAACATCTCTCATACAGCGCGCAAGTAGCCTACCGAATAGTTCAAGATTGCGTGAATGTTTAAACTAGTAAGACTTAAAAAGACGTGCAAATGGTAAACTTTAGTTACTCATGTCATGATGCAATGCTGGCCCGATTATGCAAGTGAAAATTCTGTCTATCCCGACTCCCGAAACGCGAGTGTATTTTCACCGCCTGCAGCGCGCTTAACGACTGCCTTGTGCAACCCATGTTGAGAGACGAGAGAGAGAGAGAAGACGCAACACCGCTGAATCACTCATGCGGTTTGTGAAATTGCGTCTCGCAGAAAGTTTTAAAATTACTGATTTGATTTTATAATCTGTGTGGATTAATTTACTAATACAACCTACATGCTAAAGTGAGTCAATGTTTGCGGGAATTTCCCGCATTATAAGTGGGAGACCTGCGGGAATTATTAAAATTATGCGCAATATCCACAATCCCGCACCGAAATTCGAGCCCTGAAACAAATTGCACTTTTTTTTATATGCCAGAATAATGTAACAAAAGGTATTGTTATATAAATATACATTACGCAATTTCCAAAGCAAAAAGGAAGTAATATTTGGGTGGGAAAAGGGTACAAAGACAACAGCAGTCCAATTACAAAATGACAAAATGGCTGCCACCAAAATGCTGGATTTTGTAGTAGCAGTGACTCAGGAAAAAGGACAAAAATATATATTTGGAGAAATATTGATTTATTCTCACGTTTGAAAAATGTTTTGTAATAAAGCATATATTTTATAACTCATCCCACTGAATTGTTCAACCTGAAGAGCTAAAAGAGCATTGAGAGCACACTTCGTCTCTCCTGTTCCTGGTTTGCGTCAGTTCTGACTTATTCGATCAGAGCGCTTATTCGATCTAGAGCCGTCAATCATCTTATTGCCAGCTTTAATTCCCACCTTTCTGGATTCAGGTAGACGTCCTCATTCAAGAAGCTAATGAACACACGATTACAATAGTAGCCTATATGGTTTGTGTGTGATTTTCATGCGATTTGGGGTATTTTCATATGAATAAAGAATGTTTACAGGATACATGCTAAGCAGGTGTAGCGATTAGCTCCATATAAAATGCTAAATATAACATTTCAACACAATTATGGGATTAAAATCCACATTAGATTGCGATCAGAGGTTAATATGAACACTCAATCGTGGTTTAAAGTGAGTTGATTAAAAGTGTAATATTAAATCTTTTAAATTGTGTTATGTAGCTTGATGCTAGTTGTAGCCTAGCTCTAATGCACCTGTTGCACCAGGAACTATTCCATTTCATAATTTGTTAAAAGAATTCACATAAGGTCCCAAGAATATGCTTTTCTTGTTTTATAGAAAGACTTCAAATAATAGGTGGATTAATGTATAGTGAGATGAAAGTGGTGAAGATGGGAAAACCATGTAATGCCAGAATAAAGGCTAATAAAAGGATTTTTTTTAAACACTTCAAGTAAAACGGCTGAACTAAAATGTGCTAAATTAAATAAATATATATAAATGAATATATTAAAATGAGAAGTTCAAAAGAGACGAATTCTACAGAAAATGTACAGAAAATGTAAACATTAAAATATTACAGGTCAAATGTGTGTTTCTTTAGCTATAACCTACAAACATACGTAAATTTCTTAGGTAACACTTCAAGTCCCATTTTTTTACAGGGATGTATTAGCTAGCTTTCATGAACTACTGTATGCAATGCAATATACATTTTTACTCCATGTAATAATATTTGAGCAATTTAATTGTATAATAAACGTATGTAAATGATTAGTAAATGTTTATTAAGTTAATGTATTAGGAAATTTACAAACTAACAATGAACAATACTTCTAAAACATTTATTAACCTTAGTTAATGCTAAAAATGCAATCTTATTGTAAAGTGTTACCATTTCATATAAAGCCAAAGAGTCAGGCTTAAATATTGCCATCTTTAAATAGGCCTATCTGCAAAGGCCAGAGGATTAAAATGACAAATGTAGGCCTATTAGGGCTTTGACTTTTGCCCAAAAATCATATTCAAAATTCGTTTGTTTATTAATATTCGAATATTAATTAATAATATTTTGACCATTAAATGCCGCGGCGCTAGGGCTGGGCTAATGTTTTAAGTAAAGCCCAGAATATTTTGTTACCTCGTCTTTCTCATAGACCAAAACAATTAATCAGAAAAACAAATGTGAATAAGATTACAGCTGCCGCGATTGCCTAATCATGAAAAGTGCATAGGCTATTACAGTTTTATTTATGTTTACCTCTGCATTAAAGGGACTTGCAACGTGCTTTTGCAGCGTTGAGCATTGTAGCCAATCACAGACATGTCTGTTGAACGCATCAGCCAATCAGATGCGTTTAAATAATGCCTAGTTCACACTACATGATTTTAAGCCCGATTTGAGCCCGATTTGCAAATCGTTGAGCTCGCCGACAGGTCAGGGTGTTATCGCGTGCAAATCGCGGGTGATTAGCGCGCGATGAACGCTCGCCAATCTGTTAGTATGAAAGAGCCAACAACACATCAAAGACGCTCGCAGACGCCTCGCAGACGCGTCGCCGAGCCCAGAAAAATATCTAACATGCTAGATATCCAGAGCTGTCGCGCGACTCAACCTCACATGATGTCGAGAGCTACAGCCAATCAGAGCAACTACAGATTAAACATACAAGTATGTGTAGACATAAAAATATAATTACTTATGCTTTTCGGAAGAATATCCCTGTTTGTAATCATGGGTTTCACTAAAATACTTTTAGGAAAAAGGAAAGTCAACTGTATATATGCCGATGTCACAATGTTGATGTTCTGGGTGTTCTTTTTTAAAATGAAGTTGTAGTGTATATATTTTATCAGAGCTAATCATCGCGCAAACAGTTTGCAGCACTAGTTTCTGTCTGACGCCCATACGCGAGTTGTGTTCTTCTTCCCTGGGTATTGGCGCGCGTGCTGTTTCGCGTCATTTTCGGTTCATTTTATCGCGTGATTTTTCGTGAGAAAACGTGGTTTGTGGTAGGGCTGTCAAAATTGCTCAAAAATTACATTTGAATATTCCCTCTAAAAAAACCACATATATTCGAACTATTCGAATATCTGGTTGCGCATTTTGTCAATGACGCGCATTACGTCAATAACAGGACAAATTAATACAAAGAGACACAACTACTTGTATAGGTAGCTTATTTAAGTTTAAACATATTTGACAACGTATTAACTTACACAAAAACAAGTAAATCAACTAATGGCCAAGACTCGCAGGCACTCTTTCTCTCGCGCTCTCTCTCGCCCTCACGCTCTCTGCGCATAACGGTTTAAATGAACAATAATACACACATGTTGAGTGCTGATCAAGAGTTTTGTGCAAGCAATTTAAGGTCGCGACTCTTGTCCTAAATATAGCAGGCTTCATTCAGTGATTGAAACAAATATTAACATTAATTGAAGTTTTACAGTATAGAACCGACATTGAACTCTCCGAGGCGCAGCTCGTGCTGTGGTAAACTGCTGCTACTATGGCTATTTCGGGGACGTCTGGCCACACCCCCTTGGCGGGCTCTGTATGATGTAATGCTAGCTCATTGGCGCACACGCCTCGCGCCATCACTTACAGGAGCCCCGATGACCAATAATTGCCTTGCTAATGAGCTCTCGATTTACAACTTCACCAGGCTGAAAAAGCCTCGGAATCTGAATTGAAAACAACGTTTACAAGCAAACACATTTACAAAAAATAATGCCCATAAAAAGTTCGAATATTAAAGGGTGCCTAATATTCGTTCGAATATCATTAGTTTTTTAAATATTCAAATTATATTCGAATAACGAAGTTCGGAGTCAAAGCCCTAAGGCCTATATTACATTTATAGCCTCACTTTATTTGCTTCTATGTTAGAACACTTGATTATCTAATCAAAATAACATATATTGTAGTGATAAAAAAAAGAACTGAAATCGAATGCGTTTCTGATGCGTTTATGTATCTGTCGGCTACATGAACATATCAATGTTGAGAAAGCAATCACGTCAATAGCTTTAACTATGCAACTTCGCCAGCTAATGAATGCATAAAAGTGACCAGCTGGATATAAACCAATGCAAACAGATGGTAACATTGCGACATTAAACATTTGGGTCAGGTTTGCGCGTGTTTTTGTCAACACCGTTTTAACTGCTTGAGGTTGCCACTAGGCTCCTAATGTTAGTCCTCTCAGCCTCGACAGCAAACATACTGCTGTTCTTTCTCTGCTAATGCAGCATCTTAGTTAACAAATTAATTACTTTAGAATGATATGGCAACATGGACTGTAGTGTTCTGTATTCATACCGTACAGTTTCGCTGTCGATGTTTAAAACGCGAATCTGAAGTGTCAGCGCTCTCCATGCAGCTTGTGATCTTCATGTAGCCTCACGAGTTACAATAAACAACTCAGCCAGTGATAGTTTGTTATTTGGTCTCCAGAGGCCGCTCTCGCTCTGTATAATGCCAGCAGTCTCATACTGTGTAATGACAACGCACCCTTCTCAGCCGCCCCAGCAACGAACGCAACCCGGAAAAACTGTGTGGATTTTTGCAGATAAATGATAGCCTAGTTCCACCAATCAACTATCGGTACCAATATATCGGTAAAACCGATGAATCGGTCGGCCTCTATTTAAAGACCGATAAAAAATTCGATTAGCATCTCATCAGCCTTCTCTTAAAAAACTCACATGACAGGGTCTTACAAAATGCTTCATAAAATTTATAGTTTTAGAGATTTAATCCTCAGATTTGAAATGACTTTAATTGTGGTTATTAGTTGTTATACCACATCCACCAAATATTTTTACACATTAAAAAAATGTATATTCTTAATATTTTTATTTTTGCTTTTTATGTTTGAGCTTATTTATCTCCATATTAATAACAATAAGTGTAATTCTGAGTCTTGAACTGTAAACTCAAGTGTTGGCTTTCTAAATATATGTTGGTTGTGTGTCTATTCAGAATGACTTATGAGCAGCAACCATTTTAATTTTGGGTATGTCATTTATAGCCTTCTCTGCAGTAGCCTACTGAACGCTCCTTTAAGAGAGAAATGCACCTTTCATACGGATTACATAAGCAGAGAGTATTTCCTTTCTATTTAAATTGGTTTGTTTAAAGTAGATTTCTTAAGTTTACTATAGATATATTTCTCACATCGATGAGAGAAGTAGCTTATACACTGAGTTTCGGTTCATTCTTGTGACATGCTCCAGTTCACGGAGACCGAGACAGCAAAAAGCGCATCCTGTTTGTTTTCTTTATTTTACAAAGGCACAATGTTTTCTTGTTATTGTGACTTTAGACGAATAAAAGTGGACCGAGCTTTCACACTCCGCACAAACGGAGTGAGATATGAGCCTAATAAAAGCGCACATTTATCAGTTAACGTTAGAGCGAGCGAACATGTAAAGTTGCTACTTGCATGTTTCAAATAAGCCATATTTGAGGTTGATAGCGACAATAGAACGTTTGGATTTCCTGCCCGTCATACTGTAATTACCACAAAGAACCGGCATTAATGATCTGTCCATTGTTTCTGCGACTAATAAAATTTGGGTCGACTAAGCTTCTTGTTGACTAAAGTTTAGTCGACTATTATGGTAAAGTTACAAAAGTTATTTAGTCAAGAGTATTGAATGATTTTTTCCTTTTGTTGTTTGATTAACATTTAAACACAGCAGGAATATTACGCTGCATGAATACAATATACTGGTACACAAGCATTTTTTCTCCACTGTTTACATTCATTTAAGACATATCCGACTGAGTTTCCAAGGATACTCGCCAAGACAGCCTATGAATACAATTTTGTGTGAATTAGAAGTGAAAGAACTCAAGTCAGTATTCGCCCATTGTCTAAAACACAGCTTTCCGGGCCAACACTTTGGATGTGCGCATAACAAAACTTCACACCGCGAGTAGAATTGACACCACTTCACACCTCTATCTTCTTACTCTTGAATATTTAAGTTCACAAGTTTAAAAAACTAGTCTTGAGTGTCGTTCACGCAGGCCCTGGTCAGTCCTTATCGTTGAGCCCTGCTGTATTTTGTACAGATTTAATTTTGTTTTAGCAAGCATTTAATTATTTTACCCAGAGAAAAACGTTGGATTATGCAACAGACATTATACAACTCAGTACCTTCATAGTTACTTAATAAATCAAACCATTTAAAATGGATAAAAAATTGGCCAATAAATATTGGTGGCTGATACATCAGTTCTTCACTAGTTCATATCCCATTGGTTGGTCTGTTTTCTTTGCAGTTCAGTCAAACAATTTTTTTTTAGATTTGTTTGCACCTGGTGTGAATGGGACCACTCAATGGCCTCTTTAGACCCCTCTCATTCTCGAAAGTTTATGTAAAAGAACATCACAAAATGTTTTGGATCTCGTTTACATTTGAATGTCGCATCCAGATGTTAATTTTAGGTGTAAATAGCCAATGTAGTACTTGCTCAAGGCACAGTCGTTTTCACCTACTCGCCGATTTTCAAATGTAAATGAAGCTTACAACTGATATTTGGTGAAAACACTATTGTAGATAACCAACACTCTAAAATGACATTTTACAAATGCAAATGCACAAATCGAATAGATGTCTTATTGTCATAAGTGAACTATAAGGGTATGAGAATGAATAAATAGATAGAATTTATTAATCAGTGAGGTTTTTGTTAATCTGTAAAATAATCTTACTGTAGTCTTTCATCAACCAAAGCTTCATCGTGGGTGTGAATAGCTTCATAGGAATGCATTGTTTCTAATCAAAACATGTTTGTGGTGAATAAGTTTGTGATTTGTCTGACGAATCAGGGCTATTGAAATCCGGTCCTGAAGGCCATTGTCCTATTGGGTTTTGCTCCAACCCTAATCAAACACACCTGAAAACACTACCGTAATTAAAGTCTTCAGGATTAGCTGCACATTAGAGGCAGCTGTATATTATTAGTGTTGGAACTAAATGCTTCAGGAAACTAGAAAAGTATGCAAACACTTTCTATCTATCTACGCATGTTAGTTGTTGCTTTTAGCCCATTTTGGATTCTGAAATATGTCAGAACACCATTAAGGCTGATTTATACTTCTGCGTCGGACCTACGCCGGTGCCTCTACGCTATAGTTGGTTTTCATTTATACTTCTGCGTCGTTGTCCGCGTTGACGCGCAATTACTCATGGAGAGGGAGCATGTGAAACCCGAGGGAGGGGTTCTAGCAGACCAATCACAGCGCTTGCGTCCGCATAGAATTGACGCGTTGTTACATTTTTGGAGAGGTGCACGTCAGGGTACGCCGTAGGGTGCGCGCGCTACTCACAGCCTACGGCGTAGCTACGGCGTAAGTTCGACGCAAAAGTATAAATTGGGCTTTTGTAGCACAAGTATGCCCTATTCCAGCAATACCACTAGGGGTGTTACAGCAGACTAGACATGTGCCGGTATTCGGTAATGCGATAAATCGCGGTAATGAATATGCACGATATTGTTATCGCGGGCACTTCAAAATACCGTGAAAAATAATAGATCCGAATTTAGATTTATAGAACGCGCATTATCTTATTTTCCATCAACCGCTTAAGAAAACACTGCGTATATGCTGCGCAAAACACGTGGCACTCTGATGTAAACAATCCGCACATGTATAAGCACTGTGTGCATGCGGCGCAGTGCGCACTCTCGTCTAATAAACAATCCTTACATGGAGAAGAAGCATGGCGGAAGGAGGAACGCTGCCGACGATTTATCCCTCTTCTAAAACTCACATATTCAGCTTGAGACTCACGCAATCGACAATTTCCACACGCTCTCACGCCACACATCCATTTTCTCACGCAGAGAAAAATCGCGGAGCAAAGAGGACACTGACACCGACAGACTAGAGAGCAGGTTAGTTTTGATATGAAAAAAATATCAGCTCTCACTCAGGTTCTGTCCATTTTATTACGAAATTCAGATAATAAATGCCATTTTGGCGCTTGTAAATGTGACGTGACTGATCGCTGTAGCGCCTCAGTTCAAGTAAACCGATCATCTGATACTTTTTATGTAAAGATAAAGTAGCCTACAACTTACCCAAAGGTATGCCTCATACATAATATCGATCAATCAGTGTTTTTCAACCACGGAAAGAGGTCAGTAAAACTGCAGGAGAACAATGTCACAGAACGTTACATTTACCTCAGGAAAGCCATTTAATGACCAGCACGTTAGTTGACTAGAAAAAATAACTATAGAGAGGAGTATTTTGCTAAATATGCGCATTATATTACATAGGCTATTTATTATAGTTTTACTTGTCATTACATAATTTTCATTATAATGAAAACCGCATTATATTTAATTAGTTATTTTTAACCTTTAATAATACCAGCTGATAGGGCTCTGTATGTTTACAGCTTTATGTGAGATTTATTTTTTCTTGAGAAAAATTAACATGTTAATTAACATGTTTAACATACTGTAGCCTACCTAATATTTATCCAAATAGAGTCAATGAATCAAGATTAAACTGAAATCGTGAAAATTGTGTTAAGCAATAATACAAACAGCCTACCAGTCATTGTACCATGTAAACATTGTAACATGTTGTCACTAAACTTAATAAAATTCTGTTTAGTTACCAAATGTTTTGACAATCACAATTACACCTATTGTGATGCAAGATTTTTTTTTACATCCCACCAAACCATCCGTTTCTCTTGTGCAATTAAAATACCGTGATAATACCGTTTATCGTGATAAAAGCTCAATCAATTAATCGCAGCATGAAAATTTGATACCGGCACATGCCTACAGCAGACATTAGCGCTAAGAGTGCTTTCTTCAGTCAATTTTCTCTTTCGGGTTTATTATTGTCAGGGTGTAACAACCGAATGAAAAGAAACATGCCAAGCAAATTTAAATTGATGTTAGGGCTGAAACGATTCATCGAGTTACTCGAGTTACTCGATTACAAAAATTCCTTGAGGCAAAAACTCTGCCTCGAAGCCTCGTTAAATTCCTATGCACTATATGCGCAGGGATCTATATACTATAGCGCATGATACAATTTGAATTTAGTTGGCGCGATGGCGGAGAGTAAAGATGTCCATAAACGGCAGAGAATGTCTAAAGTTTGGGATCATTACATACTTAAAATAGAAGAGAACAAGGTGAAATGTGTCTACTGCAGAGTAGACCTGGCATACCACAACAGTACGACTTCAATGATTCAGAATCTGAACCGAAAACATCCACTCCATGCTGTCTCACCAAGCGTCGCTGTAACAAGGTAACCTAATTCACACTGAACGCGAATAGAGCGTCAAATACGCGTCTACTTAGACGCTTGAACATTCGCTCGAGTTCAAATTTTTCAACGTGCGCGGAAGACATTCGCGGCAAACGAGTCACCCAATTCGCGTCATTCGCGACGCACGCCGCGAATGATGCGTCTATTCGCGTCTTTGCATTGACTTTGTATGTAATCTACTCGCGCAAATAATTAAATTTGCGTCCGGTGTGTGAACCCCTTCACTCTCTCTCACACACACACACACACCCTCGTCTCTCTCACGCGCCAGTCAGATCAATTGCGGCAATGCATCACATATGCTTAAACTTTTATGTAGCCACGCAAAAATAATTTCAGCATGCATTTATATACACCGGGACGTGATGGAGGAACAAATATTGTATTGCAGTCTTTGCGAGACCTTGTTTGTATGTCACGTCTTCCAAATAGTTACAGACAACAACAAAAAATGAAATTCCCCAGCCTGCTTCTCCAAAGACGCGTACTTTTGGGGAAGACATTTTAATCGGCTACCAAAGTAATTGAGCATAGAACATTGTTGGCACTTATACTAAATGGGTAAAAATTGCAATAAATAGGCTTAGTTTTGGAGCCAAATATTGGAGTTGGAATAAATACCTTTTTTTTTTTTTGAGAAATAAAAGCCAAATGCTTGATCATTTTACAGCCATTTCATTTTCGTTATGCATTATTTGTTTTGGTTGTTTAAAAACACACCATTTTTTAATCCGATTACTCGATTAATCGATCGATTAAGTGCTAGATTAGCCTAATCGATTACAAAAAGAATCGATAGCTGCAGCCCAAATTGATGTTTATAACTAGTAATCTGAAAAATAAAAAATTTGTACAGGATTTCATACCACCACATCAACAACAGTGCTTTTTAGATTTACAACCGGAACACACACTTGAAATACTTTTAGCCAAACATTCGTGTCTACGTAAAGTATATTTCTGGTCTCTTTAAAAATGTTGTAGGCCTACACAGACATGCTCCGTTTCATTGCATTGCATACAAGATCTAACTTATTCCATAGTGCGTTGAAGAGATCCTACATAACATATGAGCTTTTGCATTACATTGCATACAAGAACAAACTTTGTTGAGCATTTGAAGAGATTACACATGACGTGCTTTTGCATCGCATACAATTTAACTTAACTCGTTGTGCATTGAAAAATAACACTAGTAGTTCAGTTCGCGCAAAAGAGGCGAATTGAGTGTCTGGCGCTGTTTGGATACGCGCATGTGATTTTATTTGGTGCTTTTTGTGCACTCACGCGTTTGAAGCGAATTCGCATCTGACGCCAGAGTAGACAAATCTGAACTGTGGCGTCTGTTCATGCCGCGTTAACCAATCAGGAGCCTGCTTTCTGTTTTCACGTGGTGAAGTGACGTGATAAACTCCCGCCCAGAGTCACTCATTCAAAATGGAGGAAAGGCTGATATTGGCTGTGAGCAGTCATACAGAGTTATATGACAAGTTCATATTTCTACAGACACAGGAATAAAAAGGACCTCGTTTGGAAGAGTGTCAGTGAGGAGATTGGGCAAATTGGTAAGTTGTAACATTTCACTTCTGAATCACGTTATTGACCTCCTAATCAGCTAGCAAGCTGCCTTGCCGCTATTTTACAACAATTGCACGGTGACTCTCTCGATGAATGCTCGATCAACATCCGCCATCTTGCAAACAGACAACCGCCTAGCACTTGCCCCTCCCACAAAAAGGAATTTTGCCTCAAACGCGCATCTATTTCGCTTCCACATTAGTTCCCAAGCAAAATAGGAGAGGTTGATCATTTGAATTTGATAAAGCGGCACGCAACACTATTTATAGGCAAGATTTTCGCGCTAGAAAGCTTGTTTTTCAGCGGGAGTGCAAATTAGAATAGAACTTAACCATGAACACAAAAGCCAAATGGCTTTTAATTGGTTTATTTCGTTAGCAAACATGTCACTATAATTGTTAAGTTCTTTCCATTGATACATTTTCTGCAAAAATAACTATCGACATGCTTGTTTGCTTTGCGGCCCTTTTAAATAAAGTTTTTTTAAAAAGACCAAGCATTCAACCTACATCAGAGCATCAAACCGTCCACGAATCTTTCCACGGCGTCACTTACCCCTTTTCCACCAAGGCAGAGCTGGTGCTGGTTCGGAGCCAGAGCCTAGTTTCAATTCGGTTCTTTGTTTTTCCACACGCAAAGCACCAGCTCCGAACCAGGAAAAGTGGTTCTTAAGTAGCACCAAATCATTGCTGGTCTAGAACAGAGCCAAGTAAGAACCGCTTGCATCAGGGGCTGGGGGCGGGGTTACCGTGACCAACAAGACGAATAGAAACTTGTGACCGCCATTTTTAAATAGCAGCTAGTCGAGCTAATAGCAGCTTGATTATAACATCCGTCTATGTAAGTTACGGCGAGCTGCACGAACGCGTTGGATTCCGATGTATTTTTGCAAACCCATGAGCATCCATAGTAACGCCACGTCCGTTGTTGTTGATGGCTTGTTCGAGATGCATCGGAGCGGTGCGGAACGATCGGAGCTGCGGGAGTGTTTGGAGATCATACGACTCCTTGTGCTTTTGGATCGCTTTCGCAGTGCTTTGATGTCATGTGGCGATCGATCTGCGAGAAGCCGATGCATCTCGAACAAGCCTGGCGTGTTTGTGTTTGGCGCTACCGCACTAGCGTTACTGGGCAACATGAAACGTATGCAGTGACGTAAGATCTGGCTCTGTTGTGGCTCTCTAGCCGGTGGAAAGGCAAACCGGTTCTTAGTAAGCTCGTCAGTCGAACCAACTCCGAACCAGCTCTGGCTCTGGCTCTGAACCAGCACCCGGTTCTTGTTGGTGAAAAAGGGGTAACTGGCAGGGCGGCGAGAGCGAATTTTGCTGCTCTCGCTGGCGGCGGTGTGAACGTAGGGAAAAGGGAGTATTGGAACGTTTCAGATATCGATACATTGAAATGTATTGAATTTTTGACAACACTATGCTACACACTCTTTAGCCAATTTCGTTGCGATGCACACTGGATATATTGTTCCCTGAAAGCGCTATAATCACTGGCTTCCGGTAAAGGCCATACGTGAGTCTAGTTCCGGTGGAAGCGTGACCTCTAACCTGAGCCAGGATGTTTTTTAATATAACTCCGATTGTGTTTGGATGAAAGAAGAAAGTCATACACTAGCACCCCTTTTCCACCAAGGCAGAGCTGGTGCTGGTTCGGAGCCAGAGCCTAGTTTCAAATCGGTTCTTTGGTTTTCGACCACCAAAGCACCAGCTCCGAACCAGTAAAAGTGGTTCTTAAGTAGCACCAAATCATTGCTGGTCTAGAAGTAAGAACCGCTTACGTCAGCGGCTGGGGGCGGGGCCAACAAGATGAACAGAAACTTGTGACCGCCATTTTTGAATTAGCTGCTAATCGAGCTAATAGCAGCTTGATTGTAATCTCTGTTTATGCAAATTACGGCGAGCTGCACGAAACACGTTGTATTCGCCGTGTTTGGATGCCGACGTACGTTAGGTTCGCAAAGCCACGAGCATCAATAGTATTGCAACGGTCGCCATTGTTGATAGAAGGCTTGTTCGAGATGCAACGGAGCGGCGCTGACCGATCGGAGCTGCGGGAGTGTGTGGAGAGCATACGACTCCTTGTGCTTTTGGGTCGCTTTTGCAGTTCTTTGATGTTATGCGCCAATCGGTCTGCGAGAAGCCAATGCATCTCGAACAAGTCTAGTGTGTTTGTGTTTGGCACTGCCGCGCTAGCGTTGCTGGGCAACATGAGATGTATACAGTGACGTAAGACCTGGCTCTGTGGTGGCTCTCTGGCCTGTGGAAAGGCAAACCGGTTCTTAGAAAGCTCGTCAGTCGAACCAACTCCGAACCGGCAATAGCACTAGCTCTGAACTAGCACCTGGTTCTTGCTGGTGGAAAAGGGGTATGAGGTGGCTTGAGGGTTTTTTATCGGCATTCAGTGTGGGATTTGACTGCTCATAGATTAAATAGTCAATTTCAAATGGATTGCATACAGACTGTCTCCGGGAGGCGAGGTTAGACTAGTCGGTTGCAAAATTTCTGTTAAACGTTAATGAAATTAGTCGTCGCGCACATCCCTAATATATATGCTTACCCAACCCCCAAATTCATGGGATCAATCCTTTGTTTAAACTGACATTGGTTCACCATGCTGCTTAAAGCTTAAAATATACTTCGGCCGTCCTGATTTCTTCCCGATCCGTACACAGTCTACGCGAAACCCAATTTTTGTGTGCACACAGATGGCACGCGTACAATGGCACATTTGGGAGTGATTTGAGTACTTAAAAACGATATAAAATATATAGTGTGTACGCGTAAATATATAGTGTAATTTCTACGCTCATGACCAAGGAGTATACTTTGAAAGATGGAGCATCTTAATAATGCGAAAAATTAAGTAGCCTATACCAGGCTTAACATTGCCCATGGTGTTTAATTCTTCGTAACAGTAAAAAATTTCCCACTAGCGACTGCTTACAGTGAGACAATTTCACAGTGAGATAACATTAAAGAATACACACTGCATGAATAGTATGTAGTTTTACAAAATGTATTATATAGAAAATTAATTCGCTAAATCGTAACAGGTCCCAAAAATAACAACAATTTACACAGTTTAACTGGAAAACAGATTATGTCTGTTCTTTTATGACTTATTTGTAATTATATCTATAGTTTACATCGATGTTTGTATTTAAATTTACAACACATGCATGAATACAGTACAGACACATCTTTCTAGTAGCTAGATCGCACAGCGCCCCTAAACTGCGATACTTCACTAGGTTTGACGTAACCAAGCGCATTCGAAAATACACAGATCCGGTCTTTACTCGCTATATTTATCTTCCTTAGCAGCCTAAGCGTTAAAACAGATCGAATGATATTTAAGAGGCGAAATGATACAGCGAACAGGTTAGTAGCAGTAAACGTCAATAATTCAGAATTACATTCAATAACATTTCAAATGGCGATGCAACACACAATAGAGGAACCTTCATCTGGCGAAAAAGGGAGATAAACATTCGTCTAATACTTACCGGTTTAATCTTATCTTGCAATTATGCTGAATACCAACGTCTCAAAAACAACAGACGTTTTTCAGACCCACTTTGGGTGTCTACTTGTGAAAAACTAATACGAAAAAATCCTGGCTAAAATGTAGTTGAGCATATGCCATATACGGAGTCTTTATGGCAAACCTAGCTGCTTGAAGTAAATGTCATACTGTTGTAATACCACGCTTCCATCTCCAAATACATAGATAATTTTTAAATAAGGAGTCTTACCTTTTACCGAGTCCCTTCTGAGAGCATTGAAATGAGAGCTGCCGTGCTCTCTTCCATGAAACAAAAATGGCTCTCAGAGCTTCTGAGGGTGAGAGTTTCGGAGTGGCTGACTGGAAGAAGGGGCGGAGCCAATCGCGAAAATAGCTAGCTAAGGTTAACAAATTGTTTATATTAAGTGCAAAAGAAAAATATATATATATGTTGTTGTGGGCAATATGTATAAAGGAATATGTATAAAATATATGAGGAAAAACTGACTACGGACCACTGATTAATTTAACATTAAACATAATATTAATAATAAAGTCCTAGAGGTTTTTAGTTTAGCTGTGGGGGATGGGTGAGCAGGAGCCCATCCCCCCAAAATGGAAAATATCTAGCTAATGTTAAAAATTAGTTTATTTTAAGTGAAAAATAAGTTCATGTTGTTGTAGACAATAGTGAAGGTGTATGTAAATAATACATAAGGAAAACTGTCTACGGACCACTGATTTATTGATTTAAAAAAAAAATCACAAATAGTCCTTTAGGATTTTAGTTTAGCAGTGGGGGATGGGTGAGGAGGAACCTTCCCTCATAAATGGGCCTGAAGAACATGCAATAATGATGGGAATGTCAGAATTTACAGCTTCGTGCTTCGAAAAGAACAAAGAACTTTTTTTATCTACTCCGATTTCACAGAGATGTGGCTGTATGACGTCATGTTAGCATGGTGGCTCTCAAACTTCCCAGAATACACAATGAAACCTTTTCGCAAACATTTTTTGAGATCTATGTGCAAAACACGACAAATTATCCTCTCTGATGATATTTGTAGACCTATACAAAAAATAGCTAGTATTGCGTATCATTGTTTATCCTCAGAAATTTGGCCGCTAGGAGATGTTTTTCATTGATAATGAACAGCAACGCTAATGGCAGTATTGCCATAATTGTTTCCTTATACATACATTCGGGGTTGGAAAGTGAAAATATCAAGTCTATACTATAGATACAAAATTGCACAACCACCAATATTTGTTTCATACTGGTCACATTTAGCATGTTTCTTAAATGGATATGTTTTTATCGCTTAAACAATTATGTTGCTCATCCAAGTTACTTTATTAGATGATTTCACTGCAACGACCTGGATGTGTGTATCCTAACAGCCATGTATAGCACTTTCTCCCAAATTTTTCCACTTTGGTGTGGAGGGACATTTACCCAAGCATCCTAATGGCGGCCATTTTATGATTTGGTGGACTGGCCAATGACAGTCAACACAGAAATCAGGACAACATGTTCTGCAGTGAAGATCATTACATAATGTACACAAATTAACAAAGAACATAAATAAAAAAATAAAAAAATAAAAAATAATATATATATATATATATATTGGCTGCTACACATTTGTTTAATTTTAATGACCTTTATATTTCAGAAGAATAAATCTTGATGGTGTTGGCTCTGTTGCAGACAAGAGTGGGACAATAATGTCAAGACATCTTTTGGAGGGTGCACTGATGATGGGAGAAACAAAGCTTTTTGAAACTTTGAATCAATTAAACCAATTGGTTCACAAAATAATTCACTGTCGTGACGCCTGCAGGTCAGAAGGATTTAATGCAGTGGAAACTCAACATGCATTAAAACACTTTTCAACTGCAAATGTTTTAAAGTGTAAATAAATCATACAACACCATTACATATGAATTATCTGTATAATAATGTTGTTTTATTAAATTGTTTTGTTTGTTTTATGGAAAGCTTAATTAATCAGGATGATAAGAGACTATTAACTACAACTATTCCTTTCTACTACACATGCATAAAATTGATCCTAGATCAGGTAGATGAAATATAGACACTGGTTCATGGGTTCAAAGAAATCAAGGTGCGTCCACGCCATGTCGTAATTTCTGTAGCGATTCTTAACTGTAAAATGTAATGGGTTGGTTGTATAAATAGCAAAAAAACAAAGGATAATCAGTATAATAGTAATTAATAACAAAACGCTCAGAGAGATAGAACCAACATACACAACATAACACTGACAAGAATGGACAGAGAATGAAGGAGAACTCAAAGTTTAAATGCATGGAACAAACAAAGGGAACAATGAGATAATTAATGAGATGACTGGTGAACATAATGACTAATCCAACACAGAGAGAAACTAGGTCACAGGCAATTGAGGACGACAAGTCAATTCAAGTCACTTTTATTTATATATATATATATATATATATATATATATATATATATATATATATACATACGCTTTTTACAATACAGATTATTTCAAAGAAGCTTTACAGTAATAACAGGAAATTAATTCAACAAAGATTGTTTTGGCTGTATGGCAGATCTTGAAGAAAGTCATTGTTAACTAAAAATTTGAAATAGGTTTCAAAGTGCAAGTTTTTAAAAATGAGTTTTGAAAGCGATAACATTGTTACCATCTTTGCGTAAACTTCAAAAACGTAAATCTGTGAAAACGGTGACGGCATGCACATACGTATTACGTGTTTAGTATTAAGTCTATAGGCATGTGCCTTTGAATGCATATGTGCGCAGGTGCGTCTTTCTTTACAAAGTGACATCGCATATTACTCATTGTTCACGGATCCGTGTGAACAGAAATTATTTTGATAACGTTTAATCCTTTTCCATTTTTAGTAATAATATTATCAAAAATATTAAGAATGATAAGTGTCCCCAACTAAACAAACCAGAGGCAACATTGGCAAGGAACCCAAACTCCATTAGGTAACCTTGGGGAAAAAAAAACTTGGAAGAAACCAGGCTCAGTTGGGGGGGCCAGTTCTCTTCTGGCCAACAAACGAACAGTGTATGAATATGATTCAGGCAGCATTACAGGTCAGAAGTCAGATTGGGATCAGAAAATTCAAAATATTGAATCCAGTTACAGAACCAAAACATGATGAAACATAGCCAAAACAAAACATAACAGACTAGAACTGTAACAGTAGCTCCCCCTCCTGGAAGGAGTATCCTTGTGCAGTAAAGAGTCCATATGAGGAGGGAAGGAAGGAGGGAAGGAAGGGGGGGGAGTAGGGAAGGAAGGAAGGGGGGAGGGAGGGAAGGAAGGGAGGAGGGAGGGAAGGAAGGAAGGAAGGAAGGGAGGGAGGGAAGGAAGGAAGGGAGGGAGGGAAGGAAGAAAGGGAGGGAGGGAGAGGAGGGAAGGAAGGGAGGGAGGGAAGGAAGGGAGGGAGGGAGGGAAGGAAGGGAGGGAGGGAAGGAAGGGAGGGAAGGAAGGGAGGGAGGGAAGGAAGGAAGGAAGGAAGGAAGGGAGGGGGAAGGAGGAGGAGGGGGGAAAGGAGGAAGGGAGGGAGGAAAGAAAGAAAGAAGGGAGGGGGGAAGGAAGGGAGGGAGGGAAGAAAGAAAGGAGGAAAGAAAGAAAGGAGGGAGGGAAGGAGGGAGTGGGGAAGGAAGGAAGGAAGGAAGGAAGGCGAGGAAAAAAACAGTCCAGGGAAATGATAACTTTACATGGGGGAGTGGAGGGTGGGAGAAGCCAGGGGAAGCCAGGAGCCAGTGGAAATACAGACTCCTGACAGGATGATGCCCAAAGGCGGAGTCGAAGGAGGGAGGAGCCATAGAGTAAATGTCCTTGATAAGGCCATGGGGATGACGGATGGAGACGGAGATGGAGGAGAAGGAGCCCAGAGCACAGACGGAGAGGCGATGGACAGGCACGAGACCGCAGGCTTCGGAGGCCACAACGGGGCCGTGGCAACGATCCCCCGAGGTGGAACCAGGGTACTGGGGGACTGAGGGTGATCCTGAGTGACTAGGGCCGAGGTGGAGCCGAAGGGAGGGCAGAGCCAGACAGAGCCGAACGGAGCTCAGCGGACGGCTCGCAAGTGACCCAGGCAAGGCGATGTCCGACCAAGGTGGAGCGGAAGAGTCGAGGGAGACCAGTGGAGGCGTACGGCCGATGGTCCCAGGTGGAGCCGAGGGAGGGAGGAGCCAAGGCGGTGGAGTCTGGATGACCGACAGAGGTGGAGTAATTGGAACAGTGGCTGGAGGAGAGGCCAGAGGGATCCAAACATCCAGACGGTGCTGTTAAAGGAGAACTCCAGGCAATTTTTAAGTTAATCTTGATCGTTATATCTTTGTGAGTACTGTCTATAGAAAAAAAAAACGAACCGGATTGGTGCTTGCGACGCGGAGCTGCGACCGCGAATGCCCAGAGCTCCCACTCAGCTAAAACGGCAGCTATGGGGGCATAACATAAAGAGCGTTTTTATGCCTCTTAACAGACACAAAATGCAATTAAAATGTAAACCATGGCTAAGTTGCTAAACGCATCTTGTTCACAGGTAAGGCCCCTGTTCATGTTGGACAGACATTTTAATTGCATTTTGTGTCTGTTAAGAGGCACAAAAACGCTCTTTATGTTATGCCCCCATAGCTGCCGTTTTAGCTGAGTGGGAGCTCTGGGCATTCGCTGTCGCAGCTCCGCGTCGCAAGCACCAATCCGTTTTTTTTCTTTTCTATAGACAGTACTCACAAAGGTCTAACGATCAAGATTAACTTAAAAATTGCCCGGAGTTCTCCTTTAAGCAGCTGGCCCGAGGTGGATCCAAACAACAGAGGAATGGTAGAGGAGGAACCGAGGGGCTGACGGGAGACAGTGGCGACTGGAAAGAGAAACTGGCAGAGGTCTGACGAGGGTTGAGAGGGCATACTGGAAGCACAGGTGAATTATAGCTGGCTTGTAATTACAACGGCTAAACTTGAAATTTTGTGAGAACTACAACTTGTACCACGTGGCTGTTGTACAACCTGACCACTGCAGATTTAAGCAAAGTCCCTTTAAGGGAAGCCATTTCACTCTGTGGCCATCTTTGAAACATCTCTGAGGCAGCTATTTAAGTTATGCAAGTGCAGCTCCTATCGCCATCAAATTCTCCAAAACTGTTCAAGCGCAGATGCGCAGTATTAACCCATTTGTGCCCAAATTTTTCTGAATGGTTTCATGCATATAGTCGTGTTAATAGTGTCCTATGTGAACATGTTCTGCATTTATTTTCCCCCAGGTTTTTCTTTTTTTTCTTGAAAATCGTATTTGAACGTGCGGCAACTATAGTTGCCGGTGGGCAAATATGTTGTATGCATCCCTCAATGTCAAATATGAATAGGAGGAGAACATCTATCTCAAAATAACTGCTTTCAACTGATCAATCTTTATTCATAAACAAATTTATTGTGTATAAAAGTCGAAGAACATTTGATGCGAACCCAAAAAAGCGGCATCTAGCTTATAATGTAAGATTTTTGCCCATCTTTTGGAAAATGCAGTTTTAAAAGTAACAAATTATCACTTTAACCAGTAGATGGCTGCAGAGCTCCACTATTTGCTATTTGCTATTTGACTAAATAAAATACATCTTATCACAGGTTTTTCCAGTTGTATTCATATCTACATATTATGAAATCATAATTATAACAATAAAATTACTTTTTTGTCAAAGTTTAGGCATTGTTTGTACTGGAATAAAATCTGTTTTTCAATAATGTTATATTATGATTAGAATCAAATGATTTTTGTCAATGGACAAAATGCATCCTCAAAATCAGAAAGAACACAGAACACACATAGACAGAAATGAAGTGGCACACTTCACAATTTTTTTGAATAACAAGAATTCTGTCACAAATTTTTTTAATTCTATGAAAAACAGATGTTTGAAATAAATTATAAACTGTAAAGACTCCAACTTTTCTCTTTGTAACATCCTGATCAGGTTTGATTCTAATCATAATGTAACATTATAGAAAAACGGATTTTTTTTTCCAGTATAAAAACAGCTAAACTTTGACAAAAAGTAACTTTTATTGTTATAATTATTATTTCATAATTTGTAGATATGAATCTAACTGTAAAAACTTTCAGTACTTTTACTGGTATCTACTGGTTAAAGTGATATTGTTTGTACTTTTAAAATGGCATTTTCCAAAAGATGGGCAAAAATCTTACACTAAACCATGTCAAATTATCCATTTTAACCCCATGAATGAAATTTGGAAATGTGGGTATTTTTTTTTACAAAATGACATTTTGCTGTCTGGGGTCTCCATGATCACAAACAGCCGACTGTACACTGCAAATGAGCAGTGCACAAGGGTTAAAGTGGTGGAACATAGTGCAGAACAAGCAGCCATAACAGGACATTGTGTATCAAACAGAAAATAAATAAATACAAATAAATAGAATGAAGAAAAAAATATATCTATATAACAAAAAAACAAAAATAACATTGCATACAGACAATACTTATGAACAGTAGAGATGTAATTTAAAGGGTAAAGTCATGTTTATGCACTAAACAAGTTTAATAACCTTGATTTATTAACCTATTAACACATTATACCCCATTTTCCCATGATATATGTAGTTACAAGACATTTGCCCACCGGCAACTATAGTTGCCACTTGGACTTTTGACTAAGTATACAAAAAACTATAGATCTCTTGTAAGATTTGTTTTGTTTGGATGATTCTAGAGACCTTCATGATTATATAAATATATATATGTCAACAAAAAATACTTATTAGTAACATGAAAATTACCTTCCTTTGGGAGGGTTTGCCTTCGCCATGCTTCCTGGAAGTAGGGGTAGGAAGTTGACAGCCTCATGTGACAGGAAGGAAGTGAATACCTTTTTTTTTTTTTTTTATCCTTTATTTGGTTGTTTTCTTGCATGTCATTGAGACATGAAACATGGATAACATCTAGAACAATACTTACAAAAGGAAAATGACAACTATACATTTCGGCAACTATAGTTGCCGGTGGGCTTAAATGGTTAAGATGTCTCAGAAAACAGACTGTTTTTATAGCAACCGGAGATTCAAATGGCAGCTGCAGTGACTATCAATTTGATACTGGCTCTTTGACTAGGAAGGCGGGACTTATTCCGCCATTGCGCCTTGCACTTTCTCCCATCCATAGTAATATGAGTGCACTGTCTTTGTATATTTTACCTGCTTCGAAAGCTGTCCCAATTCGAAGGCTCCTTCAAATGTGGTGGATCCTTCAATTGGGGTGAATCAGATGGATCCTTCACTGCCTACCCTACCCCAGAAATCATTGTACAGGATTTTTTTTTGAGAAATTACTGGAATACACTTTTAAATGTAAGTATTGGGTTTTAAGTATACCAATATGATATAATACAAATGTAAAAAATAAATAAAAAATAAAACACTTTAAAGCTGTTCAAATGTTGACTTGCATCTTAACAAGATGCAATTTTATATAGGTTATACTCTTTATTGTGTACAGAAATGGACCATGGTGAACTTATTTTGGTTTTGTTTACAGAATATAAGTCCAGTACAAACGTTACTGCTGCTCGTCAACAGCAGCTGTCACAGTTGCTAGGCGACAAGCTCGTTTTGACCTTCGTAGCCTTCGAAGGCATGGCCTTTGAAGTCTGTGTCCTTTGTTTGAAGGATGCAACCTCTGAAATGGGACACAGCTCTAAGTCTTTGATTTAAGGTGTGTTCAAACTTGAGGTGCTGTGCAGACTGGTCGATTTCAAAATATTCAAAACGAAGCCTTGTTTAATGAAATAATGTGAATTGATTCGTGCTCCGAATCCCTGTTTTGAAACAAATGATTCGCAAAGATTTCAAAGCTTCACAAAGCAGTGTTTCAAATGTGTGCACAAAAATCAGTACTGAATTATTCAAATCAAGTGATTTGTTGAGGGAAGCAGGTGATAAAATGGACAAAAAAAAATCATGTAGACTTGACTTGAAGGTAGAACTAAGGCCATATCAAGAGACTGGCATATATTAGAGACATGGTTATTGGCTATTTTGACGGAGGTTAGTGAGCAGCCACCTAGCTACCACCTAGCATCTTAGCAACTGCTAATTATTATATAGTAATATAATAAAACTACATTGCAACACCATGGCAACTATCCTAATAGTATGTGATTTTTACACAACACCACTTACATCAGAAAAACAAATTACTACAGCATATAGACACAAGATATTAGACAACACCAAAATAGAACTAGCAACATGCCCTCACACCTGCATGTTCTCACACACACACACACATACACACACACACACACGTTTTCATGTTTTATATGGACATTCCAATGATTTTTAAACTGTAAAAACTGTATATTCTATCCCTTAAACCAGCCCCTACCCCTATACCTACCCCTCACAGAAACATGTGTAAAACACAGTTTGGCCAATTTATAAGCCTTTTTTAACTAGTGAGGACCAATAAAATGTCCTCACTAGTCAGTTGTCATAATATTTCAATAAATAAGTGAGGACATTTGGCCCTCACAAGTATAGCCACACACACACACACACACACACACACACACTTGGTAGAAATCGCTTTTTCAGACTTGTAAATAAAACCACAACGACAAATGCTAGCTAACAAAAGCTGTCAGTGCTGATAGGCCACACCAGCTATTCCAATAATTCTGTACCATGATGCAAGAGGCAATAGTATAGGCTAGATCTTATGAGCCAGTTACTAGCTTGTTTAGTGGTTATAGTCAACATAATTTTAAGAGATAGTTCATTCAAAAATGAAAATTGTCGTCACCAATTACTCACCATCAAGTTGTCCCAAATCTGTATGAGTTTCATTCTTCTGTTTGTAGCCCCGAGAGATGCCACTTATGTAGATTGGAACTCACATCACCACTGACGTGATGATTTTTAGATTGCATGTCACTTAAGATATGGTTATGAGTACATTAGATGACAATTTCCCACACTTTCTTAGTTCGGGCACCAGTCAAGGTCTTTCACACTCCCAACAGGAGGCCATTCAATCATTTAGAATAGATGTAAACTAGAGGGAGTTGGTCAGCCGATTTATCTGAAAGATTGGTGAGATTATAAACTTGTGGAGTCTCTTCTGTATTATCAGCCCAAGGAAGACGCAGGGTGTAATAAAATATACTTTATTAACAAAAAGATAAACAATAATAACTAACAACTAAATTAATAGTGTAAATGATAAAGGAATAAAGTCCATAAGGCGCATGAAATACAAGTGATTAAGATCTTATGGTAAGACAAACTTTTGCTTCTCTGAAACTAATAAGGTAAATAACCTTATGCAAATTAAGGATTATTTGATATTAACTATTATCAGCTGTTACCTCTAATGTAAATTTAAAAAAAAAAAAAAACTAATAATAGACAACAATGCCAAGTCTCTGGAAAGAGGTTTGGCAGTGGGGAAAGGAGCAGGAATCCGTTTCAACAGCCTTGAACACAAAGATCTGTGGGATGCTGTTCTCCTGGAGAACCAAAGGTTCCTAACATCTGGAACATGCAGATGAGGCCTTGAAGTGAAGGTTTGCTCTTCTGAGCTTAACCTTGTTGCAAATGTCTGTTTATCTTCTGCCTCTCTGGTTGAGACACTTAGAACTTGGTAAATCCGCTTTTGTCTCTCTGGCATGGAGACTTGGGACGTTCTGCAGTCTTTACTGTCTCGCTGGACGAAGACTCTGAACGTAGTGTTTGTTAATGTCTCTTTCCTCACAGACTGGAGGCTCAGAATGTGGTCATATCTGTTGCTGCCTCATAAGCTGTAGACCCAGATCATGGAATCTTTTGACGTCTCTCTGGATGAACCAGAGGGTCTGTTATGTATCTGTTATGTCTCACTCAGAACTTGGTTGATCTGTTTCTGTCTCACCTTTGCAGGCCTGAGACTCAGAACAAGGTGGAAGTGTCTGTCACAGTTCTGTGTGTTCATTCTGACACGTCTTTGTTGTGTTCCAGTCACTGGTCTGATTGCTCGTCAGCGCTGCCTAGCTACCAACTGCGCTGAAGAGCTAATCAGACCAGCCGCACCTGCAGCTCGTTATTGTCAGTGTTGGCTGTGTTCATTGTCTGATCATTTCTCGTGCTCATGTCTTGCCGTTCTGTTCCATCAGTATTCTCTCAAATCTTCTGTTCATGTGTGTTTGCTTTCTGCTTGGGTCTGGATTACTGGCTGCCTTGCAGTTTCTAGATATTCACTGACTTCATTGATCGGCAGACATCATTCAGCCCATTGCAGTCTCCCTGCTGCCAAGGCCTGCTGCTATTCCTGCATTACTATCTGTCCACCCTGCCTTGCTTATTTCTCCTGCTTATTTACAAAAAAACGGTTAACTTGCATTCACAACTGGATCCTGTGTTTTCTTATCCTGACGATCTGTTTCAAGGGTACCTATATCCCTTTCCGATAAGGAGATTGCAATTTGGTGCTTCTCCATTCCAGTGCTGTGATTGGCTGCTGGCATCAGAGGGGACACACAGAATTACCCTTCTTTCCCCTTTGGAACTCATTTGCAAAAAGCACACAGTTTGAAGTCTTTAACGTTTTACTGATGCATTTCTCACTTTCCAAACCAACACCTGAATAAACTTTGGCAATATTCTAAACAAATAGAGTCTAAACAAGATGTAACCTGATTTGACCTGTCAAACATTCATTCATTCATTAATTTGCTGAATTTGTGTAAGATTTTGCACTACAAATAGCTGTCACTGAGAATACTTGTTTCTCTGAATAAGTATGAAATGGATGTTTGTAGTTTACAGTATAGTTATGAAGGGATTTGGATGGATCATTGTTGCCTCCCTTCATTTCAGCCACGGCTTTTGTATCCAAAAAGTCCTAAAGAATTTTTATGGTTGTTGGCTCAGACCTTAGGGATTAGTCTCATGATGGATGTAGGGCAGAAACTGCCAGTGGACCAATGAGAAGTCCTGTCCTTTCTGTGCTTAAGGTGTCTGTCAGTTATCCTAGCATCTTTATCTGATAGTGTTGGACAGTTTGTTTGTGTTATTCCACCAAGATCCATTCAAAAATGTAGAAAAAATGTCCACTGTTCCGGACATAAACTGGGTCCTGGAATGTGCTGTTCATAAGAACAAAAGAAGATATTTAGAAGAATGTTGTTTACTAGACAGTTGACAGTAGCCATTGTCTTTCATTGGAAAGAAATACTATGAACTGTCAACTGTCTGGTTACCAACATTCTTCAAAATATCATCTTTTGTATTCAACAGAAGAAAGAAACTCATAGCCTACAGGTTTGGAACAACATGAGGGTGAGTAAATGATGACCGAGTTTTCATTTTTGGGTGAACTATCCCTTTAACTACAGATACTGTTGATAAGTTTCAATGCTAAAACTGCAGTATGCTCAAGAGCGATTAGAGAGCAGATGGCTTCGTATGCTTTCAAATTGCTCTAGCTGTACTTTTTTTGTCATACACCGATTGGTCTGCGCAGCGCCACTTCAAGTCGAACACACCTGTTTTTAAACAAGTTTGCCTATAATTAGTTGGACAAGCATGTAGCCCCCGCCATGAACATGCATCATTGGTTGAGTCAGTGTTGCTATGTAACACCGCTCAAACAGACTGCAATTACATTTGGCGCCACTAGTGACAGAAATACACACTGCAGATTTAAATACCAAATTCACAAAGAAACATATTCAAAAATTCAGGATTATGACTAATATACTTCAATATAAAAATAAATAACCTATTTACTAAAAAAATGAATGATATGCATATAAAATCAACACCTTGACCCAAATAAAAGAAGGTAAAAGCCACTCCCATCAACCCCACAAAAACAGCAAAATCTAATATTTAAAAATCAGACATAATCCAGTTATTAAGAGACCAAAATTCACTTACATATATTACATTAAAATAATAAATTAAATTTCATTAATAAAAACAAAATGTTCTTTCAATGAAATATTATACGAAGACATCTACTACCAAACAGAAACACACAATGTATGATGAAACTACTGTTTTTAATGTGCAGGTCCAATTCATTACACACATGAATAAACTCTTTCAATTTAAAATGGGTTTTCCAACCATTTAAAAGATGCTCTCAGCTTCAGCGATGCTAGCCTAGAGTCTTGCATGCATTTTGAGACTAAAATTTATTTTAAATGGGACGTTGGGACTCCAAAATTTGGTCTGGTCCAGAAGCTGGCCATAAGAGGTATTAAGATGGGGAACATGCAAGTACAAATAATTTTTCTGTATCTCAAGGGAGGAAATATGTCTAAATACTAATAGTGTAGATACCACAGCATCATGCAAACCATTTACAGTTTATAGACTCAATCACAGGACAAAATATCTGCGGAAATATTGTAAATAGAAATTGAATACTGTATATTTAACACTGATGCAATATATGTTAAAATTTTACTTTTAAGAGTTGTATAAATAGATTTGGAGACATGACAATTAAAGAAGGAATTTAGGTCACTTTTGCCTAAACGAGTTATACTGTACTTGTAGAAACTTGTTTGAAACACAAATTATTCAGGTTCCTTTTGTCTATAAACTTCTGAAATGGGTGGGAAGATGCATAAAACACAATAGGACTAGTTCGCACGAATGACGTACTACAGAAAACATTTTCATTGTGTTTATTGTTGTTTATCTCAAGCAGGAACTGCAGTGGAGACGATGTGTGTTCAAGTAATTTCGAAATTGCCTTAATTTTGAGTCGCAACTAGTATAAAATTTTTTTCACGTCTTCATTAAACTTGTGATTGCTCAATTAGCAATTTTGAAGTTATTGCAATTACAGTAATGTTCGAAAAGACATGAATGCATCATCAATCAGTCCTCAACCTTCTGCGCAACTCTACAAAAAGTCCAATGATGTTCTACCGTGTTCTCATTGGCGCGTTCACTCATGTGATGAACTCGCGTGTTGCGAATAGTGAAGCCTTGCTTGGAGATGTACTCCACCAGATGCACGCGAAGGGACACCTCTTGATGGTAGTCACATGGTCCAAAGGTAAAGGACACTTGAAAGTCTCTGGTGTCCATCATATGTTTATTCCATCTGGTGAAGCTGTTGGAGATGCCTTCAAGCAGTGCGTGAACTTTGGTGGTGATGGTGAGTTGGGTGATGATGACTGCCACCGGGTTTGAATACTTGGAGAGCTTACGAGTACTTGACAGTTCTACCACTTGCTCAAAGGTGTCCATCGGGTAGAGAGGTTTAGTGTCACCTAAACACTGGATCAAGGGCTCTATCTGGTAGAAGTCCGCTTCCTTCCGGAGGAGCTCTGTTTCTTTGAAGTCACATGGTAGAGTCAATTTTGAGGTTCGTAAAAAGTTCAAGACGTAACGGAATAGTGGACCGTCTCGATCTATGAAATAGTTGCCCTGGGCATCTCGTGTGGTGGGAAAATCGCCTCGGAACATGGCGCCCAACATAGAGTCTGGATAGCGCTGAAGGGTGGACAGCGATGTGGAGTACAAATGGCCACCAACATTTAGGGTGACTGTATCCATCATCTACAACAAAGAAGAACATAAATAGTAGATGTTCAAAGCATTAAATATGCATTTTGTACCTTCTGAGAATGTCAAGATGGTACTTGCACTGATACAACAAACACTCAACCATTCCCTGCTGAACACACAAGTTTAGTCCAAGATGAATTGCCATGCATAGCCATTGATTTGGTGCTGCTCTTGTTGGTGGACCATAAAACTCATGCTGTTTTCCAGCAAAACTTAAACCGGCTTGGTTTTTCATTGCAAAACCGGTTGACCAAGAAAGACTTGGTTGGGGCCCAGCCTTGACAACAATATTTGCTGGTTTCATCTGCACTGACAAAACCCTTATGAACATCAGTTACTACCGAAACTAGCCTATAGTTTGGTAAATTGAGCTGTATTGATTGTGGTTTAAAACACCACATGAGATGTGTTTAATTCAACCCTGTTCCTCATAAAACCTTGATCTCAGACAAAATGGACCACTGGGATAAGACAAAATGGCTGACCCTCAAAGCTTGGTTTCTTTTCTTTTTTGAGCCATTGGAGATCCTGTGGTAAGCATTTGTTTAGTAACGCCCTTGCAACTGTCTAGCAACTACCCAGAACACCCTAGTAACCGCTGACCAGCAGCTTAGCAACCAGCCTAAACAGCGTTTAGGGTAACTGTAGCCTATCTACAACAAAGAAGAACATAAATTGTAGATGTTCAAAGTATTAAAAGATGTATGTTGTACCTGTTGAGAATGTCATTTGGTTTTTTAACTGACATGACAAGACGAACTTAGACCAACACAAATGGCCATGCAGATCCATTGATTTGGTTCTGTTCTAGTTGCTGGACCATCAAATCCATGCTGGTCCCCAGCAAAACTTCACCCAGTTTGTTTTTTCTTGTAAAGCAGGTTGACCTATAAGGCTTGAAAACCACACGAGATGTTTTCGGATTCAACCCTGTTCTTCATAAAACCTTGATCTCAGACAAAATGGACCACTGGGATAAGACAAAATGGCCGACCCTCAAAGCTTGTTTTCTTGTCCTTTTCGAGCCACTGGAGATCTTGTTCTTAGGGCGGTAAGCATCCGTTTAGTAATGCTCAGTCAACTGCCTAGCAACTACCCAGAACACCCTAGCAAGTGATGGGAGAAACAAAGATTTTCAAAACTTTTAATCAGTTGAACCAATTGCTTTGTAAAATGATTTACTGTTTCGAAGTGCTTGAAACGCCACACGCTAGTGACCCCAGCTGGTCAGAACAGTGTAAATACAGCGAAAACTCAGTTTTAAACAAGGATAAAACAGCTTTTACAAACAAATTGGATAATTTGGTTAATCAGACCAATAAGACTTTTAAAAACAACTCTTCCTTTTTTTTTTTCTTACTGAAATCACGCAGCTTTGGCAGTTTGATACGCACTCCGAATCACTGGTTCGAAACTAATGATTCACAGATGTTTTGAAGCTTCACAAAGCGTTTCAAAAGCGCCCATCACTAAACACAACAGCGTAGCAACCAGCAACACCATAGCAATGAGGCTGCGTCCGAAATCGCATACTTCCCTACTATATAGTATGCGAAAAACAGTACGCGAGCAGAGTAGTATGTCCGAAATCATAGAATTCGAAAAACAGTAGGCGAAAAGTCCCCGGATGACCTACTACTTCCGGCGAGATTCCGAAGTGCGCATACGATGGACACTTTACTATCCCATGATGCCACGGGAGAGGAGTTGTTGTCCTTATATTTGAAAATGGCGGAAACCGGAGACGCGGCTGTAACGTTAGCTATGGGCTGTAGAGATAAACACAGACACACATGCGTATCTCTATTGATTCATTCATGTTTATTTATCGATGGTAATATCACAAGCAAATAAATGGCTTTTTCCTTGCCAAAAATCAACATCTGTCATTGTTCATAGGGGTTGTGTGTGTGTTTTATGAGGTAAAATTTATGAGGTAGGCTAAATAAATGATATTTGAGAAACTCCACAAAAGCCGTGATCTGCGAGCAGCTGACCGACGCTCCTCTTGATTGTAAAAACGTAAAAACGCAGATGAAAACAGAAAGCAGAACTAAAAACAGCGCGAAGTTGGTGCAGTCAGTGGAATGGGCTCTTTAAATTTTCGCACTGTTATGACAGCGCGTATGTCACGCGACAACAACATGGCGCATGTAGTACGTCCGGATTCATTCACACTACCCGTATTCTATATAGAACGTACTTTTTTAACGGTCGCGAAGTACGTTCTATTTAAATGTAGTACCTACTCACATAGTACGCGATTTCGGACGCAGCCTGAGTCTCGCAACTGCATAGCAACTGCAATTGCATAGCAACGAGCATCAGAATTATTATTTATTTTTTATAAAAAAAAAATATTTCTTGTTTTGCATATTGTTTACATTTGTTCAGTAAACAATGTTGGCATCACCACCAACACCCTAGCAACACCCTAGCAACGATGCAAAACACTCCAGAACTGCATAGCAAAGCATCCCAAACATAAACGCTAGAATAGGGAACATGAAAATATTAACTAGGAAAATACTAACAGGATAATAATATAGGAGTGAGCTCTTTTTACATGGGAGCGGTGAGGACCGCTGCGTTATTATACGTTTATATTTACCATGTGTGCCCAGTCTCCATTCTCCATGTGGCCAACTGCTCCTCTTCAATGCTGGTGACGAATGACGCTCTCTGCAGTCTTTATGAGGAATAAACACTTCACTAAAACTAAATACATATATAGTTTTTATATTTCAGTTTAGACAGCATATTCAAGAGCAATATCGATTAGATCACCATGTAAACGTATCATGAAATAAATGACGCAGCATATGAAGGACACCGAGGGTTTCCCTGCATCCCACCACATATTGTAGCAAAGTCCCAGATATAACGTTAAACATGATATCATAAATCAGCTACGAAAAACAGCGACCTATCAATATGAACGAAATTACGAGATGGTGCAGCACGCGTTTAATTTATAGCTGCTGCAATAAAACCGTATTAAATGATACAAGACAAATATAGTCTACAATCGATCTCATTATATGAATACAAATGCTCATTTATCATATTACCTCGTTGAAAATACGTTAAATTTTAGGATTTAAGTCTCCTCGTCCGATGTAGCCTACTTCAGTTGTTTCCTTTCGTCCCAAGCATCAGGAGTATGGAGGACAAGGGGTTTAAACAAGAATAACGTTACTTTGCTTCCCTGTGTGGTTTTTTGTGACTTTTCCAAAATACAGGAGCATTTTGAAACCCTTATGTTCAAAAGCGACACGTTCTGCTCGAGTAAAAGCTGTAAAATAACTGTAACGTTTATGTTGTAGTCACAGAGAACAGGACAGGGGCATCAATGGATTAGCGGATATGACACACCCACGACAGAAGCCCCGCCCACACCACACACACACCCTTTCTTTCTGTCGTACATTCAGACCATCATCCAAAACACTTCAGTCAGCAGAACTGTTCCAATGCAAGTTCAATATGGTCCTGAAAACTGTAATGCACCAATACTTAATATTTATGCGTTTCATTTTTCACAGTTGTATCTTTTACATGATATGGCAAGGCCTACATCTTTGTTACTTAAACATTCCACAGAAATAAACCCAAAACTTAATCTAAAATTCTACCCATTTATTTGTTTATGAGGACTTCACAATCATTCTTACAACCCATTGTGATAAAGGTTTATTTTAGCTTACAGTAGAATTTACAGCATAATACACATGGTTGGTTGTTTATAGCCATAATAAACCTCACTGTCATGACACAACCTCATTATAGAGTCGAAATGAGAAAATATTTTTAATATAGCGCCAATGAGGGAAGAGCCATGTAACAGAAAGATGAAAAAGAACGTCCTATTCCTCAAACATTGATGCAGAAACGGGAGGGAACATGTATTTATAATTTAATGTATCCATGAAATGGAGATATGTTAAACGTTCAAAGTCTTTTTGATGGAGAAGATGATGTCCTTGATTTGTGGTACACTGTTGTCCTCCAAAATCTTGGCGTACGGCATTGGAATATCTACACCCGTGACTCGGACCGCAGGGGCATCGAGGAAATTGAAGGCCGGACCTTGAATTAAAAAAGAAAAAATAATAAATCTACGTGCTGAAGAACACACAACTCTGGGTGTGCTTGAAATGACATACTCCCGACTAGTTTTGAAAGAACATAATATGTAGTTACATGTAACATAGCACAACCTTTTTTATGCATTCTAAAATATAAAAATAAAACAGTATACAGTACATTCTGAGCAAAATACAGCAAGTAGTGTGTTAGTATTTCATTTTGAACATAGCAAATGAGCATTGATGTTATATTTACCCTCCATAATCCGGGCAAGAACCTCCGCCCCGACTCCAAACTGAGGCCAGCCGCCCTCCACGGTGATGAGATGATTGGTTTTCATTATGCTCGTTTCAATGGTTTCTGTGTCGAGAGGCCGGATGGTGCGCATGTTGATCACCTACCGACGAAAACACAGATACTTCAAACTACTATTCAATAAGATAATAGAAATTAACAGAGGTGGGAGTAAGTCACACATGTGCAAGTCACAAGCAAGTCTCAAGTCTTAACCTTCGAGTCTCAAGCAAGTCCAAGTCAATTTTTTATAAAAGCAAGTCAAGTCAAGTCAAGTCACTGCCTTATGTCAAGCAAGTCAAGTCAAGTCGTAGCTTGGGTCACAAGTCACTGGCAAGTCATACAAACGTTTGATGATTTCACTGAATGTATATATTAAAATAAGTTAAAACTATAGAAGTTGTTGACTATGGTTTTATTTGCAACATATTTTTTTTTAAATATGCATTTCCACATACAGCTGAGTGGTTACTACAATAAAAATCTAAAAAATAAATACAATTTCAAACTACATAGCCTAAAATGTAAATGTAACTGAAATTAGGCCAACATTAAAGCATGAAAAAATAAATATGCCTCAAACATTGCAGAAGACCATTAAAAGGTATTAAACAATTCACAATTCAAGTATAATGGTTCCTAAAATGCATTCTTCAAACTGGCATCCCCTTTATATAAGTTATATATTTTCAATAATTATGAAGTTAAAACTGCCAATAGGTGGGGCCAAATCACCATCTTAATGTACGAGTCATAGAAGCATTCAGTCAACTGATTTGTTCAAAACGGCAGATTCGTTCTGGAACTAAGCAACTAGGTCACTGAATCACAAATACGCATAACTCTTTCTGTGGCATGTTTGGAACTATTGTCATTGGAGAAATAGAGCAAAAACAGAGAATATTTGGAATATTATGTCTAAAATGTCACATCACAATATTCACTCTTTGTTTACTGAACTGTTTTATAAAATCATCACATTTGCAATCGCGCCAATATTCTGGAAATATTTTTTAATATATGATATAATTATGAAAATAACTCATACTAGGGCAAGTTTTCCACCACATTTAGAATTTTGGGTGCATATTAATTCTGCTGGCATTTTTTGCCACCAACCCCCTGATAACATCTAACCCTGCTTTAAGAGAAACATAAACGACAAAACTAACAGTTTTCTACATTGTTTTTCGTCATTGGAAAGAACGACATTTTTGGCTTTAAAGCATGATTTAAAAAGAAATGTGGCAAATGTTATACAAAACAAATGCCATCATTAATAATCATTTGAATATTGACAACATTAAGCTACATTTGAAAACATAATTGTGTATAAAGAGGCATGCTGTTTTGACCAATATTCTCTCTAGATTTAAAGATAGTCAAATTAACTATAACAAACAGGTTAAACAAGCCATAGCTTACTTTTAGACGTGATGAATGAAGTTCGACTGTTCGAGGTTGTGATGGTCGTCCGATATCCCTTGCCAGTTATTATGCGTACAACAAATCTTCTTTTATGAATATGGTCAATTTCTAGTGTTTATATCCAAAAAGAAACAATGCTGGGAGATGTTTTTGTATTTAGCGCGCTCACCGCGATGTAGGCTGTGCTTGTGCAGCGCCACGCAATCGCGCAGAATCTGATGACTGACGTCAATGGTTCCGTTGCTTTCTATTTGTTCATTTTGTTCATCAATTGATGACGCGATGATTTATATAAAAATGTATATCAAGTCATTCTCGAGTCATACAGTTCAAGTCAAGTCAAGTCATTGGATCTCAAGTCAAAGTCAAGTCAAGTCATTTTCTTAATTTAGTCAAGCAAGTCTCAAGTCCTTAAATTTGCGACTCGAGTCTGACTCGAGTCAAGTCATGTGACTCGAGTCCCCCATCTCTGGAAATTAATGTTAAATGTGAGCAAATTAAACATGTATTTTTTGTGTGATTTTTGTATAATTTCTTTCATTACAATTTACATGACTGCCCAAATAACAAACATTGTTGATTCACTGACTATGAATCAAATGTGTTTTGAATCACTTTTCCTTCTAAACGGTGTATATTGAATCAATCAAATGTGAGGAAATGGTGTTTAAAACCATTCCAGGCTGAAAGGATGATGTCATACCTCACATTCGATACCCTCCTTGGCCAGGACAGCGGCAGCGTCGAGACACAGGGTGACCATCCGGGAATGGGACACCACAGTGATGTGATTTCCTACAGCACACCACCAATATTAATATGCACATCAACTTGTGTTAAGACCAATGACTCTAAAGTTGTGATTGATTGTTGTTCAAATAAGAGCGATTAACAGTGGCACTTATAGATTTTTCAAGAGATAGAAAAAGATAGATACTATTAGAAATATTAAGAGTAAAAAAAATTTAATATACATTAATATTCAACCATTTAAAATATTTATCTTTAGTGGTGACAGGTTATTTAATTAATATAGTAATTAATTTATATTTAATAATAATATTAATGTGTTGTTATTGTATGAGAATTATCCTGTCACAACTCAAGTGGACCAAAACAATAATTTTAACGCAATATTTTAATATTCACTGAAAATGTGAATATTATTGAATTATACAAAAATAAATGTGTTGCTATTATTATTATTATTCAATAATATTTTATTTTATAATCATATTTAAATATTTACTGAAACAATATCATAAAATATTATTGAATAATATTAATATAAACGTATTGTTATTATTATAAAAAATAGGGAAAGTAACTACCCTGTCACAACTAAAGTGAACGAAAAGAGAAATAATTAATAAATATGTAATTACTTGTTTCAGTAAATATTAAAATATTGACACTTTATTAATTATTTCTCTTTTGGTCAACTTTAGTTGTGACAGGGTGGTTATAATCTCTATTTATATAAATTTTATTCAATAATATTTTATTTTATGATATTAAATTAAATCTTAAAATATTATTAAAGGTGCCCTAGAATGGTTTTTATTTTTATTGTATAATGTTTTCTGGGTTGCCCTTATAATGTTAGTATGTTTTTTATATTCAAAATAGTCATAATTTAGAAAAAAAAAGGCATTTTTCCTAGCCTGATTTTAGCCCTGAGCCCAAACGCTCTGTTTGAAGGGGCGTGTCTTCTGTGTGTAACCGGCCTCTGCTGTGATTGGCTGACATGCTTGCATATGAAATAGCTACGTATTACATGTGAAACTCTCTTGAATACTTTTACTACAGCTATTATACGTTTTTACTATTACAGCTATCGAGATTAACGAATCATGAGATGTTTTTAAAGTATTTAGATCTATTCCCATCACATAAAATGTTGCCGTGATGAGCATTGAGCAAACAGATGACAGTGTGTTGATCGCAAGAATGAAGATCTTATCATTGCAACGCAGTTTCTGCTCTCTCTCTAATGCTTTCACCAATGCAAACACGATGATGTAAATATAGTATTGAACGGTTTTGAGAGAAAGATTACCTGTCTGAACTTGAACAATTACACATTCAGAAGGTGTTGCTTGGTAGCTCGATCAATCGAGGCCAGCTCTGTATTGGCCCAAGTTGAGGAAACAGTCTCGTCGGTGAAATGTTTGGAAATTTCCAGAGAAAATAAAATTAACCCATTGTTTCTTCAGAGGCTCGGATGAAGGAACTAAATACCTTTGTGTTCATTTGTACATCCAAACACTGATCAACTGCCATGCTTCGGCTGCGCAGTTCTGCCTGTCATTGAACATGGGCTGGCAAATGCAAATTTTTGGAGTCGTACATATTAATGATCCTGACTGTTGCGTCACAGTCGGTGTTATGTGGAGATTCGCCTATTTTTCAGGGGTATTTTTCAAAAACGAGATTTAAGTAAGAAGGAGAAAACAATGGTGTTTGAGACTCACTGTATGTCATGTCCATGTACTGAACTCTTGTTATTTAACTATGACAAAATAAATTAAATTTCACATTCTAGGGCACCTTTAAAGTATGAGTAAATTTATTACATAATTCTCTTTTGGTACACTTTGTTTGTGAAAGAGTGTGTGATATATTAACTCATCTTGTGTGTGTGTGTGTGTGTGTGTGTTTTCTTTCATATCAAACCCACCTGGTCTTTCAATCTTTGCTTTTCCAATAGGGATGAGGAAGTCTTTCGACTGAGATTCTTCGGACATGTCAAAAGCCACGCCGTACATCAGCTCATTCTCCAAGAACACCACTAAAAGAGACACAATGTGACAGTCAGAGCGACATCTACTGTACATCCGGAACACCAGTCTCATCATGTGAGGAACTCACCAGGGTTGTCGTCTCGGATGGCAGATTTCAGAAGGCCCTTGGCGTCTTCAGCGCTCCAGGGACTGACCACCTTCAGACCGGGGCAGTGTCCATACCAGGCAGCAAAGCACTGGGAATGCTGAGCCGCCACGCCAGCCGAAGCGCCGTTGGGTCCGCGGAACACGATCGGGACGGACTGAAAGCCAGCAGACATGTAGTAGGTCTTAGCAGCCGAGTTGATGACCTGGTCGATGGCTTGCATGGAGAAGTTGAAGGTCATGAACTCACAAATTGGCCTCAAACCCGCCTGAAAGAGGATGTGGTTGGTTAGTTTGGGAATGTGGCTTTTAGATTAATTTATTATTGTCATTTCAGGAAAAACTCACCATGGCAGCACCAACGGCGATGCCAGCAAAACCCATCTGCATGGATAAAGGAAGATTCATTAAACACAATAATTAAGAACACACGAAAACGATTTTTGCACGTCATCATTCTCACCTCTGTAATGGGTGTGTCAATAATGCGTTTGTCTCCGTACTTCTTCCAAAGGCCTCTGCTAACCTGCAACCCAATACAAGCAACTTTAAGGCCTCTAAAAGTGGTTGAAAGTGGTCACGCTCAAAACGACTCAGACCCTTGTTTACACCTGGTATTAAGATGCGTTTTGATCAATCGGATCACAAGTAGATGAGGAAGACACATTACAAAACATACAGAGAGCTGCAGCTTTGAGTGTGTGTTAGAGATCAGGAATGGTGAGAAAACAATGTGCTTGGTGGGTTTTTTTGTCTTCAAACTAAAATTGGGTCTCAGCCGACAAATTTTAAATCCCGCCTGGCTAGAGCGCTTTCCATAATGTTTACACATTAATTCAGTAGGCAGATAGTAGATGGTCTATTAATAGCGCAAAAATATTTTCATCTGACCTTATATGCGCCGTCATACTGTGCGACTTCCTCTCCGAGGAGGAAAACCCGCTCATCCCTCTCCAGCTCCTCATCCATGGCCTGGTTGAGAGCATCTCGGACCGTTACCTGTAAAAATCAAGAATGTGTTAATGCATACAGAACGTTTTCCAACAAAAAAAATGCAGTAATTGTACACATAATCACATGGTAAAACATGGTTCTGAATAATTATCATATTCATTCACTGAGTTTTACATGGTACTCCAATATACTGTAAAAAACAACAACATGCTATTAGCATAGTATATGTACAAAAATATAGCACCACCGTGACATATATAAACAAATAAAATTCCCATAAAACATACGATACCAGTGTACATGTCAAAAAACTGTGAATAAACAAAAACACCATGGCTTTCCTATGATACAAGCAAAATAAATAAATAATTATATTAGAATTTAACACTTTCCCATGGTATATACAGAAAAACAATGGTGTCCAAGGGCAAGAGAATAATCTTTTTATAGAAACCAAAATCAATTTCTAAATCAGTTGCTTCACTGTTAAAAAATAAAGATACAAGAATGATACAGTTTCATGAATGAAAAATGAGACCTGACCAGTTTTACTTGTTTTAACTTATGCCATCAAATATGGTCAATAAGGTCAAAATAAATATCAGATAATGCATATCTATTTAATTATGCTGACAACATGATCTGAAATATCAGTTATTAATTATAATCATTAATGTTGTAAAATAATTGGCAATATATAATTATTATAAATGAACATTAACTTAGTAAAAAAACATGAACTATAATTTCTTATTAACAATATTTACAGTATAACAAGATCTGTACATGTATATAAAATACAAAATTATGAGAAGTGTGTTACATATTTCCTTGATAGTTTTGAAATAATTTACAAAACCAAGAGTGTATTAATTACAAAATGCATAACAGAATGTTTTCAAACAATATAATGCAATATTATTTATTAAATGATAATAGCATAACATTTTGATATAAAACATGACACTGAATAAATATTGTATCATTTACTATGAGATTTACATGGTACTCCAAAGCACTGCAAAGAAAAGCATGGTAATGCCATAGTTTGTAAAAAGAAGGAACACTTCGAACACACAAAAAAGAAAAAAAATCATGTTATTATACAATTCCTATAAAACAATACCCCGATGTGCATGTCAAAAAACACCATAGTGTTAATGATACACCCCCCCCCCCCCCAAAAAAAAAAAACATGGCTTTAGCATGATAAATATGGAAAAACTATGCATTACCATGGTATATTACCAAAATATGTCAATTAAAACATGATCAAAACTCCAAAGGTATTGCAATGGTACATATATATATAAAACAAAAAAACATGGCTTTACCATGGTACATATGGAAAAAATATGGTATTACCATTTGCAAGGAGTGTCAATCAAAACATGGCAAATGTCCAAAACACCAAAGGTATTACCATGGTAGTGATGGTACATATATAAAACAAAACACGGCTTTACCATGGTACACAAGGAAAAAACTGGCATTGCCATGATGGATTAGCAAAGAATTTCCATTAAAATATGCTAAATGTTCAAAATACATGGTATTGCGTAGTACACACCCAAAACATGCTACTACCATGGTGTTTTTGTTAGTACTCTTGACATGTTCTTAACAGTATTCTTAATTCTTAGTATTCTTAACAGTCACCATTAATCGGTTGACAAAACGTACTAATAATCAACACATTTGAAAGCCTCTTCTTCGCGGTTTTGTGTTTACTGTGACACAGCATCTGTTGAAGGTGAGAGAAGCAGGAGCATCACTGACCTGAACCGCAGCCGGCTGAGTCCTGTGAAACTCCCTCCGCAAAGCAGTAGAAACGGCATTCTGAGAGACAAACACAGCCAATGTCAGTCTTACAACTGTCCACTTATAAATACAAACGTAATATGTTGCTAAGATTGCATATTTCCACATAAATACCTTCCCCGAGCGCAGAAAACACCTCAGAGACGCCATGTTTCACTGTCCTCTGTCTGGAGGAGGGGCTGTCATGCCAGCGCCTTCAGCCAATCAGAGAGCGCGTTGTAAAATCAGAACAGGAAACACAGTGACAGCGACCAATCAGTGTAGCTGACTCATGACATCAACGGAAGCTTCATTCAGGCTGTCATTGGGCGTCCAAGGGCAAGAGAAAAATCTTTTTATAGAAAACAAAAATCGATTATTTCTAAATCAATTGCTTCACTACTTTATTTGTATTTTTATAAGAGGATAACATCCCGCAGTAGTCATGTATGTTGAAAGATGGGACATAATCATGCTGAAAAAAGACTAAAGTTTTCATAGTTGCCAGATGTCCACAATATGCCATAATATAGAGTATTTTTTGGGGGGATATTATGCATTACATTACATTAAAAACAATGTTTGAAATATAATGTAAAATTTTAAAAAGAATTACAAACTAGTAACTATTATATCTAGAATTCAGTGAAAATATTAACTAATTTTTAATTATATTTACAATATAATTATAAATCACATGAGATCTGGATATATATATTAAATATTATATTATAAGAAAAAGTATCTGAAATATTTTCCACAATAGTGTTACAATAAACAGTTCATCAATAAACAGTTAAGGGTTAAAATATTATAAACATAACATTTATAATTCTTAGTAATAATATGAACTATAATTTCTATCAACTACATTTACAGTATAATTTTACACCACATGAAATGTGTACATATTGAGCAAAATAAATATTTACATATAGAATATTTACAATTCTAAATTAATGCACAATATATCAATAATAAACAAGGAAAAAAAGTTACATTACAATTATATCAATTAAAATATTAAAAATAAAATGTCTATGTATACATATTTACCTGCGTATATATAGCTGTTAGATTTTTTTGTTGCAATAATTTAACAATTTTTAATATATTACTCACTATATCTATCTATACATAAGTTATTCACTAGTTTATATTAGTTAGAAGGAATTAAACCACACAAGATCTGTTCCATTGTCTTTACTTCAATGTTCACAACCAAAAGCACAAGAACATTCTTTTAAAATATTGCCATTACAAGTTTTTTTATAACAGGGGAAAAAAAATTTCAGCAATTTGAGGATGTTCACCTCCAGTGCTTTTAACAACATTTGTGGCAACTGTACAGAGGCAAATATCAGTGGCAAATTTCTTCATTACCAAACACATTGATCACATTGAATCGCCTCTTCTGTTCTTGGACATACATAAATCTCTTTGTAAACTTTAGAACATTTCATCTTCTCAAGACCACTGCTAAATATTCAGTGGTAAAGTGCTGTAGCGAAAATTAAAACATTATTAAATTCTTCCCCCACGGTAACAAAGCTAGGAATATGTATTACGATATTTAGCTATTATGGTTTCAGTGTCTATATGAATCTATGTACAAATGAGTTTACTGTCACAAGAGCAAAAGATGAACTATTGCGCATCGTATTGTACATCGTTCTAGATTACAAATGAATCTGGTTTTCAAGAGGACCCTGCGATGAACATGAATTATAGAAGTTACTTTCTCCCTCATTGTGTGCAAGACAAGAAATCTCTTCCATTTAACACCAGACTGCAAAAACCAATAGGAGTAGATGGCGTAAGTGACATAACAATGGCCATTATATAATCATGTCAGTGGTAAATCAAAGCCATTGTTTTTCTGGTACAGCGACTGTGTCGTTAAGGGGCATAAATGATAAACGTATCATTTAAATGCTGCTATTTGTGCAACATGTTGATTGTGATCTTGCAGAACAGGAATACGAATATTACTTTCTTCTGAAAGAAAATTAGAACAATGTAGCTCAATATTTCCGCAGGAAAAAAAAACAAAGAGAACAAAGAACGCTCTCAGCTTTTGTAGGCACAATGGTAAATGTGGCAAATGCTTAAAAAACATCATCTCAAACCCTCCAAAATGAACCATAATCAAAGTGGAATTAAAATCAAACATCACTCATTTTATGAACCAATAGTAAAATCCAATTACATTTCCATTCAAAGTAAATGTGCTGCCCGCATTCTCCACCAACTTGTGTCTTCAGAAGTCAGTACTTTAAAATGTAGGTGGTCAATTTTTTTGCCCGAATGAGTGCGCATGTCCATTTTTTAAATATGACAGCTGGTCCAAGCAGAATTATTTAGATTACACTGAGCAGCTTAAAAAAATGCAGGGCTCTATTTGAATTTAACGTGAATAAAACAAACATTGAAGAAGTTCAGATACAAACAGTCACTCTTCACTGTTAGACGCAAGTTGCTAAAAAAAACTGTGAACTTTTTCAAAACTTTTTTTCACAAACGTGGGCCGCTGTGGTTGACCGTATCTGATTTTTTCAGTTTGCCTTTGTTGAAGGATTGGATGGAGCTGAGGAGGGCACCCCGGCCCACGCCATTGGCACCGGGAGATGAGAGAGACGGAGGGACGGGTTCACTCCCAGGAGGAGGCGGAGGAGGAGGAGGAGGAGGAGGAGCTGTGGGGGGAGGAAGAGGAGGCGCTGGAGGTGCTCCTGCGGAATCAGAAAACAGTCCATCAAAATCAGTAAGATTTCAGTAAGATACATACTCAGAATCCACTGCGGTATGTAAACAGGAAGCGAATAAAGTACAACAGCCATTCAGCATGATACACTTACCACAAAAGGCAACATTTAAAGCCAACATGAAAGTAATATAAAAAAAATATCGGTTGACTTGGAATGCGTCCTCCGAAGGTAGCATTTATCAGTTTACGGACGCAGCTAATGACTTACTCATTTAGATATTTACTGCCACCTACTGTCATTTCATTAAAATTTTTTAATAATTTACATATTAATAATAAAAAAAAAGTTAAAGGTCTAGTTCACACAAAAATAAATATTCTGTTATAATTTATTCACCCTCATAGACATTGAAGCCTAAAAGTTTATGTGTAGTAAATTCTATGTTGAATCAAATAAAATATTTTTTTCTAAAGCTACTTTTTGTGATGTCTATTTTATGCTTTTCCCATTTAACACAATAATTACTTAATTAGATTAGATTAAAATGTCAATTGCTTGACAGCTAAAATAAATAAATAATTATTATTTAAAAAATAAAAAGTAAATATAGTATACAATATATTGTGATAAAAATATAATTTAAAATATAATTATTAATTATGTAATACTTACAAATAAATATAAATAATTATTATTTAAAAAATAAAAAGTAAATATAGTATACAATATATTGTGATAAAAATATAATTTAAAATATAATTATTAATTATGTAATACTTACAAATATGAGGATTAGAAAGAAAAATTCCATTTCATGTTGACTTTAAAAACTTAATGCTGATTTGTCAATACTGTGATCATTTACTGACCAATAACCTTCTCGGAAATAAGTGACTGACAGCATGACTCATGCCTTCTGAACCAATAAGCAAGATGCAAGGTTGTGCTCAGTTGCAGTTGCTTTAAGACCACAATTTTTTTATTCTTTATTCAAAAGATCATCTAAAAAAATTGTATCTTAAAAACAAGTATTATCAGTTACTAATATAAACATTGCATATATAAGAAGAAAAAAAACTCACAATCCACAAAAAGAGCTTGTTATTAGAAAGAGAATTTACCCTCAGAAAAGCCCAATTTTGTGCCTAAATAGACAATTGCAGATTGTGAACTTTTAAAGTTGCATGAACCCTTCTCAGTAGGCTGGAAACTTGCTGAACAGGCCTCATTTCATATTTATGAGTAGCAGTTTTGTTGTGGGGAATCGGAATGTACTACTGAGGGAGGGTGAGCTGCAACTTTATAGTGCAAATATATTATTATTATTATTGAATTACTTTACCCCACACACGTTCAAAATGGTGCATGCTCTAGTTTTGAAGACAGCATGTGTGAGAGAGAGAGAGAGAGAGAGAGAGAGAGAGAGAGAGAGGCACACACAAGTTACTGATCATATTAGAATGAGATGACACATCGGGTGATTATGATCTGGTAAGATGAATGGAGATTGCAACCGATTTCATGAGGAATTTGGCAATTGATCATGGAAATGAGAGAGATTAGGTCATGATTGATCTCAATTTGATAGAAAAATAGGAGATGTTAAAGGTTGTATCAGTGATTTCAGGCCCAATAAACAGTGTTCCAACCAATCACCGACAGGGTGTTGCACTGTCCAGCCGTGCACGAGCTCAAAACCTCACAACACCCGCCCCTGTCAGTGATTGGTTGGAACACTGTTTATTTTGGTTTTGAGTGGTGGTTGTACCCATTTGTTTTTGTGTGCAGATTTCAGAGCCTATAGGCTGCATACAGAGACGCGGTTTTTGGACGGCATGCTTATGGGGCGGGCAGCTAGCGGATCGTTAGGAAAGATCAGACATTTATTTTTGGGCCTGAAATCACTGATACAACCTTTAATGCGCCTGTAAATTACAATCGAAAACATTTTACCACATCATGCAACAAATTTATAAACTCAGAATTACTTTTGATTTATTGGGAAAACTTTGATTGTTTTGATTGGACATACTGTAGGGGAATGTTTGGATAAATGCACAAACAAGAAAAAACAACACTCTTCTGATGAAGTTTATGTAATGATGGAGGATGAACAGAGTTATAAATGGGTTGTACCTGGTAGAGGAGTGGGTGAGGACGGGCAGGTTGGAGGTGAACTCGCCCCAGAACCTGCTAGAAGAACATTAAAATGATTTTTACTTTGTTCTTAACTGTATTTATACATTGACAGCTGTATCTTGGATCAGGTCGTAATAAAGTTCAACAGAAGGGTACTGGTAGTTAAAAAAAGCCATTCAAAATTAGATATAATAATGATAAACCTCTGAATATTTACAATGAGCACCAAGGTTGTTAGCAATGGAATTTGATTTAATAAAAGTGACAAGTCTATGGAAGCTTGTTTCCGCCACTGAATAAAAAATAAAAAAGTTAATTGTGTATTTGTATCTCACAATACTGACTTTTTTTTATCAGTATTGCGTGATATAAACTCGCAAATTCAAGGAAAAAGTCAGAATTGTAAGATATAAACTCTCAATTGCAAGAAATACATTTCAGAATTGCAACATATAAACTCTGAATTGCGAGAAAAAATATATATAAACTCGCAGTGGTGAAAAAAACAGTCAGAATTGCTAGACAGTTGCAATTATGAGAAAAAGTGTCAGAATTGCGAGATATAAACTTACAATTGCGAGAAAAAGTCAGATTTGCCAGAAAAAAGTCAGAATTGTGAGGGAAAAAAAGTTAGAATTGTGAGATAAAATTGCAATTGCGAGAAAAAGTCAGAATTCCTTGAGTTTGAGTGTATATCTTGTAATTCTTACTTTTTTCTTGTGAGTGAGTGTCATGTAAACTTAATTATTTAAAAAACTGTTTAATTACTGGGCGAGACATTAAAGCTGCAGTCCGTAGTTTTTCCTCTCTGTTAGAAATCTGCAATTGCAGTTATTCACGGAATTATAAATTTTATGCGGGTTGTGCCTCGGCACGGCACGGTGCGGACGAATCCACAGTTTTGAGGATAATGTGCGGCTGTAAATCTAACGATCACTTATCATATCACGTCAAACCATGCAAATCATACTTTGTTCATAAATTGTTAATGTTAACAACATCAGCATTGCGTGACTACATTTAATTCCCTTCCGATGTTTATCCTTGTTTTCGCATGGGCCCGGTTGCAGTCTCTTTTTTTTCTGTAGCCACTCCAAAGTCTTTTGCATTTTGCACTGGATGAATCTCCAGTTGTCACTGGTGATTGTCGTTTAAATCTGTCTGGATCCGCCATCAAATTGACAAGGTTAATTATATCTAGTGCTGTGAGAAAAGGCTATAAATCTCCACCGCCAACATCCTCATACACTATATAGTCTACTAGCCGAGACTTCTTCTTTATGTGTACAGATGTGATGCAATGACACAAAGACATGCTTGAATTTCCCGCGTAAATCCACCAGTACCACTGGAATTAAAAACATTATTACAAGCTTACCGGTTTGAATCGAGCTATGGCACGCAGATAGTTTTGAATACAGGCTGGTTATGTAATTGCTCCAAAATTTATTTTGGATAATTTTTAACCCAAAAAAGTTACAGAATGCAGTTTTAAGTATACAGTCTTTTATTCAAAACAAAAAAGTATTTGAAGAAGACAAAAGTTTATAATATTGTGATTTATCTTAGAGCAAGTTGGTTTGTTTCATGGTTTATTACTTCTTACTGAAGAGTAAATCCATCTCAAGTGGTCCAAAATTTTTAAATTTGGCTGCTTGACCATTTTAAATTTTCCTATTTTCGTTTTTTACATCTACCGGTATATATTGGTTTTGCAAAAAAACTAAACAAAACAAAAAACATCAGTTTTTTATATTTTACTTTTATTTTAATTGGTTTAACCACAAAAAGAAGAACATTTAAAATGCTCAAGCAACCTCCACTGGTCCATTTGAGATGGACTGACCTTGAAGACTTTCCTGAAATCCCTATGGAGAAAAATATTTCTGGAACTCTGAATGTTGAAAACGTACATTTTGAAATTAAATTACAGTTGATTATTAATAAAGGAAAGTTTGATAATAAATGAAACCTACCAGAGTTGTTATTGTATTTGACAGAGAGATCCTCCTCATTTTCATATGTCGACTGTCTCGATTTCTGGAACACAAATAGGCGTTTTGGTTTTAAGAACCATTACGTTCAGGATAAAACAGTGTGGACGTTTAATGTAAATCCTAATTATGGTAAAGCGTTTAAACTCATGTACCTTTCTGGCCAACATCTTCCTCTTGCGCTTCTCCTCCTCTGAGCCGTGGTGCGACTGCGCTCGCGTCAACCTCTTGTGCTGGTGGATCTGAAAACACACGAGGTTTCGTTACATAAACTTAATGGGATTTTCGAAGAAAAGTTGAAAGGATTTTCCAGTTGTGTCAGATATCAGGGTTGGTGAAAATGTGGACAGTATTACATTTTATTCCACTTTTCTAGAATGAAATGACAAGATTTGTGTTTGTAACACTGTGGCGTAACATTCCTTAAGCAAGCCAAACATTTGTTGCACAAGAGACCAAAAGTGAACAAAGCAATGCACTAACCGTCCTCTGTTCCTCCACTAGACGCCTCTCTAAGCATTCTTTAGACGATTTCAGAGCCTCTTTTAATTTGGAGCTGATCTGGAGTTCGGAAAGAGAGAGAAAAAAAAAGTAGTTTGTAAAACCCTTCTGCATCCTTATGGATGTTTTTGTCTTATTCATTTTTTTTTTTATCACATTGCCTGTGTTTATGCAAACTACATAAAATTTGTCACAGGTGTGTATTTTTAGTGGAATTTTATTATTTCACCCCCATTTCCTTTAAAAACTATTTTTTTGCACTAGGTACACAAAATACTTCCTCTCAGCGCCGGACAAAAATGTCCGCATTGAAACCCATTAAAACCGCAATTTTTAATTCCAGGCCCAATTAACTATAAAATGATGCAATTTTACTTTTTACAATTTTTTTTTTACTTCAGCAATAATCTGCCAAGGGTTTGATTTAAAATGAGACCAAACTTAGGTCTGTGCTCCTAAGCTTAAAATTTATATGACAGTTTTTTGACACAGACATTTTTGTCCACTATGGACCTATGTGTAACTTTTTTTAATTGATGCACAAGGGTTAAAAAAAAAATTGGTTTATTTTTTACTTCAGTTTGTGTTGTTTACCTTAAACTGGGGTTTCTCCGAGTTAAACAGCAGCACGTCATTGAATAACCTGTTAGAACGAGAGTCAAACTCAGCAACCGTTTGTGCTTCAGTTTTAAACAATGTCTAAATTCAGAATTACTGCTTGACTTTCAACCACATGCTTTAGACTCTCAATAACGTGACAGTTATAAAATTAAGACTTAATGTTTTGTACTCATGACTCAAAGGATGAATCTCACAAAACTTGTCAAAAACAGGTCCGGGTCATATTTTAGCCAAAAATCAACATAACATAAATAAATAAATATTTTGTATAAAGAAAATGACATCTATTTTTTGCACCATTGTAATTTGACATTATTTTCATGTTATTACGCAAAATAAAACAATATTAAGCAATAAACATATTCACTTATGACAATTATGCCAATCATTTTATTCAATTAATATTTAAATTATATTATTTTATAAAAACAATAAAAATGTTATGTATAAAAATATAATAAACAAAATGTATGACTAATTGCTAAATATCTAATTCCTTTTGTGAGATTTACTCCTGAGCACAAGCAGGCCTGAATATCGTAACTCACGGTGTTTGTAGTAGTTGGGAAACGGTTGGCATTCCCGTTTTGCAAGCTTCTGTGGACAGGATGGACTGAAGTACTGAGACTGTGGGAAAATGGAGAACAAAAGGTAACGTATTACATAAAACCATTAACTACAAACGTTTTACGAACACATTTTGGGATTCCTGCTGTAGGTTGTTAACTATTGCATAAAACTGTACAACAGCTAATGTTTTGTAGCTTGAAATGGCAAGTTCAACTTATTAAATTAACTACAACTAATTTACTTTATTGATTTAGCCTATTATACATACAACATACATGCTCTCCACATTCAGACCGTAATCTGATCAGTGTTACTATGTGCCTGCTTGCTTGCACATATATTAAGTATTTTGCTTAATTTGCTTTCAGTTTACAATAAGAGTCTAGTACATTTTACCATCTTTAAAGTGCCCCTATTATGCTATTTTAAAGGTTCCTAATTTTGTTTTGGAGTTGCAACACATTTTCATGCATACAAGGCCGAAAAACACTTGAATTTTCTCATAGTATACATTGCATCATCCGACTCGAGTCCCTATTTTTTGGACTCGTGACTTGACTTGGATTCGTGGACTGATGACTCGTACTCGGACTCAAGGATATATAAAATCGGACTTGAGCATTCATCAAATGAATGACGTTGTTTCTGACTAAATAGGTTATAAAAATGTGATATAAGATGTTACACTTTTCCTGTTTCGGGCTCCAAGACCGGCCGGGATCTCTTTTTTCCCCTCACTGCCACACATAAGCTTCTCACTCGGACACCGCTACCGCTCGCTCTTCTTGCTGGACAAAACACTCACTGACGTCACTCACTTAACGCTGCATTCTCGTGCATAATTCACGGGCTACATGTTCACATTTGGAAAATGCAGAGAGATGCGCCGCGGATCGTGAAGTTCGCCTACACGGATTTTGCATCCAATGCTGGAAAGAGCAGTGCTAAATGTAAATAGTAGCGCTAAATGTAAATAGTATACATACTGGGAACTATATTCTCAGAAGGCGAAGCACTGCTACTTGGGCGGAGTGATTAGCGCAACACTCTGAGTGAACTCTGCTCCTCACCACGGGCTTCTCAGGTGCCCAAGTAGCAGTGCTTCGGCTTCTGAGAATATAGTTCCCAGTATGTATAGGTTAGAAGATGGCTGTGTCTCATGTGACCTTGTTATCTGTGCACGATGTGACTATACAAATTCACAACATGTAAATAGGAAAATGTTGGCGTTATTTTGTCACTTATTGGGAGCAGTATGCTAGCTGGAGCTGTTTACCTCCAGTCTTTGTGCTAAGCTAGGCTAGCGGTGGGTGCGTCAGACAGAGTTACAGCACGCACGGAGATGAAAAGGGTATATATGGACTTATCTAACTCTGGGGGATACGGTGAATAAGCTAAAGTCCCAAAAGGTTGGCGTGTTCCTTTAAGTTGGATTATTGAAATAAATTAACTTTTGCACGATATTCTAATTTTTTTAGTTTCACCTGTATTGGTCACAGGTCACTGCTGTATTACTGTGTTGCAAAGTCAAGTATATATGTAATCAATTAAAAAAATCTGCTGTGTGGCCCCTTGCTCCCTTTGCAATCGTGACAGTGGTGTCATTTTTGTTTAATGTAGACCCTATTTTATAATTATATCACCTCTTTAAAGGTGCCAGAGTGGAAAAATGTAGGCAGTCTTGAACTATAACACAGACTCAACCGTGATGACTTGGACTCGAACACTTGGGATTCGAGACTCGACTCGGACTCGAACTTAGGTAATGGTGACTCGACTCAGACTCTTCTCTGGTGACTCGGACTTGGACTCGACAGTTGGTGACTCGACTACAACACTGGCATCATCACCTCTAATTGGTCAGATGGCCCAGTCTGTTGTGATATATCTACTCTGCTCTGATTGGTTAGTTGGCTCAGTCTGTTTTGATTGGTCAACTCTGCTCTGATTGGTCAGATGGCCCAGTCTGCTGTGATTGATCTACTCTGCTCTGATTGGTTAGTTGGCTCAGTCTGTTGTGATTGGTCAACTCTGCTCTGATTGGTCAGATGGCCCAGTCTGCTGTGATTGGTCTACTCGGCTCTGATTGGTCAGTTGGCTCATTCTGTTTTGATTGGTCTACTCTGCTCTGATTGGTCAAATGGCCCAGCTTACTGCTTACAGCACACGTCGGAAACGTCATAAGCAACTGTTTAAGCCCATTTAAGCCCACGTCATAAGCCCATTACCATATATCTGAATTTCAGCTCCAGATCTTCCTCAACACTTAATACACAGTGATACGAACAGTAACGATGGAGTTGGTTTTACTCTATTAATTTGAGCTAGAGTCCTCATTCTTATAAAGTGCATGCAACATGGCCAGATTAGGTTCTTTCTTTTGGGAGACAATAACTTTATTTATTGTGTTCTTTGATCTTTGCAGACCTTTTACATTCACAAACAGCTAAATTACACACTACATGAAAAGCATAATAGGGAGAATTTAAATATTCTGCTTACAACACGTGGGCTGATTGGTCATACTCCAGAGAACATTCATAAAGGTGAACAGAAGATCATACTGACCTACAGATGGGAACTGAGCCGGAGGATACTGATCTACAGGCACGGCATCAGGCGGACGGCCATACGTCATTTCATAAAGCAAGTGTCCAAATGAGTAGATGTCTATGCTTTCTGTTGTCTGATAAAAGGAAAAAACATCAGCTTTTCAACATCAAGCAGTTTAATTATTAATATTTAACTGATTTAATATTAAACCGAAAATATAAAATAATGAATGAGTTAAATAATAATATTGAACAATTATTTAACAAAAAGTTAAATATTAACATTATTAATCAGATTTAAAATAACAAATATTTAGCTATTTTATTTTTAACAATTTTATCATTTTATTTGTTCATTTGGTTTTTATTTTTAGTATAATAATGATAAAGATATCTTACATTAATTTTCCTGAACTGTGTTACATAGGGTCGGTAATATGATGGCAGTCCCAGTAATGAATTCTCTATATCCAACAATTTACACGTGTTCTCCTCGATCAGGACATTGGATGCATGAAGATGCCCGTACGGAAAACCCTTGTCATGGAGAAATTTTAGTGCCTGGAATAAAACAAATTACATAATTACATTTGGAAATACGGCAGTGAAAAAACAATGTTAAAGTTTGACATAAAATAATAGTTTGCAAACTCAAATATATACTATCAATCAAACGTTTGGGGTTGGTAAAATTGTTTAATGTTTTTCAAAGAAGTCTCTTCTGCTCAACAAGGCTGCATTAATTTGAGATTTTGAATAACTGTTTTCTATTGGAATATATTGTAAAATGTGATTTACTCCTGTGATTATTCCTTCAGAAATCATTCTAATATGCTGATTTTCTGTTCAAAAAACATTTCTGATTATTATCAATGTTGATAACAGTTGTGGTACTTCATATTTTTGTGGAAATATATTCTTTAATAAAAAGAAGCATTAATTTGAAATAGAAATCTTCTGTGACATTTTTAATGGCCTTTACTGTCACTTTTGAACAATTTAAAGCGCCCTTGATGAATACAAGTACTAATTTCTTTCCAAAACTAAAACATATCTTTGAACATGTCGTAACAGACCTCCAGAATCTGTCTTCCGTATGTTCGGATTTGCTGCAGCTCCAAACCCTGGATCTTTTTGGGATTGCAGTACTTCTTAAGAAAGGGTTCTTTGGGCTTCACCTGGAGGACCAGCAAAATTCAAGACAGAATTAAAAAGATATTGAAGTACTACCGGTAGTCAGATATTTGACTACCGGTCAAAAGTTTTAGATCAGTAAGATTTTTTATGTTTTTAAATGAAGTCTCTTCTGCTCACCAAGGCTGCAATTATTTGATAAAAAATACAAAAAAAAACAGTAATATTGTGAAATATTATTACAATTTAAAACAGCGGTTTTCTAATATATAGTGAAGTGTAATTTATTCCTGTGATCAAAGCTGAATTTACAGCATCATTACTCCAGTCTTCAGTGTCACATGATCCTACAGAAATCATTATAATATGATGCTCAAGAAAGATTTATGATTATTATCCATGTTGAAAACAGTTTTTTACATTTTTATTTCAGGATTCTTTGATGAATAGAAAGTTCAAAAGAACAGAATTGATCTGAAATGGAAAGCTTTTGTAACATTAATCACTACCATTCAAAAGTTTGGGGTCAGTAAGAATTTATTTTTTATTTTGGGGGGAAGAAATTAGAAAATACTTTTATTCATCAAGGATGAGTTAAATTGATCAAAAGTTACAGTAAAGACATTTATAATGTTAGAAAAGATTATATTTTAAATAAATGCTGTTCTTTTGAACTTTCTATTCATCATAGAATTTTGGGGGGAAAAAATGGTACACGACTGTTTTCAACATTGAAAATAATAATTTATGTTTTTTGAGCATAAAATCAGTATATTAGAATGATTTCTGAAGGATCATGTGACACTGAAAACTGGAGCAATGATGTTGAAAATTCAGCTTTCAAATTACATTTTAAAATATATTAAAATAGAAAACAGTCATTTTAAATTGTCCTAATATTTCACAATATTACTGTTTGTCATTTTTTCCCCCCATCAAATAAAGCAGACTTGGTGAGCAGAAGAGACTTCATTTATAAAAACATAAAAAATCTTACTGATCTAAAACTTTTGTTTTTTGGACAAGTCAAGAAGAAAACAAACCTTGCAAATGTGATCCCTAAGCGTTCCTTTCTCACTGAAAACTCTAATGACTAGTGCAGACGATTCACTGCTAGTGGCGAAACTGACGGCGGAGATGTTTGAATGCTACAAAAAACACAAAAGTCAGAAACATATAAACACTTCTAAGTAAACTTAGTCCATGCAAAAGTCACTGACACAATTTTAGGATGTTGTTGGAGTTGTCAGGGTGTTGCTATTCGGTTTGTAAAAGGTGTTCTGTTGGTTGCTAGGTAATATATAGTATATTTTTATTAGACATAACATTAGTTTGTAGAAAAGCCTGGAAAATGAATGAAACAAAAAACATTAGGCCTCACTTTGCCATCAGGTTACTATGACCCACACTAATCGGTACAATGATATTAAGTTGTTCTTTTTGATTAATATTTTATGTAAACTTTCATGATATATGTTTTTTAATATACTCTCTTGATGATAAAAAAAAAAATAGACCAATTGGTGGAACGCCACTATTAAAGAGAAGCCAGAAAGATTAGGAATTAATTGTGGCAGACAAAAGGAGGTTGGCTTCATAAAAATGAAGATAACCCAATGAACGTTCATTGGTTAAACAGGTTGTAAGAGTGAGATAGATATAGTAAGAGTGTTAGATATACAGCTGGCATCTTGGCTTTGTTGACTGGACCAACAAAGTCTGATCTTTGGCATCTGGAACTTCTTGAGATTGTTTGCAAAGAAGAGAAGACCTTTTCTACAACAACTGCTATGATATTCTGGAGACTAGAATTCAGATTTCTTGCATGTTTTCCCATGAGCCTCATGGCCAGAAATGACCTTGTCATGCATTCCTCATTACCGTGTTTCTCAGTGGGATTGCTTTAATCTGCTCATCTGGAATGCAGACATCATGATCAGACGTCCACCCCCATCTGACTGACGATTTGCCTTGAAGTAACCATTAAAGGGATAGTTCACTTAAAATACGGTAAAAATACAGTCATCAATCATTCACTCGCACGTCGTTCCAAACCCATTCATCTTCAGAACACAAATGAATATGTTAAAAAAAAATTAAAAAAGAGATTTTTGTCCCACCGTTGAAAGTCTATTCACCCAAAACTGAAACTGTGGATCGAGCGGTTTAATCCAAGTCTTCTGAAGAGATATGATTCACTTTATACATAGTTACATAGTACACTCATATGTAAACAGAAGGTCAAGCATGAGAACCAATGAGGTTCGTTCTTGCGAGGCACGCAAGTATGTTTGAGTGTCCGTTTTTTTATATCTGATGTGCTCTATGTGTATGAGCTTTTATGATTTTATGATTTTTATATGTCAATAAAAGCTTAAATTAAATCTATTGATCATATAAAGCGATTGTGTCCGTTCAGATGACTTGGATTAAACTGCTCCATTCTTATGGATTTCTTCTTGGACCTCTTTATAAACGTTTTGAACCATCAGAGTTGTGTGTGAAAAGAATTTTAATGGAGGCACAGAAATCAATAAAAAAACATCATCATTTGTGTTTCGAAGATGAATGGAAGTCTTATAAATATTAAGTGAAAAACTTATAAATTTTGCCTTGCACACTAACTGAAATAAGTTTAAGTTGAAGCGCTTAAATTACTAACTGGAAATAAATAAAAACTAAGGGTTCGTTTACACAACAACGATGTGAAAAAGAAAAGCTTTTCCTTTGTGTGTTTTTTTTTGTGTACAGACAACAACGTTGTCAGAACGATCCCTGTTCACACGGATCCGGGAAAACTATTAAAAACACTGTATTATTCATGCCAGTGTCACTTTGTAAAGAAACTCTACGCGCCTATAGACTGAGTACATAATACGCATGCGCATCCCATGACGTCACCGTTTTCACAAATTCGTCTTTTTATAGTTTACACAGAGACAATAATGGTATCATTTTCAAAAACTTGAAACCTGATTTCAAAAGTTCACGCTCCCAAAACGCTGTTGTCGTGTTCTCGTGTAAATGAACGGCCAAAATGCATAAAAGTTTTTAGTTGAAAACGGTGTCATGTAAAAGGCCCTTAAAACTAAAACTAAAAATTAATTAATCCAAAACTCTAATATTTTAAAGAGATTAAAACTAATAAATAAGTGCATACAATTACTAAAAATTAAGCCAAAATTTTAAATAAAAGCAAACTAAATATCTTAACACTGAAATAACACTGCATCTAACCCGTTTTCGGGTGTCTACAGATGACCTTAATGGAGTCTTTTGTAAAGATGGGCTTGCAGTGATCGGTTTAATCTGGCAGTACGGCTGCTGAACTTGAGGAAGCAGAAAAAACAAGAGCACATGACGTTGCTCGCACACAAAACATCCAAACATTCGGGTCTGTACACAAAGACAGGCTCTTTTAGTTCATTCCCGACAGTGTGTCGGCTCTCCTTAACAGCTGTGCAATTAAATACAACAAAAGTGAAGTTTATTATATTCCTATTTGTTTTGCATTACGATAATTGCAGGGGAATATTGCGTAACAGTCATGAAAATAACATCGATTGTCAATTGATTACTAAAACATCATCACACTGCAAAAATGTTTTGATGAATGAAAAGAAAAAACTATGCTATTATATTTATGCTAAATTGATTTTCAATCTAATAATAAAAAAAACACCAGAACTTCCTAGCAACACCATAACCCTCTCACAACAAATTGTGCAACAATATATCCACGCCGGTAACCCCACAACCCAATTTAAGACTTACAGAAAATGTTGGAAGCAGCTTCATTGCAGACTGGAGATCTTTGTCGGACAGGAACTTATCTGGACCCAAATCGACCTATAGTTGGTAAAGAAACGTATTACGGTGAGTGAGTACAAGGGTCACACAATGCTGTGGCCAATTATAGAAGAGAATGAAAACAAATACGTCAAGAGGGATTAGTAAGTTAGTTAAGTTCTTTGTGCAGCCAAACAAAGTGGTGTTGAGTACAACAAACAAGATGTACTACATCAGGGTTACATAATAATGGGAATTAAACAAGTTGGGGGTCAAAGTACTGGATTAACAGAGCAAGAATATATATATAAAAAAAGTGTTTGATCTGTGTTTGTATGGGTCAAAATGACACTTACCCAACTTAATACTTGTTTCTCTTTGGGCTGATCTTTGTCTTTCACCAAGAAGTACCTCTTTCTCAATCGCCAGCCTATAAAAAGATAGACATTAAGTGACTGAATAAATATTATTATCAATAAATAGAAATTTCACCTCAAAATTTAAAGACGAAAAAATAATACAATACAATAATATACTATCATATAAAATAATATACTATAATAATAAAATGTTTGCATTGTGACATTCATTTCATAACAAATTAGAATATTTTCTGCTTAAAAATTTCATTACCGTAACATGTAAAAAATTCCATTCCCAGTACTGTAATACAGTAACAAACAAACATCCAATTGAACAACTATACTTTCCAAATGTATTTTTTAAATTAAACAAAAATGAATGAATTTTTTTTGCATTACAGTAATGACAATGAGATTTCCCCCCCCCCCATTACGGTAATGACAATTTGAAGGAAAAAAGAAATGAAATTTCCAAATTACTTAATTTTTTTTCCTTTTGATTTTGCAGTAAAATGACCTGAACATGTTCTAATAGGTAAATGTTAAAACTCTGTTAATGAATCTTCATAACAGCAAGTTACTGTACTTCTCAAATGTGTCTCGGCTATGTAACTGTTTTTAGAAGAAAAAAAAATTTCCATGAGCCCCTGAAATCCATCTAGTTGTCAGGAACTATCAATGTGTCAACGTGATTTGCTGGGCCTGGCGCTGGGATGCGAATATAAACAGCGCGTCATCATGAGAAACAAATCAATAAAACTTGAATCATTAACTTTTATAGTTGTGATGCACCTCAAGGTTAACGACGTTGATCTTTCATGGTCAATGTAAAAGCAACTAAAATTTCAATGAATAAATAATACATTATATAATACGTCAATATTACAATAATATAATATAATAGGATGGAAATTGTCAGCATTTGACCGAACAACTGTACAGCTTTACTCACCAATGTCTTTTAACGGTTCAATAACCTCCCATTTTGGATCGGATCTGAAGAACATGGACACCTGTTGTAAGGCTATTTCTGAAAAATAAGGAAAGGGTGAGTTTTAGAATAATTTTGATGCACAAAATCCCATCTAGTCTTAAAATACACCCTGGTTGTATTACCTGTGTAGTTTGCTGAGTAATTGTTAGTGTCAAGAAACTTTTTGACCAGCTCACAGCTGGAGAGGACATGGTGACGCGTGATGTGGTTCAGATAGGCCTGAAGACCCTTCTGACGCTCGGCTATAAACTCTCGGTCCATGTTTCCTATCAGCTTCTTAGGAGGAAGTGGCAGGTTTAGGCCAGATATCTATGAACACAGAGAGATTGACTCATACTTAACTGTTTCACTGATGAAAGAGTATTTATTTGGAAACAGCAGCCGTCAAACACATTTATGGGAAACATTCCTTTTGCAACACAGGCTTGTTCTAACAGTCAACTCACCAGTAAACTATTATTCAGCATGTCAAAGTCGCTGTATCGCCGGATGACCTTTGAAAAAAATGAAGAGTAAATTAGTCAGTGTGACCATAACAAACATGATAGATGCCATGGATAGATGGACAGATAGATAGATAAACTTACCGTCCAACTGTTGTCTGTGGAAACGCCCCTTTGGACACGAATGATATACTCCTGTTAATAGAAAAAAAACAATGATGACTGAACCCAAACTAGGAAATATACATTAAAATAAAAAGTACAACAGCAAGACCCTGCTGAAAAACTGGCTTAGCTGGTCTTCAGCCCCCAAATCATCTTTAACATCAGCAAACCAGTTTAGCCTGACTAGTGGGAACCAACCTAAACAAGTCCATCTTTGTTTTGTTATTTCTTCATAATATCGGGAATTCAAGCGACCGAAATCATGTTGTCATAGATTTGTGATTTTTATTAAAGAATTGTGAAGAAATGTCAAAACAGGAAGTGAAAACACAAAACGTAGTCTCCAAAAACCCTGCAACAACCTCACGGTGACCCTGTCATGACGTTTACGGTGAGGTCCAGATGCTTATACTCATTAATGTTTGACTCTCCTTTAAAAATGTCACCTGATAGTTTCCATACGACTAAAACAAGAGCAAAGGTACTCAGTTTCCAGAATGCATTGCAACACTATTCTATTTACATGACATCCACTCTGTGACTGATTATTTCCACACAATTCATGTATTAAAATCATCAACACTGTGACATGTTTAGATTACAAAATAAATAGCAATAAATATATTTAATAAATCATATTAACTGATGATTTAGGTGGAGCTGTAAATGTATTCTGTATTTTTTCAGTTCGACTAAACAAGGTGTCTTTTTTTTTTTTTAAACAAGACATTTAACAGGTTGTAAAGTTTACAGAACCGAAAGTGGATTACTAGATTGCACTTTCATATGATGAATCATGAGAAGTGAATAGATGAATGGATGAGAAGAAAGGAAACACTCGTATGTCTTGTGGCTTCGGTTTCGCAGCACAAGGAAATTATGTTCTGCTCAAATGCAAATTACCTTTTTTTTCCAATTCCGCCCGTAAAACCACAAGTACTGTGAGCCAGACCGTTTGACATGTCACATGAGATCTGCAGCATAGATGGTATCTGTTTTGAAAATGCTTGCAAATTGTTTACTTCAAACCCCCAATACATTTTTTATTTATTTATAAAAATGACTCTTAATCTTGTTAAAAGAATTAGCAAGCTACTTATTTACATATCACTTTTCTTTAAAAGTTCATTATGTTCAGCAATTTATTGATTTTAAATAAACATCTTTTTAAAGGATTTATGATTTTTTTTTTATCAGTTCATTCAAAGTTGATATAATTGTTCTTTCAATGTTTAAAATTCAAATCAAAGGGGTTTCATGCAGACATTTTGCTATTTCTTCATTCAGATTTTTTTTTACATGTTCAAAATTGTTACCCTTCACTAAATGTACATTAGTGTTCCAGTCTGAACTGACGAACGTTACATAAATTAATATTAAACTAGTCATCTTTTTCACTAATTGCGATTAATTTGGTCCTTATCGACAAATAATCGAGAATCAACAACGTTGAACGTCATAATCGACGTTAAAGCCCCCTTAAATCTGTTCGCTGGCATTTCAATGCGCATTTATAATCGATATAAAAGGTTTTAATGACCCAGAGACCCTCCGGGTGGTTCTGTTTACCGTGTGCGACTGTAAACTCTGGCTGGCCTCGATCACGGCGCTCAGCGGCACGGTGTCGTCCAGCGGCGGCTTCCTCCCGGACAACGGCTGCGGCTGCTGCTCCATGAACGCCATCCCGGATCAAAACAACACCAAACAGTCCCGGTTCGACAGGGTTCGGTTTAACCGAGAGCCCGCCTCTGTCGGTAAAAAGACGTGACGGATCACTGAGCGACTGTGCTTGTGACAACGTGGGAGAAACGAATCAGAAACTGCCAGTAAAGTGTGACGTAAGTTAGATGTTGTAGCTGAGTGGAGCTCGTCCACTCTAGTGCGCACTGCCGCACTCTCGAGTGTAAGTGTAAGTGAGTTACGCCGCTTTTTTGTTTACATTCACCAATATTTTTCTTTTAAGCCTGCCCGTTTGCAAAATACATAAATTAATCAATTATCTACAGTTGTATTTTTTCTAAGAATAACACTTAAAAGAAATAAAGAAAGTGCACGCCATAGTAAGTGCACTCAAACAGGAAACCACATAATGCTCACAGCTAAATTCAATCATATCGTTTCTTGTGAGGCTCAGCATAACATTTAACGTTTTAAAGTAACAGATAAACAATTTTCAACTTCATCTATATGGCTGTTGTAATGCATTTTTGGTTGGAGTTTGTAACACAAGCTTTGCATCTTTGCGAACCTGCTAGCATTGAGGGTAAATGTTGACAAAAAATAATCATGTGACCAGTCGGAGTAACATGTGACTCAATATGAACGAATTCTCAATTTATATTTTTTATTCTTGGCAGAGCATCCTGATTTTCCTCCCATCTCGAACACGCTACATATAGTTTTATGTATAGTTTTTTTTATATTTTTATATTTGCTCAATGAACAACATAAATTAATCTTTTTGGACATATATTAAATATAAACAAGTTTTCCACTGAACACACGAGAGAGAAAGGGAAAAATGTAAGTATTGAGGACTAAGATAGTTATTGGAAGATCTTGTGGTGAATAACCTGGAGTTACACTGTGGATGCATTACAGAAGATTTAGTTTAAAAGAAAAGTTGACATTTGCTGGGTTAATTTAATGTAATTGAAATAGTATTATCTTAACCATACTGCTTTCAAATTACTATTTGAAAAGGATCTGAAAATGATCTCCTTGGTGAGGTTGGAAACAGATAGATTTTACTCACACCAGTCAAGTCAAGTTATTTTCTCACACAGTTTATTTAAACTGCACCTCGGAGAACAAAAGCAATGAATATTAAATCTTTGAGTGAGCGTCACATTTCAAAAGAACAAAAATAAGCAAGAAAGAACATTTAATTCCTGGCAGCATATTTGGAACATAAACACAAAAACTGAACGGCAGCATTCCTCACAATTGCTCTCCATTCTGCGGCATCATCACTATGACCTCTCCCTCCATGACCACTTTGTCTTTGACAGCGCAGGAAACAGAAATAAAAGCGAAGGACATTTTGATCTTTTTAACCTCCACTTCCGCCTCAACCTCCTCTCCAATGTAGAGGGGCGCCGGAAAGCGTATTTCCTGGTAGAGGAACACGCAGCCTTTACCGGGCAACTTTGTCCCAATAACTGCTGAGATCAGACCGTTAATCAGCACTCCGTGCACAATGGGGGTCTCAAAAGAGGTCGTTTTGGCGTACTCTGGGTCGAGGTGGAGAGGATTCGTGTCCCCTGTCAGCTCAGCAAAAAGTGCGACGTCTCTGGCGCTGAATGTTTTGCTTAGCAAGGCCCGTTCGCCGATGTAAAGCGACCTGTGCCCCACTGTGAGGGATGCAGGAACTGTCAGTGCTGAGTTGACAATATGGTACATATTTCTGTTGAAAATACTTCTTCTAAGAAAGAACGTCATTTTTTCCAAGGTATTTTTTTTTGTAGGCCCACCTCACAATGTCAACTGGTTTTCAAAATGCAGCTCACGGCTATTCCCAGACAGTGCTAACAAAAATGGCGACACCTGCAATGATAAATAAAAAGAACATTAGAGTTGCATTCGAAACAGATGTCTATGACATGGTTTAGAAGTTAAATGGGTTTCAGTATCTAATACGAGATAAACAGCCACCAGAGTAACCGCCTTTCTGACGCAAATTGCAAAGTACACACAATTTGCCTGACAGACTGCCGATAGCCACATTAAAATTATGTTGAGTCATTCCTGGCAGAGATACAATTGATCCGCAAGCTCTTTAATGAAATCCCGTGTGAATTAAAAGAATGCAGACTCAGGGCTCAAGTAAATGTTGAGTCAGCTTCAGACGTAATACTGGGAAAAACATACCTGTGTGACTCTGAATGCACATGCCTCATTTTGATATGATCCCAGTAACGTTAATGCACTCCACAGTTTCACCAGGGCACTGAGATTAAGAAACCACAGAATATTAAGAATAAACATCAGTAGATACACTAAATGGGTGGGACAGATCCATAAGTGTTTACGTTATTAATTTCAGAAAAAACAGTTCGCTCTGTTTCAGATACTTTTTCCTACAAAAAAAATTTAATAATTGTAATTAAAATGGTAAGCCAAGAGGAATACCCCAAGTTTCTCCATGTTTACAAACAGCTCTGTACTTCAATTAAACCATACTTAAACACTTTGGCCTAAATGTTCAGCCTAGATTTGTACTAGGAGCATGACTTACCTGTTGTACACTCGTAGTATGCCGGTCAATTTGTTCTCATCAAACTTCAGCAGATCAAATGGAATAGAAGCTCCAATCTGCCATACAGAAGAAATATGATTATGCATCAGAAACAGTCAGAAAGCAGGATGAAACTACTGACTACAGCACATATTTAAACAACAAAGAAAATTAAGTTTTGTGTATGTTTTATTATAAATAAAACATCTTTAAACTATTTTAATAGGGGTGTAAATAGTCTCCATCTCAAAAAAAAATTTCACTGTACAGAATTTAAGTAATTTCTTGTTATTTTATTTATTTGGAAGCATCTATAATTAAATGAACAATTCCCAATGTATTAGGCATTCACTGCTTATCCAAAATATTTGTCCTTGGAGTTGGGTTTGTACTTTCAGCATATATTTGTATGAAAATAATTATGGATTTTAGCAAAGTATTAAAATTTAACAAACTAAATAATATTATTTCAGAATTCATGCATTTTAAGAATCAAAAATCAGCATCAGTGTTACACTTAAATTGTGAACACCATTTATTAGACTTTATAGAAACCATATTCCCACATGGTTGAGCCATACTATGTGCTCACCTCTCCATAAAGATCTTTAAGTCCACGAATTATCATTTGTTTGAAATCTGCAGAAGAAATATGTCTGTTTCCATTCACCAAAACCCTAAAAATAAAGAAAAGAAAAATGTTAGGTTTCGATCCATTTTATGTTCATCATCTAAAGATTGCAATAAAAATAACCAGATCAAAACTGACCTGTATCATGACACTTACAGAGATATTTTCATGTAATGATAAACTGAAGCATTTTTGTAAACATATCGCTCAAACTTTGAGGGTTCCTCCATAACTTGTAGTTTGACACAAATCCTTTCAGATGGTGTGCTAGAATAAAGAAAGATATAAACTCGTTAAGATCGATGCATTTTCTGTTCCTATTTACTACAAGAATCAAGATATGTCAATGGCAGAAGTTGTCACAGAGATGTCTGTTTATATAAATATAGTTGCATATTCAACCATGCTAAATTCATACGGTAATTATTAGTAACAACCAGGTATATGATAATGCAACATAGTATTACCATATAACACAGTCATTGCATCATAGTACTGCCACAGTAATCTTTATAAAGGTGAATTATTAAAGTAATAAGCATTATTGGGAAGATCAGACTCTTCCAGGTCACGTGCAAGGTCTGTGTTGTCTACGAACTCCAAAAATACTTAAACTACAGATTTAAATACCCTCCAGCCGCTTAAATTTTGTTTTTACATTGAATTATGCAATTAAACAACTGTTTAGAGGTCTAAAAACAGATAAACTCACAGAATTACAGGTTGTGTTTGTCCTTCATTCACAGCACGCGGACCGCCATGCACCCTCTCGCGCTGTCATATCTCGCGAGAATACCTCGATTAAAGTCAACAAATGTTGAAAAAAAAAAGAAAAAAAAGAAAGAAAAAACACAGACAATAATTAAAAAAAAAAACGTTTTATTTTTTACAAAAAGCAGTCACATTTACTGCTAACTTTTTTGTTATGACTATTTTTGGCTACATTTCAATTCAGCTTTTTCAACTACTAATATTTTGTTTACCTTATAGAGATAACATATTCATTCTAAAAGTCAAAAAACTTTAATTTTGATTTCACGAGGACTTTAATTTCAGATCTTTGTATTTTTATAGTCGCAATTTTTTGTTAAAAACTATAATTATTTTATTTTATTATTATTTGATTATATAGCATAAATGTAACACATAAATACTACAGTGACCTAAATATCAGCCGAGTGTCTTCCGCATCTGTGTTTGATGGAGTTGCACAACTTCTCGAGACTTTCCCACAACGCTGACTGGAACTTCCTGAAGCTACTTCGTTTCACTTTTCATTCCTCTAAATTCGAACCCTGTTTTGGAAAATACCACCGAGGTTTTAATCAACAGCGTCTAGTTAAAAATACACAGATACGACACGAAGAGTGTTTTATTACAATTGTCCTATGGTTGGTAAGTTTATTTCGTCATATTTGTTTTACTGTCGCTGCTGTTGTGCTGAGCGAGCGCATGTTTTATGTTTGCGGTTTAACTGTTAAACTTTAAGGTTGTCAAATGTTACAGATAGCCTAGTGTAAAAATACATAATGCACTTTTTATGCCATTTCTTAGATGTATGCAAAAAGATTTGTATTCATATGTACTTATTTCTATTATGATTTAGTTATAAATTACACAAACAAATAGTACCTTGGCGATGCCATGTTTTTTGAACATGTACGAATAAAGTACCATGATAAATGCCAATTGTTATTTATTGGACTGTACCGTCTTCAACTGCTGCAAAATGTCAATAAAAAAAGTAAGTGTAATTAAATAAAATATATGAGAATATGGTTCCACACGGAAACATCTAAATTAACTATTAAAAATATGATTTAACATTTCTGAACCAAGTTAAATTTATACCAGCAAACCTAAATGTTATCGATTAAATCAGTAGAAACAGCTCTTTAATGTAACAGTAACTTTTTACAGTGCAGAGCATATAAAAATGCCATGGTATACAGTATGCACAGTACTTTTTTTGTGATCCAATATCTACAAATATTGCTTGTTTTTGGACATATACTGTAATATATATTTTAATATAATATACAGTATATTTAATTTATTTTGTTAATATTTGTAAAAAAAAAGTATTTTACTTAAATATATGAACAATTTAAACTAAAACGTATTGCTGTTAATATAATATAATACAATATTTACAATTAATTGTATTCATATTTATTTCTATTTGATTAAAAAATGTTTAAATATGTTTATTTAAATATTAACTATTAAAACATTTTTAGTCTAAAACTTATTGCTGTTTTTTGGACAATTATATGATTGATACGATATGATGTGATATGACATGACATAAAAATAATATAATTTTATATTATAAATAAATATTGAATTTATTAAAAAATTTATTTAAATATATGAACTATTTAAAACTTTTTTTTAGTATGCACATTGCACATATATGTCTAAAGATTGTAAGCAAATTTTTTGTACTTGTCGCTGTGAGATAACAGTACCACTGTCTTTTTTTGGACATATACAATTACATATATTTGGATATATGTATAAAAACGCAATATTTATACATACATTTAATTTGAATAACTGTTTAAAATATTTGTTACCTAAACTTATTGCTTATTTTTTAACAAGCTTTCAAGACTAAAGCATGGCTGCCCTAGATGCCTCTAGAAATATAAAAGAAGGTGAGTGTTAGTAAATTATGCAGTGAATGTAAATATCATAAGTCATATTTTGACACAGCAACATGCCTTATGTTACCATGGCAGCGGAGGACGCCGCTCAACAGCTGAGTGACGCCATCAACTCCAGAGACAAAGATGAAGCCACTAAACACCTGGATCGACTTCTGGACCTGAAACTCCCCGTGTGTGTCAAAATAAATCCAGATGCGTACTCTAAAGACAGCATCAGGTATGCCGTCAGACCGGTTCCATCACACGAGAAACACTGAAACACTGAGCATGCGTAACCATGGTTGTGTTTGGCGGCAGATTGAGAGTAGGAGTGGCTGACGCTGTATCAGACGCCCACATCCCAATAACAGTACTGGTTCCAGTCTACATGACAGTCTCAGAGCTCAAAGAAAAGGTGATGAGTGTTAGTGACGGACGGGAGAAGGAAAACTCTTCTCTGAAACCGAAACCCACAATCATAAATGTACTAAATGTATAGATATATGTGTTCCAGATCAATAATGACTACGGCTTCCACCCGGCCCTCCAGCGGTGGGTGATCGGGAAGCGTCTCGCCCAGGACAAAGACACCCTGTTTACTTATGGAGTCCGAAACCATGACGATTCGGCCTTCCTCTTCATCCGTTCAGCACCGACTGCCCAACTGAGCCGCGAACAAGAGAGAAAAGAAAAACAGGACAGACGGATTGATGGTATCGAGACTATATTTCTAATGAAAAATAACAGCTTGTATATAAAATATAAGTTTACTGAACATCATGTCTTTCTTAATACAGTTATAATAGAGAACATCGTCCCCCGACCTCAACAATCACCAGAGCTGCTCGCCAGAGGAGTCGATCTTCCTCATCCTCCTCCTCTACCTCCTAAACCTCAGGTATCTATCTATCTATCTATCTATCTATCTATCTATCATTAGCTGCGTTTCCACTGCCGGGCCAGTGCGAGCCAGGGCTTTAAACGGGCCGTGCCGGGCTAATAGCCTCGGGCCAGAATCACCGGGCCTGCGTTTCCACTGTCGGGCCAGAAGCTCCGCAGTGCTTCACTAAAACACGGCCGTAATACGCCTCTCTGGAACAACCTTACGCTAACCCATCATTTCACCAACAAATGGAAGTTTTATCAGAAAACTAATCAGAAAGAAATCCCTGGAAACAGCTTTGCAAAATAAACATGATAAAAGTGACCGTTTGCAGGCATTTTTGTTGTTTACTTGAATATTTAAAACCCAAGCATCGATGTTTTACCACAGGTCTACAATAAAAGGTGATGCATTTATCATGAATTAATGTATGTCAAAATTGCACATTATCACACAGAAATAAATTACCGTTATGTTTCACAAAAGAAATAGGGCACACTTACTTCTTCAGTCGCGTATGTTTCTGTTTATTTGGTTACAGGACATATCTACATCACATTTAGAAAGAATGATAATTTCTACAAATATATGGCACCAAAAATACGACCTGATGAGCTTTAGCACTCTCTCGACTCCCAGTAGGATACAGATAATTTCAGACAGAGAAAAATGATTGTGATAGCCTTTATGACTGGTCTGATTTATTCAAACGTACACCATGTTTTTTTTACTATGCGTATCTTCAAGCGTTTACTATGTTTACTATGGTAGGCTAATGGTTACTTGCATCGCGTAGCCCTAGAATCCCCAGAATCCACATCGGATCACAAACAGAAGGCATTCAAACATGAAAGTAAGTTAAATTATTTTAAGTCTTTAATGCTGACAGAATCATCCGGCGCTGTCGTCTCCAGACTGAGGTAAACCCCGCCTCTGTTCGTAACCCCTCCTCTAGCCCGAGCTGGCCCGCTTTGGCCCAAGGTATTCGACGGGCCAGAAATCCTGGCCGTTGGCCCTGAGAAAGCCCCGATCAAGCCCCGGAAGTGACAGTGGAAACGCGACTGGCCCTGGCACGCACTAGCACGGCCCGGCCCTGGCCCGACAGTGGAAACGCGGCTATTATGTCGATCTATCATTATCTATCATTATGTCACTCTAGCTTCCGATGCATCTCGTAATTATAATCATTGTGTTTGGTTTTCTAGATGGTTGGTTGGTCATGTCCCGGATGCACATTCCTGAATAAACCCACACGTCCGGGGTGCGAGATGTGCAGCACAGCAAGACCTGAGAACTATATAGTGCCGGACCTGTACCAGCCGGACCAGACAGAAACCAGGAGACTTCAGCAGGAGGAACTCGCCAGCCTGCAGTACGAGCAGGTTAGATGAGAGGACACAACATACTGGACTACTGTCAAAACCACTCCAAACACACCAGGTTTACATCTGTGGGACAAACTCTGAAAGTACCTTACCGTATGCCTGCATCTACAAAGCTTTAGAAAAAGATCCATGGATGAATGGAAAGTGAAAACGAAGGAACATTTAGAGAGTTTTCAAACTCCTTTACTTTCCAAACAATTTGTGTAATACACTGGTTTGAAAGTGTTTAAGTTTTTCTGTTTACTTTGCATCACAAAAAGCATTTTTCATTTTGTTGTTGACTAAATTTAAAAAAACATTACTGTTTTATTCATTAAAGCAAACTAATGACGTCAATTGAAGCAATTTAATTTTATACAGTCCTGAATAAAAAAATAATAATCAAAAAGAGGATTGCTATTGTATCTTTTTTATCATGTGGAAGATCAGTTGTTTCCCAATAGGATAAAATGCTATATGTAATTATATTACGACACATGCATAAGACGACATAGAAAATACATATATTTTTTATAATTAAATACATATATAAAATCTAAATTACTAAATGTATTAATTAATAATTAATCACACATAAAAAATAATTTAATTAAATTATTTTCCATAGGATAAATTCTTATCTTAGGATGGCGTCTTTAAGGATTAGGTCCACATTATGCTATTAACATAAAAAACACACACAAACATAACACATGTGGCTGTGTCCATTCATAGTCTCTGATAGAAGAACGAAAGAAGAATTTCCAAGAACTCCTGGAAACAGATTCCCAGAGTCTGGTGGGGAACACGGATCAACTGGATTGCGCCATCTGCTTTTGCACCATCATGCCAGGAGAGGGCGCCGTGCTGAGAGAGTGTCTGCACAGCTTCTGCAGGTCATTTAAGACAGTTCATTTGATACTGTAAACAGGAAGTACCACTGAAACATAGTCTAAAATACAACTTCTGTTTATCCTTCAGGGAGTGTCTGAAGGAAACTGTACTAAACTGCACCGATGCCGAGGTGGCGTGTCCATATAGAGACGACGCTTATTCCTGTAACTGCATACTTCAAGATCGAGAAATCAAATCAGTAAGATCATTAATACTGTATCATTTAACCTTGACTTATTGCGATTCACTTAATAAACACACCACCCAACTGTACTGTTTCCCACCAGCTGCTCTCTCAGGACGAGTACCAGAAGTTTCTGGAACTGAGGCTGAACATCGCGGAGTCGCGCAGTGAGAACAGTTACCACTGCAAAACGCCCGACTGCGCCGGCTGGTGCATCTTCGAAGATGACGTCAACGAATTCACGTGTGACATCTGCAATGAGACGAACTGCCTCCTCTGCAAGGTGAACATCAAGTTTGTTTGGTTCAATTCCAGTTTTGAAGTGCATGTTACGATGACCTGAAAAACTGTGTGTGTTTTTTCAAGGCAATTCACAAGGGAATGAACTGCCAGCAGTACCAGGACGACCTGCGTATACGAGCGCAGAATGACGACGCAGCTCGGCAGACCACGCAGATGCTGGATGTGGGTGGAAAACGTCTCCGGTTACTATTGTAACCTCGGTTCCCTGAGAGGCGGGAACGAGACATTACGTCACTGACGTATATGGGAACTCCCTCCTTCTCCGTTTTCACTGAAATCTTATAGGCTAACGCCAGCTGGAGACAGCTGGCCAATTGACGCAAAACATGCAAATGCTGACCGGACCGCGGGCAGTATAAATAGCATGTGCGCGCCAAATACGTCAGAATCAAGACTGAACGCTAGCACAGCTGATCAAACGGCGAGCACGGCGGCTGACGTAATGTCTCGTTCCCGCCTCTCAGGGAACCGAGGTTACGATAGTAACCGGAGACGTTCCCTTTCAAGGCGGTCACTTCGACATTACGTCACTGACGTATATGGGAACTGTATAGAATCCCGCCGTGAGCGCAGTGAAGATAAGCCCTGAACGGGGTCAAGCTACACTCCCACGAGAGACAACAGTTCTAAGCCAGCAGCGCCGCAGGAGCACTCGAACTGATAGGCGAAACTAGACCAAGAAACGTCTGCTCCGACCTTACCAAAGTTGCATATCCAATGCAATGAAGCGAAGACTGCACTGGACAGGGCAGCCCAACACCATAAGCACTCGAGCACAAGAGTTAACACAGTGTCGACGGCAATAGCGGTGACAGCTGCATAACCTTATAGCCATACACAGAGTTAACAGCTCATGGAGTACATAAATAAAACTCACCGAACCCACGACGCTATAGGCAGTGCACCAAACTTGAAACCCTGGCGAACGTGTTCTGAGAAGACAGCCAGCATACCTAAATCCCGTAGGCATTAAACCAACATTGAAAAGCGTCGAATTCAGTGAGAAAGTCTCAGTATAAAACAGCACGTCCCTAGTACCATCCACCAAGCACACAAACAGCTGGTCAGACTGCTGCCTAGTGATCCACGTACATCCGCAAAGCCCTTACAGGGCCAACAGCACTCCGAGCATCAGCATCATGCGAGGCTGACGGCTCAACAGATAAGGCGGGCAGGGATCAATCTGTGCTCTGAACGGTGTAAGCGACTTCGGAACGCAGCTAGGTATCGGACGGAGAGTGACGCTGCAGTCACCAGGTCCGAGACAATGCAACATCATTCACTTAGAATGAGCAAGGTCTCCAAGAGCTTCGCTGGGGCGAGAGCAGGTGGATAAGGCCATCTCAAGGAGAGCTCTCAAAACACTTGTTTGTGTAAAGTTCTTGCTCAACTATGGACCCGGCAGCGGACACACAAGTGGGTTCCACAGCTTGGGGATGATAGGCCAGTAAGGGGGTCACGAGGAACTGACACTCCTTTGTAGAACATAGCCAATGTTCTATAGGTTTTTTTTTTTTTTTTTTAAAGAGCGGAGGGAGAGTAGTCTGAATTGGGTTCTAGCAGCTTGTGCTAGCTCACACATTGAACTCATTCGCCAGCCGCGAGTGTTTCCATGTCAGCGGGGATCGCATCAGTTGATTTGCTGTAACGTGCGCATTTATCAACGTCTCGTGCGAGAACACCGCGCTGTGACCCGTGTTTTCTGTGCGCTCGCTCATCCCTTCAGATGATGTCCTGCGAGGACAGCATTTGGCTCGTCTCAGACCTTCCCCGAGGTGAATAGACGAGTGACGAACACCCAGCATGTGTACCTCTACAGTGAGCTTCCTTCCGCTCTATTGATGTACAGAAGTGCACACATAACTGAATGTACATAAACACAGTGCTAGTGGCCGTAGCAACAACAACTGTGAATATAGGCAGTTAGATAATAGCCCCATAATAGCATAGCACCTCAGTAAGCAAACAAACACAGTCGTAGCCGTAGCTACAACTGTGAGTAAACGAGTAGCACAGAATAGCCAGTTGCACTGAAGGAAACAGGGCAACATAACAGCGTAGCACATGTACGCAACAGCATAGGTCGCTGTAGCGCATCCATGTATGTACATAGCACAGTGTAAGTCGTCGTAGCGACAGAAACTGTGTAGAGACAGAAATTGAGATGTACAGTTAGATCAGGATGGCTAGCTGCACCGAAGGAAACGGGGCAGCATTACAGCATAACACATCCGTGTACGTACATACATCCTGAAACTGTGAATATGCACGGTTAGATTAAGATAGCTAGTTTTGCACTGAAGGAAGCAGGACAACAAAATAGCAAAAACACGTCCTTATACGTACATAAGTGCAGAGTAGTCGCTGTCGCGACAGAACTGTGAATATGCACAGTTAGATAGGATAGCTGGTTGTTGCACTGAAGGACAGAGGGCAACATAACAGCATAACACATCAGTGGGCACATTTTAAACATCCGTGTGTATAATGCAGCGCAAGCCGCTGAAGCGACCGAAACTGCATGCATATGTGCAGTTCAAACACAATGGTCCATTACGTTGAAGGGCAACATAACAGCATAACGCTTCAATATGTACACAGATGCAGCGCAAGTCGCCGTAGCAACGACTGAGACTATGCACAAGCATAGTTATATTTTCGTGTACAAAAAACACAGCGTCAGAGGCATAGCGACATCGACTGTGAATACGTAGTTAATCAGAATAGCCGGTTGCACTGAGGATACAGGGCAATATATAATGGCATAAATCATAGACGCATGTCAATGTACAAACACAGCGTTAGTGGCATCGCACAACAACTGTGAATACACAGTAATCAGAGTAGCCAGTTGCACTGAAGGATACAGGGCAATATATAGCGGCGTAATCGTTACACATATATGCGTAGTGTGTACACAGTGTCAGTTGCATCGCACAACAACTGAAATACGTAGTGATCAGAATAGCCATTTGCACTGAAGGAAGAGGGCAATATATGACGGCATAAATCATAACACATATGAATGTGTAGTGTGCACAAACATAGCGTCAGTTGCATCGCACGACAACTGTGAATACGCACTGCGTAGTAATCAGAATAGCCATTTGCACTGAATGACACAGGGCAATATATAATGGCATAAATCATTACACATAACAGAGTGCGGTGTGTACGTAACACAGCATCGGTTGCATCGCGCACCAACTGTGAATACGTACTGCGTAGTAATCAGAATAGCCATTGCGCTGAAGGATACAGGGCAATATACAACGGCAAAAATCATACACATATCAGTGTGTAGTGTGTACGTAAACACAGCGTCAGTTGCATCGCGCAACAACTATGAATACGTACTGCGTAGTAGTCAGAATAGCCATTGCACTGAAGGATACAGGGCAATATACAACAGCAAAATTCATACACATATCAGTGTGTAGTGTGTACGTAAACACAGCGTAGTTGCATCACGCAACAACTGTGAATACGTAGTAATCAGAATAGCCATTTGCGCTGAAGGATACAGGGCAATATACAACGGCAAAAATCATACACATATCAGTGTGTACGTAAACACAGCGTCAGTTGCATTGCGCAACAACTGTGAATACGTACTGCGTAGTAATCAGAATAGCCATTGCACTGAAGGATACAGGGCAATATACACGGCAAAATCCATACACATATCAGTGTGTAGTGTGTACGTAAACAGCGTCAGTTGCATCGCTTCAGCAACTGTGAATACGCACTGCGTAGTAATCAGAATAGCCATTGCACTGAAGGATACAGGGCCATAAACATGGCAAAAACCATACACATATCAGTGTGTAGTGTGTACGTAAACACAGCATCAGTTGCATCGCACGACAACGTACTGCGTAGTAATCAGAATAGCCATTGCACTGAAGGATACAGGGCAATATACAACGGCAAAATTCATACACATATCTGTGTAGTGTGTACGTAAACACAGCGTCAGTTGCATCGCGCAACAACTGTGAATACGTAGTTGAATCAGAATAGCCATTGCACTGAAGGATACAGGGCAATATACAACGGCAAAATTCATACACATATCAGTGTGTAGTGTGTACGTAAACACAGCGTCATTTGCGCTGCACAAAAACTGTGAATACGTGGTAATCAGAATAGCCATTTGCACTGAAGGATACAGGGCAATATAACGGCACAAATCATAGCACATATCAGTGTGCAGTGTGTACATAAACACAGCGTCAGTGGCGTAGCGACAACAACTGTGAATACGTAGTTAAATCAGAATAGCCAGTAGCACTGAAGGAAACAGGGCAATATCGTGGCATAAGCATAACACACACACATATCAGTGTACATAAACACAGCGTCAGTGGCATCACACAACAACTGTGAATACATAGTTAAATCAGAATAGCCATTGCACTGAAGGATACAGGGCAATATACACGGCAAAATTCATACACATATAGTGTGTAGTGTGTACGTAAACACAGCGTCAGTTGCATCGCGCGACAACTGTGAATACGTACTGCGTAGTAATCAGAATAGCCATTGCACTGAAGGATACAGGGCAATTTATAGCGGCTTAAATCATGAACGCATGACAGAGTGCGGTGTGTACGTAAACACAGCATCATTTGCGCTGCGCAAAAACTGAATACGTGGTAATCAGAATAGCCATTTGCACTGAAGGATACAGGGCAATATAACGGCATAAATCATAGCACATATCAGTGTACAGTGTGTACATAAACACAGCGTCAGTGGCGTAGCGACAACAACTGTGAATACGTAGTTAAATCCGCATGGCCAGTTGCACTGAAGGATACAGGGCAATGTAACGGCACAATCATAGCACATATCAGTGTGCAGTGTGTACATAAACACAGCGTCAGTGGCGTAGCGACAACGACTGTGAATATGTAGTTAAATCCGCATGGCCAGTTGCACTGAAGGATACAGGGCAATATAACGGCATAAGCGGTCACGACTGCGCAACCCCGTAGTCAAGACTGACTAGAAGGGGGGTAAACACTCACCGAATTGCGCCTTTGCCTCGTCCCTCTAGACGCGCGTCTTGCGCACGACTACCATAGGACGTCGTCAAAGACGGAGTCTTTCTTGAAGTAGATACTGGCCTAAAAGTATCCTATTCCACAGAGCCTATCGTGTCGAGTCCTTCTAGCGAGCCCGCGAAAAGGACCGGAGTGGCGACGGGCCGTGCTCTAACTCGTCTTTGGGCAGGAGAGGGCCCACCAGCGGCCTGCTGGCGGCAGTGGGCCTCATCCCCGCTGATGCCCGGGTTTTTTTCCCCTGAGGGCACGCACTGTCCGGCACATTGCCTGTCGCGGCCTCGGTTGATCCTGTAGGGTAGAGCGAGTCAATAGGACCCGCACATATCTGGCATGTGATGTAGCAGCCATCGGATGCGGGGAGGAAACATGGTGAGTAACCTCTATTGCAACTTCCACGATGACTTCAGATAAGACTTCTAGCGTGAAGAAAGAGATTCTGACGTATTTGGCGCGCACATGCTATTTATACTGCCCGCGGTCCGGTCAGCATTTGCATGTTTTGCGTCAATTGGCCAGCTGTCTCCAGCTGGCGTTAGCCTATAAGATTTCAGTGAAAACGGAGAAGGAGGGAGTTCCCATATACGTCAGTGACGTAATGTCGAAGTGACCGCCTTGAAAGGGAACTCATTTGTTTCAAACTGTTTTTGTTCATATTTGAAGCTATTGAAACAGCGCCCACTAGGGATGGGAACGATTAAGAATTTCCTTAAAGGGATAGTCCGACCATAAAGAAAATGTCTGTCATTAATTCCTCACCCTCATGTCGTTCCAAACCCGTAAGACTTTTGTCCGGAACAGAAATTAAGATCTTTTTGATGAAATCTGAGAGATTTCTGTCCATCTATTGACAGCTACGCAACTGACAATTTGATTCTTTAAAATGTTCATAAAGAGATCTTAAAACTAATCCATATGAATTATGCGGTTTAGTCTCAATTTTCTGAAGAGACAAGATCGCTTTATATGATGAACATATTGAATTTAGGCTTTTATTCACATAAATGTACAATCTATTAATAATACATTGAAATCAGACTACATTGGCTGCGATGTATGTGTATAATCCGCTAAAAAGAGCTGTTTCGCAAAATGGTCGTGCTGTGTGGGTGTTTGATTCATTAAACCGAACTGATTCATAAGATTAATTTGTTTGGGAATTAGACTACATTGGTTGAGCTGTGTATGTGTTTGATTCACTAAAGAGAGACGATTCACGAGAGTAATTTGTTCAGGAATCAGACTATATTGGTCACACCGTGTGTGTTTGATTTTTTAAAAGGATCAGATTTATAAGAGTAATTTGTTCAGGAATCAGACTACATTGGTTGTGCTGAATGTGTTTGCTTCACTGAAAAGAGACGATTCATAAGAGTCACTCGTTCAGGAATCAGACTACATTGGTTGCACTGTATGTATTTGATTCACTAAAAAGAACAGATTCATAAGAGTCATTTATTTGTTCAGGAATTTGATTACATTGGTTGTGCGAAAAAAGAAAAATAATTAACGTTAAAATGTTCGTTACCTGTCAACCGGTTTCCATTCCAGCAACTCCTGAAGAACGGCGAGGCGATGAACTGTCCAAAATGTCAGGTGATCGTCCAGAAGAAAGACGGCTGTGACTGGATCTCTTGTCTGATGTGTAAAACTGAGATCTGCTGGGTGACTAAACAAGCCCGATGGGGACCAAAGGTCGGACACCAAACTACATGATTCATTCGTTCAGTGATTCACAAGCATCTAATATAGTTAACCTTGACCTGGTTTTGAATCCTCAGGGCACCGGAGACACATCGGGTGGTTGCAGATGTCGAGTCAACGGAGTCATCTGCCATCCGCAGTGCCAGAACTGCCACTGAACCCTGGCGGCATATCTGAACGCTGCTTCTTCAACAAGCAAAAACCTGCGCTACAGTAACACAACACTTACGAAACTGCTTAAAATAGTCCAGGTGAGGTTAATGTGCCACAGTTGTGGTTGTACCTTTAAAATGTTCACTTTCTCTAGTCACATCACTGGCACATCAGATTCAAAGATATGTTCCAGGACTAAAGATTCAGAACGCGTTTACAAAATTAAAAGTATCTGAGCTTTTATAGGATGAAAAAAAGTGACATAAAAAAAAAAAAAAATGCTTTAAACTGTCTTTAATCACTACTATTTTCTAGCGACATGATGCCCTGGGATTTTGTGCAATGCTATTGTAAGAGAAAAGACATTGTTGTATCTTGATTTTTGTATGATGTGATTTTTGTTTATAATCCAAAGATGTTTTGTTGTAAAATCGTAGTAGAATATGCAATATGGCATGATGAAGGAATAAATCAAACTGTTAAAGAAAAAAACAACACATTGAAGATTAACTTAAATGCACAACAAATGCATAAAATGGAGTGGATTGTAATCAAATTGTATATAAAAAAAAGAAAAACCCTCAATTGTCATAATTGATTAATCATAATTAAAAATGAAAATAAAGTTGTAATATAATTTTCAGAATACAGGTTTTTCCTCATATTCCTATTTTTTTTTTAAACATGTCGAAGCATTTTCATTCTGTTCTCTTTTGTTTACAATAGATTCAATAAAGCTGGTTTACCAAAAATGGAGCCAATTCAAATGATTTTTTAAAATAAATGACCTTTAAATAACTCCTTAATATGTTGAATTTAACCAAATGAACAAATCTCTTTTACACAGATCGTTTTACTTTTCTTTTTATTGAAACATATTTAGCAACATGGTCAAATGTGAGACTATAACTTAAGCGAACCAGAGACAACTTATAACAATATCTCAATGTGCAAAAAAAGAAGAAAGAAGCATGTTCTTTAGTGCAAAATTAAAGCAGTGATTATGTTGTCATAAACAGTAGTATTGTGTGGGATGGCAGCATGTTATTTTAATAAATCATGATTCAGCAATATAAGAATAATGGAAAATGTCCACTTGGATGTTACTCTAACCTTAGATGTTGTTAAGTGGACACGATCAGTTGTGAACAGCATTTAAACAATAAAAATAACAATGTGCCATGATTCAACACTAACCTGGAGTTAAATTACAGAAACTACTTTAAGGAGCCCAAGTTTATCATTTACACACTCCAGAATATCTCAAGTTTGTTGATCGGCTGAAGTTACTTAGAAGCGCTTTCAATTCCAGCTCTGAGATTCATGAAAACTGTACGTTATGTACCAAGATTAGCACTTATCACAAAAAAAAAATACTGCAATTAAGGTGATTTGGAGAAGAAAAAAACTGAAATGTGTTGAAAAAATGAACTTAAAACATTAACATAGAAATTGTGAACATAATAAATGATTCTTCATTCACTCCTGTTTTATAACTGCTTCTTAACTAAGATTTTACATACACAAAACTAATTCGATTCCTGTCAATAAGGGGCCCTGAACCAAATAAATTGCTAATTCTATGAACAGGGGCTCTAAAATATTTTGGTCTCAATAGATATATATATATTTTTTAAATAAAACGCATAGCAGCTCAATCATGAAACACAAGTAAAACAAATTTCTGCATAGATCATTTGTAATGTAATTTTTAGGTAAATGTACATAAGGATGACTTTATAAGCAATGTATATCAACCGTTTTTGTTAGAATGTTGTTTCTGTACATGAATTTTAAAACAAAACTTTACATATATTGCTTGTAAAAGCAAAATGAAAATTGCTGCAAAATGGATGGTTTTACAAAGGACTTGTACAACATTCATAAAACAAAAATTGCGTAGACTCTTGTATTCATTCACTTTGACATTTTACAGAAAAATAGTTTGACAGATGTGAATGTTTTTGTAGATCTCTCAAAAAAATCTCTTAAACTATTGTTATGTCCATGGTTCATAAAAGCATTTTTTACATAAACTGTTGCATAAAATTTTATGTGAACATTTATGTAAAAATTTATTTACGAACAATGTACATGAATGCTTTTTTGCGCATTAATTTCAAAACAAAAATTCCCCTAAACTATTATATACAAAGTCCATAAAAGAATTCTTAAGTAAATTGTTGCAGTGAATTTAGTCTGAAAATTTACGTAAAAACATATGTATACGTAAATATTATTTTGTACAAAAACTATGATTACTAAATTGTTACATTCAATTCAGTCAGTTTACATAAAAATTGTATTACGAGCAAAGTACATGAATGTCATAAAATTCCGTTAGTTATGTACATTGTTCGTAAAACAATTATGTAAATTGTCACACTGAATTGAATTCAACAATGTAATGAGTTTTGTGAGTTTTTGTTTTGAAATTCACATGTAAAACAACATGTATATTGTATGCAAGACAACGTTTTAGTTTTCACAAAGTTGTCGCATTTAAAATCCATCTACATAATGATTGAGTTTAAATTCATGCACAAAAACAAAAATGTACATTGTTTGTCAAGGTATTCTTATGTAAATTTTCGCATTGAATTGAAGAGACAATTTAAGTAAAAATAGCTTCACAATCAATGTACATTTTGGTTGTTTTTAGATGAATATTAAATGTATATACATTTTTTAAACAAAAACAAACTATTATTACTAAATTACTGCATTCGATTAAAGATTTCAATAAAAATTGGTTTACGATCAGTGTATATGAACTTTCGAAAATGAAAAACTTGCTACAAAATTGTTTTCAATTTCATGTTACAATTGACATAAAAATTGTTTTACGAACAATGTATAAGCATTTTGAAAAAGAAAAACTAATTACAAAACTGTTTTCAATTTAATTTTGACAATTTACATAAAAATTGTTTTATGAACAATGTACTTGAATGCTGTTTTTTCACATGAATATTCGTAAAAGCATTCTTATGTAAAAAGACTATTTCTGCAGATGATTTACACAAAAATGTGCACAGATTGTGTTTCATGAATGAGCCGTGTAGTGTACATACCTCTACTGTACATTTATCTCGACACAATGATTGACGTACTTGTGGATCCAGGAAACATTTTCCTTTCATTTCAGACTCTAGGGAAAAAACTTGTTTAATTTGAATAACCATACGCACAATATTTTATTCATTAGTCTGACTCGTGTATATATAAAAACGAAAAAATCAAACATTCAGTCCTCAAATTGAGACGCTGTTGTTCTGAGCTGTCGATTGGCTCCTTCACGGGAAGAGTAAGTCTAGCTTAGGAGCCCATTCCAGGGCAGAGTTTACCACGGCTAAAGCCGCGGCCCCCAACGCCACAGTCAAACCCATGACCGCTAGCCTCATGAAGCGCCGCCCCGTGGATTGCACGACCGCTACGGTGCTGCGCTGGGCCTCCAATGTGCGCTTCTGCTGCTCCATCCGCCTCTGCCGGAGAACCGTGTCCGGCCGCTGCTGCGTCGACGCCAGCTCAAAGTCTTTGAAGGTGGAGACGGCGGTTCTGGACAGAGAGAATGGTTTGTGAGATATTTGTTGCTGTGAGAAACCCCTTCAGAGCAAGGCTGATAGACTCACTGCTGACTGCGCTCTCTGGCCAGCTCAGACGGAGGGAACTGAACGAACAGATCTCCCGCGCGGCTGATCAGAGTCTCGTACGGCAGGTCCTGTGGGATACGGGACAGGAGATGGTGCATCATGGCCATGTCACACTCACAGTCCAGCACCTCCTCCTCTCGATGCAGCACGATCTGCAGGAGGAAAACAACACTAGATAACAGGAGATTTACACAGGACACAAGGACGACCAATAAATGGGATAGAATTTCTTTGCCGTTGTGTGTTTGGATTTCTATTGAATCTTACAGCCTGGGATTTAATGGTAATATTAATATACTCTAAAAATTTAATTTAATTATACAATACAATATATGATGGATATAATAATGAGAAATGATATTTTGTTTTCATCATGGTAATGACAATCTATGTTTATTTATGTTTTGTATCCATGTTACGTTAATAAGAATGTTTTTTTGTTGTTGCTGCATTGTGGTACTGACAATTAGGTTTTTTTTATTACGGTAATGACTTTTTCTATATTAAATAATATCCCATTTTATGCAATGGTAATGACAATGAGATTTTTGCATTTTTTTGTGTTTTTCAAAATAATAAATAAAATAAAATTGCTTTATGGTAATGACTATTGGATAATTTTTTTTAATATCTAATTGTATGGTATGGTAATGACAATGACATTTTTTGCATTATGGTAATATTTTATTTTTATTTTTAAATAATGTCTAATTGCTTTATGGTAATGACTTTTGGGGATTTTTTTTTTTAAATCTAACCGTATGGCATGGTGAATTTTTTTGTATCATGGTAATAAATATTTTTTTAAATACTAAATAATATTCCATTTTCTGTTACGTAATCACAATGAGATTTTTTAAATATTAAATAACAATGATTTAATCTTGCATTATGCTATTGACAATGATTTAAAAACAACTTTTAAATAATATCTTGTTAATGTTACGGTAATGCCAATGCTTTTTAATGTTTTATGTCCCTAATGATGAGAATTTTCTGCCCTTTACATTAAAGAAAATTCATTTAACTTTTTTTTTTACATTACAGTAGTCAATTAGGTGGAAAACTAAATAATAATAATAATCAAATTAATTTCACAATGCACAAAATCTTAATGGTCCTAATAATAGGCTTAATGTTTTAATGCAAAATATATATATATATATATTTTTTTTTACAACTACTCTATAGTCTATTAGTATTTAGTTCCCGTACATCAAAACGCCATGTTTGGAAGTTTAGGTAGACTGCAGATTCTGAGCACAGTACTTTATTGTTCAACAGACAAATAGTCACGACATGAGAGAATGTGTCAATTATTTATTCAGACTCAACAACTCGGCCTAAAAATAGCTGCTAATGCGGTGGCAGTGAAACTGCTGACCCACTTCTGCTGAATATCAGAAACCAGAGACTCAAAAGAAGATGACAAAGAGTGAAACAAACGCAAACGTACCACAGCAGCAAAGTATATAGGCATGAGGGGATGGCAGGCCAGGAAGAAATCGTACAACCGGACCACATGGCGGAAATCTGACAGCACGTGTCCGAACCAGGTGATGAGCCAGCTCAGGGCGAAAATCGTGCCCACTTCAGCTCTGTTGGAGGAATAAAGATGCTTATCTCAAACTACCCAAGTGAATAAAGAACATCGCTCATCATTCTTTCACGTTACATAATGATGACCAAACAGGATCAATTAAACCATTGTGCTTCAACACAAACATACAAAGCAAACATAAAAAGCAAACAAAAAGGGGCGTATGCTCACTGCTGCATGAAGTCGTACACTTCAGGGTTCACCCTCTCGATGATGGGCATCAGGTAGTTCAAGATGTGTTTGGTGTTGTCCATAGTGGGGTCCATAAAGTCCCTGAAATGGAAGTTAGATGCATGAAAAAGATCTACTCAGACATTAAAATAAAAAAAAGGTAACACTTTACAATCAGGTTTCATTAGTTAACTACTTTAGTTAACGTGAACTAAGAATGAACAATACTTCTACAGTATTTATTCATCTTAGCTAATGTTAATTTTGACATTTACTAATACATTATTCAAATCAAAGGTTGTATTTGATAACATTAGTTAATGCACTGTGAACTAACATGAACAATTATACTTTCATTAACTAATATTAATAAAGATTAATAAATACTGTAACAAATGTATTGCTTATTGTTAGTTCATGTTAGTTAATACATGAACCTTATTGTACAGTGTTACCCAAAAAAGTTGTTTTAAGAAAATGTTTTACCTTACGTTCCCTTTATTTTCAGCATGAATTAGGGCACATTCAAGAATTGCATAAATAAAATATGTATATTCATAATTTAAAGTTTAAATAATAATATTAATTCTTTAATATGAATACTTTTCACTGAGAATTAGATTTTTTTTGTTGGAGGGAATTGAGCTTGATTATCTTTAACAGAAATTATAGTACAAATAAATATTTTCAAAATTAAATAATAATGAATATACTTCACTTATTTAATAATAATAATAATAATAATGATTTATATATGTTTACAGTATTTTTGTTGGAGGAAATCCAACTTAATTATCTTTAATAAAGATTATTATATAGAATATCTAATGTAACATTTAAATAATAATGAATATATTTTAATTACATTATAACAAAATATATGTAGACAATATTTACGAATAAATAATAATAATAATTTTCACATTTCAGTTTTGAGAATAAAATTTTTGTTTGAGGGAATTACACTTAATTTTATTAAACAATGTCAGAATGCAATTTTTTTTTTTTTTATATATATATATATATATATATATATGTCCCATACAGGTTCTGGACCTGTTTGTTTTCTGTTCCTGGCCCACCTGAGATGGTGAGTGGAGAGTTTCTCCACCAGGGCAGTGGCGAGTCGTTCCCCGAGCACCAGCAGGAAGGTCACCACGATGTCATGGTAACCCTGATAATAGTGCAGCTGAGGGTTTTTCACGAGCACCCGCAGAATAATATCAGTCAGCTCCTCCTGAAGTCCCTCCCGCTGCTCGTCTGGCATCCCTGCGTCCATTAAACACAGACAGCAGTTTAGACATGTTCAGAGACCAGCTCCAGACCCAGGAGAAGCAGCGCTGGTCCCTTCAGCTCACCTGGAGGGAAGCGTCTGAGGGATCTCTGGACGTCCAGAAGCACTTGGTTGAAGTCCTTGTTGTTGTCTCGATCGACCGTCTCTGAAGATTGAAAACTTGATTTACATCTGCAAGGCTTTTAGAAAGTGAATTCCCTCGGATATCCTAAGCGATCGGTCTTACCTAGTTGCTCAGGTATGTTGTCCACAGACACGTTGAGCAGCCGGGGCCACACCTGCCGGCGGATCTCGTCGGTCAGAAGACCTCCTTCACTGATGGCCATGCGCCTCAGAGCGGGCACGTCCACGGGCGTCACGTTCAGGGCCTGCGTGATCTCCGCCATCTTCCTCTTCCGTCGAGACTGGTCATCTGCAGACATGAGGACTGGAGTCAGCGTCTGAATACTGCACTGCCTCCTATAGCACTGTCTTATTGTGCCTCACCAGACAAGTTTACTGGAAATGAACAAGTTGACTAAGATCTTTACCCTTTCTCCTTCTTTTGCGCAAGTCTTTTTTGACACAACAGCCATTCCCAGAGGGACAGTAAGATTAAAAGGCTTGCATGGGAATTGGGAACTAAAGTCTGACTCACAAAATACACTCACGTCCCAAACATATGAAGCAGTTTGCATTTTTTAAAACACATTTTTAGAGTTTTCACTGAAATAATGAGCACAAGATCTGTAAATACAAATAAGTCACAGGACACTCCCACAGAAAAACAATTAGATGTATTTAAAGGATTATGAGGCAGAAATAAATTATTAGGCTACCACACCCCCCAACATTTTTATCTTTTATATGCAGTAGTAGTGAGTAATCAACATTTGAAATGGATCAAAATCTTTCATCAAATTTATACATGAATTTTGAAAAATACCCGTTCTTGTCTTTTTTGATCCACTTCAAATGTTGACTACTGTATATGTATGTATATGTATATGCTCGGAGTCTAAATATTCTTAGCTATCAGACAAATATACATATATAAATTATATATCAACATATTTATGTATCGTTCCATCTAGATAGATATTTAGCTATAGCCTAGACATATGAATGAATATAAATAGACAGATAGATAGATACAGCTACAGTATGATAAATAGATAGATAGATAGATAGATACAGTATGATATATACATGGAGCAACAGGATGATAGATAGATGGATAGATCTGACAGTGTGATAGAGATATAGATAGAATGAGCGACAGTATGATATATAGATAGATCGATAGATAGATAGATAGATCGATAGATAGATGGAGCAACAGAATGATAGATAGATAGATAGATAGATAAAACGACAGTATGATAGATAGTACAGTATGATAGATAGAACAGAATGATAGATAGATGGAGCAACAGAATGATAGATAGATAGATAAAACGACAGTATGATAGATAGTACAGTATGATAGATAGAACAGAATGATAGAAAGATGGAGCAACAGAATGATAGATAGATAGACCCATTTCTAAGTTCCCCTATTTTCTATCTCATAGTCTATATACAAACTTCTAAAATTAGTTTTGTAAACACTGTAATATTGAAACGAGCATTTATCTTTTATCGACATTTAAAGCAGTAAAAGTCCCCATCATGTCATAAATGAACACACTTTACTAAAACACACCTTGTTTTCCGAGTCCATTGAGCGAGGAAGAAGCTCCGACACTGCGTGACTTCTTCATCCTGTCGCTAATGTCTGTCGCTTTCCTCGGGTTCAAGTCCAGCTACATCATTTTATTTCATTGCAATACGAACAGCTGATGGGCTTTTCTTTAGCTTGACAGCTAACCTACAGGCCACATCATGTCGTTAGCTGTATAAACGCATGTCAAATGAAAAGCATGTGACTCTACGGTCTCTTTTACTCATGTCAAGGGTTTTAAATCAGTGCGTTCCGCCGAACCGACCCGGACATCGGAGTCTCTTTTGTGTCATTTCATGATGTGAATCGCTTCCAGAAGCTCCAGCTGTAGTATCATCTGGGTTAATGTTTACGTGTGAGTGAAGGATTATGGGAGTTGTTGTTTTATTGGAAAAAGGCGGTGTCCAAGCAACCATTCAAAATAAAAGTCCAAGATAATAAAAACAAGAAGTCCTACCCAACCAAAAAGGGGTTGTCCTACCCCCTAGAAACTGACTGTAACAAGTATGGAAATACAGATTCATTAAAAAACAAAATGAATTTATGATGCACACATTTCATGGTTTAAATAAATACATAAATAAAATCATAGACGTTTTTTATCACTCATATAAGAACAGTCAACTAGCTGGTCAGCTGTTAGGTCTCATAAAAAAATAGTTTAAAGAAACTCTTACTTTGAAATGCCGTTTTAAAATACTCTTATGTATTTTTGTCCTCGGCGCTTTCCGTATGTTTTCACTCAGACCTGCTTGTCATGTGAGTCAAGTGATTGGCAAAACATTGAGAGAATATTGACATATTTCATTTTCTATTACATCAAATAGTCAAAATGCTTTCCCGCTTGTTAAAAGAACACCAAACGAAACAAAACGAAAGGAAAGAGTTGCAAGGTATGTGCTTCTGTAGATCTCTACCGACAAGCTTTAGTTTAGAGGCCCTTTGGTATAACTCAAATGTAACTTATGTCTGTTTTATTGTAATGTATTTAAGAAAATATGGCGTTAATTGTTAAGTAATGTTCACTTGATCCGCAAATTCTATCCTGCATTCACCTAGTCGCTGAATTTTGCTTTTATTTTAAACCTTATTTATACTATATAATGGAGGACCATTTATGGGGGAAAAAAATGCTAGTTTAATTTAACTTTAGATTTAAATACATTTTATTTATTTAAATTGCATTAAAATATGTCTTAACAATACCGAAATAAGTAAAAATAGCTGCTAAATTGTTACATAAACAAGTGTTGTTTAAATTAAATAAATAATAAAATTTTGTAAAAAAAAAAAAAAAGTATCTCTTTGTTAAAAAGAAATTCCTTACGTTAAGTGTGTCATGCATTACTTGGTCAAGTGATAAAACACTTGTACACTGTACAGAGAGACGAAGACGAGAGGCCATAACAGCTGCAACATGTTTAACAGAAGCCCTGGTGGATCATCTAAATGTGGGGTGAGTACGATACATTTAATATGTTTGTTAAGGTTGAAACATGTGATCACTGCGGTCATAATCCAAGTGGCGATGTTATGATGAAACTGTGCAAAAGCAGCTTAAAACCGCATGGATGCAATAGACGGCTCAAGGGGGTTAATAAAGGCATTCTGATGCGAAGCAATGCGTTTTTGCAAGAAAAATATTCATATTTATTATGAACTATAATCACTAGCTTCCGGTAACGGACGGACACAAGTCTAGTTCCGGCGGAAGAGTGACCTATGTATTTTCCTATGCATATTTATCTATGGTTCATGTCCTCAGACTCATAATTATGCATTTTTATGGCAACATTATTAATGAATCTGCAGCGTTCAGGCGGCACAAGTCGGAGCTCAGTTGTAATTACGAGTTCTACGAGGACCGAACACTTTTTACAAGTCGTAATAGGGATGTTCGCCGGAGTCAAATGTGACGTCACGATATGGGCGTGGCCGCGAACTGGTTGGCAGAAAGAACCAAACTCAATGCAGATGGTCTGTGAAGAGAATGAAGATGACATTCTCTAGTCGTGCATTGTGTACGTAATTTGATTTTTTGATCCAGCCACTTTTTATTTTACCCTTTTGTCTTGTTTCAGCCCCAAACCCCATCTCTGCAATACAAATTAATAAAGGCTGGTTTGGTTTCTAAAGTAGGCTACTTCTTCCAGCCTCCATGTATTAATGTTCATGGGTATCCTGAATGGGTTCCGTTCAGACCTTAACATTAGGTATTTTACTGTAAGGTGTCAACAAGATTCAACAAGACATTTTCACCTGGCTATACCCAATGTTTAGATCTGTTTGGGTATTTATGCAAATTAGCACATACGTAATTAGATTATGCACCGTTTGTCTATGTTAACAACAAATGTTAATAATGTTAATAACTGTTAACAACAAATGTTAATAATGTTAATAACAAATGTTAATAACAAACAATTTCAAAAAAACTTGTAATACATTTTTTGCTTGTCTTGATGTAATCAACTCAGTACTTATCATGGTGATATCTGGGTTTAAATGTGTACCCTATTCTAGACGCCTAATTGCAGAAATCCACAGCTATCTTCTTGATTCAAGCTGTTTAGGTACGCGGTAGAAGGTTACTCTTATCCAACCTGTTAACACAGCCGATCTCACAGCACGATACAACCATTTGTCTTCTGTGTTTGCGCTGCGCAGCAAGCCATTACTTTTCTTTTTGCCAACCAGAGCGCATCGTGACGTCACGGCGAAGATCCCTATACAACATCAATTTCGTGTTACAAGCGTAGAGATGTATGAAGCACAGCTCACACAGAAGTCACTTTTTAAACCAATCAGCTTTCTGTTGTTCGGCGCGCAGATTTCTGCTGAAACTTCCGATCGCGCTCATTCCTTTTGAAGCGACTGGATTTCGCCTGCAGATTTTCACCAAACAACATTACATGTAATAAATTGTAATATCTCAATTGTGAATCTCTGCTCAGGGTGGCGCAGGCCTACGTCAATCAGCGCAAGCTGGACCATGAGGTGAAGACGCTGCAGGTTCAGGCCAGTCAGTTCTCCAAGCAGACGGCCCAGTGGATCAGCATGGTGGAGAACTTCAACCAGGCCTTAAAAGTAAACCTCTTTTTCTCAATTTAGTGTTGCAGTCAGTTTCTCTGAAGTGAAATATGCAGGTTTCACGACCGATTCTTGTTTTACAGGAAATCGGAGACGTGGAGAACTGGGCGAGAAGCATCGAGCTGGACATGCGGACGATCGCGACGGCTCTAGAGTACGTGCATAAAGGCCCGGTTCAGCCCGCGTCCTCATGAGCGGATGGAGCCTGATGGCCCAAAATGGACTGAAACTCAAAGGCTTTTCCTCCAACTGTTGGAGAAACGTGGACACTGTTATTTGACACATTTGTGTCTCATTTATTCTAGTAAAGAACTGCTAAAATAGCTGTTTGTTTAGAATTTGGTTCATTTTTTAATTTTATTTTCATTTATATAATATCAATGTGTTTGCGTAATAAAAACAAATACTTGTTGTGCTATAACTGCTGCGTTGGAGCATGTTATTGCATTTACGGTCATATTTTACCCTCAAAACTTCTGGGATTCACCTGTTCAGATTCGCTTCCCTGCTTTTTGGCAAGCGTTTTCCATTCAGCCTCAGTAGGGAACGTATACTTGAGAACCGGGATTACAAACTTGCCCTGTTCTTTATAGACGTAACAGTGAGCTAAAATAGATTTTACCCGTTTTTGTTGGATTTCACGGTTTGCAAATTTTTCTTTCTCAAGACAGGCACGCAGTGTGATTGTACATAATCCACAATTCTACAATAAGGTCTTTCAGCCTCACAGGATTAACCTTATGTAATGAGGAAAAGTAAAACTACGAAACTTTAGAGCAAAGTGTGGCTGTTTTAAGTCCACAACATGCCAGACTTCACATATTTGCCCCTCATCTTGATTTTCCGATTGTGTTGAGGCTTCAAATACATTTTTACTGTGATTTTACAAACCTGTATAAATGTATTTCTCCTGCTGAACACAAAAAAAGATATTTTGAAGAATGTCAGTAACCAAACAGTTGATGGGCCCCATTGACTTCCATAGTATTTTGTTTTTCCATACTATGGAAGTCAATGGAGAGCAGCAACTGTTTGGTTACTGAGAACTTTTCATTTTGGGGTGAACTATCCCTTTAACTGATATGAGGTCATAAAAACATAATCTCTAATAATTTGACCAAAAATAGAAATAGTTTAAATCTGTTGCAGACAAAAATGTTACAATGTCACATCATTGGACGCTCCTGTCATTGCTTGAAATTTCCTGTCAACCACCCAAAAACTAATTCGATCAACCTAAATATAATTCGAATTGGCATGATTCTCCTTAAAAGTTCCTCCCAGCCCAGCTATTTAGGGATCATATTTACACAAGCACACAAAAATGGTCAAACAGCAATACACTGAGATTGGAGATTAGAAATTGTGGCCCTGTCTTAGAGGATCAGCTTTAGGGATAAATCTCAGACGCAGACCCACGTCAGATCACTCACCAAACGCGTTCAGGACCTGCAGCTCCAGAGCCAAGAAGGGAAAGGTAAGTCTGAAAATTGATTACTTTAACTGATAGCAGAGTTACTTATTTGTTTCTTCACTTGATGTTTTTAACAATCAGATGTGAATTAGTATTTATTTAAAAATGCACCATAAAAAATGTTGCTGCAATTAGTTAAAATTTGTTGAGAACTTAAATATCTACACAAACACAAACTTTAAGTTGAAACAACACATTATTACTTATTCTAATGTTGAATTTAAGTTGTAATAAATAATCACAATCATTTTTTTACAGTGTGAATTAAATATTAGTTTAGAGAAAAAGCTAAGTAATTGGCTTCAGAATCAGATTCTCTTCAAATTACAGACTAAACATTTTTGCTAAAGAACAATTCATTTTGGATTATTAATCAGGCTAATTGCAGTAATTATATAATGTCAGGATTTATGTAAAAACAGTAATTTCTATATGGGACTTCAGTTTAATTATACTTTTTTAGCTATGATATGATTGGTTTAGAAGTTTTAGTTAATAATAATAATTATTTTTAGCAATTTCATGTCATATCATCCGAGGAATATATAATATTGTAAAATATTGTCTGCGTTTAATACCAGAACGCACATTTATAATTGTCATTACCTGAGCCTTTGATAAAAGCCCTGTTTGTTTGATGAATAATTACCGTACATTTCTCAAAGCATAATGTGTATAGAAGCTTAAGTCTTCTCTATGGTTGGTTTTGTCCTCTTGGTTGTGTTATACTACAGAGATGAATCCTCAACCTTTCTTTTTGCTAATTAGTCTTTGAAGCTAATAGGTTTTGCATTGTGAGAAGCTTAAAGTGCTTCTGTGGTGCTGGATTTCCCATTTTTTCGTACACAACAGATCTCAGTATTTTCTAAACCTCTACGCTGATTCCAAAGTCTGCCTTTGTTTCATAAGAGCCTTAGCTCAAGATTTCTCATGTGCTCTGAAAAAAGTATTGAGTCACGAGTCAATAATGTTCAATGAGCCTCCAAAAAAACATGTTACGTCATTTTAGCATACAAGTCTTACTATTTATGAGCTGTTGTGGGATGAATTAAAAGAATGCAGTTTTTTTTGTAGTAGTTAATCAGTTCAAACTGATTTGTGCAAACATTTGAACAGATTTACTTTCATTGATGGTTTTACGCTTTATAGAAGCAACCAAGTCAACTGAAGTTGATAGAAGAGGATGTGATGAGGATTTCTACAAACAAATTAGCCGTATTTGATACTAATAAAATATTCAGAATATTGTAGAAACGTAGAATTTTTGAGAAGTTCCTATATGTTAATTAAGTTCACAATAGCTTTTTAAACTGTATGTTCTCTGTTGGATTAGCCAATTGTGGTGACTAAAGGAATTGCACCCTGACGCTTACTGTACTAATTACACCTGCACTGTTGTGTTTTTTTATGTCACTGGTGTTCAGCCAAAAAGCAATTGTTTACAAAACATCTTCACAGAATCACTCAGGAGGCAAAAACGATGTTTGAGTTCTTGAGGTAATAACGTGTCTGATTACACTACTATCAAAACACAAGCAAATAAACCAACAGAACTATGAAGAATATCATGAAATTTTGTTTATACTCGTGTGCTCGCAGTACCGATTGTTCGTGGACGTGCTGCTTGAGTGCGTTTGTGGTGCTGTGGGTTCTGGTGTGGTTCTACCGGGACAACCTTGAGATTTCCAAGGTCTCAGAGAAGCACGTCTTTGTGACCGGTTGTGACTCTGGTTTCGGACACCTACTGTGTAAACGCCTGGACAAACGTGGTTTCCGCGTCCTAGCCGGGTGTCTCACGGAAAAGGGCGCGGACGATCTGAAGAGGGCGACGGGACCTTTCCTGAAGACATGCATCTTGGACGTGACCAGCACGGCCAGCATTCAGAAGGCTGTGGAATGGACCAAAAAAGAAGTTGGAGATAAAGGTGCATGTTTCAGGAGAGACTATGAAATAAAGGTTTTAGAAACAAGTTTGACATCTTTGTTCTTAACTTTCCAGGACTTTGGGGTTTGGTGAACAATGCCGGACGTGCTCTTCCAATGGGACCATCTGAGTGGATGAAAATCGAAGACTTTGAAAGCACGCTCAAAGTCAACATGTTTGGCGTGATCGAGATGACCATGAACTTCTTCCCTCTTGTGAAAAAGGCCCGTGGAAGAGTGGTGAACGTGGCATCAGTGTTGGGTAGAGTGGCAGCTAATGGCGGCGGATATTGCATCTCAAAGTTCGCGGTGGAGAGCTTCTCTGACTGTCTCAGGTATCACACTTCAAAAGCTTGTTTCCATCCACCTATTTTTATGCAAATTTTGGGATATCACATAAAAAACCTCTTGATGGAAAAGCCTAGATGCGCATTCTAAACTCAATTAAGGTGGGACATTTTTTATCTGATGAGAAGACATGCACATAAACTACAATAGAAACATTTTTCCTGAACAAAACGCTCAATTTCTTACACAGCATCTCAAATGTTGGTTTGATCATTCTGACATGGCTGAGCCAAAGTCTGAATGGTTGGGTTTTTCCTTAAAGATATTTTGCGCTAGTTTCCCATGAAGTGATGGTTTTGTTCTCTTGAACATGAAATGGTACTTTAATCGCAAAAGTTTTATGCGCTATTCCATTTTTGTGCATCAGCTAAATTTGCTTTGGATTCACCTTTGGATGGAATGAAAGGTCTGCCAATAAAAGGTCTGTGATAAAAAAAACGAACAAATTGTTTGTGTCGGTTTCAACCTTTGACACCAGCACTTACTGTAATTTCAGGAGGGACATCCAGAATTTTGGGGTTAACGTGTGCATCATCGAACCTGGTTTCTTCAAGACGCAGGTGACCAGCTTGGAGCCCATCGAGAGGGAACTTCATCGCCTCTGGGACCAACTGACCCCTGAAGTGAAAGAGAGTTACGGAGACAAGTACTTGGATAAATGTATGTTATTTATGCAAACGATTACCATTTTCTCCATTTCATCAAACATAGTCCATTTAGACGCTCTTTGTCTCTCCAGACATCAATATCCAGAGGCTGATTATGAACACCATATGCGACTCTGACCTCAGTAAAGTGACCAACTGCATGGAACACGCCCTGCTGGCCGCCCACCCAAGAACACGCTACAGTGCAGGCTGGGATGCCAAGCTCCTGTGGATCCCCTTGTCTTATATGCCCGCTTGCTTTGTGGATATTGCGCTGAAGCTGGTGATGCCAAAGCCAGCAAAAAGTGCCTAGATTTATAGTGTGGTTAAAGGTAATTTTAGGCTAGATACTTTTAACTGTTACCTTTGGTTCCCTTAAGATACACTGGAAGACACTCTATTTTGGGGTCTAATTTTGTATATTTATTAACAATTATACAAAGTATATACACTGCCGATCAAAAGTTTGGAATAATTAAAAAAAAATCCCTGTAATAAATATTCATTATTCCAAATTTTGACCTGTAGTGTTTTTCCACACAAAGCCATTTATCTTATTTCTCATTGGCATGTTCTTGCCGAATAAGTGAGAATAACTTGCTTTGAAAATGCATCACCAATTTGTGCCTGTTGGTCATCTACTGTAGATGTGTTGCTAGAGTACCACTGACTTTGACTTTTGGCATATATTTGTATGAAACTGTCGGAGCTAGGCCTACTGGTTTGCTTGACTTGCCAAATTATGGATATTTTAATGGAATAGATCACATAACAGTCTGTATAAACATAATTTAATAAATGTTATAATAATATTTTCTGTGTATTGTCATCTGTGAACCACTTTCTTCCCAGAAAGGACAGTAAATCAGCATGGTTTGCTGGTTCTAATTAAAATAGGATGGTTTCAGTTGGTCTACTGTCAGGTGAGTGAAGCCAAGAGACCATTTAATTTATCCACAAATATTTCTAACGAGCCATGTACATTTATTATTCATTAAACAGTTCGTCCCATGACGAAGAAATCATTAAACTGTTATCCCTGAAGCGATTCTCGTTAGGCTAAAATTCTCAAACGTCGAGCGCGAGAACATTCAGAAGATCGTTTGAATTTGTTCACGTCATTGTTCCTCTAAGTTACGATTCTTGCAATTTTTTTTTTTTTTACTGTAAGGCTACATTTACTTCATATCGTATACATTTATATTATTTAATGCCTTCCTATATCTACTAGGTTGTCAGAAGACGAGTTAAGTTACGGAGCTTCTTTTTTTCTTTTTTACCTAAGTAGATCGTTTGAAGCGTTTGGTGCAGTAGAATACATTAATTTACGCTTATAAACATCTCAAAAAGTGCTGTCTCAGTATCATGACATGAGATCACTTCGACCCTCGATGATTTAAAAGTGAAAGTTATCTGTGACGGTGAACTTTTAGGAGACGTCAGTGTTGATAAAGTGCTTCTGGCGCTCCCGGATTCCACGCGCACCTGTTGACACGACTCAAAACAAACCAGCCGCACGCGAGAGTGATCTCCAGACTAGTGACCGTTATTTGCGACCAGGACTAGTTTAAATCCCTATATTTACGCTTCAATTTTTAATTTCTTTCTTAAGCGACAGGCTACAGGAAAATGATCTCTTTCAGGACCCTACGACTGCCTAATGCTGGACTTATTGGCTTACTGGCGAAAGACGTGTCAAAAAGCAGCTCATCGTGTCAGAATGTGGCGAGGAGGTCGTTCAATTTAACTTTTCACGCAGCCCGAGAATTTACAGCACCTGTATCCGTGGATAAACCAAAATCGAAAACGTGAGTCACTTTTATAATGTATAATTTTTTTTATTGTTATTAAATGTTTGATCAAAACAATAGAAAATGATGGTGTTAGTGTGTGGAGGCCTAATCTTTTTTCATTAAAGCAGAAATATGACCAATAAAAGTATATTCTCTGGACTGGAGGACATGCTTTTCTACACTATAACTGAAGGAGCGGATAAAGTTCCTGTATCTCATTTCATTGCTGTAAGTTCTTTAATGAACATACACTGACTCTGAATCATATACAATAAAGGTTGAACTTTTTTGCACTAGCAGTTGTTAAAGTCTGCTAAATGAATATCACTGTATATGGGCAACAGCTGGGAGTTGCTCCACACATTGACTCAGATGCATGTTATGGGCTCAGTTACCATCAACACCCTTACATGTTCCCTCTGAAATCTGATTCGGTCAAGGGAGGGCTGAGGTAAAACTCACACACGATTATGTAGACTTTGTGGTACTGCTGTCATGGGTTGTGTAATCATTTATACAGAAGGTCAGTAAACTACCCAATACCTAGTTTAATTTACATTTGATGAACTTTGTATTAGATAAGTCTTAAATATCTAACTAAACTAAAGTTAACTAAACTTAATGTTTTAAGTCAAGCACGAACACATCATTTAAAAAAAAAGTTGAAAGATGTTTGATTTGTTTGATTATTGTATAGAGTAATCTTTATAAACATTACTGTTTAATTTTAAGGATTACTGACAAATTTAAGGATAGAACAGAATTTTCCCCATCTAACAGGCAGTGAAAAGTACCGGCCTTCTGACCTCTGACCCCAGATTGCACGACTGCATGGAAAAGATTCGTGAAGCTATCCGGGAATCAGCCGGTGAAGTCATGATGGACCGTGAGCTGTTCCGAAAGTGAGTACATTTTCTTTCCGGAAAAGTCAGACAAAAATATCGGTGAATTTCCAGCAAAAAAGAGGAATATTTATCCAGACGAAGTTCCAGTTTCTAACATTTCCAACTTTGTGACAGGTGTGCGGGTGGAAACATCGTTCTGCTGAGTCTCGCTTTCAGACGGAAGTTTATCATTCCCGAATTTGAGGCATTTGTTGGCATCATCAATCATATTTACCACACGTCAAAACTGCAGCATGATGGACATGTAAGAACTGTATTTTTAAATCTATTTTCCTAATTTATTTGTATAGTTGGACTCACTTTTAATCTTTTTTAGGTTACAAAATACATTCCCCATCTCACCAAGTTTAGTCCTGATCTTTGGGGCGTCTCTCTCTGCACAGTGGATGGCCAAAGGTAAATAGAAAAAGCTCCCTCACCTTTTCTGTAATATGAAGTTATGATTTTCAAATCAACTCTTTGAATTTCAGGCACTCAGTGGGAGACACAAAGGTGCCGTTCTGCTTGCAGTCGTGCGTGAAGCCGCTGGAATACGCCATCGCTGTACACGAGCACGGCACGGAGAGAGTGCACCACTACGTGGGGAAGGAGCCCAGCGGATTCAAATTCAACAAACTCTCTCTGGACGAAGATGGTGGGTGAGGAAATGTCATAGATTATCATATAAACAACCCACAGATGTTCTTGATGTCGAGCAAAATGCAATAGATATACACATATAGGATACAGAAAATAGAGGAGTGTTGAGTGTAATGCATTACAATTACTGTAATTTACTGTAAAATAAGGGATTACTTTTAATTTGTTTTGTAATTTGATTAGTTACTTCTGATGTCATTGCATTAAATACCAACAAGTCTATATAAAACAATAGTGGGTTTAAAATAAAAATGTAAAGTCTAATTTTAAAATGTATGTTTTAATGTGACCTTCTCCCTTTAAATAGTCAGTTCAAGAATAATTGATGCAATTTTATATAATTTATTTGAAAGAATTAAAAGAGCAGTTTCACGTCTATTCTTGTATTTTTCAACTGGTCGAGGTTGATATACAGTAGGATTTAGAAATAATTAGTGATAAGCAAACAATACTTTTTTAATAGCAAGAAGTAAAGTAATCTAATTACACTTTTAAAGATGTAATTAGTAGCTAATAATTATTTTGAAACACTTTACAATAAGGTTTCAGTAGTTAATATGAATAAAACATGAAATAAGAATAAACAATACTTCTACAGCATTTATTGAACATCATGTTAATTTCAATGTTTACTCATACATTATTAAAATCAAAACATTAGTTGCTGCACTATGAACTAACATCAACAAACAATGACCAAGTGTATTTTTATTAACTAACATTAACAAAGATGAATAAATACTGTAACAAATGTATTGCTCATTGTTAGTTCATGTTGGATAATACATCTACTAATGTTAACAAATGAAACCTTATTGTAAAGTGTTACCATTACGTTTTTAGAGTAATTTACCCAACACTGCCCATTAGAAAGAATTTACGAATGCGATTTCTTTAATATCTCTCTGCTGGACAGCAATGAGAGTAAATGGAGAGCAGAATAACTTATAAGCAAAAACATTCCTATTGAAGCATTTTGTTTCATCTAGAGAAATCAAATAAATAAACTTGGTAACACTTTATTTTACAGTGTCTTTGTTGCACACGTTACATGTAATTATTATAGTAATTACTATAAATTGTGCTTAATTATATGCAACTAATCTAAAACACACCCTAACCCTATAGTAAGTACATGTTCTTATTTTACTCAGTACTTATATGAATAATTACACTTTAACACGGAAACCTTAAAATTAAAGTGTAACCATAAATTCATATTAAATTAAATAATCTGTGAGCTGATGCTGGTTTTGTGTTCTTAGATAAACCTCACAATCCCATGGTGAACGCTGGAGCGATTGTCATCAGTTCACTTATCAAGGTAAACATAAACCTGCACTTTCACTGTGGAGTTTAGTGTCAAATAGGTTTGTGTTTGCACTATTTACTTGTCCGATAATCAACTCTGCTTGCAACTCCAAAACAAACACTGATATACACTGACATGCGTGCCAGGCCATAATTCATTTGAGCTAACAGACCTTTGACCCAGAATTCCAGATCTGTGTGGACAGACACGGTGCATCTGCTACATGTGTTGTTATGTGGTGCCTGAAGCAGGACTATTACTGGTCTGGACTGAATCCAGGCTATTAAAAGTGCCCTTTAGACCAAATGTATGTGATCTGTGCTTCCTAGGTTCTCCATTACAAGCTAGAAATGTGCAAAAGCCTCACGTTGGTAAAATGTACTGTTCCTCTTCTCGTTCTCTCCAGCCAGGTGTCAACAAGGCAGAGAAGTTTGACTATGTAAGTTGTTGGATGCTGGCATTTCAAATTTCATTGAAAAAATATGAAAATACATCCGCTGACAGGCAGGCGGGAGATCCTATCATTGCATTCGGGCCGAATGCAATGATTGGATGAAAAAAAATGTTGGTTCTCAAACTTTCACAGAAGATTTATGTACATGGTTTAATATTTAATATACACACTTCTACAGTATTATTGATTGCTATGAGGATGTGAAGAGCGTTTCAAGCTGTATAACAAAATGTTTATTAGACAAATTGCCTACCCTACCTTAAATAGAACAATGTTTATTTGGCTATTAATCTCCAAAGCATCAAAAGTAGTGCATACAATTTTTCAACTATATTATAAACTCATACAGTAGCTTTTTTTAAATGAAAAGCATGAAATTAGTTATTTACCAAAGTTATTATTCCTCGAAAATATTGCTTTTTGGATGTAGATAATGCCTTTATCCCAAAAATGGAGCGGATGTGATTCCATGCTCTTTATTTGGTGGTTTGCTAATAGCGTCTCTGCAAAGAAAATATTTTTTGTTGCATTTCCTCACCAGGTGATGGAGTTTGTGAAGAAAATGACAGGCAGGGAGTATGTGGGCTTCAGCAACGCAACGTATGTCTTTCGCTTTGGCGTTTTACACTTGTTTTCCCACGCAATTTCATTGCTATTGACTTACGTTTGATTTTTCGTTTGGACAGATTCCAGTCAGAGAAGGAGACAGGAGACAGAAACTACGCAATAGGATACTACCTTAAAGAAAAAAAGGTTTGTACTTCAGCGAACATTGTTTTATATAAGCAAACTAGCAGGATGTTGTTGATTGTTCACAAATACAACTGTGATGTCCTTCTATACAGTGTTTTCCGGATGGGGCGGATATGATCGACGCACTGGACTTTTATTTCCAGGTTGGTCAAGTGATTCTTCACCTGTTTTAATCAGTTAAATTATTTAAATGTTAATCACTGACAGTGCCGACAGAATTTCCTCTCTGTCCCTCACAGTTGTGCTCAATAGAGGTCACGTGTGAGTCCGGCAGTGTGATGGCCGCCACACTGGCTAACGGCGGCATCTGTCCAATCACAGGAGAGAGAGTTTTGAGCACAGAAGCCGTACGAAACACGCTCAGCCTCATGCACTCCTGTGGGATGTACGACTACTCGGGACAGTTCGCTTTCCACGTGAGTAAATTCAGAACTAGTCAGAGTGCAAATAATATGACTTTCAATTTATTCAACAGAATATATATATATATATTTTACGGTATTACGGGCATCCAAGACCATGTCCTATGTATTTGAATAGGGAAAATCCTGAAAACTCAAAAACGGCTGTTTTATTTATAAGGCGGCACCCAGTTGCTTATATTTCCAGTTGCAGCGTACCATCTTTGTATATCTAAAGTTTTTGATACGTTTCAGGTTGGATTACCTGCTAAGTCCGGTGTGTCGGGTGCAGTTCTTCTGGTGGTGCCGAACGTGATGGGCATCATGTGCTGGTCGCCCCCAGTGGACAAAATCGGAAACAGTGTCCGTGGAATCCACTTCTGTCAGGTGTTTCTGTCATCGTCCTGTTGGTTTATCACCCTCTTTTTAATTCCAGACCATTAATGTAGTACAAATAACTAATTTTGTAACCCTTCTGTATTTAGGAACTGGTGTCTTTGTTCAACTTCCACAACTACGACAATCTGAGGCACTTTCTGAAGAAGCAAGACCCTCGCAGACAGACTGGTGACGACAGGGTAAAACTTACAACCTTACAAACTAAAACTTACAACTAAACTACAACATTAAACACCAAAAAAAATCCAGTAATGAACGCATCAAATCTGTGTTGTAGAACAAGTCGGTGGTGAATCTGATGTTTGCAGCCCACAGTGGAGATGTCTCAGCTCTGAGAAGGTCATTTTATACAGTTCACAATGCAGTGTTGGGCAAGCTACTTGGAAAATGTAGTGAGCTAAGCTAGCAATTACTCTACATTAAATTCAGCCTTCACTACACTGAAGCTACCTCCCTGGGAAATGTAGCAAGCTAAGCAATATGACAAAAGTAGCTTAACTACATCTAAGCTATTTTTTTTAATTCATTTTTAAACATCATGTCAGTCAAACAGATAGGCAGGCACAACCTGTTCCAAACCAATTTAAAAAAAAAAAATTCCATTAAGCAATTTTCTCACGTGTTAGCCCAAGGATGTGGACTTGATGTCCACGTCCGGAGCAGAATGTGGTGGTAATGCATTATGCACCTAAAAGCTGGTTGTAGTTGTAGGGCCCTATGATTATTTTTTTTCCACATTCCAAATTCTTTTTTTATTTTTTTATTTTAATTTTTCTAACCATGTGTTCAGGCAGGCTAACTCATGACACACTATCACTAAACTAAAACGAATACTCTCAATCCGTAAAACTCATCAGTATTGCATTAACAATGTTAATACTCAAAACCGAAATGTTTTAGTTACCTGAAGAATAAGTATAAGAAGATTAAAGAATCAAATAAAAGAGAAGAGAGCGCTGCAGTAATTGCTTCTTTAACAGTGTATTAACTCTGAATGGAGCGTATCACAGGCGCGCGCCACATACTGAAGTGTGTGATGACGTCATCACGCCGGTATGTCAAACGAAATAATTAAATTAATAAATGCACATAACGCTCTCTTTTATTTTGTTTACATAGCACAAATAAGCATTTAAACAATATTATCAATATCAAGAAATTATTATCAATATCAAGAAAATAACATTTTACTAATTCTATAATGCATTTGAAGAAAACATAAAATTCACTATATCACATATACAGTAAATTCCTTTTTTATGCCTGGATTCCGCGATCGCGGGAATGAAATATGGTCCTATGGTTACCAACTGCCGTAAAAAAACATGAAGAAGTCATCGTCACTTATTTACGATCAGTGATACTTAGCAGTTGTATTTCCGATTTGAGCTTGAACTTTAGAAATGCTTGGGGAAATGTAGCTTGTGTGTAGCGTGGACGCTACCGCATTACTTCATCAAAAAAAGAGCTTCGCTACTAAAAAGCTATTTGATTCAGAAAACAGCAACGCTACCACCACGCTACTTAGAAATGTAGTTAAACTAGTAGCGTCACTACTTGTAGCGACGCTACTGCCCAACACTATCACAATGTCTTCGCTTTGCTTCAAATTTGGAGTGCTACTGATATGTAGATTACTTACAGTACTAGTCTCTCTTGTCCTCCATCAGGTTTTCCCTTTCATCCATGAATATGGAGTTAAAGGACTATGACTCTCGTACACCTCTCCATGTCGCTGCTGCAGAAGGTAGAATAATTTTCTGTAGCCTAAACATTAAAGCATCTTTTAGTGCCAAATAGTTTATTTCATTACAAAATCAATCTGGCTTGTGTCTGTTTTGTTTTAGGTCATGTGGATGTTGTGATATTTCTGACGCAGACCTGCAAAGTCAACCCTTTTGTGAAAGACCGGTACAGATCCGTTTCTTTATACGTTTACATTCAGCTCCATCCATTTGGTCATAATTAACCTCGTATCTCTAATTCAGGTGGGGAAACATTCCTCGGGATGACGCCATGCAGTTCGGCCACAATGATGTGGTGAAGATCCTGCAGGAATATGAGCAGAGCTGCAGTCCAGGCTGACGCAGAAGACCGAAGTCATCAATCCAAATCTTCAGCTCTGGAGGGTGTGAATGTTACAAACTTAAGGACTATGGCCTAAAATAGATGATGTCATCAGAAATTGCACAAAACAAGGACACATTATGGAAATGGTCTATTTACAGAGATAAAAATGCTCACACTGTTTTTTTTATTTATTTGTAAATATTTTTTTTGTACATAATTTATGTTATATTCATGTTTAATCTATGTTTGATGTGGAAATGTGCACAATGTACTGTTTGTGAATAAACAAAACCAACCATGCTAACAGATTATCATCTTTACACATCTTAATGTATCTTAGCATTATTTTCCTCATATTTTGTAGTGTTTTTTCTTAATGGTTCTTAAGTGTTTTTTCATGTGGTTATTGCAACTATTTTCAAATAAAACCAACAAGTATTTCCCTGAAATGTTAAATGTATACATTTCAGAAGAAATAAATCCACTAGCTGTAATACAAAATACAAGTAACAACTTTATAACCCAGCAATTATCCAGAACATCCCAGCGACCAAACAAAAACGTAAAAACCACTCAGAACATCATAGCAGAGCAACAAGACATAGTTAATCTGCCTGTATTTTAGTGCAGCAAGATTGATCTGATTCAAACTAGACAGATACATATTAGGTAGCCGATATACGTGTAACTTTAAATGAAACTTGAACTGTAGCACATTCACATGCTTCTCTGAGATTGGACGGAAGTTGGGGCTACCAGAGACCGGAAGCAGAGGTTTAAAAAAAAAAAAAAGCATTTAAACATACCTGATTGTTCACTATATTTTGTGGATATAACATATAATATTTGCAGTTTTAAATGATCCACAAACACTTATCAACACCCTGGTGAAGAAACTGGTAAACCCCATTTAAATTGCATTGACTCACTGCCATCTACTGGTACAGAAAGTGACAGTGAACAAATCTTTTTGATTAACATACTCAAAAGATTTGTGTCATTGACATTAATCAAAACCCCCCAGTATACAATGTTAGCATACTAAGTATACTGTAGACAGAGTATACTAGGCCTATATACTGTACTATAGACATAGTAGTATACTAGACAGAGCTTAGAGGTCTCTAACTCTGTTTTCATTAAGTGGAAAGTCTTGTGGACGGAAGGTATAAGAGAGAGCTGTAACCACAGTGCCTTTTTTTTGACAATGCACAATGCTTTATTTGCTTGTGATGTTCTTTGGTCTTTGCACACACTTACAAACCTTCTTCCGTCCACAATGCCAATGACGTTGTGTTGGCAACAAAACTACATCTGATGCAAAAAAGAGCATCAACTTGATGACATGGACAAGTAAATATGTAGGCTATTGTAGGCACATTGAATGATATTTTCAACAACCCAGATGCTAAAAATCAATGTGTTTTGGACTTCAGAAAGTCCAGTTTGGTCAACTCTGACTGATACTTCCTTATAACTGTATGATCAGCCATTGGCTGAATCTTCAGCACATCCTCTGTTTGTGAACTGAAACCACAGTAACCGTCACTTTACTAAGATGCTCGCATACATGTGCTGTTTAATTTGGCTCTTCATTTATGTGGGAGGTAAGATCTGTATTGCTGCTTATTTATCCAATTAATGTCTTTTTCTAATTGTTTTTGAACTAAACTGTTTTGTTAAAACATTTGTCTAAACTGTTAAATTGTAAATATGCACAATATTACACTTTTAAGGGTTGTCTTCCAGATCTGTGTGTTCAGCCAAAGATATAATAAAATGTGTTTCAGGTGTGTTTGGTGCTGATACAGATGCAGTGAAGTCAGTGTCAGTGATGGAGGGAGATTCTGTCATTTTAAACCCTGATGTTACAGAAATACAGACTGATGAACAGGTAGTGTGGATGTTTGGACCTCAAAAGACTCGTTTAGCTGAGCTCCACAGAAAGAAGATCTATATAGATGACAGTAATACAATATTTGAGAAAAAACTCCAGATAGACAATCAAACTGGATCTCTGACCATCAGAAACATCAGAACTGAACACACTGGACTCTATAAACTACAGCTCATCAGCAACAAAAGGAAGTTGGACAAGACATTCAATGTTACTGTCTATGGTGAGAAAAAATTTGACTTCATTTTTTTTTTATAATATGTATAGAGGGATGTGAAGCGTATTATTGATCTTGTTGTAGTGAATCATGAATATGGCACAAAAAATAGACTAGAAGGTATTTCTCATCTACTTTTGTATTTTATAACTCAAGATCCTTTCTTAAAACAGATTTTTTTTTTAAACTAATATGTATTGCAAGCTTTATTTTTTCTGTAAGATTGTTATGTATTTGTGCTTTTGTTTTGTAATGTGGACAATTCTTAGTTTGTATTCGGTTATAATGGTGTGAGGTTTCTGTGTTTTGTGTATTTTGCTTATTATTATTACGTCATCTGCATTTGGATTCTGCATCCCCTCATGTCTCAGTTTGCCCACATTACAAGAACATATTAATTTACATTTACTTACTAAATAAAACATGTTTTCCAGCTCCTCTGCCTGTTCCTGTTATCACCAGTGACTCTTCTCAGTGTTCTTCGTCAGAGAGATCATCAACCCAGTATTGTTCACTGGTGTGTTCAGTGTTGAATGTGAGTCATGTGACTCTCTCCTGGTACGCAGGAATCAGTGTATTGTCCAGCATCAGTGTGTGTGATCTCAGCATCAGTCTCTCTCTACCTCTGGAGGTGGAATATCAGGATAACAACACATACAGCTGTGTGATCAACAATCCTGTCAGAAACCAGACCACACATCTGAACATCACGCAACTCTGTCACACATGTGAAGGTATGCAAGACCTTCTCAATATAAACATGTTATTTTAAAAGAACACTTTGCAAGAAGTTTAAAATAAGTATATTCAACTGTTATATTAGTATACTTCTTTTAAACTAAAAATAAAAAGTATACTTTCAGTCTACATTTTATATACTTCTTCTCAGAAATATACTTTATGTACTTCTTAGAAAGTCCAAGTATATTTGGTCTGTACGTGTACTCAATATTTTGATCGAGATATACTTAAAAGTATAATTAAGTATTCAAAGTATACTAGGCTTGTAGTGGGTTAACTCTTTTGATCGAGTAGCCTATTAAATATACTTTTTTTTTTTTACATAGTTTTTCATATACAGTCTTATTTAATCAAAATATTGATTAGAATATTGATATAAAACAGATATGTTTCTAATTCTGCGTATCTGATTTTTCCACTGGTAGCTAATGTAGTAGGCTACATAGGAATTTACTTTTATTCTACTTTACTCTTTCCCCACCATTGACTGAATTTTCCAGCTATTTATGTTTCACTGTTATACGGTAGGGCGCTATGACACATCTTATAGTGCAGAATCTCCGGATCAAAACACAGGCAAAGAAGAAGCTAAAGAAGTGATAGAAGATTGCTCACTCAAATGTAAAATAATGTGATCATCAAAGATTCCGGTCAGAAATGACCGAAGAACCCCAGAGGGTTAAAGAGCGTTTAAATCAAAACTGCTTAATGTTTCCAAATTAAATGAAGCGTATACCCATGAAGAGAAAACGACTGAAGCTTTGGTGGTGTTGGACTCGATCTACTCCATCTGTGTTTTCATCATCGTTCTGAATCTGATCAATTCTTTCACAAAAATTTGTGAAAAAATTTGTTTTTCTCAACTTTTTTGTTTAAAATGTTGCCTTTCTTTATGAAACTTACCGACATTCAAGTGTTGATAAAAAAGGATGCATGAAGCTAATAACATGTTTTTAAAAATAGTTCAAGTAGGCCTACAGTTAAAGGTATTTTTCAAGTATAAAAAATATCTACATTTGAACACATAGTAGTATACTGCAAGTGCAAAAATAATATATAAATAGTAAACTATAAGTCTGTTATGTTCATTTAAAGAAAACTTACAAGTATACTTGCAGTATAAACTACTAAACTAGTAGTTTACTGAGAGTACACTTCAGTGTGTAGGCTACTTTCATAAACTAAACAATTTACTACTTGTATTAAAATAGTAAACTACTAGTACACTTATAAGTTCACTTGTAGTACAGATGCCATTACAAATGAGAAACCTAGTTGTGTACTTAAAGTTTAGTACTGTTACACTTATAGTAGCCTAGCCTACACTTAAAGATATACTTTAATATACTAAAAGTGGGCCAATTTAGGCCCAAGCTGTATTGAAATAGTACACTTACAAGTTTACTACAAGTACACATTCTTATTAGTGTACTTACTACATAAAGTACTCTTAAAAATATACTTGAACATTACTTAAGATTACCTCATAAAATGACCTTGATGTAGGCTATACTTTTTTTTCGCAAGGGTAGCTCCAGACAGGCCATCAAAACGGGCTAGCCCCACCCCCACAAAAAATCTAACACTTGGTTAATTTGAAAACGACTCAAATCAGAATTTAGAGTTAAAACTATCTTTTTCGTTTATTTTTCTCAATCGTTTTCTCTTTATGTCTTAAATGAGCAGAAGACGTTAAAGAATTAGTTCACTTTTAAAAAAACTTTTGCTGACAATTTACTCACCCCCATGTCATCCAAGATGTCCATGTCTTTCTTTCTTCAGTCGAAAAGAAATTAAGGTTTTTGATGAAAACATTCCAGGATTTTTCTCCATATAATGGACTTCAATGGACCCAAACGGTTCAAGGTCCAAATGACTGTTTCAGTGCAGCTTCAAAGGGCTTTAAACGATACCAGACGATGAATAAGGGTCTTATCTAGCGAAACGATCAGTCATTTAAAAAATAAATAAAAAAAGTTAAAGTTTTATAAGCAAAAATGCTCGCCTTGTAATACGTAATACACAATTATGAAAATGTTCTTTTAGCCTTTTTAATATTAAAACACCCAGGATACGCACACGAAATGGGCATTTTAAATGATAAACTGACACAAAGACATTTGAATATGTGTATATGGTTCTCCTTCGTCACATTTGTAAACACTGACTCGGTACTTCCACCTACGCGTGCTGTGACCTTTTCAACGTAATTGCGTATTACGTGAGTCTCTAACGCGCATCACAGAACAGAGCAAGGCGAGTATTTTTGCTTATAAAACTTAAACTTTTTTCTTTATTTTTGAAATGACCGATCGTTTCGCTAGATAAGACCCTTATTCATCGTCTGGTGTCGTTTAAAGCCCGTTGAAGCTGCACTGAAACTGTCATTTGGACCCTGAACCGTTTGGGGTCCCGGTGAAGTCCATTATATGGAGAAAAATCCTGGAATGTTTTCATCAAAAACCTTAATTTCTTTTCGACTGAAGAAAGAAAGACATGGACATCTTGGATGACATGGGGGTGAGTAAATTATCAGCAAAAGTTTTTTTTTAAAGTGAACTAATCCTTTAACAAACAGTAATTTGATAGGAAGATTTTACACAATATTAATCTTTTCTTTCCCCAGACTTCAACATTTTTTCTGAAGGTGTGACTCCATCACTGATTTATGCTCTGGTTGGCATCACTGCTGTTGCTCTACTCGTTTATTACATCAGATATAGAAGAAAAAGCCACAATCACAACCTCACTGATGCCATTCTCTTCTGTGGACACTAGATGGCAATAACTCAATTGTTCAATCAAATTTATGGGCACTTTACAAAGTAAATAGAATATTGCAAACGTGCTTCTTTCTTGTAGTCTAAAAATGTAATTAAATAATCAGTAAACTGTACTTAAGGTTGCAGTCTGTGTCAAGCTTCCATAGCAGATATGACAGTTCTACCTAACATAGTGATCCTTGATTGATGACCACCCCTTTAAAACAGAAATAAATGCCAAGGTGATTTATAAATGAGGATAAACAAACAAAAACAAAAAATAGCCATTTTCTAAAAATTATTTACTTATGTCAAGTAGCATGAAAGGAGCTAAGAAAATTGTAATGACTGATATCAATAAAGATCTACACAATGCTTTATTTACCTGTACACTGCTGTAATGTAGTTTAATGTCAATTTAAATCCACAGATTAGAAATCCACACCTATTTAACCAGAGTACGCTAGTTACATTAACTTTGGGCATTGGATATAAAAATGTTGATAATAATGAAATGATGTGCTTACTAAACAATAGTAAATGAAAAAAAAGCAAAAAGAAAAGGTTATCATTAGGGTATAACACAAGATGTACGAACAGTACAGAGCTGGGTGAAATTTCAGCAGATGTAAAGCCTGTGAGTGTAAAGCAATATTGTATGACAAGACATGTAATGACTTGCTGTGCTATGCTATACAGGACAGACAGGTAACATTTACTGGAACGATTGCAGAGGTTGGGCTTGAGGTTTGCATCTTTACACAAGCAAAATTACCCCGATGACTTAAATAACAGCTAGTTATTTCTTGTATATACAGTACATATGGAGTACAACAGACAAGTTGAGAAATAGTAAACAACTCCTAATGCGAGAGAAGTTTCTGAACTGGGAATAATGCATTAAACATGCAACTTTGTTCTTGTACAAGATTAAAGTCATTTGTTGTGACCTAAAGTTAGGTTTTTTTTGGTCCTTATGACTTTTGCTGTGTCTGCATGCAAAATGTATATTTGTTGGAGAGGAATTTGGATATGCAAATAAAGTTCTTTCCAGTTCTTTCAGTTTGAAAACAAGTTTCATTTCTGATATTAGACAGGGTGGTTATGCCGCAATGTGATCAACTTTAAGAGACTGTTTACTCATCGTTTACTCACCCTCATGTTGTTCCAAACCTGTATGACTTTTTTCTTCTGTAGAACATAAAAGATATTTTGGAAAAATATTTGTTTTTGTCCATACAATGAAAGTCAATGGGGTTTAAATCTTCAAAATATCTTCTTTTATGATGAAAAATAGGGAGACAAAAGATAAATAGGTGGTGAATGAGTCATTCAGGTTTCCCTCTGCTCAATACAGCGTTTTAAAGCTGTCCGGGTTTAAAGCTTGAGATAATACTTGTTGTTAGATCAATGTTTCACGATGATGGAGTATATGGTCTCTTCTGTCCCATTAGGCTTCTGTTGGACAATAGAATAGAAGGTAAGAAATCAAAAGCTGAATGAAGATGCAAAGAAAGATCTTTCGAGATTAAAACCTATGGTTCATCAAACCTCAAATTAAGTTAAGCACATCCATTTCACCTTGCAAATAAAATGTAAATTGTGTGCAGCTGTGGTGCTGATACACAGCAGAGTGAAACAGACTCACACTGAAGCCCACTAGCATATAAATAAAAATCATAATTTTGGGGTAAACTACATTAATCAGGTCTAAATGTTCTTTATAGCACATAATTACCACAGATACATATTGTTGATATTTATATTTGAAAACCATAATGGTCTGTTACTGTATGTTTGATCATGCCAGAGAAATTGCATTACTCTCCACACCACTGGCACCAAAAGATAAAGCCAAAAGAAAGAGCATTGATTTCTGATTAATGTGCTGGGGTTTTAGAAATATTCCAGTGGCTGAATACTGCAATAGGACGGATTTTTAGAACGTGACTTTCCCGAAGAGTTCGGCTTTCATTTGCAAAAATTTATGTTTTTATTTTTTTTTGTCTAGTGTAAGAGTGAACAAGCCCATGCGAGTCGTACCTTGTTTTGTGCATTTTGTACAAATGTTGTTTCAGTGTAAGGTACCTCGTCCTGGTCTTCCTGAACTGTTTCAGCTGCATGCGCAGATGGTTGAACATAATTTCCTAAGGCCAAGAATAAAAACAAACAAACAAACAAACAAATAAAAAACATAAATAGCAATAATTGAATGAAACATGATTATAGATATGCTTGTTGCATCAGCTCCAGGTAAGACTTGCCTTTTGGTCTTGGTCTTCTGGACTTCCTGTAAAGGCAGTACATCACTACTGCAAGCACAGCCAGAACTACAGCAGGTATTAATGCTGCATAAAGTCTTGTTTTTTTATCACCTGAAAGAAGGAAACAAGAATTAACATTCACCTGTGCCTTTAAAGAAGAAATAATATAAATAGTTCTTATAGAAAAGCATTTATATGAAGGCTGAAAACAAAAATTACAATTATTTTCTTTACATTCATTGTATATAACACCATTTAATTAATTAAATGTATATAAAAAAATAAGCTCTGACTTTACACACTTTTTCTCACTCACTCACTCACACACACAAACACACACACACACACACACACACACACACACACACACACACACACACACACACACACACACGAACACACACACACAGTTTTGGGACGTCTGCCTTTACATGCATGAACTTTAATGACATCCCATTCTTAAAGGGACACTTCACCAATTTGCATTAAAGGAGAACTCCGGTCAATTTTAACATTGAGCTCCTTTTTTTTGTACATTTGGAGTGCTGTCAGTACAGAGAACAACGACAAAAATCGGCGTTGCTACACCGTGTTATCGCCTTTTTAAAATGTGCTCCCTGTTGACTTCAATGGGGCAAGTTGTAAACCTGCTTTTAGCCTCGTAACATCCTTGATTTGTCATTACAAGTGCACAGCCATGTGACTGATGTTATTAAGAGTGAACACGGTCAATCTGACTGCAGTAGATGTGAAAGATATGAATAAAAATAATGTTAATTCAGCCAGCTCACATACCTGTATTTTCTTCCTGTTTTCGGTCGAAGTCCACAGTAGTCGATTGTCGAGTTCGCGCGCGCGATCATCAAACTCAAAAACCTCCTCCGTGTGTTCAACATCTGATTCGGATGAATTATCCATTTGAGCTGATATTCTCGAACACCACACAGCACCGTCATCGGCTGACAGCTGACAGTTAGAGTCTCTACTGTTGCTTAGTTACCAATGATCGCGCGCGCGAACTCGACAATCAACTACTGTGGACTTCGACCGAAAACAGGAAGAAAATACAGGTATGTGAGCTGGCTGAATTAACATCATTTTTATTAATATCTTTCACATCTACTGCAGTCAGATTGACCGTGTTCACTCTTAATAACACCACTCACATGCCTGTGCACTTGTAATGACAAATCAAGGATGTTAAGACGCTAAAAGCAGGTTTAAAACTTGCCCCATTGAAGTCAACAGGGAGCACATTTTAAAAAGGCGATAACACGGTGTAGGCAACGCCGATTTTTGTCATTGTTCTCTGTACTGACAGCACTCCAAATGTACAAAAAAATGAGCTCAATGTTAAAATTGCCTGGAGTTCTCCTTTAAGCTTTGTATCTTTAGAAACCCAGTCATATTTTTGAATGGTCATGGTTTATTCCCTAATTTTCCCCTGAGAAATAAGGATTTCAGTGTTCCACAAATCGTCATTTTACGTCATAAAAAGCAGGAAGTCCCATTTCTTTGTATAAGGGTTAAGACTACAAACGAGGAGCTCTTTTCCAAAACGCGATAAACGCCATTTAAAAAAAAAAAAAGAGTTTGTCATGTCATTTTGCTGTGTACTGAACCTTTTCACTGTTCCATCAACGTCTCATGCCAAATCGCTATATTTCCTTGTTTAAAATGTACTGCAAGATGCAGTTTCTTTCCAAACCGCGATAAACGCCAAACCTATTTTTAGCCTAAACGCGATAAATCCACTTGACTAATCAGAATTCGGTGAGCGTTCTATCTAATCCAACATCGGCGCGCTGAACAGAGGTTTGTTTATGTTCATTCATTCCTCAAAATGAGTGCTTTAAACGGTGATAACACTTTTGATGGCCTTGATGAGCCATTGAGACCTACACCCGGGGGTAGAAAACGCCGACTGGACAAAGAAAATCATACAAAAAAAAAAGAAGGTTCATCACTCGGGTGGCGCGTTAAGTGGAATGTCAACACAAGCTGCCAAAGGTTTCTGTCAGGCCGAGAGACTGTCGCCGGACGATCTGATGATAAATATCAACTATTTTACAATTTCTGTCAAAAATGGCAATCGACAATCAAGGAGGAAAAGTCGAATATCGTTTCGAAAATCGAAATTTTCATTTTATTTGTATTAATAAACTGTTTTCTGTGTCAGTGTCTGCAAAGATTAAATTGACGATCAGCATAGTGATCGCGCCTAGACAGAAATGCATGTAGGCCTAATGGATTACATCGGAGAGTATTCCTATTTCTTTTCGTTTTTAATTGTTTCGTTTAAAGACATTTCAAGCTTTCTATATATATATTTTTCTCATGTCTGTGAGGCATACGCTGAGTTTCAGTTAATTTATAATGAGATGCGCTCCAGTTCACGTGCAATGCAAGTCACTGCGCTCGCGCATCCATGTCATGATTATATTGTCTATTTGCTTCTTATTTATTAAATCCAGGCAATTGGTTGATGAAAAAATGATTAGAATTAAGATACAATTTATACAAAACGAAATTCACTTTAAAGAAAGGCTTTCTACAAAACAAAACTTAATTAAGTGACCAAAATCATGTCTGACCATGTCTCCCGGTATATATTGCGCATCTTACTCATGCTCTTCTCTTTTCATAATCAACATAGATAGATGTTCTCTTGTTGTTGTTTTTGTTTTTTTAAAAGACAAACCATCCATGTTTGTAAAAACAATGATGGATTTATAGCGTTTTGGAAAAAAAATTAATTAACTTTGAATTTATCATCAACAATATCGTTGATTAATTTAATAATCATTGTTCAACATGTTCAGACTGAGCAAAAAAAAAAACATTTTAACAGGATAAATTAAATATTCACAAAATTTGTGGGTCTAGGTAAAAAATTTAATTTTCCTGAAAACTATTGAAATGGATTTATCGCGTTTTGGAAAAGAGCTCCTCAAACATTAGCTCATCATTTATCCAGGGGGTGGACCCTCTCACGCTACAGACCTATTACAGATCAGTGGGTGGGACTTCACTTGCAGAAACTAAAAGCAATATCCGTCATCTTGTTTGGAAGCTAAGCTAACAAGCGCTGTGGAGCCAGATGGGAAGTTACGACAATGACGGAAGGAAATAAACATGATATGGAAGAAGAGGATTTTGAAAGTCTGCTGCTCGAATCCGATGTTCGTGGCTATCTTTACGAGCCGCAATATAGCGAAGAGCAGCTGAGGCTGATGGAGGAACAGGAGGCGGCAGAAGCCGAGGCAGAAGACCTGCCTGCGGGGACGAGGAGCCCGGATTGCCTCGAGTTGAGGTGGACGAGGAGCCCGGACTGGCTCGAGTTGATGCGGACGAGGAGCCCGGACTGGCTCGAGTTGAGGCGGACTGGTCGTGCCGTTCTACGTGCTTGTGTCGGCAATCCGACTGAAATATCCTGCTCCAGATAGCCAGTACTGCGGGCACCAATAAATTGAGAAAGCTCAGGAGGAGCTATTGTTGTTCCTATTATATTGTTGAAATTTTATTGTTAACATAATTATTTTTGTTGATATAATTATTTAAATATATGGTTCACATTCACGTTGTTGTTTTCCGTATTAGTGTTTTATTGTGTATTTTATTGGGTATTTTATAAGTGTATGTTAGATAAATAGTTATTGGATGACCAACATTTCACACAGTGGAACTACTAACCTACTGTTAACTTACCTTACATGATAATAGATGCCTACATTTTTTTAATTTGTATTTTGCAAGTCCAAATTGCATTATAATGTTCGGACTGAACATTCAACATAAATAGCAACGAGGAGTAATTCAATAATGATTTCGGCAACACACTAAATTTTTTTTCTGTGAAATGAATTTCAAACTCTGGCGGTACCCAGCCTTGTAGACGGAAGAGTGCTTTCTCTGAATCTGATAGGCGGATACATCATAAGCTTTGTTCTGGATTAGTGGGAGTGGCTTGCGGAGCTGTGCAATGTGGTGCATTGTGGGAGTTGTGGTTTTCAGTACAAATGCGGCCTAAAGTTACTTTCTGTCTTTACTAGAAATTTCGACTACATATATGACCCACTTTCAATAAAGATGAATGTTCCCATGGGTGAAATGCTCCTTTAATCCATAGGGTTTAATATGGAGTTGGCCCACCCTTTGCAGCTATAACAGCTTCAACTCTTCTGAGTAGGCTTTCTACAAGGTTTAGGAGTGTGTTTATTGGAATTGTTGACCATTCTTCTAGAAGTGCATTTGTGAGGTCAGGCACTGATGTTGAACGAGAAGGAATGGTTCGCAGTCTCTGCTCTAATTCATCCTATAGGTGTTCTATCGGGTTGAGGTCAGGACTCTGTAGGCCAGTCAAGCTCCTCCACACCAAACTCGCTCATCTATGTCTTTTAGGACCTTGCTTTGTGCACTGGTGCACATTGTTCAAAATGTCTTGGTATACCATGCAGTGGACAAGCGCCATGAGGGGCCAAGTCCAACCCCTGAAAAACAACCCGACACTATAATCCCCCCTCCACCAAACTTTACACTTGGCACAATGCAGTCAGGCAAGTACCGTTCTCCTGGCACTTAAAACCTAGACTCGTCCATCGGATTGCCAGACAGAAGCGTGATTTATCACTCAGAGAACACGTCTCCACTGCTGTAGAGTCCAGTGACAGCTGCTTTACACCACTGCATCAGACTCATTGCATTGTACTTGATAATGTAAGGCTTGGATACAGCTGCTCGGCCATGGAAACCCATTCCATGAATCTCTACTACACACTGTTCTTGTGCTAATCTGAAGGCCAAACAAAGTTTGGAGGTCTGTAGCTAGTGACTCTTCAGAAAGTTGGTGACTTCTGCGCACTGTGTGCCTCAGTATGCGCTGATCCTGCTCTGTGATTTTACGTGGCCTACCATTTCGTGGCTGAGTTGCTGTTGTTCCGAATTACTTCCACTTTGTTATAATACAACTAACAGCTGACCGTGGAATATTTAGTAGGAAATTTCACAAATGGACTTATTGCACAGGTGGAAACCTATCACGGTATGTAACTAACTCTAAGGAAAGTGTATATAAGATAATAATTTCAGAGCTTTATTTTATAAATTTTCTCTGTTAATATTTGATAACTGTTAAAGAGTCTTTTATTTTGGCACTTCCTAGTAGAACGTCAATTTCGCATCTAAAAAGGTGAGACTAGTTTGTGAGACGCACCCACGGAAGTAAGGAGAAAAAGATCACATTTCGGTCTGAAATTGTATAGCCTAAAGCTCTTCAAGGATAATTTAAGCACCTAGCTGGAACGGGAACAAGGTATTGTGTGTTTAACTTGTTTTAATGTTAATCCATTTAACTGTGAAGAAGTGTTTGAATGTATTATCTCTCGTCATGTGAAGTCAAGCTAACGTAGTTTTTTTTTTTTTTTAGCATTGTTAATACTACACGGGTAACGTCACTAAATGTCTTTATAAATGACTGTTTGTACGGTTAATTAAGCCTTCGGGTAATGTTTGTTTGTAAGAGCTAATTTTATGTTATTCATCTGTCCCGTAGCTCTTACGTTGTTTCAAGAAGAAAGTTTGAAATGAAAGGAAAGTAGATTTGTGTTTAACCAAGGCTGACGTGACGGCTGAACATAAATAAAGGCTTCTGGAAACATCAGTACGCTTCACCATTGTCTGGCTGGGGGTTTGCTACAGTAAGAGCTTGACCCGCATCGATATCGACGACGACTCGTTGTCTACTACGGACCACGGAGGGTCTTCACGGCGCCGGCTACAGCTTCCGCGACATCGCCACGAGGTGTCAACGTGACTCATCGGGCGGCATCCTCGCGTCTCGCGCCTAGGGTTGCCACCTTCAGTGTGGCAAAATAAGGGACACCCATTCACGGCCCCCAATCACAATAATTTATGGTCTGATCTAGGGCTGCACGATTTGGGGAAAATGTCATATTGCGATTATTGAGGTCAATATTGCAATTGCGATATAATAAACAAATGGTTTCATGAGTCAACTTGTTTGGTTCTAAAGCAAATGCACTCACAGATTAGTGATTATTCTGAAATGTGTATTTCTCAACTCAAACTAGCAATAACAGCTAAATAATTGATAACACCTATAATGATAAATAGCTATCAATTTTTTAAAACATTTATTAGGCTTAAAAAAATATAACAGCTTTTAATTTAAGTGAACTTCAAACAATCCTCACATAAACCCATTATAAATGTCATATTTACCTAGCTGTGACCTTCCTGTCTAACAGGTAGGACATATACAGAAATTGAATAAAGTTATTAAACAGTCTACGCTGCATAAATTATAAATATATAGACTAATCCTTTTTAAAGCTAATTACTGACAGAAAGCTTTATTGATAGCTGGCCCTTTAAGAGCGCTGCTGACAGAGACGCGGATCTCACACTCGCCTCATTCTCTCACAACTCTTTATGTCCATCATAAGACTGCTGCTCTTATGTTATGAAAATACTTGACAAATGACATTTTGGCATAATTGTGTGTGTTATTGTTCGTTCAAGCGCGAAAGAGAACTGTATTCTTTCGCGCGGTCTGTGCATGCGCTACTGGCGCGCGTCTTTCTGTGAGTCACATTCAGGACATTCACTAGCAGCGCGCTCTCTTTTGACTTGTCGTGTATTGGTTTAAAGCAGGTTTGAAGTTTTTATTCAACTATGTGTGGGCCTTATGTAAAATACGGGACAAATCGCGTCCCTTATTGATTTGATACGGGACGCATCATTTTACTTGTAAATACGGGACGATTCCGTATTTTAAGGGACGGGTGGCAACCCTACTCGCGCCTGACCTACTTTGGACAGCGGTTTCACGAATTCGATGCAATGGTCAAGTACAGTCACACTCACGGACATTGATGCAGGACTGTGAGTATTAACCCATTATTATACTGTCTATAGTTCAGCAATAAGGCGAACAACGGATGAATGGCTTCTTGGACTGAACATTTAATGCTCAACGGCTCATTAAGGAGAGCAACAAAATAAACTCTGGTTGCATTTTACACTCCTGCCTGCATACATCCACATGGACTCTTTCTAATTAAGAACTCGTATACATTTTTCGGACTTTGCATCTGTCTTATTTGTTAACTGTGGTTATTGAAGACTTTACATTTACATTTCTCACACTTTGGGTTTAAGAACTTTGATAACTTTGTTTATCGTGGTATTTACATTGACATTTACAGTTATTTGAGTGTTTATATGTAAATGCATGTGTGCTAGCTATTTAATCTGATGTTTTATGTTTTTGCTGTTCATAACAAGGGCTTGATTATATCTTCTAAAGGGGTCGTCTTCTGCCATTAGAGCTAAGAAAAAAAAAAAAGAAAAAAAATTAGATGATAATGTCAGAGTCAGGTAATGAGAAGGAGGTGGAGGAGCAGATGGTTGGTTATCAGCATGAAGATTTACAAAGTGAAGCCCACATAATGGTAGACTCATCAGAGAGACCGTGTCTGAAGGAAACAAATGAAGCTAAACAACAACATCTAACTGACCTCCAAGGCAAGCTTAATAAGGATGATAATGCTTTCGAAGGTCCTAGACGCTCTGAACGCACACGCCATCCCACAGAGAAGATGCGCGTACATCAATATGAAGAGGCCAAGAAAAAAGAGAAAAGGCTGTATGCCATGTACGAGCAGTGGAAGCTCCACACACGCAAGGCAAGAGATCAGTTAAAGACTTATATGTCAGAGAGTCAGCTCTGGCCTCTCATTGAAGAGCTTAAGAAAGATAAAGAAGACATAATGACCATTTATTATGAAATTCGAAATCTCACCACACCCTCCACTGACATAAGAAGAAGAGTTGATACGTGTGAATCGGTGACCACAGAAATCACCAACATTGCCTACAACAGAGCTATAGATGATGAAAGCGAGTTTAATGAACAGCAGGAAAGACACCGCCTTCACGAACTGCTCCGCCATGACTATGCAAAGTCTGTCTATGGATCCGCAGCTTCTTCGATAAGTCACAGCCAATCCGACAGCCACTGCTCCATAACTACATCCATGACAGCAAAACGCGCGGATGCAGCAGCTGAACTAGCAGTAAAAGAAGCAAATTATCAGATGCTGCTAGAGGAAGAAAGGCAAAAGGAATCTATAAGGGAGTTAGAGGAACAACAACGCAAAGCTCTAGAGGCACAAAGGCGTGAGTTGGAGCGGTTGCAGGCAGAGAAAGAGATACGGGCAGCTCAAGCCAAGTTGAAGATCTACGATAAGGAGACAGAACACAAGGATGCAAACTATGTTAAAAAGGAAAGGAACATGGAAGCAAAGAATGTGCCTGTTACTACAGTGCCCCTCTCTCAAGTCGCATCACCCCGTTATACAGACATTCCCTCTCTCGCTCAGATTCTTCAAGACAACATAGCCTTAAATAGGCTTCCTGTTCCTGAGCCATTTGTCTTCAATGGCGATCCCATACAATTCATTGAATGGAAGGCAGCATTCACCTCACTCATTGACCAAAGGGCAATCACACCAGCTGAAAAACTATACTACCTGAAAAAATACGTTGGTGGCCCAGCACGGCAGGTTTTAGATGGCAACTTCTACCGAAATGACAATGAAGCCTACCGAGACGCCTGGGACAAACTAAATCGTCGCTTTGGCCAGCCATTCGCCATTCAGAGAGCATTCAGAGAGAAGCTCACCAACTGGCCGAGAATTCCATCAAAGGATGCTGAAGGACTGAGACGCTTCTCAGATTTTCTGAATGCCTGTCAAGATGCCATGCCTCATGTCAAGGGTCTCGACATATTAAATGACTGTGAAGAAAATCAGAAGCTCGTACACAAACTACCAGACTGGGCAGCTTTACGCTGGAACCGACAAGTCACGCAAAGCCTAAATGAAAGCCAAGAATTCCCAAGTTTCAAGGAATTTGCTAGATTCACATCAACTGAAGCTGAGATTGCTTGCAATCCCATTACATCCTTTTATGCCCTTCGTTCATCAGATTCTAGCACTGAGAAGAGAAATCCCAGAGACGTGAAGAAAAACAAGGCCAGTGTTTTTACCACTCAAACAGTCACTGACAATGAAAACCACAAGTCAGAACAGAGGAAGGTTAAGACTTCATGTATCCTTTGTCAAGATAATAGACACCAGCTTCATGCATGCTCCAAGTTCACTGAGATGGTGTTGGTTGAGCGACGCAACTACATAAAAGAGAAGAAACTCTGCTATGGATGCCTGAAACCCGGCCACAGTGTGAGAGACTGCCGTCATCGTCATTTCTGTGACCACTGCAAGGGAAAACATCCTACAGCCCTGCATGATGACAACTATAAAAGAGAAAGGTCTACATCAGAACCAGAGACAAAGCGACGTGCTGCTGCAACGTCACTCAGTGTAGCAGGTGAAGGGTCATCCAACACATCCATGGTGATACCAGTCTGGGTTTCATCTAAAAAAGATCCAACTACTGAGAAACTTGTCTATGCGTTACTCGACACTCAAACCGACACTACGTTTATTGATCAAGAAGTGAGTGATGGTCTTAATGCTGTCAAGTATCCAGTGAAACTGAAGTTGACGACTATGAGTGGTAAGGACACAGTTCTCACAAGCGAAAGTGTTTCTGGCCTTCGTATTAGAGGATATAGTTCTGCAATTCAAGTCGATCTTCCAGTCGCCTATACAAAGGACTGCATACCCGTTAACCGCTCTCACATTCCCACTTGTGAGACGGCTAAACAATGGAGTCATCTTGCAGAAATAGTGGATGAAATCCAACCACTGAAGGACTGTGTAGTAGGCCTTTTGATCGGCTACAACTGCTCAAGAGCTATGGCACCAAGGCAAGTCCTTTTAGGAGGAGATGAGGAACCCTATGCTGTAAGGACGGATTTAGGATGGAGTATTGTAGGGCGCTCATTACAAACCCACGATGCGTTGAGCACGCGTCATCTGTGTCACAGAATTACAGTTAAGGAGCTACCTCCGGTAACTCCTATCGACGTCATTCGCATTCTAGAGTCTGACTTCAAAGATGGCAGTGACGACAGCAAAATTGTGTCACAAGACGACATCACATTCCTCAACATACTGGATAAGGGAATAAGGAAAAATATACATGGCCATTATGAAATGCCTCTGCCTTTTAAAACCAGACCCAGCTTGCCTGACAACAAAGGCTCAGCTATGACACGTCTCCTTCACCTTAAAAGGAAATTGCAACGTGATGAAAGGTATAAGGAGCATTATGTTGAGTTCATGGAGGAAGTCATCGGAAAGGGAGATGCTGAGCAGGTCAAGGAAGGTGGGAGTGAAGGTGAGAGATGGTACATTCCCCATCATGGTGTGCATCATGCAAAGAAGCCGGATAAACTTCGTGTGGTGTTCGATTGCTCAGCCAGATACAAAGGAACAAGCTTGAATGATCACCTCCTCTCGGGACCTGACATGTTGAACAACTTAAGTGGAGTTCTCATCCGTTTTCGACAGCACCCCGTGGCATTGATGTGCGACATTCAGAAGATGTTCCATCAGTTTCATGTGGACGAAGCTGATCGCAACTACCTGCGCTTTCTTTGGTGGAAGCAAGGAGACTTGAACTCACCGCCCAGCGAGTTTCGCATGAAAGTGCATCTGTTCGGTGCAGCTTCCTCTCCGGGATGTGCAAACTATGGGATGAAACATCTAGCTAAGGAGAATCGCGACATCTACACTCAAGGCTCGAGATTTGTTATGAGGGACTTTTATGTAGACGATGGGCTCGTAAGTGTTGAAAACACTGAAGATGCTATTCAGCTTGCCAGGGAAGCTCGTGAACTCTGCGCCATGGGTGGTCTCCGACTACATAAGTTTGTGTCTAACGACAGAGAGGTACTAGAGAGTATACCACCCTCCGAACGAGCAATCAACGTGAAGGATATGGACCTCGCGTTTGATGATTTGCCACTTGAGAGAGCTCTCGGGATTCAATGGGATGTGGATTCTGACCACTTCAGGCTTAACGTCAGTCTCAAGGAGCAGCCTGCAACATGACGCGGGATTTTATCTACAGTGGCTTCTCTGTACGATCCTCTTGGGTTTGTGGCGCCAGTAGTCCTCAAAGCGAAGATCATTCTTCAGGAGATGTGCAGACGGGGCACTGGCTGGGACGATCCTCTCACTGATGAGCTTCGCCCAAAATGGGAAAGATGGAGAAGTGATCTGGCCCACCTAGATAATTTCACCATATCCCGTACCTACTCACCTGCTGGATTTGGAAGGGTCTCAAAGACAGAGCTGCATCACTTCTCTGATGCCAGTATGAAGGGTTACGGTCAGTGTTCATACCTGCGACTCCAAAATGAAGAGGGAGATATTCATTGTGCCTTAGTTGTAGGAAAATCACGTGTCTCTCCAACCAAGGTCACAACCATCCCAAGATTAGAATTGACGGCAGCAGTCGTTTCCGTGAAAATAAGCAACATGCTCAAGGAGGAATTGGGATGTATTAACGCGGAGGAGTTCTTCTGGACCGACTCTAAAGTGGTCTTAGGCTATATAAGAAACGAAGCACGACGATTCCACATGTTTGTGGCTAACCGCGTTCAGAAGATTCAGCTTAGCACAGCCCCACAACAGTGGCGATATGTCCCAACAAATGAGAATCCCGCTGATCATGCTTCTCGGGGCTTAACTGCCAGTGAGCTTTTGTCATCTACCTGGCTCACTGGGCCCGAGTTCTTATGGAACAAGGAAATAAAGCTGGCTACAGATGAGGTACCAGAGTTAACAGTCGGAGATCCAGAGGTCAGGAGTGCTCTGGCGCTTAGTACAAAAACCACTGAACGCGTGAGCCTCGTTGATCGCTTGTCCAAGTTCTCATCTTGGTCGCTAGCTACGCGGGCGGTTGGACGCATCCTCAGGCGCATAAGCAAGAACAGATCAAACAGTCTCACCACTGTAACAGAACGAGCAGAGGCAGAACATTGCATAATCAAAGATCTGCAGAAAAATGTGTATCAAGAAGAGTTGAAACTGCTGAGTAAAGGGATCCCTCTACCATCTCACAATCCGTTACATGCTCTTGATGCTTTTCTCCATGAAGACGGTGTCCTCAGGGTGGGAGGGAGACTGTGCAACTCCTCTCTTTCCTACTTCATCAAGCACCCTGCAATCATTCCCAAAGATCATCATATCACAAGGATGATTATTGCCTATCACCACGAAAGGATGAAACATCAAGGTAAAGGTCTTACCATTAATGAAATAAGACGCAGCGGCTACTGGATTAAAGGAATCAACCGGGCAGTCGCTTCCTACATTCGTCAATGTGTCACCTGTAGACGGCAACGCAAACCTACGGAAGAGCAAAGGATGGCCGATCTACCCCCTGAACGGTTGGAACCATCACCCCCCTTCACCTTCTGTGGCATGGACTGCTTCGGGCCATTCCTTACAAAACAAGGAAGAAAGGAGAACAAAAGGTACGGCCTTCTTTTCACTTGCCTTAGCTCCCGTGCTGTTCATATTGAGATTCTTGAAGACATGTCGACAGATGCCTTCATAAATGGCCTCCGATGTTTCATCGCCATACGTGGTGCTGTTCGTCAGATCAAGTCTGATCAAGGAAGCAACTTTGTCGGTGCCAAAAATGAGCTTAGAGAAGCTTTAAAGGAAGTCGATGCAGACCGTCTGGCTGTATTTCTTGCAGAGAAGCAATGCGATTTCAGCATGAACGCACCCCATTCCAGTCATGCAGGAGGGGTGTGGGAAAGACAAATAAGGACAGTGAGAAGCATTCTAAGGTCCACTCTTGCCCTTTCCTCTGGTAGACTAAATGATGCTTCGCTACGGGCCTTTTTCTATGAAGCCATGGCTATAGTCAACAGTCGTCCTCTGACTGTTGACAACCTCAGCGACCCTCATAGCCTTGAACCACTCACTCCTAATCATCTTCTGACAATGAAATCTGTTCAGGCCTTACCCCCTCCAGGTGAATTCGTCAGAGAAGATGTGTATGGCAAGAAAAGGTGGAGACATGTTCAATACCTCGCAGAACAGTTTTGGAGTCGCTGGAGAAAGGAATACCTGGCCAACATTGCTCTCAGACAGCGCTGGCATGCTCCAAGGAGAAATTTACAAGTTGGAGACATTGTAATCATGAAGGGAGAGGATGTGCACAGGAATGAGTGGAGATTGGGTAGAGTTTCAGAAAGAACTATTGACGAAGATGGACTTGTACGGAGAGTTAAAATCCAGCTTGGTGACAGGAAGCTTGGCAAAAAAGGAGAGCGTCTTCACAAGGTGTCCGAAGTTGAGCGCCCAGTCCAGAAGCTTGTCCTGCTGCTGGAGACTAGCTAAATCTGCTCCCTCCACTTCATAGCGCATAATATTACATAGTTATGTCAAAGTTGAAAACTTAAGTTAGAAACTTAAAGATAAGTTATCTTAATTCTTAAACAGGCTCAAGGGAAGACAATTTTCAGTTAAAATCATTCGTGTCTAATGCAGACCGTGTACCGCTCCATTATTCACTCATGATTGGTGGGAGTGTAACTAACTCTAAGGAAAGTGTATATAAGATAATAATTTCAGAGCTTTATTTTATAAATTTTCTCTGTTAATATTTGATAACTGTTAAAGAGTCTTTTATTTTGGCACTTCCTAGTAGAACGTCAATTTCGCATCTAAAAAGGTGAGACTAGTTTGTGAGACGCACCCACGGAAGTAAGGAGAAAAAGATCACATTTCGGTCTGAAATTGTATAGCCTAAAGCTCTTCAAGGATAATTTAAGCACCTAGCTGGAACGGGAACAAGGTATTGTGTGTTTAACTTGTTTTAATGTTAATCCATTTAACTGTGAAGAAGTGTTTGAATGTATTATCTCTCGTCATGTGAAGTCAAGCTAACGTAGTTTTTTTTTTTTTTTAGCATTGTTAATACTACACGGGTAACGTCACTAAATGTCTTTATAAATGACTGTTTGTACGGTTAATTAAGCCTTCGGGTAATGTTTGTTTGTAAGAGCTAATTTTATGTTATTCATCTGTCCCGTAGCTCTTACGTTGTTTCAAGAAGAAAGTTTGAAATGAAAGGAAAGTAGATTTGTGTTTAACCAAGGCTGACGTGACGGCTGAACATAAATAAAGGCTTCTGGAAACATCAGTACGCTTCACCATTGTCTGGCTGGGGGTTTGCTACACGGTACCACGCCTGAATTCACTGAGCTCCTGAGAGCGACCCGTTCTTTCACAAATGTTAGTAGAAGCGTCTGCATGCCTAAGTGCTTGATTTTATACAGCTGTGGCCATGGAAGTGATTGGAACACCTGGATTCAATGATTTGAAGGGGTGTCCCAAGGCCGTTTCTCAATACCAAGTACGCAAACTTCGGACTTGCGTCCTTGGTAGTTTGGACTTGCCAAGTTCGACTCTGAAGAACGAACTCCAGAGGACGAGAGGACGCAAGTCCGGTAATTCTGCAAATGGAACAGCGGCGTTCTCGTCACGTCACTCAGCACGCTCTGGCTACTTCGGTTATCTCTTTATGTACGGTATATTTTAGGCAACAATCAAACGAAATATGCTACAACTCTGCCTCTTTTCGTCAACAATAAAACGAAATATTTTATAAAACACCACTCTGCCTCTTTTCATTAAAAAAAAAATCTTAAACATATTAGCCTAAATGGCCACACAATTGTGGTTCAGGCAACGCGTACATTAATTATCTTCACTGCATATTTATAACAACATGAAATATTAAAACACAACCCTGCTTCTTTTTAATTTAATTTTAAAAATATGAAACATTCTTGATTTTTATTGAGATTTGTCAAACAGAGACAGGGTTGTGTCATTTTATTTTACATATAGTGAAGAGAATGTTAAAATAAATATAAAAAATATATCTATTTTAAAGTAGGCCCTATATAAAATAAAATTACACAACCCTGTCTCTTTTTGTTAAATGTCAGTTTTACTGATCAATAATATCCAGTATAAAGGTATAAGTAAAAGGTATAAGAAGCTAACTTACAATGAGAAATTAAGCAAACAATTAGGCTACAAAGTTAAATAGCCTAAATATATAAAGTTATGAAACTTCACTTTGCCCTCAGCCAAAACGATTTGCCATGGAACAAATATAGATTAATGAGTGAGACCAAAGATCGACACAAGACGAATATACGTCATGTTTATCCACTAGACTAGAGACACCAGAGCCAGCGGCACACGTCAGAAGCACTAGCCGAGGAAAAGCTGTTCCATTCGGGGTTAATGAGCGTTGAACAACCGGTGCTCGCCTGGATCTCACAACTCCGAAAGCCTCAGATACATTTTTCAAATAGGCGCTATCTTTACAAACAAACCACAGATTTGAGCTTTAAACAACTACATTCTCGCCTGAAACACTCTTAAAATTACAGTTCATGACACAATAACAGTAGTATTTTAATATTACGCGGGTTTTCTCCTCTGGTATTGACGCTTGCTGGTTGGTGCGAGATGCATTCTGGGATACATGGCTGTCTCAAGTCCGCACAAGTCACCTCTCGATGCATCCTCGGTAAAAGGGGCGGATCAAGAACACATCCGGGGATTTGAACTGGACTTGGCAAGATGTGAACTTTGAATTGGGACAGTACTTGGGCAGCGACCGATGACGTTTCACAAGTCAACAAGAACACAAGTACAGACAAGAACGCATATTGAGAAACGGCCCAAATCTTTTGCCAATATAGTGTATATGTGTGTGTGTGTTAAGTATATGTTAAGTATAAACCTCCTGAAAACCTGAAATAGCACCGTGCTTATTGTGACATTTAAACTATGAATGGAATTTAATGCTCGCCCTGGGCATACCTTTACATGTCTGACAGAGTTGCGTGATGTTCAGATGTGTGGTCTGGTTTCTGACAGGATTGTTGATCACACAGCTGTATGTGTTGTTATCCTGATATTCCACATCCAGAGGTAAAGAGAGACTGATGCTGAGATCACACACACTGATGCTGGACAATACACTGATTCCTGCGTACCAGGAGAGAGTCACATGACTCACATTCAACACTGAACACACCAGTGAACAATACTGGGTTGATGATCTCTCTGACGAAGAACACTGAGAAGAGTCACTGGTGATAACAGGAACAGGCAGAGGAGCTGGAAAACATGTTTTATTTAGTAAGTAAATGTAAATTAATATGTTCTTGTAATGTGGGCAAACTCAGACACGAGGGGAAGCAGAATCCAAATGAAGTAATAATAATAAGCAAAATACACAAAACACAGAAACCTCACACCATTATAACCGAATACAAACTAAGAATTGTCCACATTACAAAACAAAAGCACAAATACATAACAACCTTACAGAAAAAATAAAGCTTGCAATACATATTAGTTTAAAAAAAAAACTGTTTTAAGAAAGGATCTTGAGTTATAAAATACAAAAGTAGATGAGAAATACCTTCTAGTCTATTTTTTGTGCCATATTCATGATTCACTACAACGAGATCAATAATACGCTTCACATCCCTCTATACATATTATAAAAAAATAAAATTAAGTCAAATTTTTTCTCACCATAGACAGTAACATTGAATGTCTTGTCCAACTTCCTTTTGTTGCTGATGAGCTGTAGTTTATAGAGTCCAGTGTGTTCAGTTCTGATGTTTCTGATGGTCAGAGATCCAGTTTGATTGTCTATCTGGAGTTTTTTCTCAAATATTGTATTACTGTCATCTATATAGATCTTCTTTCTGTGGAGCTCAGCTAAACGAGTCTTTTGAGGTCCAAACATCCACACTACCTGTTCATCACTCTGTATTTCTGTAACATCAGGGTTTAAAATGACAGAATCTCCCTCCATCACTGACACTGACTTCACTGCATCTGTATCAGCACCAAACACACCTGAAACATGCCATGAAATGTAATGAAAAAGGGTTTACAAATAGGAGTGATTTATTAAAATAATTTACTAATAGTAATAGCAAGTACTAATAATAATACAAATAATACAAAACTGTAACAATGTTAGATTTACGGGAACAAAAATAAATAAATTGCATAAAGTTAACATACCAAAATTTTTAAATTTGTTACTCAGACTATATAGGTCTAATTCAAGTATAAAATAACACAGTAAACATTAAATAAGTAACATAAAAAGCAATACATTAAATGATAGTCTATACTTTTTTGTTAGAATATTTTCAATTTACAAAATTAAATGTACTTTCTTTTAAAATATATTGTTATTACGGTGAGGTAACTTTATAGCCAAACATTTTTTTACTATACCATTATCTTTTGAGTTTTATACTAGCAGCTCTCTACTTCTGAAGAAACTCTGAAGAAACTCTTGACATATTCTTATATTCACTGGAAAACATATCTTAAATATTGCAGAATAGATAATTAGAGGGTGCAAGGGACGGGTGCTTATTGGAAATGTTAATAATTGTTATTAGGCCTACTATAGTTCAGGTCAGTTAGCATATGTTTAGTGTTAATTAATCGTGGTTACGTTAAATGGCTGTTTCTGTGGAGATAGTGTTCCGGTCGTGATTCTGTTGAAGTTATATGATGTAGCCTATATGTGTCCAACAATGAAAGGACAAAGAATGTTGCACTTGCACTCTTGGTGAAGAAAGATTCCCAAAGACTGATCATACACTGATCCTGGTCATACTTCCATCAATGCAACTATGTTACGTCGACTGTGGTAGACAAGCCTTTATCTATTCCATATCCGTTAAATCCACAATGTAAACCTAACATTTGTTCTTGGTCACGTAACACGACGTTAGCTATACATGCCAAAAGTGTAGATAGAGATGGTAGATCGTTATCTAAAGGAGAATTATAAGAGAATAAATATCATCTTTCTGTTTTAAACGCAACAAAATAAAGTCGAATTAAGTGACAGAAACACTTACCATCCATGACCAGCAGACAAAGACACAAGAACGTTGTTTTTCTAATAATAATCCTTAACATTTTGTCGTAAAGATAACTGAATTCCACATAATGGGTTATAAGAACGACCAAGTAGCCTATCCGATGGACAAACAGCAGGAACACGGAATGTAGCATTCATATGTTAAGTATCTAACGCACGATCAATGTTTACATATTTAATTTTTTGTCATAAAATCGATAATTAAGAATTATCTTTTTCTCGACGAAGCCTAAAATAAAAATAAAAAAAGTCATATGCAGGGCGTTTAAGCCGACCTCACTCTTTTTAGTCCCGCCCTTGACTAGGCTATTACAGAGAGAAGTAGCCTAGTTTTCTGTTCCATTGATTGTACTGTGCATTTAGTCTATTATGCGATTTAGGTCTAGGTTTTTTAAGGAAAATTATCCCTATTTTATTAATTATGTGCAAAGTTTTCTTTCACTGTTTTAAAATTATAAATAAACTATTTAACATCTTAGGATTTTGTTCACTCTGTCTTTTACCTGGAAAATGGTACTGTATGGTACAGTACTGTGTTTTGGAACATAGATGTTTTGCGGCCGGTCTAAGCTTATGATCTTGGACCAGCACAGTCGGTAATTCCAGTTTAGATTGTCAAAGCTGGTTTTTGTAACATATCAGCATGATAATACTATACTAACATATGCTTGATGCACTCTTTTAACTTTAGTATTTGCCTCTTCTAGAGCTTTTTAAAGCGTATATGGTAGTATTAATGTCAGGCCATCGAAAGCACCTCATCCACCAGTACCGCACATGCACATGCCACCACGCATCCATCTCTCAAACTCATTGTTGTGCACAACTTGCATGTTCCACTGGTACAAACCACACACTTTATAGGTACAGCAGTACCCTGACCTAGATTATGTAAAGTGAGATTACATTACATTTATGAAAGGCGAGGTGATAAAACTGGTTAAAGTTGCACATATGCTTTGAATAGTTCAGAAAATGTATTGGACTTTATTTGTTAATTCAAAAAAAATTACATAATTCAAGCATGTTTGTGATTAAAGGATGACGTGCAGTGCAAGCTCTACAATCTAAATGATAAACCATGTTACAGTCTAATGATCAGTGCGGTTTTCAGCTCTTCTCTGAACCTGAAGCCCCTTCCTCTTCTTTTCCTCTCTGCAACAAAAACCCAAAGCCAACTGAGGCCTCTGATCTGACTCAACCATCAGAGATCTCAATGATGTCTTTGTGATGTTTGCAGAGAAAGAAAGATGCAGAAGTTCTCACAGCTCAGGCCTAAGGTCCCCATCGGGGCAGTGCGACTCACAATAGATGATTCTGATAAATATCAAAGCAATAATCAGCAGTGTACAAAAATTATCAGATCGGGACAACCACAAACCTAATTATTATATAGGTTGCAGTGGCTGAAGCGTCGATGAAACCATGTCTTACATCACGTTCGAGTGACCACTTCCTGTTGAGATGCAGGGAGGAAAAAAAAGGTCAAAGCCAAAACGCAGTGTGCACACAGTCGTCCTTTTTCCTCACAAACTAGTCACCCTTCTGTGTTAACTTTTGTCATTTACGGACACCCAAAGTTGTGATAGCAAATGACAAAATGTGTGTAGATAGTATTTTAAAATGCAAATTAAATTATTCAATGAAAAATTTCACCAGGTTTTGGATATTATTCGTAAAATAAAATAAAATAAATAAATAAATAAACTCAAAGTTTACAGTGAGATGAAAGAATAAAACCAGTGTCTGATTGAGGGGGTAAAAAAGCAAATAATATATAAAGTGTATTAATAATCATCATGGTGACTGCTGATGTCAAGCTCTTTTGACAGTTAAGATGTAGTTTAATGATAGCAGAGCTGTATACTGTAAATATGTTGTGCCGGCAGTGTTTTGTAAGCAGTTTTAAATCACATGATTCACTAGTGATGCGTGTTGTAATTCAGCTCTTAAAACGGTTTCTAAATCTCAGGATTGTTTGTCATTTACAGAAAAATGCTAATAGTCTCAGACGGATCTAAAAAAAAAACTAAGTTCACACATTTTTCACACTTTGGGTTCTGGTAGGCCACCGTTTCCTGTAGATCAGAGAGATAGTGTTATACAGTCCTATTAGATTTACGCTGAGTAATCTAATGTAATGTTTATGTGTTGAACCACTGCTTTTTAAAGAAGTGATATTTTGCCTTTCAAAAAGTCCCTTGTTTTCATTTGTTCTAGTCATCTCTTTGATTCAGACTGACCAAAGCTTCTATCACTAAACAGACAGTACAGGGAAGGGCTTCCATGTTTTGTCACTTAATGTTTTGCCTACCTTATTGTCGAGCCATGGTTGCCAAGTTACCGTTACCATATGGCCAGTGATATCTGATATCATTGACTTTTGTTTGCATACTGTGCGATACATCAGGATCACATGAAACATAAAGGACGGTGGAAATTTTTCATTCTGCATTACATGGGCACCAGACCCTCAGCTTCTCCAGTGTTTCCACACTCATTAACCATTTCTAATGATAAACTTCCTCAGTAACTGAAAGCATCCATTACACTCAGAGGATGATGGCTGTTAATGGAAGCCTAAGGGAGGAGCCCAATGTTTATCCTGTAACTTGATCTGTCTCCATAAGTGTGGTCTGATTTACATCTTCAAAATCCCCATGATCTGTAGGGTTTGGTTTGATGGGCTTAGATGTAGGGAATGTTTAAGTAGTGTACATAAAAAGTGGGATTCCCTGATGTTTCCAATGTTCAGTACCAGTACTCTTATCACTGATCATGTAATGGAGGAGGGGTTTAGTGATAAAATGTTGCTTATAAATCATACACCATTTCCTCATTTTGAGACCACCTCCTTTCCTTTCAAACTGTCGACTTCCTTGTTCTGTAACGGATCTGTCTGTTCAGATGTCATTTATGTGGAATCAAAAATGATACAGAATATTAGGAAACATGTGCGAGGTACAGGAGAAACTGCAGATCTGTACATGCACATCAATAGGAGTTTCGTATTTTTATCTTGGTCTGTCACCGTTTCACTAACCAAACCGCATCCTGTGTCAGAGGTCTCCAGGCAGACCATGAAGTGACTGTGTGCTTTAAAAAGACCCAACTTCCTCTGACAATGAAGAGCAGTCTACCATGTTTGTCCTTTCCTCTACAAATATTGACTTCTGGTCCCTGTTCAAAGAAACACACCTGTAACCGATGGAACAATGAAGTACGTTAAACAGAGTGCAGATTCCCAGCATTAGACTAGCTATCACATTTCTTTCTCTGCCCTCCCCCTCTCTCTCCGTCTTCCGTGCACTGTTTATCTCCTAAACACAGGAAGATGGAGCTGGGGGAATTTCCATGGAAAAAAAAAAGGAAAAAAAAAGTGCAGCTGCATCACGTGAAACTGCAGTAAGCAGCCGCCAAGGGGTTCTGACGCAAGCCATACAACCTCAAGCTTAGGAGGAACATAAAAGAACAGACATTTTCTATTTAGAAGGAACCCCCCCACCCCCACCCCCCAAAAAAAAAAAAAAATTCTGAGTTTCTTTCTTCTGCTGAACAAAAGAAGATATTTTGAAGAGTGTCGATAATCAAACATTTGATGGGTCCCTTTGACTTCCATAGTATGAAAAAAACTGTTTGGTTGCCGACATTCTTCAAAATATCTTCTAACTTGAGGTTGAGTAAATGATGACACATTTTTCATTTTTTGGTGAACTACCCCTTTAAGAGCACACCCAGTGTCGTCTTTGCTTTCAAAACCATAGTTTTCAGTAGACACAAATAAAGTCCTTCACTACTAAACAAACTCATTTCACATTTCAATTCACATTGTATAGCGCTTTTCACAATACAGCAAAATACGTTTCAAAGCAGCTTTACAGAAAATCTATGCAGACATTACAATTCAGAGTGATCTATTATCAGAGAGGTGAGCTGTGTTCAAGTTATAGGCTATTTCAGAAACGTCCATATAATATGGTTAGCTAATAATGTATTAATTTAGGGCAGAGGCAATGAGGTAATTGAGGCAATGAATACATGTTAACAAATGTTAACATGTTGCTCTGACCTCGTTGGTGATGAAGAGTTTTGAGAGGTTGATTAAGCAGGAGTTACTGAAGCAGGTAGAGGAGCAGTTAGACCCTCTCCAGTTTGCTTACAGGGCTAGCAGAGGTGTTGAGGATGCAATACTTACATTGTTAAATTCCCTTTATCAACATCTGGAATCCTCTAAAACTCATGCGAGGCTCCTTTTTATTGACTTTTCCTCAGCATTTAATACCATTCAGCCCTTCTTGTTGGCTGAGAAACTTCAATCTCTTTTTAACTTGAATTCTAATTTAATTTGCTGGATTCTGGATTTTCTGTCAAACAGGTCGCAGTGTGTTAGGGTAAATGGTGTCTTATCCTCAATAGCCCTTACCTCCACAGGCTCTCCTCAGGGCTGTGTTCTTTCACCTTTGCTTTTTATTCTATACACAAATGACTGTAGGAGTGAGTATGAGAATAGGCACTGTGTGAAATTTGCAGATGATACTGTTATAGTGAGCCTTTTGAATAATGATGAGGATGGGCATGGTCCTGTAGTGGATGATTTTATTGCGTGGTGTGAAAACTTTTACTTGTCCATCAACGTTTCCAAGACAAAGGATATGATCATCGATTTTCGTAGAGTACAGCATAATGTTTCACAAACTGTTATTCAGAAGATGAATGTTGAGACTGTAGATGAATACAAATATTTAGGAACCATCATTGACAACAAACTATCGTTTGAGAGCAACACAATTGCTGCCTGTAAGAAGGCCCAACAGAGACTTTTCTTCTTGAGGAAGATGAAGTCATTCAGCGTGTGTAGGACTCTTATGACCTTGTTTTATCAGTGTTTTATTCAATCAGTCTTGACATTTGGTATTGTGGTGTGGTACAATGGCCTTTCAATGATTAACAAGCAAAAGTTAGTTAGGCTGGTAAATGTTGCGTCTAAGGTGGTTGGGTTACAGCTACCACAGCTACAACATATATATGATGATCGGATTCGTGGTAAGGCTAACCAAATTTTAAATTGCTCTGATCACCCACTTTATGGGGAGTTTAATTTGCTCCCCTCAGGTCGCCGTTTTAGGCTACCCATGTTACGAACCAGGCGTGCCAGGGATTCCTTTATTCCTGTGGCTATTAGGAACCTGAACTCGCTTATATGATGTCTTATGATTTTTATTTATTTATTTATGTCGTTATTCATTATGACATACTGATCTGTGTATTGCATTGTTTTTTGTCATTGGTTCTGAGGAAGGAGTGTCTCCATTGACTGATGTGTTGGTGTGTGTTCTGTGTTGTGTGTATTATGTTGTTGGCATCTGGTGGTGCTTTTATTCTGTGTTTGTTTTTAGATCCTGCTGCACACAAAATTTCCTTTCTAAGGATAAATAAAGTGGAACTGAACTGAACTGAACTGAACTGAAATGATAAGGATACATAGAAAAATCATCAGATTCAATAGAAAAGCTTAGCCAAGGCCTACTACCCGTTACTCACACATCAAACCATTTTACAAAATAGGTGAGTCTATTGTGATGATGTAGAAGCTGACACCACGTGTCACAATATTGATTGTAGTATGAGATTTTACTTTTTCGCGTTTCGTACGATGACTGAAGGGGCTGGCCTAATCTTGGAAACCGTGAAAAAGCTCTTTATTATCCCACTGCTGTCATAAAAACACCCCCCGCGATCTCTTTGGTGCGCCCCGTCAAAACCCTGCAGTCCATAACGTAGAAGTGTAAATATTTTAAAACATTAATTTTCTGCCACCTTGTGGTCGTTAGATGTTATTTCTTCATAGTGATGGTCAGGACATAAATAATAATAACTCTACCAAGTTAATGTTATTTATTTATTAATGAATAAAAACCTTTTTCATGATTTCATGATAACAGTAAATTTTACATTAGGCCTAGTAAAAAACTAAAAGTAATATCTTTATTCTCGTTCAACCATTATTATAATGGCTGCCTAGGGTAGGATTTTGTGAGTTGATGCTATAATGAACTATTTTCATTGGCAGAGAGAGAGAGAAAGAGTAAATACTACTGTAGGCCTCTGCTGCACCCAATTGTGTACGTTAAATGTTATTTATTATAGGACGACCAGAACAGAAATATACCAATAAGATATTAATGTACTAGCTGAGAAGAATTAAGTAAATAAAGAGTAAATGTCAGACTCTTGTTAGTATGTAGGCTATATATATATATATATATATATATATATATATATATATATAGGCTATATATTTATTAATTAATTAATGAATTGAATATATTTTGTATTATTACTCTCAACATTACATAATCATTTTAGCTAAAAGCAAAAAAAAAAAAAAATTATTAGTAGGAATACTTATTGTTAGTAATGGTTTGCATGATCAAATATCATTCTATTTTGTGGAGCGGGAAACAGAAAACTTGTGGAGTTGCATCTGAATGATAGTGATAGCCCTTGAGTAGTGAGGGGAAATTGCTGTAGCTCCACTTTCGAGCATTGACGTGAAAATGCACTACCCAAACTTAAACGGTTGTGATTCATGAACCCTTTGGACTTAAGGCTCACGGTTGGTCTCTTTTAAAAGAAAACACTTGGCAGATGATTGCTGAAGTAGAATACATTAATAGAATTAAATTATATAAAAGTAATTGAAGTTTAAGTTTATTGTTATGAAAATATTTTTATTTTATTTCATTAAATATACATTTATACATTAATATAGGTTTCAGCCTAAAAATGACAGAAAGTCAAAGCCATAATTCTAACCAAGTTGTGTTAAACATTTTAGGTCTAAATATAAAAAAATTAGCCTAGAAATCTAGACGCACCCTAGTGGCAGCAAAAATTATTTCGCAGCCAGTGTGGTCTAGCAACTCTCCATAGACGTTTTAGCTGGAAAAACCAAACTCTGGTCAGGCCAATCACATCGTCTATAGCAGGGGTTCCCAATCTTTTTTGTGCCAGGGACCAGCAAATTCATAAAAAAAATTCCAGGGACCAGTTGTCAATTTTAATGCCTCAATTTTAAGATGTATCGTTTGGATTCGGAACATATCACTGTGTAAAACAGTACAGCCTATAATTTCTTTACATATAATGAACTAGGTGGCAACAAAGGCTACTTATATGAATATACCAATCTTTTTAAACTTTCAGACCGGTTCACAAAATGTTTCCCTTTTCTCCCATACAATTAGGTCTACTTCAAAAGCAACTCACACAGCACTCACTCATAGCAGGTGGCAGAAATGGCAAATTGTATTTTACATTGAATTTTACATTGAATTTACTTCTATTGGCATGTACCAAGTTTTCACATACAAGGAATTTGCTTTGGTGTTTTGGTGCAAAATAGGGATGTTAACGTTTAATCGACGATAAGCAGGTTCATGCGCGTGCGTGCTGCTCAACCGCGAAACATGTAAGAGCGCGCCGGTTCATTACACTATCATGACTATAAGTTTGCGTGTGCATTCGCAGCCTTTTGTTTTGTGCAAATGTAAGTTGTAATATTGTGTTTATTTTGTGTAGGCCTATCTATATCTGATTTATCTCACGACATATAGGATGCATTTGGTTAAAAATTAATGTAGTAAAGTGTATGGTGATACTCTTCAGCTTCAGCGCTCGCAGCTCAAACGACACTGCACGACTAATAATGACTGTTGGTAGCCTACTGTCATATTATATAACATTATAAAGAGAACAATGTTTTAATAAAACATTGTGAATTATTTGGGTTTAGTTGCTGTGTCGCGTTGCTCCAGAAAGAGCGCGTCCACAACATGAGTCATTCTGAATGGCACGTAGTTCAAATTCACTTGTGCATTCTCGTAATTTTGTGCAGTTATAATTTGTAATGTTATGTTTATTTTGTATATATCTGATTAATATCATATAGGATACGTTTCTTTGAGTTGAATAAAGTGCTAGCAAAGTGCTCCAGTTTACCGGTAGCCTATCTTTTTTTGCAGTCCATTCAGATACGACGCGTTGCTAAGCAATCGGAATGAACGCGCTCAAAGAAACACATTTTTATCTATTTACTGTTTATGTTTTGGATTAAATAACATAACATGACATGTCATAGCACTTAAAAAAATAAATAAATTATTATTCAAAAAAAAAAAAAAAAAAAATATTCAGGGAATATTTCAAGGCCCGGTACTAACGGGTCCACGGACCGGCACCGGTCCGGGGACCGGGGGTTGGGGATCACTGGTCTATAGAGTCGGCGGGCGGGATTAACACAATGACGACAGAGTTGTGACGGTTCACTGCTACTTGAAAACAAAGAATGGTATGGGGAACAGCTGTCTTTCGATTCGGCTTTGGCCGCGACTCTGGAGGATTTTAAGTTAAACTTTTCTTTAAAACATGAACAAAGAACGGCACTTGAGTCATTTAAACAAAAGGAATATATAAAAGACGTCATCTTCTTCGTTGCTCTGGTTGGTTGTAGCGCGATCCTATTGCGTGCCGAGGGAATTTGAAAGACAACCGTTTATCCCGCCCCTCCTATTGAGCCCTGTCAATGAAGAGTTCCCAGACCTAACATCTTGATGTAGGTCTGGCATGCCAGGCTATCAAAAAATAGCTTTCTGTGAGACTTTTAGCTGCATCACCTCCAGAAATCCACTAGGGGTCAGGCACACCATATTGGTGATTCCTAAAGGTCCAGTTACTTGATCCGACATATGACACAACACACATTGATATGTTTTAAATTTTTTTTACTATTTGTTTGTTTGCTTTTATACAAATAAATTGTACATTTCTATAAATATTTCATTTAGGATTTAGTAGTAAAATATTGAAGTAAATTTAAGCATCCCGCCAGCGGGACGGTGACAGTTAAGGGTTAATCATAGTGTGTCGTGTCATTTACTTCTTTAATTTCTTATAGCCAATGCTTGGTCCATATCAGCAAACTGAATCACACCCATCCAATTCAACATTAAATGCAGGATCATTATGACTTAAGATTTCCATTACACGAGAGTAGATGTTAAAACTTCATGCTGATTTGTACTCGGCTTTCGCCAAGATAAGCAACACTAAGACGTAGCTTTACAGTAAACTATGCTTCTCCATCCATTTACGCTTCTTTCCATATGAGGGTGTGACTCCCCTTCTGTCCGGCTGCAGTGTACTTGGCGCGTCAGCACACACGACGGCTGCAACTACAGTGTGGTCTCCCTAGTGGACCAACACGACAACCGTCTGGATTGAGCAGAGTAGGGGACATCTCTAGGGTCTTCAAGTGGGCACCTTCCGTCCTCAGTGTTTCGTCGACTAGCCCACGACACCTCAAGAGGGCTCGACAGTGACTCTGGCGTCCCAGAGTCACCCCCCTCCGTCCCCCACTCAACTCAGCCCAGCTTACTGACCTCTACATCCCTCCTGCTGCTGAGACCTAACCACAATCTCACTATCTCTCCGCAACCCAACCATACGCGCCAACCCGATTGATTAAGGCTGTCGAGCCCCACTGGTGCGTTAAAGCAGTTACAGTGGCAACGGTTCCGTATGGCATACCACCTAACGCAAAACACAATATCTACCCAACCACCCGTCATTCTATACTATACAACCTATACAAATTGTATAGTATACTATACAACCTATACTATACAACCTATACAAATAAACCAACAGACTCTTCAAGTTTTTCAAGAATTCTACGAAACCGTAGCGTGGCGGCCTGTACCTTGCCAGTGTAACGAATGTACATCAATAATAATATACATAAAATGTATTTAAGGGGGGCCGGAAGGCCAATTTAGCTCAAAAGGAATGATTCATCGATTTGCAATGAATCTTGACCGAATCACTATGGAACCGAGCAAATGACTCGTTTAGAGTTCATTTGAACGGGCCGTAATTATAACCTTGGCACAGATATAAATATCCAATCTATAGTGAAACACTATGTATTAGCAAGGTAACTTTAGATCGACAGTACAAGACATTAAATGTGCAAGCACAACACAAGGCAAATATCTTTCCAAAATATAAACAAGACTTTATTGATTATCCTAAAACATAAAACTAATATCTAACACAAACACACGCACACGCATTCATACAAGTTGCAGAAAGAAAGAGAGTGAGGAAAGAATGAGTTTTAAGAGTGAGATAGTGAAATCCCAAGTTTCTATATGCACTTATAAGACATGACCTGAACGAACCATCAATCATTAATTTAACCCTTCTATCGTTTCTTTGGCGGGTTATTTAATTTTACATTAATGCACCAGTTCAGTTAAGAGTCTGGAGTGTTACTTGCTTGTCCGTGTTGCTTTAGGGACCCACTTTTCGTCGGTGTGAAGGGGGTTCACCGTGTCCGTGGCTGGCTGTCTCCTCGTGCCTGCGAGATCTTGGGCCGCCAATCACGTGGTGTGTTGGCGGATGGATGAAAGTCTTTGAAGTTGGAAGGGCTTTGTAGTCGAAACGTTTAAACGAAACTTTGCAGCAAAGCTTAACTTAGAACCGAGACTTTCAACGAAAAAGAAAATAAAGGAAGAAATGAAAGTAAGACGAGTTAGATGGCTTGAATGAGCTGTTTTAACCCCGATCTTGGTGGGTTATTTGTCTGCTGGTCTAATTTGGTCTGGTCGATGTTTAAGCGTGCAAACACGCTCTTTGTTGTTTTCAGAGAGAAGCATGAACGGGAACACTCTCTTGTCTGTTGATAGAGAGAGGCGCAAACTTAATTCAACACCGAACCGAACTCAAGACCGAACTCCCTGGATGGAAGTTTCTGAACACATAGAAGTTTCTCTGAACTGATTCTAATTCCTTTGTTCGGGTCTTTAACTTAACAGTTAGCCCAACCTCTTTGGAGAATTCTGACCAATGAGACAATGGCATCATTTTAGGGGGGTGGATCGAGTTCCTACTTATCTTTATCTGGGATCTGTGTGGGTTCCAGCACTTAGCAGAGAAACAAGAAACCACAGTTTAAACATTATAGATTATTATAATCATACCAAAACATTTTACACAGATTTCAATCAAGCCATCTTTTGAATTAAGGGCATACGATTCTTTTGATTGGAAGCACAATACTCTTTCATTCACACACTGTTATATCACAATTACATGATTTATATGTGATCTAAGCATAATACAAACATAAAACAACATAGAATTATGTTGTTTGATTATAAGTCCACTAAGCATTGTTCTGTGTGAGTTTTAATGGGTTTGATATGTAAAGTCTGTGTATGTAAAGTTTATGAGGTTTGAGCCATTCCGGTCTGAGGTCAGGCAGAGTTCCTGCTGAAGGCTGTGTTGTTCATCCCTCATGGGACCTTGGTCCTATGAAAGACGTAGTCTGTTAGTCGCAGGGGTCAGATGACCTTTGGTTAGGGCCTCTTGTTTGACCATTTCTGAACAGATCTGTCTTGCCAAAATGTAAAACATTGACAACGTTCTTCCTGTTTTTGGCTTATCTCTGGGTGCCTGCAAGGCCATAAAAGTCTTCTCTGGGGGTTTTCTTGGCCAGAGTAGACAATCTGGAGCCACTTTTGTGACTTTGGAATGTGGTGTTCAGATCCGGAATGCTGAATCACATTTGAATGAATCCCATGAGAGATTCATTTGATTAATTTGTGTTTGGTTCATCCTTAAACTCTCTACATTCCCCCCTTCGTTCGGCGACGTGTTGGGATGAAGACATCGGTGAACGCTGGAAAAACAGAAGAAGCAAACACACACAGCAAACAACAAGGCAAACACCTCCATGACTGGTCACTTTACTGGTGCAGGGCAGTAGCTTATCTAGGCCTAAAACAGGTTCACTCTCTCAATATAGTCAATCATGTGGAAAAAGTTTAGTTCAATTTTAGGACCGTTATTCTAGTTTGTTTTAAAACGGTGATTGATCAACTTTGTGACTAAATTTGATTTGTTTGTTTTATTCTCTTCTAGATTGTTCTAGGTTTAGACCAATTTACCTTTCAAATTTGATTCGAATGATGCAGGGAGTTCTCTAGGCTAACATTCGTTTTAAGGTGACTTGCAAACATCAGGCGTGGTGCGTCAATCCTTATATGGTAACCTTGACCCTTACGGGGTAACAGGGATTTTACTTAATAAAAGAAGAAGAAAGGGAAGAGGTAAAACACAACAAAGCAGTTGAGTGACTCCTGTATGGCTACTGTTGTGCAATGTCAGGTGTCACAATGTAATGAGAGAGTTACTTGTTGGGTGTATTGCTACATGTTTCCTATGGAAAGGATAGCTAAGTCAGTGTTGCGATTTCAGTGTCTACCTGTGGGAAAAACATGTTTGTTGAATGTTTTTCATGGTAGCTGTGTTTAACTTGTGTATGTTAGTGGTACAGTGTAGTGTAGTGCATGTACTGCATGTATACTGTATGTATGTCAGATCTGTCTCAGTCTGTTTTGCTCCCCCCTTTGCTTGATGGCTTAGCTTTGATGGGCTTGTTGCATCTTTGCCTTGGAAAGGGATCTTCTATGATCTGCTGGGGGTCAGTCCAGTAAGGCAGGAAGTTCTCTGGCAGACATTGGGAGGTGGTTTGGCATGGATGCGTGAAGCTGTAGTGCAAAACGTGGTCTCCTTTGTTGCCTTCCTCTTGTGATGCCTTCTGGTTGTGACAGACTTTCTGACCTTCTGTGCTTACTGTCGTTGCTGTAGCACACACATGGTTCTTGAGTTTGGAGCTTGTTTGGTGGTTTCTTTATGAGTGATGGGTAGCCAGGATGGTGTGTCCTGGTACCTCTGGGTGTTTGTCAGTGGTTGACTGTGAGAAACCACTTTGTTCTGTGTTGTTGTAGAACAGGTGGTCGTCATCTTCCTTAGGAAGGTGTACCAGATGATCATTGGTCCTCTGTGTTCAGCTTGTTTTCGATGAACACTTGCAGTTGCCTCATTAGTCGCTCCATGTCTTCTGAGGGTAAACTGTCTTGTTCTTGGGCACACTCAGTGCGGTTTGGCTGAGTGGTGCAGAGGTGGGTTTCGTTGTCGATTACCCACATATAATGCTTTTGGATGCATTTGTTGATTCCAGTTGTTTCCTTCTTGTGGGTTTCTTGAGAAGTGTGGCTGGTCCCATGACTTTTCCATGCGGTTGGCGTGGTAGGTGTCATCGGCATGGGAGTCACATTCTCTGTGCTCCTTACGAAGGATGGTGGTGTTGTCATGCCACTGGGTGTCTTCCAGTGCAAGGCTTGTTTCTTGGCTGAAGGAGTTTGAAACTGTGGATGTTTTCAAACCTTTCTTTGAGGTCATCTTTTGTTTGACGTAGGCCTTATGTGTCAGGTCACGTAGCTGTTGAATGGTCATCGTGCCTGGGCAGGCCATGATACCAAGATGATGACTCAATCCGGGGTGCAGGTTTCTCAGGAAGAGGGTTTTGAAGTTCACATCCTCTTCAAGTTCAGGTTTGCTATGTGCACCTAAATAGGCTTGTCGAAAACGGTGGAAGTAGGCTTGGGGAGTCTCTTGTCGACATTGTTTGGTTTCCAAGGCGATTAACACACCGTGTTCTGACTCTGGACCTGTAAATTCTTTAATCAGTGTCTCACGTAGTAGCTGGTAGTTTGACATGACATTAGCAGGTTGTCGGTCTAGGAAGCTTCGTACCTCTGGACTGGATGTGGATCTGATGAGGTATAACCTGTCTCTGTCAGTCATATGGGGTCTCACCTCTAGGTGGAAGTCGATATCTCGGAGGTAGGCCTGGATGTCGGGACCCTCTGTGGAGTTCGGGTTGAACTGAGTGATATTCTTAACCAGCTGGTTGAGATCTTTAAATGTCATCCCATGTGCAGTTTTGGAGTCTGCCTGGATGAGCTCTCTTCGTTTGTTGGCAGTGAACAGTTCTGTGGTGAAGGCCGGTGACGTTTTGGGTTGTGGCCATTCACTTCTTTCACTGTATGCCAGTTCTTGGGTGGAGGACTCTGTTCTGCTCAGCAGGGGTGATGCTGAGGGAGGTCTCTCCCTTCTTGGCTCTGGTTTCTGTTGGAAAATGTGCTGGAGTTCATCTCTGACCGCGTAGAGCTCGTCGTGGACGTCATCTCGCTGTTGGGTCAGATGGTCGATGTCAGCGCTGCACCTTTCCAGGTGGTCTTCCAGAGCAGTGATTTTAGAGTTCTTACTTTCAATGTCAGCTTTGGCTTTCTCTAGCTGATGTTCAGCAGACTGGAGTTGGTTTACCAGGTGTTTCTGGACAGTCTTTAATTCTTGTTTGTCACGTTCAGTGACTGCAAGGGCTTCTTGGAGCTTGTCAACTTGTGTCTTTGTTTCTTGCTCCGCTTCGTCGGACACTTTGAGTTTGTCTTGAGCTTCACCTTTGAGCTGGTCTTTGCAGTGTTGAGTGTGCATCAGCTCTCTCAGGAACTCGGTGGTCTGACGCTTGAAGTCGTCCTGGACTTTCACTTCCAGCTTGTCTATGCGGCTCTGGGCACGTGTCAGCTTCTCCTGGAGGTGGGTGATGTGCTTGTCGCTTAGTTTCAGCTGGGCTGTGAAGGCATTACTTAGGGAACAGGTTATTTTGGTTAGTTCCAAGTGGTTTTGGTTTTGGCTTGAATCGTGTGTCAGGAATCTTCTCAGAATTATGATTATTATTAAAAATAATAACAGTTCAATTGTCTTTGATGTGAGGCAGTCTGTAATGCCTCTAAGCCAGGCGTCCACATCTTCCCTTTGGGCAGTGGGGTTTGTCGTCCACGACATGTTGACACGCTGGGGTGAAAAGACTGACACAGATCTGTGTGGGGTATAAGCCTATATGTGGTTGAACAGCTAAGTGTCGTTTCAATAATTGTACACCAATAGTGGAGTGTCGTAATGACTAAGTGTTGGTCTAAGTGTAGCCAGGTAGGCTAGAGATGTAAAGATTTCCTCACTCAACTGCTTAAAGGAAAGAGAGAGAAAAAGGTTAAAACAAATCTCAATGGAAAGAAACTTTTTTTTTTTTCAATGGGAGAAATATTTTTTATAAATATTTTCTATCAATGAAAAGCTGGTTTCAACTCGTGATGTGAGGACTTCGTCACTCAACTGAGTAAGGGAAAAAGAGAGAAAAGTTAACAACCAATTTCAATGAGGGAAAAACAAAAAGAAAATTATTAACTAGGGGAAGTATTAATTTCTCATAAATGTTTCTTATCAATGAAAATCTGTTTTCAGAAAGGTAAACAATATTATTGTTTATGTTTACGAGGAAAAATAATACAATAATAATGCTGATACCTCTTTTCTGAGTTTGACAGGATTGACACACACACCTTCAGTTGGACCGCTTACAGCAGAGTTTACTGCAGGGATGCTTTGAGGGCGGAGTTTGCTCAGCACTTGTCTCTGTTACTTGATCTTGGATAAGATGTCAAAGTTTAAATTGCGTTTACAAATGCAGGGAGAGTATGAAGAACACAAGATTGTTGATTAAAAATCAAATACCTAATAATCTGTTTGTTGGGAAAGATTATCTTTGTCTCTTTTTAGAGTCGATTGATGGTTCTTTTCAGGTTTGTTCCCTACAAATGTGAAGAATAAGATGGAATAAAGCAGGACAGAACAGGAAAGACGTGATGAGGAAGAAATGAAGCAAGGAGGTTGGATCCCGCTACCTTTAGGTCTACCACGAGTATAGAATTGATAGTCGAGGAACAACTAAACACACAAATAAACTTTTGTAAAAGACGATTGTCTCTGGTTTATTTGAAACTCATATGGAGATGGTAATGTCCCCTATTGAAGCGTCCCGAAAATGAATTAATCAAATATAGTGGTTAAGTTTATAACCCACAGGACGAAAGGATAAAACGCAATGACAATCATGAGCAAGTCTGAGTCTAACACTATTTTTGTAATAGTAATAACAACTTTCAAATTTTAACTTTCCAAGTTCAAGTTTCAAAGACTTATTCACCTAAAGTGATTAGATCTCAACGAGAAATTTAGAAATTATGAAATTAGAATTTATTAAAAATAAATCATTAGAAATCATTAGAAATGATCAGTCTAGAAAAATAGAATTTCAATTTTATTTTAATATTTCCTTTTCTTTAAAATCAAATTCAAATTTGACAATTAATAATAGTAAACCAGTATTTTCTTTTTCAAGTAAAATGCAGGTAAAGTAATTAATAATTGTAAACCAATATTTCCTTTTCAAGTAAAATATAGGTAAAGTAAAATGTGAGAGAGGTAAAAGAAAAAGGAAGAAAAGACCAACAGGTGTAAAAGTCGAGGTGTTTAAATGGTTAAATCACTTTAACTTTGTTCAAACAGACACTGTATTTAACCACTGATGTTAATTACTAATGATAACAGTACATAATGCGTAAGGCGTGAGCATATAGGCCTCAATGTAAACAACTGCTTAGGTTAGCCTAGCCACCGAAAGGGTTGTTTACACTCTGGCGATTGCACGGGTCAGAGTTCACCCGGACGCGTTGGTTAAGACTTCCGTGTCACGATCGTAACTATAGCGACCAAACAAACGCTAGTGGGCAAACACGTGAAATGCAATGCAAATAGTTTGTAAGCAGTTACGCATGTGTTACATGAAATCTGAGCGCATTTCAATACTGTTCGAAGAAGATGCACGTACAGTCGATCATATTACGGGAAATGTCGGCGCATTTCCACACTGTACAAATAAGATACACCACTCGTAGCTTTAGCTGGTTTTACGGCGTGGGGCTTCACTCAGTTCGTTAAGAGTGATATTAACTTTAAGCAAGCGACAGCTTTGCGTTATACTAGATGGAACAATAGCGATCTCGGCGGATCGCGTCTGTGCAAGTTTATCTGGGCACACAAGAAAAACAACAACAACAACAGGGTTTTTAACTGTTGGTTCAGTTATCACGACTTTAAGTTACTATTCAAATTACACTCGGACATGCGCAGTGTTACACGAGAATTCATTGAACAGACATAAACAGATAAACGTATATTTATTACAGGGATAGCAGTGGAACACGCACTGACAATCAGATAAATAAATATAAGCCTTTTATGACTAACGTTAGATGAGGAACACGCTCATCGCTCTGTGAGGAGAGTATTCGTCCTTACAGATAACGTTAACTTAAATTACTGCAGTTTAACTTCGTTCAGCTCTCTGACTGGTATAAACACACACACATAATGTTATAGCTATTTGAAAGACTCTGGGACACGCAGACGTCAGTTAAGCTATAATCAAGGTATTTCAGGAAATGAGGAACACGCTCAATTCTTACCTTATAGTGTGAGGTTTTATATCTTAACTCAATTTACTGCAGGTAAAAATAATAATAAAAACAAATAGGGAGGCAGACTAGACTAAAGTAACAGCTTTGCTCTGGATGCATTCACTCAAGCCGCAGCATCCACTTCATTCAAACAGGGCGCGCGCTGCGCCCTCTCCATACGTCACACACAGACTTTCAGAGGTTCGGATCTCGCATCCGAAACAAAATGAAAAGATAAATCTTGATATATGCTTACAATTTAGGTTGAACTGCCCGCATTCTCCACCAAACTGTAACGAATGTACACAATAATAATATACATAAAATGTATTTAAGGGGGGCCGGAAGGCCAATTTAGCTCAAAAGGAATGATTCATCGATTTGCAATGAATCTTGACCGAATCACTATGGAACCGAGCAAATGACTCGTTTAGAGTTCATTTGAACGGGCCGTAATTATAACCTTGGCACAGATATAAATATCCAATCTATAGTGAAACACTATGTATTAGCAAGGTAACTTTAGATCGACAGTACAAGACATTAAATGTGCAAGCACAACACAAGGCAAATATCTTTTCAAATATAAACAAGACTTTATTGATTATCCTAAAACATAAAACTAATATCTAACACAAACACACGCACACGCATTCATACAAGTTGCAGAAAGAAAGAGAGTGAGGAAAGAATGAGTTTTAAGAGTGAGATAGTGAAATCCCAAGTTTCTATATGCACTTATAAGACATGACCTGAACGAACCATTAATCATTAATTTAACCCTTCTATCGTTTCTCAGGCAGGTTATTAGATATTACATTAATGCACCAGTTCAGTTAAGAGTCTGGAGTGTTACTTGCATGTCCTTGTGGCTTAGGGAATTCCCTGTTTGCGGTGCTTCGTCAAAGGGGTTTCCCGGCCGTGGCTTGGCTGTGCCTGGAGACGTCTTGGGGCGGCCAATCACGTGGCGTGTTGGCGCGGATGAATGAAGTCTTTGAAGTTGAAGCAGGCTTTGCAGTTGAAACGTTAAAACGAAACTTTGCAGCAAAACTTAACTTAGAACCGAGACTCACAACGGAAAATAAAGGAAAACTTAGGAAAGAAAGAAAGTGAGACGAGTTAGATGGCTTGAAATGAAGCTGTTGAACCCGTTCTTCTGATCTTAATTTGGGCTCTCTCTCTCTCGAAAAGGTCTCGGCAGAACAACAAGTCGGGTGGAGACAGCAGACGATGGTTGTGGTAGCCTAACCATGTAGACGCATAGAGACAAAGAACCCAAATTAAGATCAGAAGAACGGGTTCAACAGCTTCATTTCAAGCCATCTAACTCGTCTCACTTTCTTTTGTTAGATATTAGTTTTATGTTTTAGGATAATCAATAAAGTCTTGTTTATATTTGAAAAGATATTTGCCTTGTGTTGTGCTTGCACATTTAATGTCTTGTACTGTCGATCTAAAGTTACCTTGCTAATACATAGTGTTTCACTATAGATTGGATATTTATATCTGTGCCAAGGTTATAATTACGGCCCGTTCAAATGAACTCTAAACGAGTCATTTGCTCGGTTCCATAGTGATTCGGTCAAGATTCATTGCAAATCGATGAATCATTCCTTTTGAGCTAAATTGGCCTTCCGGCCCCCCTTAAATACATTTTATGTATATTATTATTGTGTACATTCGTTACACCAGCTAGAATCTTTCCGTCTCAACCACAGCCAGTTGCTGCACCTTTCTGCTGCTTCAGATAAGTTCTTTACTGTGCGACGCAACTCTTGGCCGCTGAATCCGACGTCCCTGAGGAACCGGGTTGTAGAGTGTGCCACAAAACCTCGACAACCCACTTCCACTGGATAAACCTGGACTCTCCATCCTCGCTGTTCTGCTTCAGTGGCCAAATGAGCATACCGCAGTTTCTTCCTCTCATATGCCTCATCTACAGCATCCTCCCATGGCACTGTCAACTCTATCAGTTGAACAATGCGTGCTGATCCAGACCACAAAACAATGTCTGGTCGTAGGTTAGTGGTGGCAATCTCAGGTGGAAAAATAAGCCGTTGATCAAGATCAGCCAGCATCTTCCAGTCCCTAGCAGCTTCCAGTTGTCCTGGCCGAGAATTGGTGTTAACACCTTTTCTTGGTGGTTGCTCGCCTGGGCGGAGGAATATTGTCTTCTGCGTGTAATGTTTTGCTAGAACATGCGGCAACTTATTGGTCATACTACGCTTGCCTTCCAATGCTAAAGCCAAACATCTCAGTACTTGGTCATGGCGCCAAGTAAACCGACCTTGGCTAAGAGCCACCTTACATCCTGTCAAAATGTGCCTTAATGTGGCAGGTGATGAACACAAAGGACAAGAGGGATCCTCTCCTACCCAGAGGTTTAGGTTCTGCGGTGATGGGAGAACATCATATGTTGACCTAATAAGGAAACTGATCCTACTCTCTTCCATTGACCAAAGGTCTTGCCAGCCCATTTTGCGTTGTTCCACACTCTCCCATCTCATCCACTCTCCCTGCTTGGCCTGGGAAATGGCCTTTATACTCCTCATCCTCTCCTCCTGCTTTCGCACCTCGTTGACTACCAGCTTCCTCCTTTGAGCTGGGTCTGCCTTGTGCCATTTAGGAGGAGCTAACCTGAGCCCAAAACCCCCTCTTCCATGCTGTACCTGTCCCACGATATCCCCTATTTGAAGGTCAGCCTTTGCCTCTACTACAGATTTCTTTGCTGACCACTTTCTACCAGTTTTTAACACAGGGGCTGCCTCCCTTACACATTTGTCACGTGACTCTACTAATGTCATTTCCAGTCTGACCTTGGCACACTTAAACTCCTCGGTTAAAGCAGAGACTGGCAGCTGCAATATTCCTTTACTATAAAGTCCCACTCTGCTGAGGCAGCGTGGAACTCCCAACCATTTCCTGATGTATGAACTTATTAACGCTTCCAGCTTATCCACTGTTGTCAAAGAAACCTCGTACACAGTCAGTGGCCACAGCAACCTCGGCAGTAGACCAAACTGAAAGCACCAGAGTTTTAGTTTGCCTGGTAGAGCACAGCTGTTTATGCTCTTCAACCCTTCCACTGCTTGTCGTCTAACTTCTCCCACTCGAACTGTGTCCTTTAGATCTCCATCGTACCATCTCCCAAGACTTTTCACTGGCTTCTCAGAAACTGTTGGTATTGCCTCACCATTAATGAAGAATGTTTTATCTACTACCTTTCCTTTATATGGAGATGCTCCTTGATTTAGAGGGCTTAAATTGCATTCGTGCCCATTCAATATTATCTGTTAACTTCCCCAATAACCGATTAGTGCAGGCTACTGTTGTAGTCATGGTTGTCATGTCATCCATGTATGCTCTGATTGGTGGTAGTCGCAACCCAGAAGCCAAGCGCTCTCCTCCTACTACCCATCTTGATGCCCTAATGATTACTTCCATTGCCATGGTAAAAGCCAGTGGAGAAATTGTGCATCCTGCCATTATTCCAACCTCTAAGCATTGCCATGCAGTGCTGAATTTTGGAGTTGAGAAACTAAATTGCAAATCTCCAAAATAGGCTTTCACTAAATTTGTTATTGACATTGGTACTCTGAAAAAATCAAATGCTGCCCAAAGAAGCTCATGTGGCACTGAACCATATGCATTGGCCAAATCCAGGAATGTCACATGGAGCTCCTTCCTCTCCTTTTTAGCTGACTGAATTCGTTGCCAGATAACATTGATGTGTTCTAAGCATCCTGAGAACCCTGGAATGCCCGCTTTTTGAACTGAAGTGTCAATGAAGCCATTCTTTAATAGGTAGGTGGACAATCTCTGGGCAATAATGCTGAAAAGAACAGTCTCACAATTCTGTATTTAGTGCGAGTTAAATATATACTTTTTTTTAAAATTAATAGTATTTTTAAGTTGTTAAAATGTTATTGTTGCAGAATATCTAAATAAACAGGATTGTTTAACTTTGACTTTGCTGCCACCAAGTGTAATACTTGGTGTATTACACAAGTGTAAGAACTAGTAAGAGACAGAATCAAGTAATCTTAAAAAAAACTTCCATTATGAATTTAAATAACCGCAAATGTATATATTTTTTTAAATAAATTCTGATGTGTGCTTTGGAAAAGGCATGGGAGAAATGTCTATCTGCAGCACAAAGGGATGGATTGGGATGTGTCTGTGGAGGATGAACTGTCAATCAAAGAATGTTGCTCATTTGCAGTGTTGCGGTCTGTGGTGTTACTGGATGCCTCTGTAAAAAAAAAACAAAAAAAAAAAAAAAAACAAAACAACAACATTCAAATGTACCATTATATTTTATACTTGTAAAAAATGTTTTTCCTTAGCATATTGTGAAAAAGGTAGCTGCAATTTCCTTGTCTAACCTTGTGGGGAATTTTGACTGGCCGCAGTTCGACTCGCAGCGTCTGTTAAACACATTCATCAGAATGATCAGATCTTCCACTGAGTGACTGGCAGGCTTTAACTTCATCATTTATTCTTACATTTATGTATATATTCTTAAATTTTTTACATATATACAATTCTGTACTTTCTCATCAAAATATAGTACTCTTTGAATGGTGTAATCATGTGATGTCCAAAGCTGCTAAATGTTGCTACATAAAAAAAAAACTAAAATTACAAAGGACAAAAATACTGCTAAAAATAAAATAAATATTGTGAACATAAGAATTGGCATAGTGGTCAAGATAGTTTTGCACAAAAGACATATATCAGCTGTATAGGTGATACTTGCCCTCTTGTCTTGCTTGATTAACGTTACACCTGTAGAGTCCCAGAACTGAAGCGATGAAAAGAACAATGGCAAAAGACACACATATTTTCAGAATGGGATTGTTGCTCTGAGCTGAAATGAAAAAAAAGAAAACAGTAATTATAGTGTGAGACAGTGATCCTGCCAAACTCATTTCAAAATACAAAAGAAACAGCATATTTTCATAAAATATAGCAGGAATTATTTGACCAAGGCATCAGTGCCTTCACACAATGAACACAATGAACCATTGAGCATTTATCATCAACATCTCAAAATTATCTGACCAAAATGAGGTAAAAATCTGATCAAATATAACTAAAAACTATATAGAATGAAATAGGATTCATACATGCAAATTTAAAATGTCAGACTTCAAGTTTAATAACACTTGACTGATTGTGTTTCTCCCGATCTTCAAGGTCTGTTTCCAAACCTATGACCGTATGGTAAAATCATATAAACAGGCATCCTCAGAGATCAAGTCATGGGAAATGCAAGCATACCTGAACAAAGTTCACTGACGATGAGATATTTAGTTTCGCTAATGAATGAATTGGAGACCACGCAGCTGTAGTTGCCATTATCCTTATAATCCAGATCCAGACATAAATAGTTGAGATCAGATACACTGATGCTAGACAATAAACGGTTTTCTTTGTACCAGGAGAGATCGCCCATAGTCACATTCTCCACTGAACACTCCAGCACACATTCTGAGCCTGATGGCGGACAATGATTGGAGTGGTTGGAAATTTGAGGACTGGGCAGAGGTTCTGGGGAACATAAGAGAAAAAAAACGAAATGTTTGATCTCATGAACCATCAATGAATAAATGAGCTGTAAACTAGAAATAGAAACAGTGTAGACTTCTGCAAGATAGTTTATGGTAGCCTAATAAAGCAGCCCAAATGACACTTCTTATTCCGAAGGCAAAGTACAGTTGTACCATGTTCCCTTCTAATTACTCAAAACACTTGCTGAATTCAGAACCGCAAACTACGCTGCACTTTCTGTTATATCATTATATGGCAGAAATTGTAAGAGTAGTATGCTAGTATGCGGTTCTGAATTCAGCAACTGTCTGTTCAATCCATCCTGATGCTAACTTTATGATGATGATTGATTTATTTGTCCTCGAGAGGAAATTTGTTTCCACCATAGATGCGTACATAATACAAACACATGTATAACATATTACGAACATCAACATATAAACATCTACAAAACAAAAACAAACAAAAAAACAGAGAGCATACCTTACGTATCAAAGGCTGATTTTCTATTTATTATAATACCTTACCTTTAATACACATTTCCACCACTCTACTAATTGGACCACACTGTAAATAAGAAAAAAATAATAGACTGTATAAAGACAGTCCGTATAGGCCTACACTAGACTACTAGTCAAAAGTTTGGAATAATAAAGATTTTTAAATATTTTTGAAAGAAGTTTCTTCTGCTCAGAAAGGCTGCATTTATTTGCCCCAATGTTCATGTATCAATGTTCGCCAGTATAGAGAGATGGGCCACTGGTATTACAATGATTGGGAGAATTGGGATGCAATTTGGCTTTAGTAAAAGGTATCTGTAAAGTCTCCGCCTGATGGACAATAGCTGGACCAATTTGAATATAAAGTATTTTTAGAAGGCTATAATATATTTATAATATAATATATCAAATATATTTGAGTTTTTTTATTTTTATAAGACAGTCCATGCCAGACTTCACTGCTGATTTGAAATTAAACAACGTCTGACAAATATTTTTGTGATTATTATTGAGAAGCTGCACTGGGATGACTGAAAATTGTGACCCTCACAAAAAAGTTGATTTAAAGTATACACTTAAGTAAATTATTAGCATATTTTAAGTATAATGAAGTAATAAGTACACCACTAGTTTACACCTTCGTTTTTATTTGTACTGCTGCTATTTTACTAGTCAAATACTTGTAGCACATTTTTTAGTAACACAACACTTTGTTAACACTTTTTACTCGTGTTTGTAGTTCTAGTCGAATCCTCGTCCAAAGCTCAATAGTTGTGGGCAATATTAGCCGTTAGAGCGTACAAAGATCTACACTTCAGATTCTAACTGGAAAAAGTAGACCATCCCGGTATCTTTGGAAAAGTCATTTCAACTTACTACGATTTCGGACGTACTAATTCTGTTTAGAATCGAATACTTTTTAGGACGGATAGTAGGCCCTAGTCTAGGCTATGCGAATGGGACGCACCGATAAAAGCACTGCGTAGCCTACACATGTAAAATAATGCAATCATCAAACACTAAGCAGCATAAAATCAAAACTACGTTACCAAATGAAATGTTTTGAAACGAGAAAATTTCGAAGATTGAGTGCAGGGCAACTACACTTTTCTGTCAGTATAAGTAGGCTATACTAGCTAACTTAAGTGTAATTTTAAACATATTACAAATCTTTAGTTTAAAATAGCACACGTGAATAAACTTTTTTTGTAAGGGGAGTGCGTTTTACAGATGGCAGCCAAGTGACGTGACTCACTTGAAGACTTTGAATTAAACCTCACATTCACGTTGTTATTCTAATACTATAAGAACACGAATAACAATACTCACCACTGAAAGTAACATTGAAACTACAGCAGGTGGAATATTTATTGATAACATGTAGTTTATAGACTCCAGAGATTTCTGTGCTGGTGTTTGTGATGGTGAGATCTCCAATTTGACTGTCCAGCAGGAGTCTCTCTATGAATGTCCCATTACCATAGCCAAATATGTAGACATGTATTCTAAAGATTTCAGCAATGAGAATCTCTTGAGGTCCAAACATCCATAGTATTTGATCCGCAATCTGTATGTTTGTAAAATTACTGTGCAGAGTGACAAAATCTCCCTCCTTCACTGACACCTGTGTCTGTGTTGTAGCTGTTTCAAAACATTACAGGACAGGACCATAATACATATTTACATCAGTTGATTATATTCTGACAGATCCATGAGAATTAATTAAACTCCTTCTATTCTTTGTCTGATGAATAAATAAATAGAAAATAATAAATAAAAATAAATGTTTTTAACGTAAAACAACAGGAAACAAATGAGTGAATTTGGTGAAACAAAGCAATAGATAAGTTCAGTAAATAAATGTTATCACCACCTGAACATGACTGACAGAGTTCATTGATGTCCAGATGTTTGGTCTTGTTACTGATGGGATTGTTGATCACACAGCTGTAGTCGTTTTTATCATGATATTCCACCTCCAGAGGTAGAGTGAGAATCATGTTGAGATCAGAGATTTTGATGATGGAGAATAAACTGCTTCCTTTATACCAGGTTAGAGCCGCATTTGGAGCATTACTCGCTGAACACTCCAACAGACATTTTGACCCGGATGACAGTGGAGAACCTGGTAGATATTTTCTGATAATTGTAGGAATTGTGAGCTGAAAATGATTAAAGAATCTTTAAACCAAGGACTTCATTAATAAAATAAATAAATAAAACAAGCTGAAGCAAACGTATGAATATTAGGCAATATTAAATAGGACTAATATTACATTTGTGTTGAAAACTCCCTCCTTCATTTCATTTGCCTCTGCATCTAAAGCACCTGAAACAGACAAGAACAGTTAACAAAACTAGTCATTTTACAACAGTTTTAAAATATATATATTTTACGAATTAAACTATTTTGTGGTTAACACAGCAAACACTAAAACGTTTAAAACAATACGGATTTACCACAGGAAAGCCATAAAAAGAGCAAAATAATCGAGCGTTCCATGTTCGCCTATAATAGGGCTGTAAACAAGAAAGAAAAAGCAATAAAGTAAAATCTCTCAAACGAATAAATGTTGAAACCGAAATAAAAATCGTCCTCAGAATTTCATATGCGATTGAGGCAATAGTAGGCTACTAAAAATGTTATCCGTGAAGTGATAGCGAATATAGCCTACCGTGTTTTCTCAATAGCCTAATTAACGTTATTTCGTCTGGAAATACAACACTGACTTTCAACAACCCATCTAAAACACAGAAAAAAAAGCCCCAATCGTTTTGAAACGAAAGTGAAAATCTATTTGGTTTGTCACAAAAGTAGGCTATGTCAGTATTTGAATCAGCAAAATTGTAACCCCAGTCTTGAAGCTTTACCACATGTTCCGTATTACTAATGTGTTCAAAAGGGAATAGAGCTTGACCAAAAAGTAGGCTAAAATGTACTGGGCTCCCAAAAACATCGTTAAGCCTATCGTAAAAACGATCGTACAACTGATCTTAATATTATGGTCTGTTTCCCCAAAACATCGTAACTTAAATAGCACTTCCATCTTGGAAGAACAAGTGCTCTGGAGTAATTGTAAATCATCGTAAGAAGACAGAGTTATGAGGTCACCTGCAGGACAACAGGCAGATTACACCTTTAACTTTATTCAAGTGCAATGTGATTATAATAAGGTTTTGATTGTAGCCTACTTCATTGTACACTTTATAACTATCTTTTTTTGGTTTAAATTAAATTAAGTAATTTAATTGGGCAGAAAACGAAAAAATAGAAATAATTTAATCTAATAATTTTAATCTAAATTATATGAATGAACAAAAAAATAAATAATAAAAGATGTAATATGCTTCAAGCACTTGTGCCAAGCACTTGTGCCAAGTGGTGACCAGGCCTTAACTTTCTCTGCTGTGAGAAGGGAGGACTTATTGGGCCCACCACCTGTTTTATTGTTGTCCTCTGCAGTGCCATTTTCCTTTAAGCAAGGCTGGCAAAGTCCTGCCACTTCTTTCTGACCTCCTTCCCTGATCTTTTAATGCCCCTAGTTGCAGTCAGTTTTCTAGCAATATCCTCCCAGATTTTTTTGTTTGTGTTTATTTGTATGACTGCCCTTAAACCTGCTGAAAATAATATGTTAGCTCCACCTCCTCTAAAATTTAAACAAAATATTTTCTTAGTTTTTTTGGTTCAGCCATTTTGCTGGTGTCTCCACTCGTAGGTTTGTGCTTTTATATATTATTGGCCTCGTAGAAAATGCACATCAGACGATTAGGTTAAACATTTCAAAATACAAGCGTGTGCTACAATTACGAGCCTTTCTACAAGGTGACATTTCAGCACTAGACAAACGGACAGCGAGACTTAAAGGGATGTTTCGGAGTAATTTAGACCTAGGGTCCTTATTTGCACCATGACCTCGAGCCAAACACCCCCCACAGAAACTTTTTGCCCTGTGGTGGGTGTTTGGCTCGAGGTCATGGTGCAAAGGACCCTAGGTTGAAATTACTCCGAACCATCCCTTTAAGTAGCACTTAAAGCACAGCTGCGTGCCTAATACAAATTGTATTATAGGCCTATTTAATTTATTTGAAACAAGATAGTATACAATGTTTGGAATTCGAAATAAATCAAATCTTAAAAACCGGAAATTGACACTGGGCACACACAGACAATAAATACAAGTCTTCGAAAAAGATTATCCAGATAATGAATACGGTGCAACTCTACTGAAATAGGAATAGCCTAATTCCGGTCTCACGGTTTGTAGGCTACACTGACAGTGCAGTGCATCTTAACTGAAGATAGGGGGCAGAAGAGCTTACAAGCAGAGTTGGTTCGTTTTCAATATGAAAAAATATTGATAATGCTAGAGTTGAACATAAAGGCAAGGCCAGGCAAGTTTATTTATATAGCACATTTCATACACTATGGCAATTCAAAGTGCTTCACACAGAAAGGAATTAAAATAATAAAAAAATAAAAGCAAGGAAAATGAAACAGTTATAAAAGGAATTAAAAGAGATATATGATACAGTTATAAAATGAATTAAAAGAGTATAAAGATGATACATAGATAAACTTCTCTTCTGGCAAAACACCGGTGTATCATATTTTTCAGAACTCCCAGGTTTACTCTGAGATTTTCCCTTGGTGATTACACTGTGTCTGTGCATGCGTTCTTTCTGCACGCCTAAGAAATATTGGATGTCTCAGATGAACCTGATTTTCCCCTAAAATCGGACAGGAGAAGCTCTAGGACCGACTCACGGGGTAACCTCGGGTTCACTGCCTCATCAGTCCGCACCCCAAAACCCATTTGTTCGGAAGCTCTAGGAATGGAATCGATCCAGTCCACACCCCACAGAACCTTAAGTTTAATTATACATCACTACCAGGTCACCAGCATGGTTTCATCTCCATAAGTTTCAGAGCCATAAATGATGAGATGAGTAATAAAACACTGGAGATATAGAAACACCCAATCTCACGGCAATTCGTACGTATTTTACGATGTGGCTATTTGTAATTTTTTTTGCTAAATCGTACATATTCTACGAGTTACCCAATTCGTATGAATGACCTACCCCTGACCCCCCACCCCTAACCTACCCATCACTGGGGTTTAGAATTGGTCGTGAGATAGAGTTGGTATATTATAAACACAATTTTAAAATGTTCAAAACAAATCCCAACTGGGGACACTGTTCATCTTATCGCGTTATACACATTAATTTGTTCTTTCCCAAGATAATCACAAGCAAGATGTTTGCTTGGCTTTGTTGGCAGCTCTGTCGTGAAAAGCCATCAGCTCTCAAGTCTGGGCAGGAGATTTAATCAGGAGAAAAGAGAAGCCAGTGTCTCAACATGAACTTTGTTGAAAGTTTCCAAAATGTGTCTTTGTGTCCTGCATGATATCTGTCAGTAACGACCTCAGCAGAAATGTGTTTAAATTATTCAGTTAAAACTGATACATACACTGACATCTCAGTCTAATATTTTTTTTATCACTTGTCATATATAAAACAATAACTGTTGTACTTTTAACCTCTATTTATATGCAATTAAAATAATGTTTTTATCCAAATGGCATCCAATTTCACATTTTCACTCATGCTCATGATATACATATATACCAAGTTTTGTTAAAATAATGGTTTTGTTCATGATCCTTAAGTGGTGAGACACAGCATCACATGGAGTGGCTTTATTAGAGATCTGTTGGCACAATGCGCCTGAACACACCTGGTTTTTAGACCAGCAGCCCATGAACGCACAAATGGGCTCAAATGCATTTAGACAACTGAAAGGACGTGAACTTAGCAGGACGTGAAAATGATAACTGTGTTGGGCTGAAAAACACTTGCGTCGCACCGGGGATGTTCTCTGAGGTGACGTATCTAGAAGATCCTGCTACATAAAAACACATAAAAGTGTCATTCATTCATTCATGCAAACGTCATTTGAACAAATTAAGTGACCTTTAGTGAGCATTACATTATGTGTTACACAGACCTTTACCATTGTGTAAAAATTAAATGGAGATGAAACACAAATTTACACTGAACTAAACAAAACACAGAGGTGAAACATTTCAGCATTTACTGTTTTATGAATATATCAATATATGATGATGTTACACAAAAAGTATTAGTAAAACTAATGGTCCAGAAGGCAAACTTAGTAGCTATAGATAGTAAAATATAAGAGAAAATGTAAGCCGTAATAAAGTTAAAATAATTTTTTATTTTGTAACTCTGAAATGTGAATCAAAAAGATATTTGAGATATTCATTTAAACTTAAAGGCTCATTTATCAGTTACAGGTAATACTTACCCTCTTGTTGTACTCGTCTACATTTCTTGGATATCAGATATATAGCCAAAATCGCACCAAAAATAACTACACAAACAGGAATCACTGTGGGGAGTAACAGATGATCTGTAATGAACAGAAAGTGGTAGTTAGCGTAACAGTGACCAAGCCAACAGCACATCTCAGAAGGTAATATACTGTAAATATGCATATTCTTAAAAAAAAGGTGAGCGCCTGTGCAAAACTTGCAGTCAATGCTAGGGTCTTGAGAGATGGTATATACAATGGTATATTATATACAATAACTGGCATTATTTACAATAAATTATGATTGTTGCATGCACAGAGATCCAATATGACAATGCAATAATGTAGTTCAGTAAATAGACCAATATCACCAATGACGTACCTGAACATGACCGACAGAGTTGCGTGATGTTAAGTCTGGTTGCTGATGGTAATGTTGATCACACAGCTGTATGTGTTTTTATCCTGATATTCCACTTCCAGAGGTAGAGAGAGACTGATGCTGAGATCAGACACACTGATGCTGGACAATACACTGATTCCTGCGTACCAGGAGAGAGTCACATGACTTACATTCAACACTGAACACACCAGTGAACACCTGGACACTGACGATCTTCCCGATGATGAACAGTTTGTTAGGAGTCCCTTATATTAGGAGTGACCAAGGAAGCTGTAAAAATTTATTAAAAAAAAATGAACACACCCCTTTTCTACAAGTGGGTTCGATTCCCAGGGAGAGCAAGAACTGAGAAGAATGTAAATGTCTACACAAACCTCTACACACAAAAAAAAGGAAAGTTGGAATTCTAAAACATTTTCAAAATTCACATTAAAAGATAATTCAAACACTGCAAAAGATCAAATAATGAAGGTAATTATTATACATATTATTATGGAATACAAAGACAGTTCGATCATGCAGGTTTGCACTGAACAACATCAGGAAGGTCAGAGGCCTTTCCTAACTGAGCAACACAACTTCTGGTCCAGGCCCTGGTTATCTCTAGGCTTGATACTGCAATGCTCTTCTGGACTTCCATCATGTGCAACTAAGCCTCTGTACAAATGATCCAGAATGCTGCAGTCCATCTTGTCTTCAACAAGCCCAAAAGAGCCCATGTCAGTCTTCTGTTCATCTCTCTGCACCCTTATGAGTTTACATCCCCACCAGAGGCCTACGATCTGGATCTACGACCTTATTGGCAGCTGGTGGAACCATCACAGAGAGGCACAAAAAAAATAAAAATAAATAATTCACGGTTCCTTGCTGGTGGAATGCAAAATCCCATGACAACATTCAAAAGACAACTGAAAACTCATCTCTTAAGCACTTTACGTTTACACATCATCATCATCATCAAAAAAAATAATCAAACAAAAAAATCTATGCTTTCACTTTCCTTTAATCCCTTCCTATTCTAGATTAGGGTACTCTAAGCAATGTCTGAAACTGCCGGTGTTTATTTGCCTCTTTACGATGAATCGCTCGCTGTATTCATCATTTGGAAGTCGCTTTGGACAAAAGCATCTGCAAAATGAATAAATGTATTTTACGGTTTTATTTCTTACAGTGTGCATTTTAAATTACAGAATTGTGTATTTTTACAGGAGTTACAGGAGGTTTGCAAGTTAAACAGGCACTAGAAAATTACAAAAGAGAAAAAAAACAGCCTTTAGGAAAATCAATTAATTTATAAAATTGAGTTATTCAGCTCATAGTCAACATAGGAAATGAGATACAAAAGAAAATCACATGAAGTAACAGCAATGTAACACATCAAGATGCACACAAATACAAATCTTTATTCATATGGATTATTGTAATTATTTCAATTACTTAAAAGTAATTGTTACATTGTTTTGTTTATTTATAGAGCACAATAAAAACAGAACATTGACTGTGCTGTACAATCATGCATGTAATAAAATAACAATAACCAAAAATGCATGCTTACCAACATCTCACAAAAAAACAAAAACACAAATATTAAAAGACAAGAGCCTCTTGAGCCAAATGCTAATCCTAAATGTAACTAATCTTCTTTTAGAAGAGCCCAATGAAGGTGATAATCTAAGAAAGGTAAGACATTCCAACGCGTAAAAGCCAGCACTGCAAATGCAAGGTTAGCACTCAGTTTTAATCTAGTTCTCGGAACATCTAAAATCATCTAAAATCATCTGGGGTGCGTTTCAACGAAGTAACTCGCTGCTTCTTTGTGCATTCACGACTGTTTCCCGAAACCATATTATCGCAAAGTGGTCTTTCAACCATGTTGGTTTATGACATCACGCACGTGGTGTATAGAGTTTCCTTTGTGTCTTTTTAATTCAATCAAACATACTGTGTTTGAGAGTAAAACTAATTATTTTGTAATTAAAACAATTCAAAGATTGCAAAAAAGTCTTCTTAAGGTGCAAAAATAAAGTTGATAACAAAACCATTTGCAGTGCATGTAAATCTTTGAAAACTTTTATTTTTCTTTGTGCATTTCGAACACGTTTCATCACAAACGCACACATTTTGCTCTCTTTTCTGCAGTTTTTTTTTTTGTGCAGGTCTAAATCTTTTGCTTGCAAGTTGAAAAGTTTTGCTTGCGAATGAAGCTGTGTCTCAGTGGATGGTCTCTACCAACCAGGATGGAAGGCCCTTTTCTATTGGTCACCCAGGATCGAAGTGACAGGTTGACCACGCCCACTACGTTTCCCCGCCGCTTCTGCGCAGTGTGTATGAGAGAAGAGCGAGAGAACTTGTAACATGGCGAGCAACAGGTCCTTTACTGGGTAAGATAACTGCTTTAACATCACTGTGGCGAGCAGGGTGAGGCCGGTGGCGTGATTGCTGATGAGCGACACCTGCGCGACGCACCGGTCTCGTATTTCACGCAGGAACAGAAGCATAAGAAGAGCGACGAAACACCGACTCGTTAAATGCTGATAACGACGGAACCATAGTTGGCTAACAATGCTTTCGGGAAACACACCCCTGTTAGATGACCGTAGGTTCCTCTGAGGTTTGTGTAAAATATCAGTTAAATAAGAGGGTGCCAAATTGTGTAGTGCTTTTAAGATCAGTAATGTAAAATCGACCTCAATGTTGCTGAAATAGGTGTTTGACATATGCGCTTCACGAACACCCGTTAATCTAGCACCAGTGTTCTGATTACGGGTTAGTTCACCCAAAAATACTGTCAGTAATAACTCACCCTCATGTTGTTCCAACCCTGTAAGACTTTCGTTCATCTTCGGAACACAAATTAAGATATTTTTGATGAAATCTGAGAGCTGGATCACTTCTTCAGGATGCAAGGTACAGTCATTGATATCTGCCAGCCCAGAAAAGTTTGTAAAGCCATCGTTAAAATAGTGCAAGTGACTACAGCTCCACCCGCAGCTCCACCTGGATGATGCGACAGCAGCCATATTGCGCCAGTACGCCCACCACACACCAGCTTATTGGTGGAGAGGAGACAGAGTGATGAAGCCAATCAGTATACGGGGATGATTAGGAGGCCATGATGGACAGAGCCCAATGGGGAGATTTGGCCAGGACACCGGGGTTACACCTCTACTCTTTCGAAAGACATCCTGGGATTTTTAATGACCACAGAGAGTCAGGACCTCGGTTTAACATCTCATCCGAAGGACGGTGCTCTTTGACAGTATAGTGTCCCCGTCACTATACTGGGGCGTTAGGACCCACACAGACCACAGGGTGAGCGCCCCCTGCTGGCCTCACTAACACCTCTTCCAGCAGCAACCTGGATTTCTAATGAGGTCTCTCATCCAGGTACTAACCAGGCTCAGCCCTGCTTAGCTTCAGTGGGCAACCAGTCTTGGGCTACAGGGTGATATGGCTGCTGATGTTTTTCTGGTGGATGATTTGCCGGAGGATGAACCTGGAATCAAAGCATCATTTTCATCAGGGTCAGGGTCCCTGTCAGGTGGGCCACCTCCGGCTGCCTCTGTGACATAAAAAAAAAAAAAATCAATGATTTTCATTGATGCATAAACTCCAATTTTCTCGTCACAATCTAGTACTTTTTTTTAATGCAAGACAGAGAAAATATGTGAAACAATTGTACCTTTAGGGGTACAAAAGCTGGTCACTGGGGCAGTACCCTTAAAAGGACATCTTTGTACCCTTTTACCACAAAAAGGTTCATACCTTAAGGTACGTTGTACTTTAAGCTAAGGTACTAATATGCACCTTTTATGTGTACAAATATGTCCTTTTAAGGGTACTGCCCCAGCTGTTATACCCCTAAAGGTAAAATTTGTACACCTTTTTTTTCTCTGCATGATTTTTTTTTTTTATGTGATAATGCTATACACATAAAACTAAAATCACAAAAGCCAAAAATAAGACTAAAATAAATATTGGAAATAAAAGTGGTGAATGCAAAAGATATTTCAGCAGAGAAGACTCGTATCAGCTGTATAGGTAAAACTTGCCCTTTTGTCTCGCTTGATTACTTGCAGAAACGTAATCTGATGATAACAGCAACAACAACAGCAACAGCAGCAGCAAGAACAAGATACAACAATATCAGAAGGGGATCATTGCTCGGAACTGGAATGAACAAAAATAATTTTTTTTTGAAAAAACAACAACAGCATTTATAGGAACCAAGAACACACTATCTGCAGCTTTAGCAGCCAAATAAACATGACAGTGAATACCTTTAACCATTTTTAACCAGTAGATGTCTTGAAAAGGGCACAAAGGGCCTGTCCCAATACTCACAGTGTTCAAGTGGGCGTGAAGACAGCAAGTGTCTTTAGATTTTTGTTTACTCAATGGGACACACACTTAACCAGTGCATTATTGTGGTCCTTCACTTTCAAAAGTTTTACAAACTATACACAATCTCTGCAGTCTCAGCACCACTAAAATATGTAACACTTTACATTTACAACCACATTAAATGTAACATCTAATGAATGTATGTTGCACTGGAAAGCTTTTGTTTCTAGAGCCTTAAAATATGCTACGAAGCGGTAGAGGTAGTGTGGATTTAGTGTGCGTTAAATGTACTGCGATTTGGAACTTTTCAGACTGTTGCACTCTATTGGACATTGGCTCTTTTGTTTCGAAGGTTGTTTTTTCTCCTATTCATAAATAATCTGAGTGCACTGTCTCATCCTCACTATCTAAAGTTGTTCATTGTTCTGTTCTCTAGGATAAACAGGTTCTATTTAGTTCCATCTAAAGCCTTGTTGTGAAATGCTTGAGAATCATGTAAATATAAATACTGATTGATTAACAAGTGTTGTAACACGTGTTTTAAAATGTGTAAAATAGGCATAAAAAGAATGGAGTGTCCAAACTTTTAACTAATGAACATGCTATCTTACACAATCAAGAGAAAATAGCAGCTGTTAATGATGTACCTGGAAATTATTGACATAGATCATTTGGTAGCACTTAATTTTACAGTCCTGTCCCCCATGTACATACTATGTACTTATTATAGTAATTACAATGGGTAATAACTAGGTACTAACCCTGAACCTACCCCTAAACCTAACCTTAACCCATGTACTTGGCTTATATTAGCCACTTTAAGTACATTGTAAGTACACTGTAAGTACACGTAAGTGCACGTACTGTAAAATTAAGAGCTACCAATCAGTTTAGTAAATACACACTAATATCAACTGCAGGCAAACCTGGACAGAGTTCCTTGATGTTGTCCAGATGTGTGGTCTGGTTGCTGATGGGATTGTTGATCACACAGCTGTAGGTGTTTTTATCCTGATATTCCACCTCCAGACATAAACTGAGGTCGATGTTGAGATCAGCATATTTGTTCACGGAGAATACAGTGTTTCCTTTATATATGGTTAGAGTCGCATTTGGAGCATTTGCCACAGTACACAGCAGCACACAGTTTGAACTTGATCCTTTTGGAGAACATGGTTTATATAGTCTGATAATTTTAGGAGTTTTGAGCTGGAAATAACGCAGAGAATAATTAAAATAATTAAAAACAAGAGTTTCATCTGAAAAATATGAAAACAAAGACAAGCTCAAGCAATCATGACATTTTTTTTGTGTGACATTTTTAACTTTCTTAAAAGTATTACATCAGTTTTATGAGTGTTGGGATCTTTATCCATCACCGACGCTGTCTTTGTTCCATCAGCTTCAGCGTACCACACAACTGGGACATAGATTGAAATTATGTAAAAAGAAAACGGCTTCTGACACAATGCATCCAGTAATTTGATTAGGTGTGGTGCAACAACGAAACATCACACAGAGCATAAGTTAATAAAGTTTGTAGTCCAACAATTACATACATTTTTATAACATTTGTATAAAATTCGTAGCTTTTTGAGAAAAAATACAAAAGCTGAAAATGAATAAAAACAAATGTAGAATTTACCTCCAAAGAGCCATAAAATGAACATCAGGGGTTTCATATTCTTCAAAAGAAAGAAATGGATCACCTGATTTGGAAACAGAACAACTGTGAAGAGAAGATTCACATCCTGTAAACAATATACTTTTTTGGAGCTTTGACCTACTTTCGATGAGTGCAGAATTACCTTCGCATTTGTTTTGTGTTTGAGATCACAGTTGAGATCAAAGATCAACTTAGATATTGTTTATTAATAATAACACACTAAACCTTATTTATTCCTTTCAAGCAATACAAGATGGAAAACTCAACGTTTAATCATTAATATAAAATAATTGTCCATTGCCAGAGGTTTACAATAAATAAGGTCCATTATCTTACCAGAAAACAGTTCTGGAAGTAAGGACACTGCAAAAACTACAAGCCAAGTATACTTTGAATACTTAATTATACTTTTAAGTATATCTCGATCAAAAGATTGAGTACAAGTATAGGCCCTTGGACTTTTCTCTCAGTACACTTAAGTGTAATTTTAAGTATATTTCTGAGAAGTAGCTACATAAAGTATATTTCTGAGAAGTAAAATGTAAACTGAAAGTAGTTATACTTTCTTATTTTTAGTTTAAAATAAGTAAAGATAATAGAACACTTGAATAAACCTCTTTTTCGTAAGGGTTGGCGTGCGGGAAGATGTTTTAGCTTGGGGATACTGTATTTCTTTTTTGGGTGTGGCTGTGTCCTGTGTCAACAACACTCGTTTACAACATACACACACCCGAACTACTGCACATCACATTTTTGACATTATTGATATACTGCTTTTAATCATAATGCTACGGGACATAAATTAAGCCTTTAAATAAAAGGGTTATTGGGCTGTTTACACTGTCATATAGGGTAGCTCAGCCTGTGCTAGACTGAGTAGGCCTACAGTTTAGACGCTTTTTGCGTTTTGATTTTTCACACAAAAATAGACACTGAAAAGAAGTGAATTTCCACATGACAAGCCACATGACATTTCATTAGCTTGTAGACTAAGATATTATCAATCAATAATACCCATAAGTAGTTTATATTTTCCACAATTAGCTCATAAAAATAAGGTGCTTTTGTCTCAACTGGAGACACATTCAAAGGTTTAATGCATTTCCTGTTAAAACTAGCTGCTGAGCCACACAATGCTACAGGAAATGAATACAGTTTAATACAGCTTTCCTGTAGCTCAAACAGTAGAGCATTGGCACTTGCAACCCCAAGATCATGAATTGAAATCCCAGAGAAAGCAAGAATTGATAGGAATGTAAATGTGTAATGCAATGTAAGTCACTTTGGATAAAAGCATCTGAACATAAAACTTGTCCTCCATGCACCTTTTTGAAACATGGGACTACAGTTAAAGAAGTTGTGTAAAAACGACGTCTAAATGTAGGCTAGTTTAAATTTGATGTAGAAAAGACGTCCACAACCGACCACATTTGGACAACAAATAGCTCTTACACGGAGGTCCCACGGATGTCAACATTGGACGTGCAGGAGACGTCGAAATAAGACGTCTCCTGTCGTTACAACACAATCCCTTCAGTGGACCGAACTTAGACGTCCAAAAATTATATAGAAAAGACGGTTTACCTTAGAAAAAGAAACAACCTTTTGCCGATATTTTCGGATTGGAGATTCGTCCGTTGTTAAATTTTACCACGATCAAAGAGGACAAAATGCCTGTGCACAGCAAAAAATCACAACTTGTGCTCGCTGCGCACGCAAGTTATTTAAGGTGTCTCAACGTACACAGTCTACCCTCCTAGCCTACAATAACAGAGCCTGCAAAGCGACAGGAAATAGAAAAAAACTAAAAACCTGCAAGTGACGGTGGAGTTGCGCTCAGGACTAGAGGCTGAGGTTTTTTGTTTTTTAGCTTCTGTGGGCATATTCTTTCTACACAATAGGCCTACGTCACACTCTGCGCCATAAAAAAAACATAATTTAACATAAAAATAGGCCTAACACTTAGCCCACTTAAAGTGTTTATTAGCCTACTAATAAATTAGGAATGCTAAAAATGAATAAATCTAGGCTAAATGAACAAAAATGTTATGATTGCACTTCAGTCAACCTGATGAAAGGAACACCTGTTGTGGAGAACTTCCTTATGTTTTCAACTTAATCCCATAAACGAGCTTAACACAGTTGTCACCGACACAAGAGACCAAATGGCAGCAGTCACACAATTCTTCTCATGGGTCCATATTTCAGATGTGACCCAGCAGTTGCAAACCACTCTATGCAAAGGTTAGAGATTGAGCACTATTAGCACAACTTTAACTGCTTAAAATTGTATTTTATAAGTATATATATTAAAGAAAATATATTTCTAAATAATTTTTTTAAAATTTAGCTTTCAAGTGTTTGAAATTGAGTAAACGGTTAATAATATAATGAAAAACAATAAGAACAACAGGAAATAAGTGCTTTAGACTGCTCAGTTGCACTGAACAGCACACACACACACACACACACACACACACACACACACACACACACACACACACACACACACACACACACACACACACACACACACACACACACACCTAGCCACAATCCCATTTGTTTGGTATTCAAATACCAAGAAACAGCAGAGACTTTACAGGTATTACAGCGGTTAAAACATCCTCTGTGTTGAGCAGGAGACAATAGTAAATATTTGCCCAATTTGCTCCATTAGCAAAAAACAAAACAATTGATGCTGAGCTATATAACCTCCTGTTCTCTCTTGAGTTCTTCAACACTTGAAATATAACATTTAGGTAAAATTTTTACAACAAGTTTGTAATTTAACTTGAAATACTGTATTTTTTTTCCTCAAGAAAGACTGAATTTGCAGTTGGTACCTTTCAAAAATCACCTCAAAACAACCATAATTTCATAGAACACACTTCAGTCATTATTACAGTTTTTCTCGATTGCTTAAACACATTTGTCCACTCTGACATCACATTTTCTAAACAGTTAACACACAGGCTAAAACTGAAGCTGTGGCAAAATGCTCTAACACTCACAAAACATTATAAGCATGCAACATAAGCAAATATTTCTATCAAACACCACTACTTGTGGTCAAATTAATTTATTCTTTCAATCAATCATTACACAATGGACAATAAAATAAATATAATATTAACAATATAATAATAACAATATAATAACAATAAAATAAAATACAAAATACAGCCATCGATATGAAATGGTGATACTTTTCAAACTAAATTGCTGGATACTAAAAGAAGCTACCAAAGGAAACTTATGGGTGCAAAGAACCTAAAAAAAAAAAAGACTTTCACATTTAGTCCATCCGTTCTTGATGATAATGCCACAAGTTCTCATCAACATCGCATTGAATGTTTTCCCTTGCAATGCACAGAGGGAAATACCTCCTTAAATGGCGTATCCATCCCTGGTAGTCCACTGCGCCTATTGCCGGGCAACCAACATTCATTGCCTCCAGGAGGGGCATCTGCTCATATGGCCGGTGATCAAACACCTTCCATCTCCAAGCAGAGAAGAACTCCTCGATTGGGTTCAGAAAAGGCGAGTATGCAGGGAGGAATTGCATCACGAGGCTGTGCTGCAAATCATTCATTCACAAGGCGAGAGTGGTGGAAGGCTACATTGTACCAAATTATGACATACAGTCATGCCAGGCCTCAACAGCCCTCTCTCTTCGGGTGGAACCAGTCTTTTATTCAGTGCATCAAGAAATGTGATGAGACTTTCTGTATTATATGGGCCGATAATTGGCAGCCCTCTGACCTGGCACTGTAACAGTGGCCCTCTGCCCAATGATGTTCCTCCCATCTTCATTTTACACAGGTTGAAGCCACATAAATGAATTTGTGATGACTTCCGGTTTGAGGAGCTATGGAATAGGTCACGACTAGGTGCTCCTGCAGTGTTTAACCGGATTCCAATCTTTTTGTCTATTTATTTCCACCACCCAGTGTAAACGTGTTGTTTAAGTAATTTCTATTTAAAATATTTGCCTTTCGGGTTGCAATATGAAGAACAAATCCAGTAAAGCATCAAATGCGTTGTCGTCTCATCAGCGGCCTGCTCTTTTAGCCGCGCCCGCGCATCCTAGTTCCTCAGATAACCCAGACACGCAAGTGGAGACATCAGCTGTCAATGCAGCTCTGAAATCCAAACTTATATTAAGCGGTTGGACGATAAATGCTAAATTATATCAGAATTGTGGGTATCCCTTGTGGATAATTTTTTTTTTTAAGATGGAAAAGATCAGATGCTCTCTGTATGCCAGCTGTAGTTCTTTTCAAAACAAATAGCAACTTTCACTCCCTTAAAACTTTGTTTGTTGACTGAATTCCTTTAAAAAAAATGTTTTTTTTTTTTTGTAAAAAATGTGGACCGTCTTCACTATGTTTGATGTTTCAATTATTATGTCTTTCAATTTCCACTCAATAACTAAAAAATAAATAAATTTGTGATGTGCCCCTTCAACTTCAAACTCCATTATTCTCTAAGAAATGTGTATAAATGTTTTCAGTTTTGTGGAAAAAAGAAAGAAATTCTGTTAGACCACATTAAAGTCCAATATGCTTATGCCCATATGTACCTATTTTTATTGGCCACAAACAGATTTTCACTGTAATGGTTTCATATATTTTCCATATTGAATTCATCTACATAAACTTAGACATTTGAGGTTTTTTGTTTCCTTTCTCAAAAACATTGCCTGCTAGAGTCCTCATGTATTTGCTCCCTTCTCTTCTGTTTCACTCCGGATCTGATGTCATAAACTACAGTAGCAACAGTAGCCACACCCACCAGCACTGAGATGACCAATCGGATTGCAGCTTCAGTAAAACCACAACAGTGGACAGAGTCTGAAGGAAGAAACAGAAGAACACTTAATTATTAGTGTACTTTAACTCTTCTTTGGGTGTGACATAAAACAAGCCATAAACAGTGAGTCTGGGAGAGTAAAAAGGAATCGTTTATGCTGATAACCTTTATAAAGAGCAACTCAACAGAACATAAAGCAAAAATTAAAGCATACATTTATTTTTTAAATACTTTTTAAATGACAGATATTTGAAAACTGTCCAGAATCGATTAAAATCTGTAATTAATCTGATCATTTTTATTTGTGAAATAAATTTAGCAGGAAAAAAAGATCAAAAATAGATAAGTAAATGATGCCACAGATAATCTCTAATATAATCAGTAAAATAAATAATACCTGCACATGTGTGACAGAGTTGAGTGAAATCCAGATGTGTGGTCTGGTTTCTGACAGGATTGTTGATCACACAGCTGTATGTGTTTTTATCCTGATATTCCACATCCAGAGGTAGAGAGAGACTGATGCTGAGATCAGACACACTGATGCTGGACAATACACTCATTCCTTTATACCAGGAGAGAGTCACATGACTCACATTCCACACTGAACACACCAGTGAACATCTGGACTCTGATGATGATGATGATGATGAAGAACAGTTTGAAGAGTTTCTGGTGATGACGGGAATCGCTAGGTCAGCTAAAAGAGAAATCAGAGAGCTTTTACAAAAGTGTGTTTTTCTTTCACTCAGGGCAGTGCTGGAATCAAAAGTCCATTCAGAGCCCTTTCTGTTAACATATATATTACACACAAGTTATTAACACAAAAATTCTCACCATAGACAGTAACATTGAATCTCTTGTATGAAGTTCCTCTATTGCTGAAGATCTGTAGTTTATAAAGTCCAGTGTGTTCAGATCTGATATTTCTGATGGTCAGAGATCCAGTTTGATTGTCCATCTGGAGTTTCTCTTTATATATTATACAGATATGATCTGCTTATGGATTTCAGCAATACGAGTCTCTTGAGGTCCAAACATCCACAGTATCTGATCTTTACTCTGTATTTCAGTAACATCAGAGTTTAGAGTCACAGAATCTCCCTCCATCACTGACACTGACTTCACTGCATCTGTACCAGCGCCAAACACACCTGAAATAAAACTGCATCTGTTCAGCCGGAGCAACTAAACATGACGCATTTATTTTTAGGGTTAATTGTATTGTTAACAAGTGTAGGTAAGCCAACGCATAAGCAACAGAATGTGGTTTAATTCTTATCTGGATGATGTACTAATCATTCAAAGTCATTTTTTGTTTAAAAAAAAACAATAACTATTGGTCTTAGTCAGAGGTAACTCAAAAAAATAAAAGACAAAAAAATATTATTAAACAGACTCGAAATATACAAATAAAATTCGAAATATCTTACCCTCCAAACAAATAAAAAATATGATGCAAATCCACATGCTGGAAAATGTATCGACTAGTATAGCTGTGAGTCTCTGGAGGGATTATAAGCGGAGGGAAATTCAGCCAATGATTGGTGACGTCATTACTGCTATGGGGTGATGATGAAACGCAGCCCTTGATAATACCATTTAGGTTTCGTTTACTTTTTTACAAAACCTGTAAGCAAACTTTCTACATACAAAGCAAAAGTAATTTTCTTCTTGCTGTCTGTTTATGTTTTACAAACATAAGAAATAGCATCATCTTAATATATTTAAAGTAGGCTATTATATACCTGTTTATTGTGGTTTGCATGATAAAGCTGGTATGAGGTTTGTATGCAGCTGCGAGCGAAACAGGATTTAGCAGTTAGATCTGATAGTCTACCTTCTGTCCACAGTGTTGCCATAAGTGTTTTCCACTTAATGTTTATCTAGGTCATGTTGTTAACATAATGAAAATGGACCAAAAAAGTTGCAATGATTGTAAAGCACACAATCCAGTAAATTAGTGTAGAATGTCATCATGTAATTCTCCAATTCAAACAAACTAAATGGACATAAAATATCATATCCAGCGGGACTGACAAAATAGGCTGTATACTTGATCACGCTAACCAAAGCAACTACTGTAGTTCTCATTAATGTGCTTATTACAGCCTAAAACCATAATGAATGAGTATAGTTACGTATATGAAGAGGCAAATGTATAAGAACCTGATGCTGGTGGAAGCAGCTTGTGTTTAGAAACTTCCACAGTGCCAGGAAACGAAAATGTCTTGTGGCTCAAAGCAAATATGCGCATTGGGTTATTTATATGGGAGCTTATGCGTCATTCCCATACCAGTCATTTTGATGCTTCTAACCTCCTTAGCATTAAACTCCAGGTAGTAAATGAGGTAGATTAATAACTTTTAATTAATGCATCTATGGTCTCCCAGTGTTTACGATTAAGGCATTTTAGCATTATATGATTAATTGACAAGAAAACAAAACAATTGGTCTCCCTCGGTGCCAGTTGATTTCTAATTTTTTTCTTTATTTGGAATATTGGAACATATGCAATGGATTGTGGGTGAATGGAGGACGAGAAGGATACTTGATGCATCCTTTAAAATAGGCCTAAGCCAAATGAAGGAAGTGAAACAAAGGCTGTCTTCCAAGGATCCTTTAAATTGAGGTGGCCTAGAAGGAGCTTGATGACAGCAGTCCAGATATTCAGCCTTACTGGGGGATGCAGCCTTCCGATTGAGAAGCACCAGATGGTTAATATGATTGGAACAAAGTGCACAGCGCAATGTTCAAGTTCATTTTATTTATATAGCACGTTTTATAACAGCCACCGACTGACCAAAGTGCTTTACAGAACTACAAAAAATAAAAGACAATAATACCATGCATAACAGCACAGCCTAGATAAGTACAGCAAAGCTAAGGAAAGCCTTAAACAGGAGTAGCAAAAACAGTGTCAGACTCATGTATATGGTTGTAGCAGTTCAGATAGGTAGCTCGGAGCTTGGTTGCATAGAGATTTGTACACAAATAAAAGGATTTTAAAATCAATTCTAAAGTTAATGGGCAACCAATGAAGAGACCTCAGGATTGGGGTAATATGGTCACTTTTCCGACTATTTGAGAGGAATCTTGCGGCGGCATTTTGCACCAATATGGCGGATAGTTCCCACCTTCTACATAAAAAAAGCCAATCACCAATTGATAAAGTCGTTGTGTCACTGTAGTTAAAAGCTTCGGTTCGGCCAATACTTATACTAAGTACACACAAACAACATTAATTTATATTTATTTATACTTCAGTGACATAGATTCAACAAGATGCTAGAAACATTCCTCAGAGATTTTGGTCCATATTGACGACAGCATCCCAAAGTTTCTGCGGATTTGTCGGCTGCACATCCATGATGTGAATTTCCCGTTCCAGCATATCCCAAAAGCTGCTCTTTTGGATTGAGATCTGGAGACTGTGGAGGCCATTTGAGTTTAGTGTTGAACTCATGTTCAAGAAACCAGTTTGAGATGATCTGAGGTTTTTAACATGGCAACAATACTTAGGTAGACTGTGGGGTTTAAACAATGCTCAGTTGTTACTAAGAGGCCCAAAGTGTGCCAAGAAAATATCCAACATACCATTACACCACCAGTAACGTTAGCCCGAACTGTAAAGCCTGGTTCACACGGGACGATTTTAAAATTGTCGGCCGATTTTCCAAACCTGAGAGACCCCACACACGGCGATAAAAAATCACGGGTCTAACAGCTTTGGTCGTACAGTGTGTGGTGCGCAGCCACACGGCAAAATCAACACATCACACACGAGCCGATTTGACTCCCGAGCATTCCCAGGTCAGATGGAAAATCTCGCAAAATCCCTCGAGATCAAACGTGATTTCAGAGTAAACAATCATGGCGGACGAAGAGGATGCAGTGGCGATAGTTTGTAGTTTGTTTTTAACCGACGTCCACCGGATTTTCAGGTGTATGAGGCGCTGGACTGGACAAAAGCGGAGTGCGCGAGCGAGCGACAGCGCTTGAGAGAGACCGAGGGTGTCTGCACGCGAGCGACAGCTCGGTCTCTCTCGCGCAGTTCGCTTCGCTTTTGTCCAGTCCGGCGCCTCATACTGGTGCGCCATGCCGCCGGCTGTTTTGATTTTGTTTCCCGGTCTGCGCCTCGTCACCTCGCTTTCTGATTGGCTACACGCCACAGTCCACAGGCTGCGTGCTCGTCTGTCCCACGGAGACACCACACACGAGGAGAAATCGGGCCAAAAAAATCCAACATGTTGGATATCCCCGATTTGAGATCGGAGCGGTCCCGACGTCCTTCCGAGCAGACGAGAGCAGTCTTAACACACCACACACGGCAGGAATATCTGATCAGATTATTTTATGATAATCGGAGCATCCTTAAGATTGTCGGAAGGGGTGAATCGGGGCTAAAATCGGCCTAATTATCCTGCCGTGTGAACCAGGCTTAATACAAGTCGGGATGGATCCATGCTTTCAGGTCATTTACACCAAATTCTGACCAGTCTGAATGTCACAGCAGATCTCGAGACTCATTTGACCAGGCAATGTTTTTCCCAATCTTCTATTGTCCAGTTTTGTTGAGTCGAATTGTAGTCTCCGTTTCTGTTCTTAGCTGACAGGAGTGACACCGGTGTGTGTCTTCTGCTTCAATGTTCAATGTGTTGTGTGCTCAGAGATGCTCTTCAGCAGAATTTCATCATAACTTGGTTATTATTTGAGTTACTGTTGTATTTCTTGAGTTTTTTTTTTTTTTTTTGTAGTTATGAAATACTCAGATCAGCCCGTCTGGCACCAACAACCATGCCACTTTCAAAGTTATTCACAGTTATTGTGAAACATGCTTTGATACTATTTTTACAAGCAAGGTGTCCAAACCTGGAGAAATATAGAGAAATAAGGATAAACAAGGATAAATATACTTAATTGCTTCTAATAAACCTATATTTGCCAAGCACAACACACAAAACAAGGACAACAAATTAATAAAACACATTTTACAAAACTTATAATACAAAACCACTTTTATTGAAAATGTTAATTGTTTTGTAAAAGGTGTCATTATGCATGTTTTGTGTCAACAGCCCCGCAGCGTTTCAGGCGCTATTCCGCGTTCAATCGATGGTCAACACACCTTATTTTGGTGTAAAAAAAGAAAGAAAAAAGTACCATACTGTATTGCCACCAAAGTACTGTGAATGTGCTGAATGTCAATATGAGGTGTAAGAAAAAAATTATGTGGATGTTGAAGATCTCAAAAATGAAGTTTATTACAGCATAGCAGTGGCAAGGTACACGAGGATTGAGTGATACTGTTGGTGCAATATTTGATATGCTGCTGCTGGCATGAATAACAAAATAACTAACACTGTGTTCACTGTATTCACACTGCATACTTATTTAGAGACCAATTACCCACTGCCATTTCAGTGCTGTTTCTTTTCTTTTCACCTTGTGGAATTTGTTTAAAAATTAAATTAAAAATAAAATAGGGGGGGAGGGGGGGGGGGGGGGGGGTGTAGGTAGGTAGGTAGGTAAGTAAAGTGCGGGCTCGGCAAAAGTGCGCATCAAGAGCGCAAATCGACCACTTGGGGGCGCTCGCGAGCACCCTTCTGAGATCTAAAAATGACAAATGAGACACACTGCGGTCTCACGGACTTAACGGACACGCGCACGCAGCAGCCATTGTCCACAAGACCGAAAGTGCTCATGAAGTGTGCGATTTGGGACTGGGCTATCGCCGCGCTTGACTTCGAGGTGTAACTTTTATTATTGTTCGGTCTGAAACGGCGCCCAGTGACGGATGGTGTAGCAATATTGTTCTCCGGGTGGAAATCGGGAGAAATTCGGGAGAAAGGTCGGTCCGGGAGATTTTCGGGAGGGGCTTTGAAATTCGGGAGTCTCCCGGAAAAATCGGGAGGGTAAGAATTGTTTGTTTTTATGATTCTTCGTAAAAGCTTTGATCCTGAATCATTTCAGCAACTGTGTTGTTTGTGATTCAGGAAACATACATTGAATTTGATATGATATGTGTGTTTCACATAATAGAAAGAGGTAGATAAATCAAGCTCTGTTATGGCATGTTATCACAGTCGCAACACCAAAGATAGCTAATAGCTACGGTAAAGAATTAAACCGCTTTTGATCACACGTCTTTGACAGTTCTTATTTACCTTTGGCATATGAAGTCACACAGTGTTGGTGTTATTAGTATGCGTTGTTGCACGTTTTGTTCTCCAACAAGCTTTGCGAACTATTACAGAAGATACAGCCCGTTCTCATCCCAAGGCGTCATACATGTGACGCTTGTGACATTTCGTCGAAATCTTACGCACATGGCATCCTTTAGCGTCAATACGCTTGTTTGAGATGCGCCTTGCCTCGCCTGAAATGTAGTCGAGAGTAGGCGGCTGCAGTGAGAGGAGGAGTGAAAAAAGCTCAGGCAAGACGGACAGATCTCTCTTCTCGCAGTGGATCAGACACCTGTGAGATCAAAGACTGATATCGCGGGATTCACGGGATTCACGCTCGTGCAAGGTGTTGCTAATAAACTGGATGTGATTTAAGTTCTGTTGCTTTTATATGAAAATAAATATAGTGAACAAGACACCCAACGTACTTGTTATTTAATTACATTCCAAATATATTTATCAATAATTTTTTCTTTAATACAGACATGTGTTTTTATATATTGTTTTAATAAAAAAGACATCACATAATAACCCATATCGCACTGTCAGAGAGTTTATTCACCCATAACATATGTATACACATAAAACATGATATCAGAGTTTTAAAATTAAACATTTTAAAAGAGAACAATACATCACGGTTGTTTAAACCAATGAGCATCAAGCTATGTCGTCAGCAAGTCGTTTCCCATCATGCTTTTGATCAGCGCAGTCGGTGGAGAGCAACTGCTCGCGACTGCAGAATCCGACACTTCCGCCTTGCGCTCGCGAGAGTTTTTTGACATACGTCGGCATGACATCAGAGCAAGGCGGATTGCACTCGGACACATTTCTAACCGGCGTGCATCTCGCGCTGATCACCGGTGATCGGTTCTGCGCAGATTTTGCTCATCTCAAACAAGCCTATTATGAGACGCAGAACCCAAGGCGTCATACAGGTGACGCTCGTCTAAATCCGATGCACATGGCATCCTTTAGCGTCAATATGAGACGAAGATCCCAAGGCGTCATAACCCTAACCCTACCCCAGACCTAAACCTACCCATAACAGTAGGCTTGTTTGAGATGAGCAAAATCTGCGCAGAACCGATCACCGGTGATCAACGCGAGATGCATGTCGGTTAGAAATGTGTCCGAGAGCGGTCCGCCTTGCTCTGATGTCATGCTGACGTATGTCAAAAAACTCTCGCGAGCGCAAGGCGCACGTGTCGGATTCTGCAGTCGCGCGCAGTTGCTCTCCACCGACTGCGCTGATCAAAAGCATGATGGGAAACGACTTGCTGACGACACAGCTTAATGCTCATTGGTTTAAACAACCGTGATGTATTGTTCTCTTTTAAAATGTTTGATTTTAAAACTCTGGTATCATGTTTTATGGGTATACGTGCGAATAAACTCTCTGACAGTGCGATATGGGTTATGTGATGTCATTTTTATAAATAAATAAACAAAACAAAAAATATATATATATAGGCTATATAAAAACACATGTCTGTATTAAAGAAAACAATATTGATAAACACATATTTGGAATGGAATTAAATAACAAGTAGGCTACTTTGGGTGTCTTGTTCATTATATTTATTTTCATATAAAAGCAACAGAACTTAAATTACATCCAGTTTATTAGCAACACCTTGCACGAGCGTGAATCCCGTGAATCCCGCGATATCCGCCTTTGATCTCACAGGTGTCTGATCCACAGCGAGAAGAGAGATCTGTCCGTCTTGCCTGCGCTTTTTACACTCCTTCCCTCACTGCAGCCGCCTACTCTCGCATAGCCTACACTTCAGGCGAGGCAAGGCGCATCTCAAACAAGCCTATTGACGCGGCTAAAGGATGCCATGTGCGTAAGATTTCGACGAAATGTCACAAGCGTCATATGTATGACGCCTTGGGATGAGAACGGGCTGAACAATCAGTGTAACGAGACCCACTCACATACACAAACACATCAGACTAGAATGAGACAGCGGATCTACCAACCGTGACAACTTCGAAACATGTCCTCCACAATGGGAAACACATTTACAAATAAAAGGAAAGGAAAGGTTAGGTAAAAGGTAAAATCTTGGAAAGGTTCAGTGAAATCAATGGATCAAATTGCAGTCTATTATATGTTCAGTGTTAAAGCACCTGTGAGTACCTTAGCATTGTTATTATATAGTTTTAGTAAAGTCCAGGAAAACCCCAAACTTTTATATCAAATATCAAATATTTTAAAAACTAAAATATTTATTTTCAAAACTGATCATGCTTACATTGTACAGCATTATATGTAAATTATTATTATTTGAGCTGTAGGGGGCCACATCAACTCATAACAAGGACATGGTGTGATCTTCTCCATCAGGCATCTGTAAGTAAACAGAGAAAAAGTGTTGAGTTCAGAGAAAAGAAAATGTTCAAAAAGGAAATGGAATGAAAGTTTTAATTGAAACAATAAATTAAACCTCTCGATCTTGATGAATACTATATAACAACAGCAAAATATAGTAAATATAGATAGACATGCTGCATAACTTTATTAAGAATGCTTTTCAAATTTGAGTTCAATTCCTGAGTTTGAATTGAATGTGAATCAAAGTAGCAAAGATTAAAATGAACTGAAATTCTTATGACCCCAACTTTAAAAAAAAAAGTCTTTAATTTTGAGAATTCTAATTCCATTTCCTGTTGTTTGTGGCCAAACATGAAAGTGCGTATCTGCAAGAATTGTATTTCTCGTTCCATTTATACGCCAAAAATGTTTTTTGCGTGCATATGATACGCACTTTATGGCGTGTAATACGCACGCACTCCCTACACCTAATCCTAACCAAGGGGTTTAGACTGCGTAGCATATGCACGCAAAAAACATTTTTGGCATATAAATGGCACAAGAAATACAATTCGTGGTATAGATATGCACTTTCATGAGATTGTGTTGGGTCAAACATAGAACAGAAACTAAGAAATACAGTGCCTTTATTGCAACGTTGCATGATTTCTGAAAAAAAAAAACAGCGACAAATCTCCTGCTCAATCACATTATGTAAGCGAACAGACAGATTTTTTTTTTTTACTGTACACAGAGTTCTTGTGTATTTGTAGAGCACGGTGTAGAGCACTGTTACACCACAATAAAGAATGCGTATCACTCCGTCCCACGGGCAGCTCTGGGGCTCTCTGATCACTGTTTGGTTCATCTTATACCGACCTACAGGCAGAAACTGAAATTACTCAAGATGGCGCCGCGGATGGCTGCCACGGTGTGGAGCTCTCCAGCTATTGTGTTGTTTTTGTTCGTTTGTCCTGTGTTTAGTCATTATTTTCCTATCAGTTTCACCAAAGACGAACTGCTGGACATTAGGAAACACACACCAGAAAACTTCTATACAGTTTTTGATTATTCAGACGTTTTGCTGGACAGTCTCGTCTCGTTGTTCAAACGCGCGCTCAAACGCAAACGAGGAAAGCGAGCGGGCGCGCTGGTGAAACTCCGCGAGCGTGGCCTGCGCACTGCACTCCCCAGTATTCATCTTGCGAATCTCCGATCTCTTCCCAACAAAATGGACGAACTTCTCCTCCTCACCCGGATTAACAAGGATTTTTCGAACTCGGCTGCTCTGTGCTTCACTGAAACCTGGCTGAGTGAAACCATACCGGACAACGCAATACATCTGCCGAGCTTCCAGCTGTTCCGAGCGGATCGCATCGCGGAACTAACGGGGAAAACGAGAGGTGGTGGATTGTGTTTCTACATTAACGAAAATTGGTGTTCAGATGTAACAACACTGAACAAGATATGCTCTCCTAACTTAGAGACCCATTTCATTAATTGCAAACCTTTCTACTCGCCACGGGAGTTTTCCTCCTTCATTCTCGTGAATGTGTACATCCCTCCAGACGCGTGCGTGAGCGCGCCACTACAACAGCTGGCTGAACAAATAGCTGAAACGGAACAAAGGTACCCAGACTCTCTTTTAATCATTCTTGGGGATTTTAACAAAGCAAATCTTTCGCGTGAACTACCAAAATACAGACAGCACGTTACATGTCCCACAAGAGACAGTAATATACTGGACCACTGTTACACCACAATAAAGAATGCGTATCACTCCGTCCCACGGGCAGCTCTGGGGCTCTCTGATCACTGTTTGGTTCATCTTATACCGACCTACAGGCAGAAACTGAAATCAGCTAAACCTGTAAAAAGGACTGTAAAAAGATGGACTACTGAAGCAGAGCAGGATCTACAGGCCTGCTTCGATTGCACTGATTGGACTGTTTTTGAAGCTGCTACCAACGATCTGGATGAGCTCACAGATACTGTAACATCATATATCAGTTTCTGTGAGGATACATGCATTCCTACCAGGACATTCTTATCATTCACCAATGATAAACCATGGTTTACTGGGAAACTCAAACACCTTCGTCATGCCAAAGAGGATGCTTACAGAAGTGGGGATAAGATCTTGTATAACCAGGCCAGAAACAGACTGACAAAGGAGATCAGAGTTGCTAAAAGAGCCTACTCTGAAAAGCTGAAAAACCAGTTTTCAGCCAACGACCCGGCAACAGTCTGGACTGGCCTGAGGAGCATCACCAACTACAAGTCACCATCCCCCCGATCTGTGGACAATCCACACCTGGCTGATGATTTAAACTCATTTTACTGCAGGTTTGAAAAGCCCTCATTCACACCACACACCGGCTCTGATCTGCACTTCACACACCCACCATCACCTTCTGCACTCCCTCTCCTCCCCCCTCCTGCCATCCAACCTGAGCTTAAGGTCTGTGTGGAGGACGTGAGCCGAGTCTTCAAAAAACAGAAGATTAGGAAAGCCTCAGGCCCAGACGGCATCTCATCTGCTTGTTTAAAAGCCTGTGCTGACCAACTGGCCCCGGTCTTCACGCAGATCTTCAACAGATCATTGGAGCAGTGTGAAGTTCCCTGCTGCTTCAAGCGCTCCACTATCATTCCGGTCCCCAAAAAACCCAAAATCACTGGACTTAATGACTACAGACCTGTCGCTCTCACGTCTGTGGTCATGAAGTCGTTTGAAAGACTGGTGTTGGCCCACCTGAAGGACATCACTGGACCCCTGCTGGATCCCTTTCAGTTTGCCTACAGAGCAAACAGGTCTGTGGATGATGCAGTCAACGTGGGACTGCATTATATCCTGCAACATCTCGACAGACCTGGGACTTATGCAAGGATCCTCTTTGTGGACTTCAGTTCGGCCTTCAATACCATCATGCCTGATCTTCTCACAGCCAAACTGACCCAGCTCTCCATTCCATCCTCTATCTGTCAGTGGATCTCCAGCTTCCTGACGGATCGGCAGCAGCTCGTGAGACTGGGGAAGCACACATCCAGGACTCTCAGCACCAGCACTGGCGCCCCTCAAGGGTGCGTTCTCTCCCCACTGCTCTTCTCCCTGTACACTAACGACTGCACTTCTAAAGACCCCACTGTCAAGCTCCTGAAATTTGCAGACGACACCACTGTCATCGGTCTTATCCGGAACGGTGACGAGTCTGCTTACAGACTGGAGGTCGAACAGCTGGCTGTCTGGTGCAGTTATAACAACCTTGAGCTGAACACGCTCAAAACAGTGGAGATGATCGTGGACTTCAGGAGGAACAGCCCAGCACTCCCCCCACTCACCATCATGAACAGCACTGTGGAAGCAGTGGAGTCATTCAGGTTCCTGGGCACTATCATCTCTCAGGACCTGAAGTGGGACAATCACATTGACTCCATTGTGAAAAAGGCCCAGCAGAGACTGTACTTCCTTCGCCAGCTGAGGAAGTTCAACCTGCCACAGGAGCTGCTGATTCAGTTCTACTCAGCCGTCATTGAGTCTGTTCTATGCACTTCCATCACTGTCTGGTTTGGTTCAGCTACCAAATCAGACATCAGGAGACTACAGCGGACAGTTCGGACTGCAGAGAGGATTATTGGTGCCCCCCTGCCAACCCTCCAGGACCTGTACTCTTCCAGAGTGAGGAAGAGAGCAGGTAAAATCACCACAGACTCCACTCACCCTGGACACCACCTGTTTGAACTGTTACCGTCAAGACGGAGACTCAGATCACTGGCCACAAGAACATCTCGGCACAGGAACAGTTTCTTCCCACAGGCCATTTCCCTCCTGAACAGTTAACACACCTCCCAAGGCATGTGCCTTCAAGTGCAATACCCCCACTGTTTTAATGCAACAACTTACAACTCAGGTGACACTTACATGTAGATTTATTTATTTATAATATTCAAAACACTGTAAATTTGTTCATAATCTGTAAATCTGTAAATGTTTATTCTGGCTAAACCCAACTGTGATACTTTTATTCTAATATTTTTATATTTTATATTTTATTCTTAAAATTTGTATTATTATGTTTCTTGTTGTAAATTATGTTTCTTGTTGTATTTGTATATGTGCACTGGAAGCCTCAGTACCAAAACAAATTCCTTGTGTGTGCAAGCACACTTGGCAATAAAGCTCTTTCTGATTATGATATCTTACCATGTGATGCGTGCACAAAATGTTGTTTCTGCATAATGAATCTCTTCCTCATCAGTCTGAACTGCTTCAAAAATAATTCCTTTATTGTTCAAAGCAGTAAAACCTCAATCTCAAAGTTATATATAAAAGATCTCTTGAATGCTGTTTTTCATATTAGGTACTTGCCTTCGTGTCCAGCTTGTATTGCCTTGTTGTAACAGCATTTCAGACCTACAGCTACAGCCCCAGCCAGAATCACAGCAACAAAAACTGATATTATGATATATGAATGATGCAGTTCTGTAAAAGACAGAAAACATTCATGGTTGTAATTGACTGTGGAAGATTTCAGGGAGATATAGCAACCTGTAAGTGTTATCTGAGACTACTCATTTACCTTACACTTTATATCAGTGGTTCTCAAAGTGTGAGAATGGAGTTGAAGTATGAATAGTGGTTGTCGCTCTGTCTTTATAAAGCGGCACCAAACGCCAATTCCACTGAATCATCTTCAGACCGTTGTTGCCAGATTTTTTAAGGTTTAAAGCTGTTTTTTAAGGGCATGACCAAAAAAATTTGAACCACTGCTTTATATAATCAAATCTTATATACTGTTACGTCCCATTTTGGTCTGTATATGTGTTTTATGCTGTTGTGGGAGGTGTTTGTTTTATCCAGGAAGAAGACCGGATTGGTTCCTGCAGTCTGATTGGTGCCTCGCCCTGATTGATCAGCTGACACCTGGACGTGTATAAAAGCCTCTTTCGTTACTGCTTCATTAGCCTCGTGCTCACTCGCTACACTTGTCTTGACTGACTTTGCTGCTTAGTGTATTAGTAAGACTGTTGAGAGAGAGAGAGAGTTTATTCTGGGGTGTTTATTTGAGATACTTTGTTGTTTCTTGTGAACTGCCATATTTGTGATAATAACTACCGCCTGTTTAATGACCTATTCCAGATTACCCCTTTTACTGATCAGCAAACGCACAAGCATATAAAATGTATAATATTGTTTAGACAATTGATTAGGGATGCATTTAACAAAAGCATCTGTAAGACAAACCGAACCTCAAGTACTTTGATCTCCTGAGATATAACACTTGTCATTTGTCTCCACACCCCACAGAGTGATGTTGGGGGAAAGCTTTTTCCCTCCTGTCCAGAGGGGCACGCGACTGATGTTTTAGAGTACCGACTAACTCATTGCCATTACTCATGTTTACTTGGACTGTAGAAAGGCTAAAAATGGGTTTTCTGTTTATCGTTTTTAGACCAATCTAAATATGGATGAGTCTCAACCTCTGATTATCGTAATTCTAACTAAGTGTACGCGGCATATTTATAATGTTGCCATTAGATGAAGTTAAGTTGGTCAACATGGTTCAATGGTAATGGTCATGACCTCTGGTTAGATATAATCTTACCTTTATTAAGTGCGTTCAGATCTATGTGGACTAAATAATATTTTCTAGAACGTGTAAGTAGAGTATTAGTCAACTCCCTCAGTCTAATGACCAAGACCGACAAGTTTGTGTTTATGAGATCGGATACCCGGCCGGTGCGAGACTCAAAGCGTTATAGGAATTCGGATGAAAGGGTGTTATTTCAATCAAGAGTTAAATAGAATAATCAAATGCGTAGCTAAACTATCAAAAATGACCAATAATCAGTTGGCATTCTAACCTAAATTCAAAGTCTTGATAAAATGGAGTCAGACAAAAGTTTAATCGGAATTAAATGATTCTGCCACACTGAAAGGACACAACACGCAGGAAACCGTCACCCGCTTATCAGAAACTGTCGTTGGACCGGCCTTAGGGCAGGCCTTACACTTAAGCCGCCTTTCCACTGCACACGACAAACGACAGCCGTCGGACCGGAAGTCATTCATTTCCAATGGAGAGTCGTACGGGAGCTGCGGGGAGTTCCGATCATATGCGTATGCGGAAAATTCGGATCTGATTTGAGCTTTGGATCCGTTGAAATATCTGAACTTCTGCGAATAGACCGTATGCGACCGGCCGACCGGATGTGATGTATTCTAATCAAAACTATGAACGCGAGGCTAGATTTACCAATATTTTAACTCTTTAATGTTATTCTGTAAACGCTATTTCTGTAAAATGTCGGTTATGGCAGAAAAAAATATTTTATAATTATTAAATCAGTATTAGCTCTAAAAAACTGCTATGTTTTAATTGTAGATGTATTGAGGGTCATTTGTTTTGTGTGGATACATTTATGCATGCATTACATTCATTAAAATCATTAGTTTTACAATTGTGAATAGTCGAGGGTAACGGTTGCTTCACGACCAATTTCAAAGTTCCGTGCAACTGACACTAGAGGGCGAAATGCGACAATCGTATGGGAATGTCGTGTGCAGTGGAAAGGCGGCTTTACACATCGTGATCCAGAGTAGACTGTAGAAACCATTGGCTCCAATAGCCTCTACAATCTAATTAGGCTTATGATTCTTTTGGGAAAGGCAGTCCATATCAGTGCATAAACTCTAATATCACATACCTTCACATGTGTGACAGAGTCGACTGATGTTGTCCAGATGTGTGGTCTGGTTTCTGACAGGATTGTTGATCACACAGCTGTATGTGTTTTTATCCTGATATTCCACATCCAGAGGTAGAGAGAGACTGATGCTGAGATCAGACACACTGATGCTGGACAATACACTGATTCCTTTGTACCAGGAGAGAGTCACATGACTCACATTCCACACTGAACACACCAGTGAACATCTGGACTCTGATGATGAAGGACAGTCAGAAGAATCACTATTGATGATAGGAATCGGTAGACAAGCTGAAAAAAGAGACCCAAAAAAGAGAGAAAATGCAAAAATAACAAATTTTGGACAAAAATCTCAGTCTGTGAAAATTTTTTTTATAACAGACTGATGAGAGTAAAATGCCAGGATTTTCTCATCTTTTACTCACCATGAACACTAACAGTGAAACTCCTGTATGTGACCCATCCTCTGACTCTGACCTGTACTTTATAAAGTCCAGTGTGTTCAGATCTGATGTTTCTGATGGTCAGAGATCCAGTTTGATTGTCTATCTGGAGTCTGTCTCTGAATTTATAATCATTATCAGATATAGAGATGATGAGTTTGTGGATTTCAGCAATACAAGTGTCTGAATGGTCAAGGTTAAACATCCACAGTATCAGATCATCTCTCTGTAGTTCAGTAACATCAGTGTTTAGAGTGACAGAATCTCCCTCCATCACTGACACTGACTTCACTTCATCTATACCAGCGCCAAACACACCTTAAAGACAGAGGAACAGTCATTCATAATAATACAAAAAGTAGTGAGCACATTGAAGTATGTGATATGGTTTATGTGCTATGGGCTATCATGCTATGTCGAATTCAAAACGATTAAATGTTTCTATAAAAACGTGTATGATACCCAGTGTCACTGGTGGAGGTTTTAGAGAACCCTGACTATATATAACATCGACAGTTAATAACTAACAATATAGGACTCACAATATTGTATTGCAATAGTGTATTCATTAGCGATTAAATTATTTCAGGAGCACAATAATAAAAGCAATCATAAAAAAAAACGTCATGTCTATAATAACCGCAAAACTGCATTATGCACATCAGGGACGTGCACAGGAATTTTGAGGGGCAGTTGCTCTGACCTGAAAAAAAGGCAACTCCCCCCCCCCCCCCCCCCCCATCCCATATATACACAAAGAAGTAAAAAACTGAAATACAGCAATCACCTTAACTACTACTAATAATAACACAGAAAAATATGACTTGAGTCATGAAAATCCCAACATCAATATCCCTATCAATATCCTATCAAGTCACTGATAGGTTTCTCCAAATTTACATACTAAACAACATGCAAAGCTTCAAAGGAGAAGCCGCCTATTAGTGGCCGTTTCAACCGTACAAAAATGAAGAAAAAAAACATTTAATTGTCTTGCTACACTGCAGCATAATAAAATAGTCTCACACTCCAGTAATATTTCTGTGAATTGAATTAATCTTGCACTTGTTCAATATATTCAGTTGAATTTTGCACATACAAATGGCCTTATCTGACCGTGTTTATGTCCAAACTCAATGACTCATATTATGGTCTTATTTATAAAGATTGCAAAATGTCAGAGATGACAGGTTTATGATATACAACTTTGTAAACTTATACAAAATGTATTAACAATATGTTAAATGCCACCAAAATACACATGAGAAAAAGAGTTCCTCATATTATTGTTTATTGTTTTTTTTAATGATTTTTTATTTTTTTTATTCTGTATTTTTTTTTAAATTTTAAAATAAATAAGCTGGATTGAATTGACAAATGGGGGAAAACTATCTTCTGATAAAATATATAAATAAACGCTTAGATTTCGGGGAAAATACAATCCTTTTTTAACCTTTTGGCTTCCCGTACATTCAGTTGTGCTTCTTGCTTGTATTCAGTTAAGATGGTACGTATGGCAACTACGCATGATTTGTAGTAGGATTGCGTAAAGGGAACATGAATTCGGGTAGGGAAACGGATCGACTGCTTCACCGGTCGCGTGCTGTACTGCAGCCACGGAAACAGAGTTTTGCCCTTAACCCACTGACTTTCACTTTCGGTACCCGAATGGAAGTGAATGAGGCTTTGTGATGTTTTTTATTTTTTTTTTATTTTTTTTATCTAGGCCTACGTGAATTTCTGCATATTTGGACAATTTATTTATTTTTTTATTTCCCCCCTCGGAAGGGCAACGTGAGTCGAGAAGGGGAATGGCCAGTTGCCCGGGCAACCTGAGCAACCCCCCTGTGCACGTCCCTGATGCACATGAGTATTAACGAGCCAGTCTCTGATAATTATAGCCTACTGAAAATACTCCAGTCATAATAAAGACATTATCCATGGAAAGTAAATCTTCACGATAGGCTACAACAAAACCTTATTTAAATTATTTAAATTACCTTTAAAAATTTTCTACTGCATTGAATGTATAAAAGGACTCTGAATGCTTTGTTATTTTTATAAAAGCGTCTATTAGGTGCATAAATATAGATATAGCTTCTAAATGTATGCATTTAGTGGCATGTTAAAAAAACAAGGGCGGCAATTAAATTATATTAATATAACGAAACCCTAATAAATCGAAATATTGTTACTAGCCTACTGCAGCATATCTTTAAGATGAAAGCTTGAGGGGGAAAAAAGTGCAGATATTTGTAGCCAATATGAAAATAAACACCAGCTAATATAAAAGTGCAAAACCTGCTTTACTAAAACACAAAATGAAAACTGTTCCAAATGATAAAAAAAATTACTTACCATTTGTTACAAGTAGTAAACACAAACCGACTAAGAAAGAGTTGAGACCCATGTTCTTTTACAGTTTTTTTAAACCGCTTAGAGACTAAAAGTGAAACCACTCGTATTGATGACCTACACGCAATGACTCGTGTGAAAACACTATGACTAAATTGATCACTAGAAATCAAAACTCTGTTTTGAGAAAGAAAGAAATAATTTTTACACCCTTCAATTTCTGTATAAATATATGTATAGATATTTACATATGTATGTATGTATGTATGTATGTATACGTATGTATGTATGTATGTATATATATTTTATATATATATATATATATATATATATATATATATATATTAGAGGTGGGCATTGATTAATTTTTTTAATCTAGATTAATCTTGAAATTAATCTAATTAAAATGTCTCATTTGAATTCTCCCGAAGGCATTCAGAATATGTGTGCTACCCAAATAATGACTAAAAGTAAGTATTTGAGAACAGTTCGCCTCGCGTAGGGATGTGCATTTCTGCCAAAAATGCCATTCGACAATCGAGGAGCAAAAGTCGAATATCGTAAAAAATAAAATAAAATAAAATAAAAATAAAAATAAATAAATGACAGAAAGGGAGGCCAATTTCATCTTTAGCGATTTGTCATCAAACAAACTGTTTATTAATTGAACAAGTAACATGTTTTCGTCGTTTTTTTTTAACATAGTAGGCTAATTGGAAGAAGAAGAAAAAAACAATACAGTCCGTTTTTGCACCGCCAATGCTCGTTAGATTTAAAAAAATGAATGTCATAATATGTCATAATGATTTTATGTGATCCTGCCTTGTTACTGCAATAGCCTCCTTTTTAAACAAATTAGTTTCAATCAATGTAAACTATTCGTGTGATGCCACTGCGCAATACACACACATTACCGCGGGATGGCGGGTGTTCATTTCATAAACTGTACACAATGGTAGCTTATTTAACCTGTTAACCAGTGCACCGACGCTCTGAAGCGTTTTTTTTTTTTGTAGCCTATAAATTAATGTTTGTCCAAAAACCGGATAATGTCATACTTTTTGGTAGTGCTATCGTGGTGTAATAATCGGTTTGGTTGTAAAATTCATTACCTGAATGAAATGAAATCGAATGTATCGTCCTGTGGAATCATTCATTCACAGACAGCATACGAAGATGTTCAACTAATAAAGATCTTCATCGCTGGCAAAAATATGATGCATTTACAGATTTGCTTTCACTAGACTAGACTAGACTGTAGATCCACGGCCACTTCATCCAACGCTCTTGATGTTCTTAAATCTTCCTGTTACTTACGACTCCTCGAGTGTGAATTGAAACAAAGCGCTTCAGACGATTCAGTGCATGAGGAACTGAACAGATCAACTGATTCGCGAACCGATTTAGACAGATCTGTCAACTTGTTTGATGAAGTCTTTTACCAGAATCGACTCAAAAGAGTGATTCATTTGTAAATGAGCATCGCTCATGCCCATACGGATACAGCGCGCTTGGAATAAACTCATTTAACAACGTATTGCATTAAAATAAAGTAACGAGAGGAACGTCGCCCAACGTAACAAAGTAAAAGTACACCTTGTGTCCCTGACAGGAAAATACCCTGCTGCGCGATCTGTGACAGTAGGCGCGCCGTCAATTATGTCATACTACACATTAGAATTGCGCGAAAATATAACGATATTCGAAAAAGCTATTTATGATCCCAACCCAACTTTGATTAAAGGCGATATTTTTTTAATCGCCCGATAAGAGTCTCACGTTAACGCAGCACGTTAACGCCGATAACGGCCCAGCACTAATAATACATAACAGTATGTATGTATGTATGTATGTATGTATGTATGTATGTATGTATCTATGTATCTATGTATGTATCTATCTATCTATCTATCTATCTATCTATCTATCTATATATACACAGTACATATCTTATTTATATGAGGTCAATTAAATGTGATTCTCTCATATTCTTGATGGTAACGAGGGAGGACAGGTGGGGCAAATTAATCAATCAGGTAACAAGATGGGCGGGGTTAGACAATCCACAGGAGAGCACATGGCACAAGGAAACAGTGACAAGCCATGTGCTCACACCAAACATGAAAAACACATGAGCACATAGCCAGCAAACACAAATTCCAGCTATGTACCCCAACAAAACATGAACACACAGCTATTGAGAACACTCATAAGCCACGTGTTCACACAAAACATGTCATGTAAACACAAGCTGTGCTACACAGAACAAGACAAAACATGACATGAAAGCACATGAAACAAGGCACAGACATGCCAAAAGAGGAGTGCCAGGGCTCCGTGACAGAATAGTGACAGTTATTTTAACATAAGAAAAGTACATGTTCAAATGTTTTGCCACCTGCTTGAGCAAATTAATATATAAATATAGAAGTAGGCTACACTGAATAATAAGTTGTTTAAATTTAGTGTTTAAACGTGAATAAGTCTATGAAAGACTGTACAATACTGTGCACAAAGAGAATTGCAATTCTGACAACAACAAAAACATTTTAACAACTTGTTGGATTTGAAATAAAACAAAATGAAATATAGCTGTAACTGCAAGCAGACTGTTTTATTATAACACATGAGCGTGTGCTCCTGCTTAGCATACTGGAACACATAACGCAACACATACCACAACACATATAGGCCTACACACTGAGGGGTATGTGTGAAACAGGTGTTACGCTTTTAAAGGCCACTCATTTCCCCTAACAGCCTTGATGTGAAATGGTCCTTTTTCCGAGCACATCGAATTGTTCCACGTGGAGTTCAGTTACCAGAAATGGTATAAGAATATTTTATAGTTTTTTCAAATTGCTTACACACAATTTCTGAAACAATGGCTCAATTTCTTGAAACTCTACACATAAAACACACACACAACATCAGACATCTCTTGCAAAAGCAGACACGTCATTCAAAACTATAACTTTTCCAAAAATTGTGCTTTTGTGTAGTAACTCAACACACAAACATCAAATGATTAGCCAAACTACACTCAGATGTGAAAAATGTAAAATACAACTATCTTGTGTCTTTTGCTTCAGTATGCAGTTACAGGAGTTTCTCACATGTATGTGCACAAATACACTGTATAATACAGTATGTATGCACAATTGATGAATGTTACAATTCACAAGTTTATCAGACAAATAAGTCAGATTGAATAAATGGTATGCATATTTGGCGTGCTGTCCGAGGAGAGGGCTCCGGGATCAGTATTCGGCCCGAACCCAGAGTACTCCCCCCGTATTCCTGGCTGTGGAAGGAACAAGCCAAGAGTGAGGTGTCGGGATGCTGAAAACTGTCAAGGAAAAATGCCTTTTATTTATAAATTATGACAATTCTTTATAAAATCATAATAACATTAGTCTATGGAAATAGGGGTCCATGCGCACCTACTGGCTTTTTTTTATGCCACCTGATTTTTTTCAATCCTTAAAGGATTAGGTCACTTTTAAAACAACTTTTGCTGATAATTTACTCACCCCCATGTCATCCAAGATGTCCATGTCTTTCTTTCTTCAGTCGAAAAGAAATTAAAATGAAAACATTCCAGGATTTTTCTCCATATAATGGACTTCAATGGACCCCAAACGGTTCAAGGTCTAAATGACAGTTTCAGTGCAGCTTCAAAGAGCTTGAAACGACACCAGACGATGAATAAGAGTCTTATCTAGCGAAAAATAAATAAAAAAGTTTACGTTTTATAAGCACAAATGCTCGCCTTGCTCTGTTCTGTGACGTGCGTTCGTGACGTCACGTAAAACGCAATTACGTTGAAAAGGTCACGACACGCGTCGGCGGAAGTATCGAGTCAGTGTTTACAAATGTGAGGAAGGAGGACCACACACATATTCAAATGTCTTTGTGTCAGTTTATCATTTAAAATGGCCATTTCGTGTGCGTATCCTGGGTGTTTTAATATTAAAAAGGCTAAAAGAAAATTTTCGTCAGGACAGAAGCGTGACCTTTTCAACGTAATTGCGTATTACGTGACGTCACCAACGTGCATCACAGAACAGAGCAAGGCGAGCATTTGTGCTAATAAAACTTAAATTTTTTTATTTATTTTTTAAATGACTGATCGTTTCGCTAGATAAGACCCTTATTCATCGCCTGGTATCGTTTAAAGCCCGTTGAAGCTGCACTGAAACAGTCATTTGGACCTTGAACCGTTTGGGGTCCATTGAAGTCCATTATATGGAGAAAAATCCTGAAATGTTTTCATCAAAAACCTTAATTTCTTTTCGACTGAAGAAAGAAAGACATGGACATCTTGGATGACATGGGGGTGAGTAAATTATCAGCAAAAGTTGTTTTAAAAGTGGACTAATCCTTTAAAGTGTCTATTTTCAGAATCTGCCAGGTCCCAAGCTGAAATAATGTCCCAAAGGCTTCTTTTTTAACCCTTTGCACCAAACCCCAAAAATGTAAAAATGATACAGAAAGTGGCATAACATTTGAAGTAAACAATATACAGAGACAAATTAACAAAAGTTTGACCCCACAGGAATTAAAGAAATTGGCTGTTTATTGCAAGGTGCAGGGCAAGGACCTTTTTTGCAATGTAACTGGCTTGTAACCATGTCCATTAAATTCCTGGGGTCAGAATTGAATGGGAAAATGTGTTCATTTGCCTCTGTATATTGTTTACTTCAAATGTTATGCCACTTTCTATATCATATTTCGATTTTTCGTGTTTGGTGCAAAGGGTCAAAATGAAGCCTTTGGGCATTATTTCAGCTTGGTACCTGGCAGACTCTGAAAATAGACACTTTAAGGATTTTAAAAAAAAATCAGGTGGCATAAAAAAAGCCAGGGGGTGCGCGTGGACCTTTATAAGGACACCCCAGGAAACATTATGAAATAATAAAATAGTCCAGTTCATGACCCCTTTAAAATAAAATTTACAATTGACACTAGTGAAAAAAGTATAGGCCTACTTTATTGTATCTCAAAATATATTCCCTTTTTCAATAGTACATTGCAAATATACCAACAAAAAAAAAGTTATATCTTCTTTAAATATATTAAAAGTATATTAGAATCAGTCTTTACCTATTTTCACAATACAACTTTTAACACACTTTAAAATAATTGCTTTGTATGTTTCGAAGACACTTGTAATAAATTTGTAATGTACTTGTAACACGAATAAAGTACATTTTAATATCTCTAATCAAGCATGCAATTAGTCCCTACACATAAGTATACTTGAAGTTGTTCCAATTTAGCACACAAAAGTACACCAAATACACTGCTTTACTAAAATTGAATTACAACTAAAATATACTTATACAAAATGAGTTGTTCCAAAATAGCACACTTCAAGTTAACTAATCATTAACACACTTGACGTATACTGAATTAGCATTTTTCTTTCTTTCACCAGGGCAAAAACAGCCCTGCTTTTCTAAACTCACATGCTTTTTCTTTAGCATTTAAATCTTTATATAAAAAGTCCAGTCTTACTTCAACAACAAGTGTCATCCATGGTGCAGCCTTCATGTTCTGTGCAGTTCTCGGACCACCAGCCTGTTGTGATTATCACCTTCTGCGGAGATGCATGGGCCAGGGGTTTAGCCCAAATGAGGTTTGTTCAAGGACATTGTAGTTTGAACAGCTTAACTGGCTTAGTATTATAGGCTGGAGTAAATATAAAAAAAAAATCAGTGTTTCCCACAGGATTTTGTAAAGCTATGTTGGACCTCTGTCCCTCCAGGGGTGTCTGGGGGCAGGACCCCCAGAAGAAAATGTTGTACATTTTATGGTTAAGGCATCAATCTGGTGCACTTTGAGAGCTCAAAATGAAGAGTTTCAACCCATGTACAGCGAAAATTGAACAAAGAAAAAGCATTGACTTGAACCTGGATAAACAACAGCTCAAGGTTTCAAATGTTGTGTCTAGCTCTATACTCTGACTCCCTCTAGTGTCACTGACCTGAAACTTCAAATAAATCCCAAAGAACGGTCAAGCTCTGTTGAGTTGTCAAGAGTTATAAAATATATATTTTATGCATTATTTGTCAGTTTGTATTGGATTCAGTATGGTTGTGTTAAGCCTTCCATGACAGTTTTTACTCTGTATATTGACTTTTAATGGCATTTTGTCGTAATCTGTTTTTACATGCTCGCCTCGCTCTGATGACGTCACTTCTAGTCTCTAGCGCCCTCACTCTACAGCGAGCGAGAAGTCACATCTGAGTGAGGTGAGTTCACGGCGTTTCGTATATTTACTGAATCATAAACGAATTTAAAATTTTATTCTGGATCATCTGTATTGTTTTCATTGCCGCTATTTGTGTGTCTTTTCTGGGTTGTGTTGACTGAAATAAACGTTTAGCTTAGCGGCAATGTTAGTTGAGACCTGCAGCGATGTTGTATGTTTTTGTATCGGTGTGAATGATAGTTGCGATGTTTTGACGTTATAATGTCGATATTCATCAGTGCTGCAACAAAGCCACTTGAAGGCAAACCTGCAATCTTAGCCGAACCCTCCCAACTGCGAACCTGATACACATGCAGGGGACGAGGCCGTTAATGGATGATGGAGTAGAGACTTCACAAATGCTGAATAAACCGCTTTTCTAAGGAAATAGCTTGTCATTTAATGATTTGACCACCAATCTCTGACATGTTTTGCGCTAAACAATACCTTTGTTAGGAACTATAGCCTATGTAGATTTTACTATAAGGAAAATATAATTTTATTAGCGCAGAATAGGACTTATTTATGGCATGACCACCAGCAAATGTGTAGCAGGCGTTGTGTAATATTGTAATATTGGCTTTCGACTTGAATTGTAATGATTATGACTGCCATGTGTGCCTATAATGCTGATGTAATGCATTTGAATGAATAAAGAGAAAATTAATAATTTAATTATAAATATTATAATATATCGGAAGCTGTTTAAAAAAATAAATTAGACTTGAATTGTAATGATTTCACCTCATTCTTTATGCTGATGTCTTCAGATCACCTGTAAACTGCTACTTAAAGCTCAATTTATTGGTGTCAACAGATTGAGTCAACCTACATGATTATCACTTTTGGTACAAGATATAAACCTATTAACAGTATTTATTCCGTTTAGTCTGATGAAACCCTTTTTCATGGAAAAATAAAACAATACAAATCAATTAACAAAAACAAAAAATGAAGTTGATCTCCATTGGTCTGTTATTTTTGCTTATCTGTACATTTATTCCACATATGGACCACTCCAGTGATAGTTTCCCTGCCTTTTCAAAAGTGGTTTTCAAATGGTGAATTTACAAGTATTTGTAAAACCCCTGTTTTGGAATCTTGAACTCTTAAGTTTAAATTTGAGAAGGACCTAAGGGAGCAATTGGTAAAAAAATGTGAAACTGGTATACCATGTTCTTTCCAGTTTATAACAAGGATTTTCCAAGAGCGGGCAGCAGGTCTGGATTGGAGGACAGAGGAGTTAACATAGAAATTTCCACAGAAACTCTTTACATCTTGCCAGGCCAGAAGTGTTGTTTCTGTTTTTTTTTTTTTTTAAAATATATACAAATATTAAAATATTTGTTTCTATATTTCTTTGTCAATATGCCCATATTACAGATAAAGGTAAGAATAAAAAAGTGGATAAAAATGAGTTTGTTTAAAAAAAAAAAAATCAGTAATTTCACATTTATAAACGTTTAAAATGTGTGTATTAATCAATCAATCAATCAAACATTTTTATTGCTCCATGGTAAAACACAAAACATTTCATTTCATTTTCTTCTTTACATAATTTAAATTCCCATGTGCAAAAGGGAGCAGAAAGAAGATAAAATCTTATAATATCTGTCCCCATTCCAAAATACAAAATAACCTTCTTAAGCAGCTTACAGCCAAAATTACACTTACAAAAAACAATATTGGTTTAATTAACAGCAATTTATACAGTATAATAAATCAGGCAATGCCCAGACAGCAAAACAACAAGTAACCCAATAGATATAAAGAAAAAAAAACAAAAACAAGACAACAACATGGATCTCACCATATTAATACTAACCGAATTTACTTTGCTTATATCTCTGCTTATACTAACCGATATTATTAGACCCCATATAAATAGAAAAAACTAAACAAAACACAACAACAAACCAAACCAAACAAATCCAGAAGCAACATAAACCTCACCATATTAATACTGACTGAATATACTCTGTTTATACTTATACTTAAACTGACCAATGTTGTTACAACTTTTAAGATTTTCATGCAATGAGTTCCACAATTTTACTCCCATAACTGAGGGGCACATTTGTTTTATAGTCGTACGTGCAAATTGATGTTTAAAATTATATCTTCTCCTACTGTACTCTTTTTCTAACTGATAATAATGTTGTATTTTCTCTGGTAAAATTTTCAGTCTTACTTTAAACAATATTATTAGTGTTTGAAACTTAGCCAAATCTTCTAGCTTTAATATTCTGGATTTAGCAAATAATTTGCTGGTATGTTCTCGATAATTTACTTTATGAATAATTCTTACAGCCCTCTTCTGTAGAATAGATAAAGGTTTTATATTTGTCTGATATGTGTTCCCCCATACTTCTATGCAATAAATCAAATATGGTATGATGAGTGAACTATAAAGTATTTTCATTGTTTCCTTATTTAATACCTCCTTCACTCTATTTAAAACAAAAATATTTTGGGAAATTTTTCTTTTAATGTATGCTATGTGAGGTTTCCATGTTAATTTATCATCCATAATTACACCAAGAAAACGAAACTCAAACACTCTCTCAATATCAACTCCACCTATGGATAAAGCTACAGATTCGTTTATTTTCCTATTTCCAAAGACCATAAACTTTGTCTTTTCTAGATTCAATGACAACTTATTTAATGAAACCGTCGATTTAATAACTGATTTATTTTTTTGTTTGTTTTTTATAGATTTTGTCTTAGGACCTCAATTTAACAATAAATGCTGGAATATTCACATCAAGTGAAGATTTTATGAGAGGTTATGAAAGAACAGTGAGAACATGAATGATCCAGAAGCCTGCAGAATAAAACATGAAGATACTGATGACCAAAGAGGTTGGTGTTTATTCTTAACTCTTCATTAATGATGCTGAAGAACATTAAGATTATAAAACTTCTTGCAGTTCAGCAGATTTAGTGGTTTTAGTTAGATACGTCATAAAACATGTGAAATTACATTGAAGTTGCAAATAATATACCAAAAACTTTCCATAAGCAGAGTACTAGTAATGTCATGTTCACTTTTTGAGTTTTTCATGTTTAAAAATAAAGCTTTTTTACTTTCATTTTAGACATGATGGAAGAGAACAAGGAGAGTGAAGAAATTAGTGAAGCAGAAGAAAAAATGGTCAGAACTAAAGAAAGTTGCTCACAGACTGAAATTAATTTTGAACTGAAAACAGAAGCCAGAAAATCTTTCACTTGCCCTCCTTGTGGAAAGAGTTTTCCATACAAGAAAAGTCTTGCACTTCACATAAGAATTCATAGTGGAGAGAAGCCTTACACATGTGATCAGTGCGGGAAGAGCTTCACACTTAAAGGAAACCTTAAGAAACACACAGCAGTCCACACTGGAGAGAAACCGCACACATGTGATCAGTGTGGGAAGAGTTTCTCACGAAAAGGAAACCTTAAAGAACACATGAAGATCCACACTGGAGAGAGGCCGTACACATGTGATCAGTGTGGTAAAAACTTTGTTGGGGCAGATGCACTGAAGGTTCACTTGAATGTTCATTCAAAAGAGAAGCCTCATGTGTGTCCTTTGTGTGGAAAAAACTTCAGTCAGCTGGTTGCTTTAAAATTACACCTGAAAAGACACAGTGGTGTGAAGAATTATATGTGCTTTGATTGTGGGAAGACCTTTTTTAAAAATGTTGAATTGAAAAAGCACCAGAGAATTCACACTGGAGAAAAACCTTACAAGTGTTCACACTGCGACAAGAGATTCAGTCAGTTAGGAAACATGAAAACTCATGAAAAGACCCACACTGGAGAGAAGCCGTACACATGTGATCAGTGCGGGAAGAGTTTCACACAAAAAGGAACCCTAAATGATCACATGAATATCCACACTGGAGAGAAGCCTTACAAATGTGATCAGTGTGGGATGAGTTTCAAACATGTAAGCGCTTTTAAATCACATCTGTATTCTCATTCGGGAGAAAGAAAATATTTCTGTAATCAGTGCGGGAAAAACTTTTTTGGAGCAGATGCCCTGAAGAAGCACCTGAAAGTTCATGCAAAGGAGAAGCCTTACATGTGTTCTTCATGTGGAAAGAGTTTTAAATGGCCGGGCGCTTTCAAAATACACCAGAAAATACACACTGGTTTTAAAGCTCATGCATGCGTTGAGTGTTTGAGGACATTTGCTACACCTAACAAATTGAAACGTCACCAGAGAATTCACACTGGAGAAAAACCTTACAAGTGTTCACACTGTGACATGAGATTCAACCAGTCCCAGCATCTGAAAGCACACGAGAGGATCCACACCGGAGAGAAGCCGTATCACTGCCATGCGTGTCGGAAGAGTTTCACTCAGTTAGCTACTCTACTCACCCATACAAAAAACAGTTGTCCAAAGTCAAGGTAACTACTTAATCTCTTTCAGAATCTGCAGTTTCAGGTGTGACACTGCATCCTCTTCAAATGTGCGATAATCGAAAAAAAGTTTATGTCTTAACTGTTGCAGTGTGTGGCAGGACATATTTTTGATTGCTTAGTTTCTATTATTACATTGTTATGATAGATAGCCCCGCTTACCGGGAAAATTCATTGGTCATAAATCCTCTCCACATAACAATGTTAAACATCAGATATGCTTCGGTCAGTTGTTATTGTACCACATCGTGCAGCATCGTGACTGGAATCACAGTAATCTTGCCATGTCACATACGGTTTGGACATGATGTGAGATTCAGATCAACTCAAACATGGATATCAAAGTGAAACAGCTAAATTATTTAGATTTGACAAATTTAAATGTTATGAAAACATAACATTTATGATCCACGTTATCCGGCATGACTAGAAGATCTTGAGTCACATGATCAATGTAATGTGATTAGTCACTAAGAAAAGGTGCAGAATCTGAAATGTTTAATATTTATCTTGTGTAATGTTTTGGTAAACTGTTTTTGGCAGAACAATGACTGAGATCACAGTTACACTGGAAGAAGATGACGTTGAGGAGTGGAAAGTTCTTCATGATACTGAAAAACAAAGAGGTTGGTGTTTATTCTCATCATAAAAGTGAGTGGCATGTTTGGCTGCAACCTTGATCAAATTGAAACTACTAATATTTTCATGGAAAAACATTTATATAGTACAATGAAAATTGTTGTAATGTCTACATGCACTTTCACATAAAACGAGTAAATGTCTCACTCTTTTTCTTTTTTTTTTTATCAGACTTTTGATCAGAAAGAGTGGGGACCCTGACAAATGGGCTGGCCAATAACATATAAGCTTTGGGTCACATGTCTAGACTATAGCTGCTACAAATGCATAGTGTATTTGAGATCATTTGGTGGCATTAGCGCAGTGAACTTGGCTCAATCTAAAAACATAAAGTTTATGCAGCATGAATAACTAAACTTTCAGATTGTGAATGCATAAACAGAAAAAAAGAGAAGAGCCTCCCTATTAAATCACTAAGGCTTTCAATTTCTAAAGGGCAAGCTCACTAAATTCTGTGCTCCCGCAAAAACTCTTAATTGTATAATGAATGTTTTATTTACATTGTGTTTACACTTTGTTGGTTATAATGAAAAGATTTGCATTGAACAAAACAAAACATTGTGCTTTTTCAGCAGTTAAGCAGTTGTCTGCTTTCAATTATTACATCATGCCATTTCCCTTCACATGTCTCTCAGATTTTTCCCCCGATTTAATGAAAATTAAAGCATTTTACTTTCATTTTAGACCTGATGGAAAATGAAGAACTGAGTGAAGCGGAGGAGAAAATTAATGTCAATACTGGAGAAAAATCATTGAGTTGCTCAGACTGGAAGTAACTAAAATAGAGAGTAAAAAAAAAAACTGCTCACATCTTGGAAATAGTTTCCCATCTAAAACAAATATTAAACTTCAAATTCCTTTCACATGTGATCAGTGTGGGAGGACTTTCACACTAAAAGGAAACCTAAAATCCACATAAAAATTGACGCTAGACAGAAGCCGCACACATGTAAGTGCTTTTAATTTACATCTGGAGAAAGACCATTTAACTGTGATCAGTGCGGTAAAAAGTTTTTTTTGGCAGATTCCCTGAAGCACCTGAAAGTTCATTCAAAGAAAACATCTCATGTGTGTTCTTGGTGAGGAAAGAGTTTTTCACGACTGGATGATTTTAAAGTACACCAGAAAAGAGACAGTGGTGTGAAGTATCATATGTGCATTGAGTGTGGGAAGTCCTTTTTTAAAGATTTAGTCGGCTTCATGTCTTCTGAGGGCAGGTGAGTTGTTCACAGTGCTTCACAATTTCAATGACGGCAACTCCCTTTGGAGGTGTCTGTCTTACATTAAGACAGAGTTATACTTCGAGTTATACTTATAAGCGAAATTGAAGAACGAACTGATGTGATGTAATTTAGAACAAAATCAGACCAAAATGAAGTTAGTTTTGTATTTGTATTTGAGTTCGAAACCATGCCAAAGTGAACTTTGGAAAAGTTCGCTCTGGCTGTTAAACACCTTCATACTACCATTGGTCTGTAGCGATTAATAGGTAGGTGTGACTCTAAAAGGCTCCCCCTCCTTTTACATGGAAGTCTTCTCTGGTTAATTTTAGTGATGGTAAGTTTGTATACATTTACTGACTGGGATCTTTGAATCTCATTCAGGAAAAAGAACAAATCGTATTCCAAGTCATTTAGTTCATTTCAGCAGAATAATTAAAATGTTTACATGTTAATAGCCAAATTCTCCATGACATCTACTAAGCAAACGTTGATCACATTTCTATGTAAGCTTGTTTCCGCCACGGAATAAAATAATAAAAAAGATAATTGAAACTTTTTATCTCACAATGAATTGTGTATCTCAGAATTGTGAGTTATAAAATCCGAATTGTGTGATATGTTAACAATATATTGTGATACATTTATAATATGTGTGATATATTATACAATTCTGACTTTATAACTTGCAATCCTGATTTTTTTTCTCACAAATGCGAGTTTATATCTCGCAATTCTGAATTTATAACTCCCAAATTTGTCTTCATGTCTCACAATTCTGACTTTTTAACTCGCAATTGTGAAAAAGACCTTCTGAGTCTTAGAATTCGAGTCGTTCGTTCATCACGAGCCGCATATGCTTTGGCAATGCTGTCTGTACAGAAACAGATTTCTTGTTAGGAATTTGTAAAAAATATGTCAGGAGAAAGGAGAAAGAAAAAAACACTAATAATAATAAATTAAACTAAAATAAAGAGCTAGGGTTTATTTGTCAAATCATATTCTTCTATTAGTTTTTGTTTTTGCATTTTTTCTTTGCATCAATTTTAGGGTTATCGGAAACAGACATATATTTATTTTGTTTGTTCACTAAAAAATGTTCACCTCTTTTGTCACGTGACCTCTTCCCAGCTCAGTATCTTGACACTAATACATTAGTATTTTTGACTGTATGTTGTATTATAGTTGTACAACTACCTTATAATTATCAAAATACATGTGCAATAAACATTCTCTGAAAAAGAAAATCCACCCTGTTCTTGTTCCTGTCAGTCTCTTTTTTATTGTTAAATGTTTTTGAGGATCTGTGGTGTGTGTGGGTTTACATTAGCCTGACAAGCCAGACCCACATCAAGATGTTTGGTCTGGGAACACACCATTGGCAGGCCTCAATCCGAGGGGCGGGATAAATGGTTGTCTTTCAAATTCCCTCTGCATGCAATAGGATAACGTTACAACCAACCAGAGCAACGAAGAAGGTGACGTAGTCAGAGCGACAGAACACATCTTCCTTTTTTTCAGAATGACTTCAATACCGTTCTTTGTTCTTTTCTCAAAGAAAAGCTTAACTTCAAGTCTTGAGTTGCTAGCCGATCCTGGCTGCAAATTACATTAGCTGCCGCTAGGGTGCGTCTAGATTTCTAAGCTAGGTTTACATGTGACTTCAGTTAAAAAGACAACTTGTAATCTTTTCTTGCAATTTGAGTGAGTGACTCAAAATTATGCATGAATCCTTAATACATAACACTACATTTATATTTTCTATCCTTAATGGTTATTTCTGGTCATTTTTATTGTTTTAACCATTTTAACTTGTTAATCGGACAGCCCAGAAGATACGCAGCCTAGCGATTGAGAAGACCACATAAGTGTGTTACTGCTAAATACTTCAAATTGAGCCTGAGAGGAGCCACACAGAACATCATCAAACTGGACACCGACAGACAATACAGAGCAGGTTATTTATGATTAAAAAAGATCTTAGGTAAAAGATTGTCAATTTTATTACGAAATTCAAACAATAAATAGGCTACCGCTTTGGCACTTGTACTTGCGTGATAGGTACCGGTATACAGGGGAAGGGGATCAGGCCGTGAGTGCAGAGACATCTCTGCGTGAGTACTATTTACGACAGTACAAGTACTCCACAGCGACTGTCACTGCTTGACAAAAACGGAAATCCTGCATAGTGCTGCTTTAAACACACTGAGCTGTCTGGTTCCTGAATACTGAATGCAGCATAAAGTTCCTGGTCCTCAGGAAAATCTGCTTCAAACATGTACAAGAGTTCAGGCTCCGGGCTCAACCTATAGAAGAAAACAGAACCAGCCTTTTGGTCCACAAACACACCGAGTTTTCTGTTGGACTCTGTTTGAAGTGGTTTAGTTAATGATTCCGTTTTTTTGTTATGATCCACACAATTTTTTGAGCAACATAAAGTCCACGACATCACATTGCGTCCCAGACGTACTGCATCACTCGCACCCTTTCTCTTGATTCCCTTACAGGCCACGCCCATGTGCACACCTGTCCCGATCACGTCCACCGTAAAGAAGCAGCGTCCTGAGAGCGGCTGGCGGCAAAGGACCTGGTTTATCTTGTCAAATCTTTTGTCATTAGCAGGAAGCTGTTGTTTCTCTCTCTTACGAACAGCTACTGTGTCGTTCTCGCTCAGATAGAGGTATTCATTAGCTGTTTGAGGGTCAAAGGTGAGCGCGACGGCATCTAAAAACAAAGTGACATTTATCAGAAAACGTCGTTTTCAATATCCACAGTTAGCATTAGCAGTGAGTTCTCGTCTCCAGCAGCACATCCATGTGTGAAGATGATGTGAAATACTTTTGGGAAGAAACATGCCATTTCCATCTAAAGCTATTTTAAACAGAATTTCAGTAATTATTTCATAATTTGAATACAGGGAGGTTAATTTAAAGAAACACTGTGGTCTGGTTTCACATACAGGCCTTAGATTAAGCCAGGATTAGACTATAGTTAATCTATGACATTTAATTAGACAGTTAGAAAAGAAAATTACTGGTGTGTTAAAACAAGTCAAATATGCATTTTTGTCTGGGACTAGACTTGGGACTAAACTGGGCAATTAAGTATGGTTACACTTTATTTTAAGGTGACGTAGTAACATTGTACTTACACAAATAAGTACAGAGTAATATTAATTAACTACATGTTCTTACTATAGTTACAGTTAGGGTTAGTTTATTATAATTATGCATATTACAGTTATTACTATAGCAAGTACATGTAATAATGTGTAACTAGGTCACCTTAAAATAAAGTGTTACCTTAAGTATTTGTATAAATTCTTCTGTCAGACCGCAAGACATATTAAAATGAAATGGAAAGGGTGTTAAAAATACTGAAGCAGTTACAGCATCTACAAATACGCCTTCACTTACAAATTCAAAGACATTTTAACCTACAATATTTTGTGTTGATCCATGTGTATGTTTAAACTCACATTTGTACAGTCCTGGTTGGTCTTGGCAGACTCCTCCAAAGGAAATTCTATTTAGAGTCAGAGTCAGAGTTAGTATGGGTAATAAGTTAAGACTTGAATCACACCATTACACATTAATTGAAGCACATTTTCAACATGAATATAATAAGGATTCCTAAATTAATTTTGGGTCCCATGAAAAGTTCTTCAAAAAGTGTTTTTGAACAAATCTTTTAAAGATGCAGTGTGTAAATTATAGCGACATCTAGTGGTAAGGGTTGCGAATTGATACCAACAGAAGTTACGGTTGTCGACAGGAGACGTCATCGTCTGAGACAGCAGAGAGTGGCCAGTTAAGCAATGAGTTTTATCATTGTGTCAGTATTGTATTAGCTGACTTTAGCTAGCTTCTTTGCACGAAGAACAACATAGTGACAAAACATTTCTGGACTAGTTTGTCCATTTAGGGCTACTGTAGAAACATGGTGGCGCAAAAATGGCTATTTCAATGTAAGGGGATCACCACCTACAGTACTTGTGCAAACAAAGCAGCCTACAGGAAGTATACCTGAATATAACAGTGAATAATTCACTGAATAACTAGGGCAAATCAATGGATCCAGTGGATGTTCATACCAAACTTCCACATGAACATACAAAATAGATCCTACAGTACCTCAGTGAGGGCAGCTTAGCCTTCAGTAGATTAATTTTCTGTTCCATGATGTTTCCAAGATCATTATACTGCAGGTCCAGCTCTGTCAAAAAGGATTGGGCTTTCAAAGACGACAGCAACTTAGAAACTCCTTGTTTAATTTGACAGCCTGATAGTCTATGGAGCAAAACAAGATTTTATGTTTAGATCAACTGGTCAAGAAATAACATTCATAACAGTGGTGGACGAAGTACTCATACCATGTACTTGAGTAAAAGTAAAGATACTCAAGGTAAAATATTACTCAAGTAAAAGTAGAAGTGCTACCTTTAAACATTCACTTGAGTAAAAGTACAAAAGTATTTGCTTTCAAATGTACTTAAGTATCCAAGTACTATGATTTTTTAAAATATTTTTTCTATAATGTCCTATTATAATTTGTCACAAGATTCTTGCTTAACTCAGTCTACGTGAAGACTATTGTCACTCTTGGCACACCAATCTATTAATAAAATGACATTAATTAGTCACACACATATATAATACATTTACATATTTACTGTAGGCCTATATATTTTTCTGGAGCGTCTATGGTCATAATTATTAACATCCTAATGTTATGATACATTCACATAAACCTGCACAATGCCATTTATATATATATATATATTTTTTTTTTAATGTTTTTATTGGCTGCTCTTAAGGGAGCAGCCAATTTCCATCCAAAATTAAACACAAAAACGTATTAATGCAGTGTTTCTGCTACTCCCCAGAAAAAAATGCAATTATTTGCAAGTCATTTTAGTGTCAACGTAATAAGCAATGTACATTATGCACCAATATTTACCCGACAATTGCTGCAATAATAGCTGCTGCTCTCTGCCCCGCTTAAAATCATTGGCAAAGCGATTTGTTTGGAACTATTGAGAGCTACACGAATCACGTGACCGCGCTGCGGCGAGATCACTGTGTCGCAACGGTCCCTGGCCCAAATGTCACCCTAAGCACTCGTGGTCTTCCTCTGAGTCCGCACTTTCTTGACGTAACGGCACTTTGACTGTCGGGAATAACGTTAAGTCTGCTGCGGAGCCCGCATCAGTGTGGATTCGGCAAAAGTGCGCATCGAGGGCGCAAATTGTAAATCGAGGGGCAAATCGAGGGCACCCTTCTGAGAGCTAAAATGACAAATGGGACACCCTACGGTCTCACGGACTTTACGGACACGCACGCAGCAGCCATTGTAAGTCCACAAGACCGAAAGTGCACATGAAGTGTGCCATTTGAGACAGGCCATTCGCAACTCTCATATTTAACGGCTCTGGTTCGCACTTAGTAGATACCACCACCAAGGCAAGTTCAAAACAAAGCACGCGCGCTGTACTGTGATAGGTGGCTCGTTTGACCAGTTACGTTTTTATCCACTCATAAATAAAAAGGAACGACTGATTTTGAAAATGTAGTAGAGTAAAAAGTAAGATATTTGACTTTGAAATGTAGTGGAGTTAAAGTAAAAATCTCCCCAAATTTAAATACTTGAGTAAAGTACAGATACGCAAAAAAGCTACTTAAGTACAGTAACGAATTACATTTACTTCGTTACTGTCCACCTCTGATTCATAATATTCATTTGTTTGCCTATTTCAAGGACCAACCAGCTTTGGTTATAATGGTTTCCTTACATTTTTAGATTTATGCATTAAGCAAATGATTTGGCATTCACTCTAAACATTTTTTGATCAGCGAGTGATTCCTGAGATTCAAACCTAAGACCTTGGTATGGCTAATGTCATACTCTACCAGACCAGTAAGAGTACATCAAGGATTTCCAAACATTTTTGTCAGCCAAACCTTAGCCTCAGCCTCAGATTTTACGCCCACTGATCGTTGGCTAAGCATCTGATGCATAAGGCACATAATGGGAAACACTTCAGGAGTTTCAAAATAGTTATCTGATTGGTTGTATTCTACAGGATTTCCAGAAGATGTGTGTGTCATGTTCTTTAAAGGGGAATATGGCAACTTTAGCCATTTCCTCACTGATTATCACTTTTGCTGTCGCATGTTTTCTCAACAAGCTGCCCCTACAGCTGTGGGCCGTATATTTCACAACACTGTTGTAAAAAAAAAAAAAAACTAACTTGCGGCACCCTCCTCCCCCTTTCTACCACTGCTCATGTGCATTTGTTATTATCGGAGCCAGTCAACTTTATTGTGTGGAGCTATGTCTACCGAGGTGGGTAATACATCATCCACAGTATCAAATGCCGTGTGTGTTTATGTCGAATTGCCATAAATCAGTTCGTGTTTCTGGCTTGTTCTCGCTTCTCACGAGACTTCCTTCCAATTGACCAGGACGTTAGTCCCCATGTTGCAAGGTTGGTTTTCCGCCTGGGAACGCTGGGGGGTGTGGGGAAAGTCACCATTCTCTCCAGACCAGGTTATTTAACCATCCAAATGATTTCTAAACGTTTTTATTAAGTTGAGATAGTTGCCAAGTTCCCTTTTATGGTCCGCCTGGAAGCAAAGCCATTGTGATGCCAAATCCCCTCATGGAAGAAAAATGCCATTGTGTTTACAACTGTTACAGTGAAAGCTTATCAGGACCAACGAAACGGTGGATTTTCAAAAGTTTGTGAATTTTGCGGCTCCATTGTTGCAGTAAACTTGCACAATGTTCTTGAATTAATGATTTATTAGATGTATGCCGGTCTGTTATCTTAGAGACATCAAATTTACATTTTTACGCTGCTTAAAATTAGTGCTTTACATGTTGGTCAAATGTCCTCTTGGGCGGTCCGTGGCCATAATTTATTTAACTGTTTATTTTATCCATCTGTCTCGACCCTGATGTTTGCGGTTAGTTTTACTTACTTCAGAACCTCAAGATGACACTTGGCTCTCCGCAGCCCAGCTGAGAGAATCTCCACTCCTAGATCTCCTACATGATTGTCACTGAGGTCCAGGATTTTCAGATTCACATTTGATCCTGAAAGCACATCCTTGATCAGCTCCATGTCCTGACTATGGAGGTTGTTGTGGCTGAGATTTAGCATCTGAATCTGGCATTTGGGATCACATAGGATTTTAGAAAGCTGCTTCACTGCAGACAGACCCAGACTATTGTGGCTTAGATCAAGATGAGTCAGGTGAGAGTTTGGAGAGGTCAGGAAAGACACCAGGATATCACAGTGTTTCTCTGTAAAGCCGCTTCCTTCGAGTCTGTCAATAATAATGTAATTGCTGTTAACAGATGTTCTATGCATTTGTTTCATAATTAATTCATTTATAAGTAAATCCACAATTGTATGCATTCATCTATTAGAGGTACAATGTAAAAATGTGTATTTGATGTAATGTAAATTCATCTGTTTAAATGTAAGGTGTGAGAAAGCGATGTTTTGATGTTTAGCGGAAATGACGAAAAATATTGCATCGCCCTCGATGGACTGATGAGCGGATGCCTAACGAGGCTCTGAAAGTTGAATTTAAGTTTAAAATAAGTGTTGTCTCAAGTCAAAAGGACAGTAAAGAGGATTTTGTAAAACTAAGGACTCAAAGATCTCTTTTCATGACAAGCAGCCAACAAGGTCTTTGTTTCACATGTATATTTGTTTGTGTGGAAAGCATAATTTTTTGTTGCATCTCGTTTCCTTTAAGACTGTATTGTATAATATGCTGATGTGTTTGTATGTTAATTTATGAATGCAGTTCTCACAGCGTAAACAAGATGGGCCAAATAATTAAATGCCGTTTTAAGAAACCGACCTGTGTCTGTGTTGTTGTGAAGAGAGCTACAACTGAATTTAAACCGTTACAGTTTTACAGTTAAACCCTGTTGCAATTTTGCATTTATACCCTGTTACGGTAACAATTTTACATTTAAACTGATACAATTGAGCATTTAAACAGTTACACTAAGGCCTGGGACACACTAGATGATTTTCAAATCTTAACCGATTTTAAAACTATGGAAGACCACATAGCCTACTTAAAAGGATTAGTTCACTTTAAAAAAAAACTTTTGCTGATAATTTACTCACCTCCCATGTCATCCAAGATGTCCATGTCTTTCTTTCTTCAGTCTAAAAGAAATTAAGGTTTTTGATGAAAACATTCCAGGATTTTTCTCCATATAATGGACTTCAATAGACCCAAACGGTTCAAGGTCCAAATGACAGTTTCAGTGCAGCTTCAAAGGGCTTTAAACAACACCAGACGATGAATAAGGGTCTTATCTAGCGAAATCGTCATTTCAAAAATAAATAAAAAAGTTAAAGTTTTATAAGCACAAATGCTCGCCTTGCTCTGTTCTGTGATGTGCGTTCGTGACGTCACGTAATACGCAATTACGTTGAAAAGGTCACGCTTCTGTCCTGACGAAAATTTTCTTTTAGCCTTTTTAATATTAAAACACCCAGGATACGCACACGAAATGGGCATTTTAAACGATAAACTGACACAAAGACATTTGAATATGTGTATATGGTCCTCCTTCCTCACATTTGTAAACACTGACTAGGCAAAGCGTGACCTTTTCAACGTAATTGCGTATTACGTGACGTCATGAACGCGCATCACAGAACAGAGCAAGGCGAGCATTTGTGCTTATAAAACCCAATCAAGTCCATTATATGGAGAAAAATCCTGGAATGTTTTTATCAAAAACCTTAATTTCTTTTCGACTGAAGAAAGAAAGACATGGACATCTTGGATGACATGGGGGTGAGTAAATTATCAGCAAAAGTTTTTTTTAAAGTGAACTAATCCTTTCAGGGCCGTTTCAACCGAGTATAGCATTATAATCCTCCGAATGCACACACAAAAAGACTCGTCCGGACCACGAGACCACACACACTTGTCGACATTTTCACAGTGAGATGAGGTCTCATGGATACTCACAAGATCAAACTTGACTTGGAGGACAAGTTTTGTTTTATGGGGAGAAAAACAAAGGAGAAAAAAAGAAAATAATTTTTGCGATCTTTCTCAATTACAATATCGAGGCATGTTTGTGGCTGCCAAGTTTCAGCTATAGAAGCACGAAACATTCCATTGGAAAAGCTTGCTTGATCTCATTGGCTATCGTGGGTATCACGTCAGAGGCGGTCCGATCAAGAGATGGGATCGTGCAGGCTCCAAAGTGATCAGGAGCAGTGAAATAATCGTAATGGCACCACACATTTGAGGATTTTTTAGACAAAAAGTTGTTTAAGACAAGCCTCGAATATGCAAATCGGACTCAAAATGTGGCTTAAAATCTTCAAGTGTGTCACCAGCCTAACTTTGACTGGGAATGTTTAATGATACATTATGAAGATTTTCACAGCATCATAATACTTACTGAGCCTTTCTGAAGCACTTGATGGCTGGAGAGAATCTCTGAAATCCTTCTAAAGTGATGTTGTATTTCCTGAGGACAAACTCTTCATGGTCTGTATCTGACATAACAAACTGGAAAGCCAGAAACGTGCACTGGAACAGTGTAAGGGGCTTTTTAGTCCGTGAGCGTTCGAGACTTTTCATCTGCAATAAAGAAATGTCTTTGAGCTCCACAAGGCAACGAACAAGACTGAAGCATCTCTCAGGGGTCAGATCTTTCCTCCTCAAAGACTTAATATACTTTGTCACTTTTTTGTGGTCTTCTGAACTGTTGACTTCCAATGGAGGCAGGAATCCTTCAAGTATTTTTCTGCTGGAATCACAAGAAATTCCGAAGAGAAAACAGTTAAAAAGATCCAGATGTTCATTTTTGCTTTGCACGGCTACGTCGATCACGCCTTTGAGAAAATAAGACAAATAAGACTTTTGCTGCTTTTTAGCTTTAATCAATCCCAGGGAGTCTTGATTTCCTAATAGAAATTCATGAAAAACAAACAAGGCTGCAAAGAATTCCTGGACACTGAGATGGACAAAGCTGTAAAGTTTAGTCCTGCTATATCCAATCTTATCCTCAGAGACACAGGTAATGATGCCAGGATATCGGAGAGCTTCCTCAGGAGTGATATAATATTTCCTCAAGTCTTCTTTACTGAAGATTGTATTTTGTTCCTTCAGTTTCCAGTATGCCAGCTCTGCCAGTTTCTTAATCAATTCTTTGTGCTGTATGAGAGCATCTTGTGATGGTAGTTCTTTCCCTTGATATTTGTTGTGGCTTAACCTGGTCTGATTGTGCAGATAGTGTATATACATTTCTGTTTGATTTGAGGGCATGTCCCTATCTTTACTTTGACTTTTAATGATGTTTTTGAGAACAGCTGACGAAATCCAACAAAAGAGAGGTATGTGGCACAATATCCACAGGCTCTTATGAGACTTCAGATGACGGAGGACTTTTTGGGTTAGATCTAGATCCTCAAACTGCTTCTTGAAGTACTCCTCCTTTTGTTCACATGTGAATCCTCTGATCTGTGTAATGTACCCCTGTCTGAAGATCTCAGATGGAAGCTGTCCAGCTGCCACAGGCCGGCTGGTGATCCACAGGTGTGCGGATGGGAGTAGTTTTCCTCGCAGAAGGTTTACTAGAAGGACATTGAGTGTGTTTTTTTTTGTAACATCTGACAAAATGCTGGTTTGAAAGCTTAAATCATTTTTATATTCATCCAGACCATCTAAGATGAACAGAACTTTTTTATCACATATCCAGTCAAAGATTTTTCTTGCATCTTTGAACTCTGGGTAAAAGACACAAATCAGGTCAAAAAGACTCTGGTTTTCTCCCTCATGCAAGTTCAGCTCTCGGAACGGGAGCAGAAAAACAAGCTCTAGATCCTTATTGGCTTCTCCGCTTGCCCAGTCGTGGACAAACTTCTGCACAGTGACTGTTTTTCCGATTCCGGCAATTCCTTTCGTTAAAACGATCTTCATGGGTCTATTTTCAGTGGGTGGTTTAAGAATTTCATTGTAGTTTATGACTGTCTGCACTGATGTGTTTGAATCATTCGTCTCAATCTGCCAGATCTCGTGTTCTCTATTGATTGGGTCCGACTCGTCATTGATGATAAAGAGTTGTGTGTAGATCTTATTTAGAGTGACTGACTGTTGTGCACTTCCCTCCAAAATCCTCTCAGATTCCTTCATCATTCTTGATTTCATCTTATTCTTTATGTTTTGAAGAGTGTCTAGAAATGTTGGAAAGTCATATTATTAACAGGAGGATTGGAATAAACAGTTGTATGTAGCATAAGTTTTGAAATGTCTTTCGGACTCTTACCATTTTTGTTTATTGGGGTAAAGTGAGACACCTGTGGCTGAAAAAAAATTTATACACATAAATATATAGTATTTATAATATACACCTCTTAAATTTGAGGTGTACAATATACAAAATGTACAATATTACAGTGTATTAATGATCAGACACTCACCATTTGCGTGTTTATGGTAACACCACCAGCTATGTTGCATCCTAGTATTTTTGGAGCATTTATTATGCCACCATTCCTCTGCTTAATTCTGCTGAAGTGCTGATCCCGAACATACTGATCTGAATTTTGAAACAATGGTTGTCATAGTGATGTAAAACTGTTGTTATTATTATTATTGATAATTGATAATTTTCTACGGAAGCCCTGAACCACAAAGTAAAAAAAGAAAGAAAAGTCCCCCCCCCCGAGATTAAAGTCGAAATATTTGAGAATAAAGTCAAAATTATGAGAATCCAGTCTTTCGTAGTAGGCTAGTTCTTTTTTTCTTTTTCTTTTTTAAGAAATGCGCTCGTGAAATCGAACTGTATGGGAAGTGCATCATTCTGTATCCAATAATTTGGCCGGATCCCATGATTTCCTCAGTTATAAAGCCGGCTACCTCCATCCATTCGGAAAAGTGTTTTCGCCAGGAAAGTCTATCGGGGGAGTTTATATTTTGTAACGTCCTAAAACAAATGGTAGCTAATGCCATGTTGGTAGATTAGCACCTGTAGAGTTTCCTTTTGTTGAAAGCCCAGATAAAAGTAAAAAGCTATTATTTTGTTTAGATCCATGTCCGAGGCAGTTCGATTTCACAAGTGCATTTCCACACACACACACACACACACACACACACACACACACACACACACACACACACACACACACACACACACACAAAACTTCTACGGAAGACTTTATTCTCAAAATATTGCGATTTTTTTTAACGGATTTTCTTTTTTACGTTGCCGTTCAGAGCTTCTGTAAATTTTTTTTAGACAAAAGTAATTGAGAAATTGTTTCCTACTTTCGATATCACTCTTTTCCATTTTTAATGCTTTTTTCTTTCCACATTCATTTTCCTGCATAGGGTCTTCCAACCTCCCTGTTGTTCCGCTGTGGTAAGATAAACAGTTTATGATTAATTCTTATGTTTTATGATTAATGTTTACTTTTGACAGCAAATGCATACACTACTATTCAAAAGTTTGGAATCTTTAAGATTCATTAATGTTTTTGAAAGAAGTTTCTTATGCTTAACAAAGCTGCATTTATCTGATGAAAACACCAATATAAATATTTTTATAGAAACATTTTCAGGATTCTTTAATGTATGGAAGGTTCAAAAGATATAAAAAGTTATTGTTGATATCACGGGCAATAAACGTTCAAGTTCAAAACGGAGCGCAACGTTTTGCTACGGTTTCCTGGAAACGGCGTGCACCGGTGTGCAACGGGGTTTGAGATACATTTTCTCTTGTCTGCAGTCCAATCAGCAGCAACATGTATATAAAGCACGCAGTATTAAAGTGAACTCGCACAATGGATTCAAGGAAAGTAATTTACAAATGTTTTTCGATGCAGCTTGGTATACGCAACAACTGAGGATATTAGAAGACATGTTTGTCTTTGTCTTAAGTTTTATTGTAAAAATATAGGATATCAACAATGATGTAGTGGTTTATATTTTTAGCTTCATTGCAAGTGTATGACATTTGGTATAGAAATAAACAGTGGTAATTAAGTGCTTTTCCTAAAAATAAGAAAGAAAATACAGGGTATTAAAACAGTATGACCTACAAATAAAGTCTGTTTAGCCTTTATGTGAGGCTAAATAGATGTGTTTTAGTCTGAATTAGGTAAGAGTGCTTCCATTTCAATTTCCACAAATCCCTTCACTCGATTGGGATGTTCTCTTGTGTTCTGGGCGGCAAGTGCAGTGACTGTAACATCGGGCATATTTTGTAGTATTAAACACATTTAATCCGACTTCATCAGTATCAGAAAATTCTTCATAAAGAACACAAAGAATGGCCTTCTCAGCTGCCATAGTTGCAACTCTTGCGTCATCAGAACAGTGTGTTCAACGCATCACCATTTCTGTTTAAAAAATGTTGTGCAACGTTTTGTCAGGGCTGAACGCAGCCCACAACACACTGGTCCAGCCGACCAATCAGAGCACATCAGGCTTTTCAGAAGGAGAGCTTAAACGAAACAAGGCTGTGTTTCTCAATAGCATCGTAAGCCTAATTGATCGTAGAACAATTGCCACCATTGGCCTCTACGATCAACTAGGCAATGGCGATTCTGGGGAGTGGCCTGGGGCCGGGGTCACCCCTGAAAGCTCATTGGCCACCCCAGATCTGGTAGTTGGTCAAGTTCGTCAACACAAGAACCAAGAGAAATGCTGTCAATCAATGATGACAGCTAATCAACTGATTTAGGGCCAGTATAAAATTTTTAACTAACACAGTAATGGTCGTACTGAGGCTGTGAGAGCTGATTTCTACTCAGCGGACGTTCGGCCAAGCAGGTCAGGTGACCCATGAGATGAGCAGCGCGCTACACCTGCTGCTGCTCCGTGAAACAGGAGGACGGTCACAGTTACAACAGCAACAATTCAACAACGATAAAAATGCTGGAATTTGTCGATTGTATGGTAATTTAATGTTTAGTTATATCGTAGTTCCCTCTGAATATGTAGGAAAACTTTATCTAGCACTAAGTAGCAGCTAAAAGTCGAACTACACTGCACTAGCTAGCTAAGCAGCCTGAAAACCAAGTTAAGCATTGAACGTTAGCATTAATTTTTTTTTAATTGTTATTTGGATACCGCCATGAAATATGAAATGCTATTTTCTGGACTGAAGACTGAGGGTGTTTTTTGCAGATGTGTATGTTCAATAGAGCTAATGTTATATTTTTGGCCAACCAGTGTGTGAAATATAGTGTGACAGTCTAGATTTAAGTAGCAGTAACACAAGAACAAGCTGTGACTTATTTATTTGCTCTGTGATTTAAAGGTATTGTAGGTAGAATTTTTATAAAGATCTTTTTTCCAAATTTGTTTAAACTTTCTATATATATCAATGCATAATTAAAATGTAAGTACTCTGATAAAAAGAGTATAAAAATCGAGTGACTCTAGAACGTTTAATCTGCACTAAACACAGCTCATTATTTCCATTCGGGACGAAACAAAGGATTGGCTTAGGCGACTGTCACTCTCGCAACCATGGCAACCACCCTTTTGCCACACATGACCTGCCCACTTGCGCGTACCCGTTTGATTTGAGTAATTCAAGAGGCACGGAACCTAGCAATAGCAAAACAATGGCAGAGAAAGACCAATCGAAATTCACATATGCAGTTCACGAAGGCAAACCTCTACTTCCTCGGACCCTAGTTGCACGGCCTCTTGCACGACCTCCTCTGCTTCGCCCTCGACCCCAGATCTGTCCTCGAGCTGACGATGCGGTACTTGTCTCTGGAGTGTAGTCCTCATCAGAGTCAACAATGCTTTCATCATGGAAACTCTTACATGCAGAACACCATATATGTTATGAATCTTACACGAAATTCATCTTCATCACAGTGTAAATGATGGCAATGGAAAAACGTGTATCATGCAACCTGTTTTTAGCTTTGCCTTATAGATAACTAGCTATTTTAAACTTTACCAATATCAATATGCTAGCCTGATAGTGAGTGCTAAAATACATCTTATTTGTTTATCTTCATAATGATAAAGTTAGATTTTTTTTTTTACATGTGATTCTGACATGATGTCACTACATGCACTGTGCTCCTTCCTCTCCGCTCGTCTCAGGTAAATAATGCGTCTTCAGCTCAGCGGTTGGAGTCACGCGTTCATGTGTTTTGGGGGCGTGGCTTTGGAAGGAGCCCAGAAGGGAGGGGGTGGAGTGAATGGAAATAATTAGCTGTCTTTAAAACAGTTGTGAGAGGTCTACAGACACTTGATTTTTATACTTTCTTTTTCAGAGTACTTACATTTTAATTATGCATTGATATATACAGAAAGTTTTTAACAAATTTGGAAAAAAGTTTTTAATAAAAATTCTACCTACAATACCTTTAAGGGCGGTTTAAAGACTTTTTTCTCTTGGAGATAAAGGACTTTTTGTTTGTATTTGTATATATGTGTTTGTAGTTCACATATTTTTAGATGTTTAAATAGGCAGAGGCAGAGCAAATTGCATAAATGCCACAAGTTAATTTATGAAAGAAGCATCTTAATCATTTTTGATTCTAAGTCTTAACTGTTTGATTTAAATAAACTTCTTAATGTATGCTGAATCAAAGCCAATGTTTCAATTTATACCTTCATCAGGGCCTTGGACATGAATACTGTCTGGGTTGAAAACCACTTTTTGCACATTTTCATACATCACAAGGCATCCTATAGAATTACATTATTCAGTCATCAGGCCATCATCTTGGTTACCTGTATTGTTACCCGTGTTTGCTTTACTAATTAAGTGCCATCTTGTGGTTAACCCTAAAACAGGCAACGTGACTTATACAAGTCACATCGCTTTTATTGTCTTTTTTGGGGCATAAGAACAATTTTTTCATCAAATCCTTTTATCACTTATGACAGCCTGGTCTGTCTTGAGTATGCTGGTCACATGATTTGCTTCAAATGTTTTGTGATCAATTAGTCAGCCTGACCTAAATCCAACATGGCTGCCAGTGTTGCAGAACATTCAGATTTTGAGATAAGGAAATATAGCCTATATTAAACTTACTTTTCTAACATTAATTGTGAACATTGTCTTAAGGTGCCGAAGGAGAAAATTAAGCAATATGTTGTTCATGTTGTTATTTAGCACGTTTTGAAATATGTGACTCCTGAGTCACGTTGCCTGTTTAGGGTATAAAAAAGGGATGAAACTAGCTCTATTTAAAATGCACTATTCAAACTTAACTGTAATTCAAGAAGGCTTTGGAATATAGACCTAAATTTGGTCTTGTTTTAAAGAAAACAGTCAGCAGATTATTGCTGAAGTGAAAGCACTTTAAAAAAATGAAAGTATGAAAAAGTTATGGAAGTTTAAACTTACAGTAAATCAAATATACTGTACTTAATATTTTTCTTTTTTATATTAAACTGGAGCTCGTCTCATAAATGAACCGAAACTCAGTGTAAACCATAGACAGTATAAGAAGTGGACAGAGCCATCTCATTGGAACTCAGTTGAAACAATTGAAGCCCATTTTTAGCGATTTTTTAGCACTTCCGTTCCTGAGACGCAGACTCAAACCGACTCAAACTAAGCTTGATGACGTGAGCAACCTGTACGCTTTACAACAATTTAATTACAACTAAATTATGCTTAGTACACTACAAACTTAGTTGTTTAAAAAAAGCACACTTCAAGTAAACTAATAATTAACACACTTGAAGTATACTGATAATTTGTCTGGCTGCCATTATAGGCTACCATTTTAAAATCTTTTTTTTTTTTTTTTACCTGGGCAAAAATTAAATCATAAGCATAATATGGCCTCTTTAATGTTGAAAATCAATAAAACCACTTTGAAACTATAAAAAAAATAAACATCAGACACATTTTTTTACTTAATTTGTAAATACGCTGTATGCTTTGGTCTCTTTTTTCTTTCACTGGTCTGGACTTAATCCCATAACTACACAATCACATTTATTATATTTTAAATGCGTTCTTTGTTTTATATTGGGGATATGATTACATTTCAAGCCTGTTTACACACCTCATTGTACCTAACAATCCCCTTTTCTCAACAGTCTGAAACTGGAATGTTAATGGAGTAACTTATAGCCTACCTGTTCTTCCGCTTGGTCGCTTTCTTCTGTAATAAAGAGCTGTTCTTCTCAGTCATATCTTTCATGTTCACGTGCTCCATCACTAAACAGTTGTTTGTGTGTTTGTTTAATAGCTTTTAACCTAAACTGTAAAGGTGCCTCGCCTGAAATGTAATCGAAAGTTGGAGTGAGGGGAGGAGTGAAAAAAGTGCAGGCAAGCAGGATAGTTCCTTCTGTCTGTCTTTTAGGAGTGGATCATCAGACACCTACCAGATCAAAGGTGGATATCGCGAGATTCACACTCATGCACGCGGGTGTTGCCAGAGAAGGGGAGAACTTCCACTCTCAGTAAACTTCCGGCTTCTGAACTGGTTGCAGTTCCAATCTGGCTCCATATGAGGGCGCTCACAGGACGAGTGGAGAATGAATGGAGGTCTATGGAGCTATACCCTAAAAATCCACTTTTCTCAGGATATAATTTTTGTCTAGTAATTTGAATGTTGTATTCGAAAGGAGATGCAAAGAAATTACACATGGCTGGGTGTTAGATTTTTTAGAGTCACTTAGGTATTTGCTTTAAAAAGTCTTTTAAAATGTCAATGGCGTCACACATCGCAACGAGATACGTGCTTTACGGCAATCCTTCAGTCACTTTGGTGCTTTCCCGCTCTGCACTTCTTTTCTCTCGAGGCATCAACAACACAGCTGACACAGGTAAATACACGTGCTAGAACAGTTTTTGTTAAACTAAAGTTCTTAACATTCTGGTCCCGCTTCGGATGGCACCAGGGTTCGAAATGACTTAGGACTCTTCGGGGGTCCCCTAAAATTTAATTATTAAATTATTATTAAAAAACTACCTTGCTACACTATATTCTGTAGGCAAAATTATATGGACCAATGTTGAAGGTGGGATAATGGTCTTGGGATGTTTTCATGGTTTGGCCTAGGCCCAGTATTGTAGTAGTGTCTGGAGAAGTGGCTATAATCTAACAGGTAACTCTCTAACTTTGGAGCAAAAAAGTTACAGTACCTTATATAAATCTAATCTCTGACATGACAAAGTGAATAACAGGTCATTCTGTCCTTGAGCAAGGCAGTTAACTCTAAATCCACCAGGTGTACTCATTATGGCAGCACCATGCACCTTCAATGGGTTTGATCAAATACAAATGGCATTTCTCATCCCTTATGTTACATTAAATGGAATTTGTAAAACAACTGGCCGCTGGATTGAATAATAATGATGTATGAAAAGACTGTACCTACATTAGATGGTTTAATTTGTTTCAAAGTAGTCAATCCATAACCTGAACTGAAATCTTTAGGGACACGTTTAAAAAAAAACTACCGGTATATTATAAAAAAGGATAATCTAACATGACTAAAAGCCATTCAAATGACAATAATCCAATAATAACCACATTATTCAAAATCAACATGTTAGGTGACCAGGCACACATTTTATTTATTTGCCTTAACTAGTTCTCAAAATTAAAATAAAAAATATTACTTAGGAATACCATTTATTGTTATAGAATGAGTGTTAAAAAACACTTACCAATTAAGCTCTCATGTACATACTCATTCATGCTCAAATCACATTCAATCAACTCACAGACTTAAATTGTGTCCTGGTTATCTTTCGTAATCACTGACTGGACAATTAGGTTGTTAAGCTAGCTTTGAATAACTATTTTAGCTGCTAGGTCTGCTGTTAGCTGGCAGATCATTTGGCTTATACACATAAAGCTAGCAAGAAACGTTGACAAACATACTCTTCTAATCATTAGGCTACACTGGGTATCTAGTTAATGCAACTTTTGATATAGGAACTCGAACTCCTAATATTTTACTATAAGCAATTATTATACTTCCTGTGAGGAAGGCATCAGGTGAATGGGATTTGCGAGTGGTGAATGCGGCTGTTCCCCAATCATACCTAATCCATCTACAATTTTATCTGAAATACCAAACAACGCTACCCATTTTACTGTGATCGATTTGGCAAATGAATTCTTTTCAATTCCAGTACATCCAGAGAGTGTAATAGTGTTCATGTAATAACTTACATGAACTGTTATTATTATTAGGCTATTACTATTAAACTCAAAATTAATTCATATGAATAAACGTATCTGATAACAGAAGGTTAAGTTAAGTTAAACATCAACAAAAGTCATTGTAAGTGTTAGCTCAAGTAAAAAAAAATTCTTACAAAATGAGTTTACCACTTTTTATAATGTATTCTAATAAATTAGGCTATAACTTGTGTTGTGAACCCATCTGTTATAGACTTTCTGCAGTGAACCTGCAGTCTCAAAAACCATCGCTGGTGTTTCTGATGTCACAAAGGGTTAGATCAAGCCCGTTGGTGAGGAGTCGAAAGGTTTCACTCAGGCTTGCACATAAAAAAAAGAATGATTAGCCCATTAATTCCTAAGGTAACCTAGATATGCTGAATTAATGTTCAATGATTGTCATGATGTGACTGTAGCGTAATAAAAAAATATTTTTTGAATATTGTAAGTACTATTTCACACAATATGCTTAAGAATAGTAGGCAGTATGCACTGTGTACTATGCAGTAAGCAGTAAGTTAGTGTGCCATTCCAGACACAGCCATTAAAGGTATTGTAGGTAGAATTTTTATTAAAAACTTTTTTCCAAATTTGTTAAAAACTTTCTGTATATATCAATGCATAATTAAAATGTAAGTACTCTGAAAAAGAAAGTATAAAAATCAAGTGTCTGTAGACCTCTCACAACTGTTTTAAAGACAGCTAATTATTTCCATTCACTCCACCCCCTCCCTTCTGGGCTCCTTCCAAAGCCACGCCCCCAAAACACATGAACGCGTGACTCCAACCGCTGAGCTGAAGACGCATTATTTACCTGAGACGAGCGGAGAGGAAGGAGCACAGTGCATGTAGTGACATCATGTCAGAATCACATGTAAAAAAAAAAATCTAACTTTATCATTATGAAGATAAACAAATAAGATGTATTTTAGCACTCACTATCAGGCTAGCATATTGATATTGGTAAAGTTTAAAATAGCTAGTTATCTATAAGGCAAAGCTAAAAACAGGTTGCATGATACACGTTTTTCCATTGCCATCATTTACACTGTGATGAAGATGAATTTCGTGTAAGATTCATAACATATATGGTGTTCTGCATGTAAGAGTTTCCATGATGAAAGCATTGTTGACTCTGATGAGGACTACACTCCAGAGACAAGTACCGCATCGTCAGCTCGAGGACAGATCTGGGGTCGAGGGCGAAGCAGAGGAGGTCGTGCAACTAGGGTCCGAGGAAGTAGAGGTTTGCCTTCGTGAACTGCATATGTGAATTTCGATTGGTCTTTCTCTGCCATTGTTTTGCTATTGCTAGGTTCCGTGCCTCTTGAATTACTCAAATCAAACGGGTACGCGCAAGTGGGCAGGTCATGTGTGGCAAAAGGGTGGTTGCCATGGTTGCGAGAGTGACAGTCGCCTAAGCCAATCCTTTGTTTCGTCCCGAATGGAAATAATGAGCTGTGTTTAGTGCAGATTAAACGTTCTAGAGTCACTCGATTTTTATACTCTTTTTATCAGAGTACTTACATTTTAATTATGCATTGATATATATAGAAAGTTTAAACAAATTTGGAAAAAAGATCTTTATAAAAATTCTACCTACAATACCTTTAACCGTGTTTGCATGATTTTCGCCTCGCATTGATGACGTCACCGCTAACGCCATAACTGCGCTGCGCTGATTCTCTTCGGATGTGAGGTAAGCAGTTCACGGTGCTTCGTATATTTATACAGTTATAAAAAAAAACAGTATGTCAAAGCAACATTTTACAGGATCATTTCTGTATTGTTTTCATCTGGTACAGAGCTATTTGTGCGGGCTTTTTTTCTGGCGTCTGCTGACTGAAATAAACATTTAGCTTAGGAGGCAATGTTAAGGAACTAACGTTAAAGTTAAATACATTCATTCATCTGTTTTTGTATGTTAGTTTGAATGATTATGTCGATGTTTGGAGCAATGGGGTTTGTCACTGAATGTTACTTGATCCAAAAAGAAAACAGAAAAAAAGTTAAAGTATGATCTGTGTTTTGGAATTAATGAGAATCGATCTCGAGAATGACGATATTCACCACCACACAGGACCTTTTAAATCCATCACAAGAGGTACATAAATATTAATAAGTTGACAATTAAAAAAAAAAAAAGTAAACATTAAAATATTATTTGGTCGTGCGTGCTCTTACAGTTTACAGCAACAAGTTTATTATCTATTTTTTATATGTAAATGTAAAAATGTATGTAAAACTATATTTAGGTTCAAATGGATGCTGCTGTATGGTAGTTATTATAACTGTGGTTAATGGCTTAATAAGTGGCTTAATAAGTGTGAGTGTCACTATAAACAATTGCCAATTCATGTAAAAAAAAAAGAAAAGAAAAAGATAATAATGTTAAAAAATAGATTGACCAACAGACAAAATATAGATATGTAGAATATGTGAATTTATTTTAAAACAAATGAAATAACTTTACATTTTGATAGTTGGATAAATAAAGACAAACAACATGTTTAAAGTTTGAGAATGAATGAAAACATTAATTTATGTTTGTTTTTGGCAGTTCTCCTCGCCTTCATCGAAGCTTCTCCACAGCATTTAAACCAATAAATGCTGGAACATACCTATTATTCTACAAGTGAAGAAGACAGAGTTTGCGAAAGAACATTGAAAACATGAATGATCCAGAACCCTACAGAATAAAACAGGAAGACACTGAAGAAGGAAGAGCTCACCCAGAACCCTACAGAATAAAACAGGAAGACACTGAAGAAGGAAGAGCTCACCCAGAACCCTGCAGAATAAAGCAGGAAGACACTGAAGAACAAATAGGTTGGTGTTTATTGATTTTTCAATAAGGTTATAAAACCTCAAGCAGTTCATCAGATTTAGTGCAGTTAGAAAAGTCACAAGAGCTATGAAATAATCATAGTTAAAAGGGGCTTTTGCACTGCATAGTTATAAGAACTTAGTAAAGGGGAATTTACAGTCATACCCCATAAAGAGACCAATCTGCTCAATAAAGTCTATGATTCAAAGTTGTAGTTCAATCAGTGGACAGTTTATTGAAGACAAAGTTCTCCACACTTTTATTGGCTGTAGAAAATTAGTACAAGGAGAACTCACTTAAAATACAGAAACACTAGTACATATCGATGGGTAATCTGTTGGCATCAGTTCTACAGGTTCTGATAGGTTAACATGGTATTCTGTTCTTTGTGCAAATTAGATTATTTACAGACATCATCTTTGGCACACTATGTTCCAAAGCAAATTGAATATGCAATCAAATTTAGTAAGGGTCACAGGTGAGTAGGGCTTAGGGATGGCTCGATACCACAATTTTGGCTTCGGTACGATACCAGAATCTAATACCTCGGTATCGATACTAAATCGATACCACAGGTAAAAACATTTTTTTTTTAAAGTCAATTTAAGTGACACTTAAAAAACACTGCTTGAAACTCTCCACTACCAAATGTGCAAACAAAAGGTATCCAAATGCAAAAAAAAAAAAAAAAATCAGTCAGGGAACATACAGTAGGTTAAATTTTTATTTTGAAAAAAAAAAAAACTCTGAAATTATACAATTAAAATAGGTTAATATCTATAATAGATTCACATATAAGCTCATAATAATAATAGAATAATGAAATGACATGTAAACCATAGCTGTCATGCATAACAGAGAATTATCAACATTTATTGCATTTATTCATCATGGTTCGGTTACTGTTTGGGTTCATATTAGTTTAATGCATTGCATAAAGTAATGTTAACATGCTACACATGTATTAGTATATTTAATTTTTAGGTCATTTAATTACTGATTGATATAGATGAATAAATGCTATAATACTGTTAGGTCAGGTTACCTAATGAATGTTGACAAATGTAGCTTAATTGTAACATTAGTAATATTCATATTACCACTATTTCTCTCTCTCTCTCTCGGTTTTGGTCGCCAAAGTTAAAATTAATATTATTAAAATTTTTATTCTTTATTCATTTAAATTCTATTAATATATGTTTGTTTGAAAGTATAACAGTGATGAGACCTAAACTGAATTGGTTCTAGCGTGTCATGCAAGCAGATTTGTGCTTTCGTGTTTACCGTATCATATAATAGATAAGCTCTTATGTATGTGCGCTGTTCAGTGTTCAATAAAAGTCTAAATTAAATCAGTTGAATGATGGACTAACCTGTCGATCTCTGAACTCTTTGAACAAGTCAAGATGAGCAACTGACAAGTCAAGTGCTTCGGCAGATTTTATGTGTTGCCTCCCCGTTTGCAGAGTGGTGCATTGAGATCTGTTTCTTTACTTTTCTCAAGACTTTTGTAGGCAAAGTAATGCCTTATTTTACTCATACTGCTCTCTCTATTTATTAATTTCGGGCGTGTAGAAATTCGAATGAGCTTCGTTTGATCCATCGTGATCCATCGACGTGTTCCTCTGTTGTCACCGTTTGCCGGTTTCGCATGACCCGCGTCAGTTTAGATAGCGCACTGCCGCCTAGCGGTGAACTTCGAAACAGCAGCGCATCAAATACCGAATTTAACAAAATTATGATATTGTACCGTTTGAAATATAATATATACCGGTATTTTTGCAGTACCGGTATACCGCGCATCCCTAGTAGGGCTGCAAGATATATCGTTGTAGCATCGATATCGCGGTGTGGGAATAGTCGCGATCACAGGATCTGCGATGTCATTTAGGATGGGATTGTATGATCTGTTCGGACCAGGCACCACAGTTCAAAACAAACGTGATTCTTAGAATAATTGCAAAGTTTAACCATCATAGAGTGATAGTTTATCACTTGCATGACGGCAAGTGTTTTAGGTCCTGTCAGTTTAAACATTCAAGCAATTTTCAACTTTTTGAGCACAAGAAGACGCAAAAGAAGATGCACACACTCAGAGCAGCACAGACAGCACGCAAACACCAAATTCCATTATATTCCGCTATCTGTGTTTTAACGGACACGTGCACAAACAAATTGTCAAAATGCCCGTCTCTGTGAGTATACTTGTAAGCACAATCGCTTATGGCTTACACAACTCTTTGTTGCCAACTCTGAAAAGCTTTGTATTTATGGACAAGCAAAGATGAATGTCATGAAATTGACTTTTTCCATAAAATCATTATTATAAGCTTACCATTTTACTGTTTTGAACAGTGTTTTTATGAGCTCCAGTCTCAGTCTACATTAGTCAAACTGGTGTTTTAGGAAGCCAAACAATTAGTGTAACTACTCACTGGTTATTTAACAGTCCACGCTTCGGAAGTACTGATGTCCATTTTTTATTTATTGATGAGACACCGTGAAAACTAGACACAAAAGGAAAACAAACTATAATTTTACACACAATACCAATAAAGACACAAAACCAATACAAAATATAAAAACTTTTTCTGTGTTCGCCTGGTAACCAGCTGTAGAATAAATCAGGAGCACTAACACGTGTCTCTGAATTCACGTCTCACCATTCAGTTGACGCTAACAGGATTAGGTGAAATAAATCAGCAAGGGTCACATGACACTCAATTTAGATAAACTGAGTAATAATAAAATGCAATGCGAACAAAATTATGAAATTGGCACAACACACAGAAATTCACATTTAAATTATAAAGTCAAAAATAATCATTAACCCCTGAAATCACCAATGTCATAACTCACAACTGACCTACCAGCGTGAGCTGCAATTAGAATATAATAATAATTTTAAAATAACTTATTTAAAATAATTTTAAAAAAACTTATTTTAAATAATTTAAAAATAACTATAGTAATAATCTTACAATAACTTAAAATAACTTCCAATAACTCAGTCCACCAGTGCTCTCCAGAGCTTTCTCACGCTTCCAATAACTCAGTCCACCAGTGCTCTCCAGAGCTTTCTCACGCATCCAATAACTCAGTCCACCAGTGCTCTCCAGAGCTTTCTCACGGTTACAATAACTCAGTCCACCAGTGCTCTCCAGAGCTTTCTCACGGTTACAATAACTCAGTCCACCAGTGCTCTCCAGAGCTTTCTCACGGTTACAATAACTCAGTCCACCAGTGCTCTCCAGAGCTTTCTCACGGTTACAATAACTCAGTCCACCAGTGCTCTCCAGAGCTTTCTCACGCATCCAATAACTCAGTCTACCAGTGCTCTCCAGAGCTTTCTAACACTTCCAGTAACTCAGTCCACCAGTGCTCTCCAGAGCTTTCTCACGCTTCCAATAACTCAGTCCACCAGTGCTCTCCAGAGCTTTCTCACGCTTCCAATAACTCAGTCCACCAGTGCTCTCCAGAGCTTTCTCACGCTTCCAATAACTCAGTCCACCAGTGCTCTCCAGAGCTTTCTCATGCTTCCAATAACTCAGTCCACCAGTGCTCTCCAGAACTTTCTCACGCTTACAATAACTCAGTCCACCAGTGCTCTCCAGAGCTTTCTCATGCTTCCAATAACTCAGTCCACCAGTGCTCTCCAGAGCTTTCTCACGCATCCAATAACTCAGTCCACCAGTGCTCTCCAGAGCTTTCTCACGGTTACAATAACTCAGTCCACCAGTGCTCTCCAGAGCTTTCTCACGCTTCCAATAACTCAGTCCACCAGTGCTCTCCAGAGCTTTCTCACGCTTCCAATAACTCAGTCCACCAGTGCTCTCCAGAGCTTTCTCACGCTTTCTGGATTTTTCTGAAAGCTTTCGCTTTCTTATTTTGGAGGACAAAATAAAAATTTAAATACCTAAAATAGAGAAGTCTGATGTAACTTGAACCTTGACTAATACAAGTCTGAGCAGCACTAAATTAATTAAAAATGAATAAATAATTTAAGCTCCTAAAAGAACAAATTGGAGTAGTTTGATGCTACTCAATAGAATGGATGGGCATTTCAAGCAAAAATAATATTTGAAGATCTGGGTATTATTCATTATTATTCGAAAATCGCACCCCTCCCCCATATGCATGCACACATGCATATAGGCCACACACATGAGAAAAGCGGAGTGGTGTGACGTTTAAATATAACTTAAAGGAGCAGTATGTAAGAAATTTATTTCAATGAATCATACATTTTCCCTGATATGTCACTAGACATTAAGAAATCAAGTTCATTTCAAATACTTATATCACTGACAACAGTAGTCCGGCCAGGATATTGTCATTTAAAAAGTGAAGTTGCAGCCCTCAACTGATGTTGATGTTGTCATGTTATGTTTTGGTCTGAGTGCCACCCTCCACCGATCTACCAATCACGAAGTCTGTAGTGTTGCGGCATTCGGGTTGCCAGCTCTGCTCTAGTTCCCACAGCTGCAGCTAATAACGTGTCGTAATCGGATCCTGCAGCATATCTGGCAACCTCCAGTCAGTAATTTCAAAGTGATTGCAGTACCAGTTTTGGCCACAATCTTACATACTGCTCCTTTAAAAACTTAAATTAGGCCTATGTTTCATATTTATGTTTTATATAATGTTCTTCTTTAAAAAAAAAAAAAAAAAAAAATCTATGTTGATTATATGAAAAGGGAACCGCATGAGATGTGTAAGATAGAATCACAAGATGCCCAATATATCGGAAAACATTTGGAATGGGTCAGACATGATTTTGACCACTTAATTAAGTTTTGTTTTGTAGAAATTGTATCTTAATTTCAATCAATGCTTCATCAACCAATTGCCTGGATTTAATCAATAAGAAGCAAAATATAGCAGACATTATAATCAGAACACGGAGGCGCTGGCGCGTGAACTGGATAAATGAACCGAAATTCAACTTGCCTCACAGAGCTGAGAACGTATAGTTCAGGCTTGAAATGTCTACTTTAAAAAAATAAAAATCTAAATTAAAACTATTTAAATCGATATTAAATGAGCTACTCTCTGCTTGTGTAGGCTAATCCGTATGAAGTGTGCATTTCTCTCTATAAGCGCATTCACTACATGCGAAGATGGCGTCAACATCGCCAAATGTATCTTTGCAGTGTAGTTTATTAATAAACAATTAAAATGTATCATGCTGCTGAATAAACATTACTTGTTCCGGTTCTTTGTGGCAAGCTTTATGCATGCGCTTGATATGCGGAATATAGGCAATATAGCCTGATGACGCTCATTATGGTTTAGTATTTTCCCCCGTATATATTTAAGTAGGCTAATTAAATTAATGTAAATATGCGATTAGACTAATGGCTTAAATTAACTACTACTAGTCGACTAGAAAAAAACTTTATTCGTGCACGGGCAGCCCAACTTATTTAACATATTTTCTAACCAGCATCTCACTGCAGGCGTTCTGAGCGAGCGAAGCCTACTCTTCAGAAAGGTGCTCTCTCTGGAGGACAATGCTCCTCCACGTGAGATTCCTTTGAAACATACACAGCAAATAGCTAGTTTTTTTCATTGTTTCTCAACACATCATAGTAATTCCACACCGGCGATGACATGACTGCCAAATCATGTAAGACCCCACGCATCATGTACCTCCTCACGTTTTGACGTTGTAGTAAACTTATTTCTTCTCAAGTGTAGAAAACTCAGAAGAGAGAGACCAGGAGACTTGGTTGTATCTTTTGCAGGTTCTTTATTGCAGATGAGCTGGATTTGCTGTAGTCTCTTTCCCAGCGTCATCCCAAGTCTAACTAAAACATGATACATTTTTAGCTTATATTCATTTCAAAGGGGTGGAGTTACATCGAGGGTGATACATTCTAAAACAAAGCATGTGAATGATGTAAACAGGTTTAGGGAACCAGTTATAGATTGAAACTGTAGCCCATCTCGGTCCAAATCAAATTCCTATTCAAAGACTGAGAGTTAAGAAAACAGGACCAAGGGTCTTATAATAGAGGGAAACAGGAATGTCAGGAAATAGCAATTAAGAGTTTCAGTAATCTGACAAATACAGAAAAACAGGATTTGCCAGATTCTCGTGCTGGAAACTGTTTCAAAGCTGATATTCTAAGTTGAAATGCACATTCTCAGTTATAAATTGGTATTGGAATCTAAATTAAACATTTGATAAATTTGTAACACGTCAACGTCATCAAATTGTGATCGTTTTGTGAGATCGGCCAAGTTGAGTGAGTACCCATTGAGTCATAAAATGTGATTATCGGCCGATACCGATCTCCGGCCGATCGATCGGAGCATCCCTACTTTCAGTAACTCAGTCCACCAGTGCTCTCCAGAGCTTTCTCACGCTTCCAATAACTCAGTCCACCAGTGCTTTCCAGAGATTTCTCACGCTTCCAATAACTCAGTCCACCAGTGCTCTCCAGAGCTTTCTAACGCTTCCAGTATGTATTTGTTTGCCGTTTGAATTGATATCATTAAATAGATACTTGCATGGCCTTTGCAGTGGAAACATTTCTTGAAGTTCTTGTAAAAGGATGTTGATGGCTCTGAGAGTGTCAAATGTGGAAGTTGCAATCGTTTTCTTCTCCGTTGGATGAGGAAGATATGATGAACTTGCATGGTTAGTTTGACTCTGTTCTGGTTGAAAGTTCTCGCTCTCCATGAGCACATGGCTGGTTGTGAGTCAAGGCCTGCTGCCCTGGGGCCTGCTGAGGCCACGCAGGACAGCACAGCACCCTGAACGTACTGAGAAGGCTGAGAAGAAGGAAGGGCTTGTGTATTTAAAGCCTGACAAAGGTCCCACCTTTCAGGCTTGGCTCAACCAATAAGAAAGGGGGAATTTCTAAGTGTTAAATTTAACAAATAGTTATGTGTCTGATTGTCTCAGTCGTTACAGTCTTTTGCTTTTTGATAAGCCCACAAAGCCATATAACAATTTCAATTTTAGTTTGTTTGATACATTTCCAAAGCAACACAACATCAGAAAAATGTTTTTTATTATGAGAGGTTTTTAAATATTTTTGGATCATTATGAAACTGTGGCGTCAAACATTAGACATTTGTCGGTTCACCACAGTGTAGGTAATTAATGAGAAACACTGATTGTTTCATTGAATTTTGTTCATTTTAAACCAAAAACTCTTCTGCATATTGCAGCTTTAGAGCAAATAATATCCGCATGACTTTCCACGAACTGTGTACAAAATTGAGCCTACAATTTAATTAAATATTTTTTTTAAAAACTTTTAAACGAATCAAAGGAGGTTTGAGAAAAAAATAATACTGATGGCAAACATCAGGAAATCTGACTAAATATTTGTCTGACTGTTATTTTACCTTTATTTATATCTGGGTCACAATTTTTGCAACCAATATTTGTAACATTTCAGAAGTCACAAGTAATTTTCCTTTCACGTTTCTCTATTTGTATGCAAACTTTTGATACTTTTTCTTTTTCTTTTGTACTTTCATTTTTAGACCTGATACAAGAGAACAAGATTGTAGAACTGATTGAAGCGGAGGAGAAACATCGTGTCAAAACTGAAGAAAAATCCTTGAGTCCCTCATTGAAAAAAAATACCAAAGTATGTTTCACTTGCCCTCAGTGTGGAAAGAGTTTCTCATGCGAGCACAATCTTAATCTTCACATAAAATTTCATCGTGGAGGGAAGCCTTATGCATGTGATCAGTGTGATAAGATTTTCACAATAAAAGGAAACCTTAATGAACACATGAAAATCCACACTGGGGAAAATACATACACATGTGGTCAATGTGGGAAGAGTTTTGCACAAAAAGAAAACCTTGAGGAACACAGGAAAATACACATTGTAGCAAAGCCGTACACATGTGATCAATGTGAGAGGAGTTTCCCATATCAAGGAAACCTTAAAGATCACATGAGGGTCCACACTGGAGAGAAGCCATACTCATGTGGTCAATGTGGGAAGAGTTTCGCACAAAAGGGAAATCTTAATGAACACATGAAAATTCACACTGGAGAAAAGCCATACAAATGTGATCAATGCGGGAAGAGTTTCACACAAAAAGCACCCCTCAACGAACACATGAAAATCCACAGTGGAGAGAAGGCGCACACATGTGGTCAGTGTGGGAAGAGTTTTACACAAAAAGGAGCCCTTATTGAACACATGAAAATCCATACGGGAGATAAGCCGCACACATGTGATCAATGTGGGAAGAGTTTCACTCGAAAAGTAGCCCTTAATGAACACATGAGAATCCACACTGGAGAGAAGCCGTACACATGTGATCAGTGTGGGAAGAGTTTCATAAAATCAAGTGTTTTTAAAGTACATCTGCTTTCTCATTCTAGAGAAAGACTATATAACTGTGACCAATGCAGTAAAACATTTTTTAGGGCCGATTTCCTGAAGGACCACCTGAAAGTTCATACAAAGGAGAAGCCTTACGTCTGTTATTTGTGTGGAAAGAGTTTTAGTCAAATGGGTGCATTAAAATTACACCAGAAAAGACACAGCGGTGTAAAGGATCATATTTGCTCAGAGTGTGGAAAGACTTTTTTTACTGATGGTGCTCTGAAAGTGCACCAGACTGTTCACTCTACAGAAACACCTTACAAGTGTTCATACTGTGACAAGAGATTTAAACGGTCAATGTATCTGAAAATACATGAGAGGATCCACACTGGAGAGAAGCCACATGCATGCGATCAGTGTGGAAAGAGCTTCAGATTGAAAGGAACCCTTAAAGAACACATGCAAATCCACACTGGAGAGAAGCCATTCACTTGTAATCAGTGTGGGAAGAGTTTTGCACAAAAAGGAAACCTTAACGTACACATGACAATCCACAGTGGAGCAAAGCCATACACATGTGATCAGTGTGGGAAGAGTTTCACACATAAGGGAAACCTTAACGTACACATGACAATCCACAGTGGAGCAAAGCCATTCACATGTGATCAGTGTGGGAAGAGTTTCAAAAAATCAAGTGTTTTTAAATTACATCTTCGCACTCATTCTGGAGAAAGACTGTTTAACTGTGACCAGTGTGGTAAACATTTCTTTAGGACTCATGCCCTGAAGAACCACCTGAAAGTTCATTCAAAGGAGAAGCCTCATGTGTGTTCTTTATGTGGAAAGAGTTTTAGTGAGCCGAGTGGTTTGAATTTACACCAGAAAAGACACAGTGGTGTGAAGGATCATGTTTGCTCGGAGTGTGGCAAGACTTTTTTTACAGATAGTGAACTGAGAGTGCATCAGACAGTTCACACTAGAGAACAACCTTATAAGTGTTCACTTTGTGATAAGAGATTCAAACGGTCAATATATCTGAAAATACATGAGAGGATCCACACTGGAGAGAAGCCGTATCACTGCCATTCATGTGGAAAGAGCTTCACTCAATTAACTTCTCTAATCTTTCATAAAAGAAAATGCCTGTCTTAAAATACAATCGACTTGATCTTGATTTTCACAGATTAATCAGTAGGCTTTGATCAATTATTCAGCTTTTGCAGTTAGTTAAAGCTGCCGTCGGCAACTCTGGCTGATTGAGTGGACTTAAAATTTGAATGTTTACAACTCTCATGCCCCTCCCCCACTATCAACGAATACCCTCCCACCGAGTTCGTGCTCGTCAGTGCGCCATCACTCTTCGCTACTGCGCGAACTTCAGGCACACGCATGTGATTGATGAGTGCATGCACGACTTGTGATTGACAGTCCTATCTCACACCCCCCTGCGCTGATTGGACACAATGAACCGGGAGCGGTGGATTTTTGCAAAACAAATAACACGCTCCAGGTGGAGTTATAAGCTTGGGTTTTTTCTAAAACCACTTTATTTATGTTGTTCTGTCGGAATATAGTGTCGAATTCGCTGAATATGATAAAAAAAAAAAGTTGTCGACGGCAGCTTTAATATATTGAGTTATATCTGCTAGAATCTTCTGTACTGTTAATCAGAACATGTAGACATGATGTCAACTGGTTACCAATTTGATTGTATGTACTAGTGTTTCTATATCTTCTTTAGTCAGTTCGAGGCTGGACCTGTATTGGCAAATTCAAAGTCTTTGGTTCAGGCCTTCAAAGTCTGGTTCAGGTCTCAAAGAAATCTTTCAGAGTCGAAGTTTCAGGTCTCATAAGAATCAACTTTATTGAGCAATTCAACAAAATAACATGCCAGCTGTCCATCTGATCTTACAATGGTTAGTACTCAAGTCTTATACCTTTTTCTTATCTTTTGGTGTCCAATTAGCATTCGTATAGTTATCTTTTTCTTTTTGCTCCTCCTCGGCACTTCGCCACGATTAGAAACACCTGCTTTGATGTCTTCTTTTTATTGGTGGCAAACCTTTGCGCATGCGCTCGTTTAAAAAATGACTTCATACATGATTTTTAGGTACTTTTTCTATCTTCACTTCACATACCCTATGACCTAGTTTTTTGTCTTCTCACATTTACATTTACATTTATCCAAAGCGACTTACAATTGCTATACATGTCAGAGGTCGCACGCCTCTGGAGCAACTAGGGGTTAAGTGTCTTGCTCAGGGACACATTGGTGTCTCACAGTGGATTCGAACCCGGGTCTCTCACACCAAGGGCATGTGTTTTATCCACTGCGCCACCACCACCCGTCTTCTCATACCCTTTGACCGTTCTGTCTTCCTATACCCTTTGACCTAGTTTTCTTCAGCATTACAGCATTTAGACCCATGTATGAGACAGATGAAATTCTCCAACAGACCCTCTTACTCATTTATTTTTTACGGCCTTTGAAAGTGTGGAGAACTTTTACTTCTTCAGTAAACTCTGTCAACTTCAACTTTGACTCCTGGTCTTCATTGAGCAGTTTGGTCTTTTTATGTGGTTTAACTAATTCCCCTACAAAGCACATTAATAATCACCCCAAATCATGGTCATAGCAAGCAAAGCTTGATTAAGGCATTAAATCAAACATATTTTTTAAATCTCTGAATTGTTTGTTGTTTAGAGACAATTCATAATAATCTCAGGCGGATCTATAAAAATGTGCAGAATTTTGTAAGACCCGTCGTTGTTATGATTCAGACTGACTAAACTTGCTTCTATCATTAATTAGACAAAGAGCTTCTGTGTTTTACCAATTTGTGGTGATATGGAAAACATCCATACCGATTCTCTCACTTTTCCTAATGGGCGGAAAGGCTACCTGGAGGCAGTCGCTAGGATCCGTTGCTGAAATCTCTGAATGCGGTGACTGGTTGCGGCTGCCAAGTGACGGAGGACATGAGCTCTGCATGGTTCACCTGTCTGGTGTAACATAATCCGGCCTGTTTCGCTTGCCTCAGGTATTAGTCTAGATGTCCATCATCTTTTAACCCCACGCCAAGTCTCCAAACTCTTTCACAGGCCCTGAATTTGCAGTGGTGTAGCCGCTACGCATCAATTCAGATGGCACTTTGTTGTCCCAAATTGTGAGTAATAAATACTAATACAGAGCAGTTTTATACTCTTTCAGCAGTATCCTGGCTCAAATAATCTCTTTCTAGCTCAAACACTAGGTCAGATCTCTGCAGTTGTTTCAGGGGTGTCACTATTAACTGCTGAAAAGTCTCTATGCCAATTCTTCATGCCAATAGTTCCTTTTTCCCCACCTCATTTATTATACTGATGTGTATGGATAACCTGTAAATTCCCACTTAAAGCTCATTTCATTGTTGTCAGCCAGTGTTGGGTGTGATTAAAATGACTTATAATTAAATTACTTTTTTCTTGAAAAAAGTAAACGATTTACTCTTAATCTTTATGTTAATTAATTACAGTTACTTCTGACGTAATTTCATTAAATATTGTATAGACTATAGAACAATTCTAGATGAAACAATAGTGGATTTAAACTCAGAATTTAATGTCTAATGTTAAAATGTATGTTTTTAATGCAACCTCTTTTAAAATACTTTAGAATAATTTTAGTCAGTTTAAGAATAATTTATGCAGTTGTATATTATTAATTTGAAAGAATTCAAAGTGCAGCTTCGTGTTTATTGTTGATTATAGGATTTAGAAATTAATTAGTAATAAGTAATAGAGTAACTTACCCAACACTGCTGTCAACATACGGAGGCAAACTACATGATCACCACTTTTGATATCTATATAAAAATATCATACTAATTTTCAGTTAAAACCAGCTAACAAAAGCACAGCAAAAGCATGGCAAGTTAAATTAAGTTTATTGCTATTTGTTTCTTACAAATCTATACATTTATTTCTAAGTTTGTTAATTTTTTTATTCTGGTATAAAATAAAACAATTCAGTAACTTTACATTTTGATACATGGATGTTTTAACACATAAATGCTTAAAATTAATAAAATGTGAATTAGGGAAAAAATCATTTCAATAACTGATTTTTATATTTATTTTTATTTTCACAGTCTGTTTCTGTCACGCAGCAATTCACCTTCAGTGAAGCTCCTCCTGCAGGACATTACCAATGAAATGCTGGAATATTTCATCAGTCTAAGAGTGATGAAGACAGAGCTGAACAGTGAGAACATGAGTGATCCAGAATCCTGCAGAATAAAACATGAAGATACTGAAGAACAAAGAGGTTAGTGTTTATTCTTGATTCTTCATTAATGATGCTGAAGGTCATTAAGGTTATAAACTTAATCAGTTCATCAGTGATAATGGTGAATGTGTTTTTGTTGTCGTTAGAAAAGTCATGAGAGCTGTGAAATAACAGTTAAAGTAGAAAATAATATATGGGACACATTCCATGACCTGGATACAAAATAAAGCCTTTTCAAAATAATTTTCTTTTTTTGCCTGTTTGCAGCGTTTTTGTGTGTGTTTGGTTTTTACTGGATTTTTTGGGGGATTTCCTAATGCAATTATGTATTTACTGTTTTGTTTTTTACTTTCCTGATAACGTTTAATTATTCCAGTGAATATGGGTTGGTGATATTCTTGTAGACAGATAAACCAGTCGCAGTGAAAGTTGATCTATTATGTTGATCATGTGTTTTGAAGCCTTGCCAGTTTAAACTTTGTGTCGATTTAAACTTAATATTTATGCCATTATAACTAACTTTTGAATAGTTTATAGAAAGTATGCAATGTTTGGTATGTGTGCGACTGGTAATTAATCGCAGAAATGCTGATATTAATAAATTCTAGGTAAAAAATTAATCATATTTTTATTATAAAAACCAAGACTGAATTGTACACTGCATGGGTGGGGAAGAAGATAATAATATAAAAAAAAATTCTCAATCTAGTTTAGGAAATACATGCGGACAGCACTATTTAGTAATTAAAGCAAAGAAATTTACTTTATCTGGGAATACTGTGTGAATCCATCAAAGGCTTTTTCCAGTTTGCCGCCTGAGACACTGGGATCCAGAATCCCTGTGACCCTACATAGGACAAACAATTTGGAAACTGGATGGATATCTTACTTAAAGAAAAAAATGCTTAAATATCAGAAAGAATATAGGTAAATCCAATTAACGGTCAATCTCTAATATAAAGGCTTCAAAATAATAGTTGTGTAATATTTTGATTCCTTCTTTGTGCTATTACATCAGGGTTGTTTTTTTAATTAATTTACTGAAAATTAAACCTTTCTTTGATTGAAGATGAAGACTTGCTGGAGGAGAACGAGGAGAGGGAAGAACTGAGTGAAGCGGAGGAGAAACATCATCTCAATTGCTTGTTGCAAATTTTTTATTGAAAAGAAGAGCCAAAACATCTTTTATCTGCCCTCCGTGTGGAAAGAGTTTTCCATACAAGCAAAGTCTTGAACTGCACATGAGAATTCATAGTGGAGAGAAACCTTTAACCTGTGATCAGTGTGGGAATAGTTTCACACAAAAAAGAATCCTCAAGGAACACATGAAAATCCACAGTGGAGAGAAGCCGTACACATGTGATCAGTGCGGGAAGAGTTTTAGCAAGGCAAGCAATTTTAAAACACATCAGCGTTCTCATTCTGGGGAAAGGCCATTTAACTGTGATCAGTGCGGTAAAAACTTTGTTAGGCCAGAGACCTTAAAGAAGCACCTGAAAGTTCATGTAAAGGAGAAGCCTCACATGTGTTCTTTGTGTGGAAAGAGTTTTAGTCAACTGAGTAATTTTAAAGCACACCAGAAAATACACAGTGGTGTGAAGAATTATATGTGCTTTGATTGTGGAAAGACTTTTATTACATCTGTTGGACTGAAACGGCACCAGAGAATTCACACTGGAGAAAAACCTTACAAGTGTTCACACTGTGACAAGACATTCAGTCGGTTAGGACACATGAAAACTCATGAGAGGGTCCACACCGGAGAAAAGCCGTACTCATGTGATCAGTGTGGGAGTACTTTTGCCCACGTTGACGTATTGAAAGTGCATCAGAGAATTCACACTGGAGAAAAACCTTACAAGTGTTCACACTGTGACAAGAGATTCAGTCGGTCAGACCACCTGAAATCACACGAGTGGATCCACACCGGAGAAAAGCCGTACTCATGTGATCAGTGTGGGAAGAGTTTCACACAAAAAAGAATCCTCAAGGAACACATGAGAATCCACACTGGAGAGAAGCCATACACATGTGATCAGTGTGGGAAGAGTTTTAGAAAGGCAGACACTTTTAAATCACATCAGCGTTCTCATTCTAGAGAAACACCATTTGTCTGTGATCAGTGTGGTAAAAATTTTGCTAGGGCATTATACCTGAAGAGCCACATGAAAGTTCATGTAAAGGAGAAGCCTCATGTGTGTTCTTTGTGTGGAAAGAGTTTTAGTGAGCCGAGTGCTTTAAAACTACACCAGAAAAGACACAGTGGTGTGAAGAATTATATGTGCTTTGATTGTGGGAATATTTTTTTTAATGGTGTTGAACTGAAACTGCACCAGAGAATTCACACTGGAGAAAAACCTTTCAAGTGTTCACACTGTGAGAAGAGATTCAGTCGGTCAGGAAATCTGAAAACACATGAGAGGGTCCACACCGGAGAGAAACCTTTCACATGTGATCAGTGCGGGAAGAGTTTCGCACGAAAAGGACACTTTAAGAGTCACATGAGAATCCACACTGGAGAGAAGCCGTATCACTGCCTTCAGTGTGGGGAAAGTTTCACTTGGTTGAATTCTCTACTCAATCATACAAAAAACAAATGTCTAAAATCTGAGTAAGCAGTTCATCTTCAGATCCAGCAACACTGCGTCCTCACCAAATGTGACAATGCATGAAGCAATATCTTCAGTATAAATCTGCTGTACCAGCTGCTACAAGAGACGGAACAAAGAAACTTGATCAAAGTGAACTAAATGCAACTCCAAAACACTAAAATCATTGTTCGGAATGGCATACTACCATACAATTATTATTTTACAATGTATATATTGTGAATAGTATTTGAGTTTTCTGAATGCATGGAATTCCCGGATTACCATTTGTTTAAATCTGATGTTTGCATCTGAAGACACTGCATGGGATACTGTTTCCCACAACGCAACACACTTCACGTAACATTTCATCTTCATGAAGAGTGCGGCGTGAGTGAACTGAGGTGGGAATAATTATAAATGTAGCCTACCACTTTTAGAAGTACATGTTACTGTACAGTACACACTAGCTGTGTTCCTGACAACACTATCATTAAATAAATTGTACTTTAATCTCTATGGCATGTTTCCGGAAAATAATGATTCAGTGATGCAAACAGAGTTCAATGCTTCAACAGAACATGATCATAGTGTCATTGTTCAGTGTTCAAAGTCCATTTAGTGATGATTCAAATTGGTTCAATAACTGTACACATTTAAACAATTAGGAAATGATCAATTTATACCAATAACTTTTGTATGCTGACAAAATACTAAAATAATTATTTGTGATGTTTTGTAAAACCCAACTATAATGAGTTATTTTATAATTTAAGAAGTATGCCTGTAGTAGGCTAATATTGTTACCTGCATCCTTAAAATTATCCAGCCTAATAGTCAATTTGATTAAAACATGATATTATAGTGTTAGCTTAAGTCAAACCAGTTTATTTGTTATTAAGCTCATTATGTAAATTTTTTGTTGTTTAGCATAATCAACCCAATTGATTTTAAGTGAAAAGCATTTAATTTCACAGAATCACCTTGACTTTACAACAACAAACATAATTGTTATGGGTTAGATCTTATGACTTATACAGATCTTATAGCTTATGACAGATATTTAATGTTCAATGATTGTCATGTGACTGTAGCATATGAAAAATGATTTGCTGAATATTGTAAATACTATTTCACACACTTTTCTTAAGAATAGTAGGCAGTTGCATTGTGTATTATACAGTAAGCAGTAAGTTAGTGTGCCATTCCGTGTTTGCATGATTTTCGCCTCGCGGTGATGACGTCACCGCTAACGCAATCACTGCGCCGATTTTCTTCTGATGTGAGCTATCATGGATGTGAGCTTCTTTTACTGTCTATCTATGTGAGGTAATCTATGGAGGTAAGGAGTTCGCGGTTCTTCGTATATTTCTACAATTATTATAAAAAACAAACAAAAATACAATATGTCAAAGCAACATTTTACAGGATAATTTCTGTATTGTTTTCATCTGGTACAGAGCTATTTGTGGGAGTTTTTTCAGGCGTCTGCTGAATGAAATAAAAATGTAAGTTAACGTTAGCTTAGCAGACAACGAGGAACTAACGTCAAAGTTAAATTAATTATTTCATCTGTTTTTAAAATTTTTTTTTATGTAAGTCTGTATGATTATTCGATGTTTGGAGCAGTGAGGGGTTTGTAACTGAATGCTACTTGATCCAATAAGAAAAGAAAAGGAAAAAAAAGTTAAAGTATGATCTGTGTTGGGAATTAATTATCGATCTCGAGAATGACGATATTCACCACTCAGGACCTTTTAAAATCCATCACAAGAGGTTCATAAATATGAATTACAGCTTACAATTATTTTTGACATTGTAAACATTAATATATTATTTGGTCGTGCGTGCTACTAGTTTACAGCAACACGTTTATTATCTCTTTAATATGACTGTAAATGTAAAAATGTGTTCGTTGAATTATATTTAGGTTCATATTGAAATTTGCTGCTGTATGGTAGTTATTATAACATGGTTAATGAAACGATATGTCCCTGATACGACTTAATAAGTGCGAGTGTCACAATAAACAATTGCCTCCTAATGTAATACATAATTATAATAATAATAATGTTAAAATATACGGTACTGTGCAAAAGTTTTAGATCGGTAAGATTTTTTATGTTTTTAAATGAAGTCTCTTCTGCTCACCAAGGCTGCAATTATTTGATAAAAAAAAACACAAAAAAAAAACAGTAATATTGTGAAATATTATTACAATTTAAAACAGCGGTTTTCTATGTGAATATTGAAGTGTAATTTATTCCTGTGATCAAAGCTGAATTTATCATCATCATTACTCCAGTCTTCAGTGTCACATGATCCTTCAAAAATCATTCTAATATGATGATTTGATGCTCAAGAAACATTTATGATTATTATCAGTGTTGAAAACTGTTTTTTACATTTTTATTTCATGATGCTATGATGAATAGAAACTAAAAAAGAACAGCATTTATCTGAAATCTAAAGCTTTTGTAACATTAAACTCTACCCTTCAAAAGTTTGGGGTCAGTAAGAATTTAAATTTTATTTTTGGGGGAAAGAAATATAATAAATCAATACTTTTATTCATCAAGGATGAGTTAAACTGATCAAAAGTTACAGTAAAGACATTTATAATGTTAGAAAATATTCTATTTTAAATAAACGCTGTTCTTTTGAACTTTCTCTTCATCAAAGAATTTTGAAAAAAAAATTGTACACAACTGTTTTCAACATTGAAAATAATAATGAATGTTTTTTGAGCATCAAATCATCATATTAGAATGATTTCTGAAGGATCATGTGACACTGAAGACTGGAGTAATGATGATGAAAATTCAGCTTTGATCACAGGAATAAATTACACTTTACTGTATATTCACATAGAAAACAGCTGTTTTAAATTGTAATAATATTTCACAATAATACTGTTTTTTTTTGTATTTTTTATCAAATAATTGCAGCCTTCTTTTAAGAGACTTCTTTTAAAAACATAAAAAATCTTACCGATCTAAAACTTTTGCACAGTACTGTATATTGACCAACAGACAAAATATAGATGTGTAGAATATGTGAATTTGTTTAAAAAAATAATTCATTTTGATAGTTGGCTAAATAAAGATAACATGTTTAAAGTTTGAGAATGAATGAAAATATTCATTTGATAACTCATTTATGTTTGTTTTTGGCAGTTCTGCTCCTCACCTTCATCAAAGCTTCTTCCACAGCGTTTAAACCAATAAATGCTGGAACATACCCATTATTCTACAAGTGAAGAAGACAGAGTTTGCGAAAGAACTTTGAAAACATGAATGATCCAGAACCCTACAGAATAAAACAGGAAGACACTGAAGAAGGAAGAGCTCACCCAGAACCCTACAGAATAAAGCAGGAAGACACTGAAGAACAAATAGGTTGCTGTTTATTGATTTTTCAATAAGGTTTTAAAAAACCTCAAGCAATTCATCAGATTTAGTGCAGTTAGAAAAGTCATAAGAGCTATAATGTCATAAGAACTATGAAATAATCATTGTTAAAAGGGGCTTTTGCACTGCATAGTTATAAGAATTTACAGTCATACCCCATAAAGAGACCAATCTGCTCAATGTCCATGATTCAAAGTTGTAGTTTAATCAGTGGACAGTTTATTGAAGACAAAGTTCTCCACACTTTCATTGGCTGTAGAAAATGAGTACAAGGAGAACTCACTTAAAATACAGAAACACTTATAGGTCGATGGGTAATCTGTTGACGTCAGTTCTACAGGTTCTGATAGGTTAACATGGTATTCTGTTCTTTGTGCAAATTAGATTATTTACAGACATCATCTTTGGCACACTGTTTCATATATGCAAGCAAATTTAGTAAGGGTCACAGGTGAGTAGGGTTGCAGTAGGGTTGCAGCCTATTGCAAGATATATCGTTTAAGCGTCGCGATCACAGGATCTGCGATGTCATCTGATCTCATGTGATCTGTTCGGACCAGGCACCACAGTTCAAAACACACGTGATTCTTGGAATAATTGCAAAGTTTAACCATCATAGAGCGAAAGTTTATCACTTACATGAAAATTGTAAAAATGCCCGTCTCTGAGTATGCTTGTAAGCACAATCGCTTATGGCTTACACAAACATAAATTATGGAGAATGAAAACAGATGCGTGTCATTAAATTGCATTCGGTATTAAAGTTACAGCTGCCTAATCTTCCTGCTGCTGTTTTTTTCATTAATGTTAATCAAACAACAAAACAAACAATTAGAAAATCACTTTTGTAGCTTTAACAAAGGTTAATTATAATTATATATTACAGTAAAGTCTATTCAGTTCTAGTTCACAATTGATTATTCAGTTTCTGAATACTGTAAGAATTACCTGAAAAACAAAGCACTTTATTTCATTTGTATCTTTGTTCTATTGTATTTATCTATGCTTGTAATTTGTTTATTATTTGCTCTGCAGATTCACTCCCCTACAAAATCACCTCAATCATTCTGGAATGATTCATTATTTCCAAATAGAGTTATTCAAGTCATCTAGGCTTAATTTACACTACAAGACTTAATGCACAGATCCAATCTTTTGACCATATCCGATTTTTTTGGCCCGCCTGTTTACATTCACTTTAGACAGGACTGAAATCCGATCTGTGAATGTAAATCTTTTATCTATAATCTAGCAGAGTCTGCACCATTTGTAGAAATGAAACTTACTATGAATTAATTATTTCTGGGAAAAAACAGAAATATATAGGCTACAGTCAAGATCTTGAAGAACCACCAAGTGTTTATTTAATTGTATTTAGAAAATGAGATAACCTAAGGCTACTGTAGGCCATCTTCCCCAAATAAGGCAGAGTAACATAACATTATTCCAAACAAAGAGGGGTCAGGCAGACCAACACACATTAGATCCGCTTAATGGGATGGGATCAAGTTAGACTTAGGCATACTTGGAAATTGTAGCCTCTTAATACACTGACTACATTTAATAATTGGCAGCAAAATGTAAAACTTGTTGCACCAAAACTGGCTACTGCCACAAAGGACAAAACTATGACAAGTTTTTTTTCTGTTATTATTATGAACGTCTGATGTAGTTGAGGAAACATCTCGCTGCACGAATGTACCAATACAAATAAATAAAACACCTCCAGTTAACTATAGTGTAACGGATGTAATAAAAGATGTTACCAGATAATTCATGGAAAACGCCACCCCCCCCCACTTTATTTTTTGAATAAGAACCCTAACAGTTAAGAATCAGTTCGCCGCCACACCAGCGGAGGGCGCTTGAGCGCTCCTGTGAAGTATACTATTGAGACTAGATTTGTCCCGGGTGCGTTCTCAGAAGTAAAGCTGACGCGCCAAGGGAAAGACGCTTATCTTGTCTGTCTCTTTACTATTTCACAGGTAAATAAAATACACTTTAGACATACTTCTAACTGTTCATGAGATAACGAGATTGTTTAAGGAAGTAACTGTGAAGTGTTTGAAGTAACTTTTTCGTGTTTAAATGTGTTTATATAGCTTTGATTAACTCAACGGTTATAGATATAAACAGATTAATCAGTTAGTAAATACATTTAGAAGCGTTTCAAGACATGACATTGTTATAATGTTTAATTGCATTAGTAATGCGAGGGTATTGGTTATTTGTGTTTAAACTGATTGAGTATCTGTGACGCAGTTATATTTCGAACGCCATTTTGAGTGGCTTACGCGTACGTGTGTCGTGTAAATGTGTGACACGAGGTAATGAGAGTGAAATGGTGTATAGAACATGGCGTTCGGGTTTAAGAGGTATTATTGATTTATGTATTTTTCATACTGGGTACATTTAAGCTTTACACATTTGTGTGTGAGAATATTTTGCTTATGTGTGTAACCTAAAAGTGAGATTTATGTGAATTTTTTATGTTTTATTTTGTATTTGTTCTTCTATGCATATAGTATGTAATATATAAAAATATATTACTTTGTGGTTATGGATCACAGGAGTATATTCAGGTACTGAGAGTATGTATGAGTCATATTACATATTAGTTATGTGCAGATGAAGTTATTTTTCTGAATGTAATTCAAGAAATGTTTACAGTTGTTACTATTGTGCGTTCTCAGAAGTAAAGCTGACGCGCCAAGGGAAAGACGCTTATCTTGTCTGTCTCTTTACTATTTCACAGTTCACAGGTGCACAGTGCTTCACTGCCTGTGTACCCTTGCTGCCAGCCCAGATTTCCCCTAGGTCTGAGGCCGGTAACAATTGGGGGCTCGTCCGGGATTGACTGCACATCTCGTCGGGGACGGTTGTCATAGCAACGGTGGAATCCTGTGCCCAGTGTTTCAGGGAAGGCTACTTCGCTGAGTGTCATCCAGAGAACAACTGTCACAGGTGATACAGCAACATGACTACTTTCAGCCCACGGCGAGTGCTGCTCGTCAAGATCCAGAAGAAACTTGCAGGTTTGAGTTTGAGGCAGTTACAGACTGTAGCCAGTTCGATAGATGACGGCCGTGAAGCTGACTCCGTGGTAGATTTAAATGAACTTGAACTTTATGACCTAATTGTCGACTACATCAGAAGTGAAGAGTTAAAAGCTGCAGAAGATGAGGGCATGACTCAACTTCTCCTCCTGTTTGACCTGCTCAACGACGTTCTATCAGTGCCAGGCACCAGAGCAGCTGAACCTGGTAACATGTCAACTGTCACGACGGGAGATTCGACAACACAGGACCGGGGTTACACTCCATCTGGTAACCGGGGAGAAGTTGGTACAACACCATTCCCTGTAGACAGCGATACACAAACACAATCATTTCACATGGACAGAGACACTAACACACAACCGTTTCACATGGACAGAGACACTAACACACAACCATTTCACATGGACAGAGACTCTAACACGCAACCATTTCACATGGACAGGGACACTAACGCACAATCGTTACACATGGACAGAGAGCCTCGTGTGCCTGTATCATTTCAGGGCAGAGACACCGTTGATGCACTTACCAGGGAAGTCACCTCATCAATGCCCGACCACAGTGGTGTTGCTCCGTTGGGTAGGATGAACTCATTTAACACTTCTGACCATGTTGTAAGATTGTCTGATGTTTCAGCTCTGTTACCACGAAGAGAATTTAAGTTACATGGTGGTCAAATTTGTGATACAGGTTGTGACATGTCTTTCAATTGTCTCTGTAAACAAATGGATGAAGGGTTGCAAGAGGGTTTCAGTGGGTCTGAAATTATCAGAGCAGTCCTTAAAATAACTAAACCTGGTACATTCAGAGAGATGTTAGTTAATAAGGATGATCTCACTGTTAATGAGTTGAAAAGATTTCTGCGTTCTCATATTAGAGACAAAAGTGTGACTGAACTTTTTCAAGAGTTAACGAATGCTAAACAAAGTGATAAAGAAAGCCCACAACAGTTTCTTTACAGAATAATGGGTCTGAAACAGCGTGTGCTTTTTGAGTCACAACAACCTGGTGTAGGGTTTAGCTATCACAAAGAGCTTGTTCAGGGCACCTTCATACACACCCTTTATCAAGGGCTAAGTGAGAAAAACAGCCATGTCAGACATGATCTTAAACCGTTACTATCAGACATGCAGGTTAGTGACGACTTGCTCTTGGAACAAATCACGAAATCAACAGCTGAAGAAGAAGGGCGACTGAAAAGACTGGGTTCCGTAGGTAAAAGCAGATCAGTTACCGTAAGCGCAGCTCAGCATTCCCAAAGTGAATTGAACGCTCCAACAAGAGTTGACACTGAGTTACAAGCAAACCGTGATGCTATCAAAGAACTAACTGCTCAAGTTTCCTCTCTAACCAAACATCTAGCTCAGATGTCCACCCCCGCTGAGAATGTGAAGCTGCAAGACTGTCGTTCACCTACTGTTCGCGCTCAACCACCATTATCTGAGACCAGAGGTAAATGTAATGACTGTTTACAGAAAAACCAAACGGACTGTGTTCACTGCTTTGTTTGCGGCCAGGCAGGACATCGCGCCATTGGCTGTCTCCAACGGAAGTTGTCGGGAAACGGGAAGAGGTCGCTGGAGAGGGGCAGTCAGCGATCCTAAGCAGTGAAGAGCCCCGAGAAAAGGTCAACATACCAAAACGCTCACAGTCAAACTCACAATACCAGTCAGATCCAAAGAAAAGAGTAGCTCAACTCATTGGAAAGCGATGCATGGTCTCATGTTTCATTAATGGGGTACCTCTTCAGATGCTTCTTGATTCAGGGGCACAAGTGACCATGGTGAGCAAATCGTGGATTGAGCAAGCACTACCCTGTCTGAAAATACAGCCGCTTGGATTGTTGTTTGCTAACCATTCTCTTGAGATTGCCGCTGCCAACAATACTCAGGTTCCGCTTGATGGATGGGCAGAGATCGATCTTCAAATATGTAGCCAACAACATGGGCGTGTGACAATCCGAGTACCACTACTTATCAGTCGTGACTGCAACTACCCTCTCTTAGGTAGTAATGTAATTTCAGAAATGATCAAAGCAAATCTCGATCAGCATGATAACGTTGACGTGACTCAAATACTTAAAGAAGCTTTGGGTGTCAGTGAAAGAGACGTGGAAGCATTAGTCTCTACACTCCAGACTATTAGACCCGCAGAAATCCCAGAGTGCATTGTACGCCTCGGCAAGAAGGGTATAAATATTCCCGCAGGCAAGATTCGTGAAGTGCAGTGTAGAGTTCGAGGATGGCACAGTGGAGGTACGATGATGTTTCAGCCTCGCCCTGAGAATCATTGCCTGGAGGGTCTGGAAGTGTTCCCAGCTTTAGTTGATGTCCCTGTTGGATCATCTAAGCGCATCAAAGTCCCGATTCAGAACTCGACAAAACATGGCATCTATCTTGCAAAGAAAACCGTTCTTGGTACTCTTGAAGATATATTTGATCTAAAACCAATCAAACATTCATCCATAAACTGTGAGCCAACACCTCAGAATACAGCACACTTGTGTTCAGCTCAATTGTGTACTGGTGAGCAGACTTTGAGAACAAGTAGGGAAACGCATAAAACTACCCACCAGATCAAAGACAAATGGCATCCTCCTGTCGATCTGTCTCACCTAGCTGAGGAAGAGCAGGAGATTGCGAAGAGTGTATTATATGACCAGTCTGATGTCTTTGCTGAAGATGACACCGACATTGGTTGCATTTCTGACTTACAGCTCAAAATCTACTTAAAAGATGACACACCAGTCCAAAAGTCCTACAACGCAGTTCCAAAGCCCTTGTATAGAGAGGTTAAGGAATATGTTCAAAAGCTGCTAGACCATGGATGGATTAGGAAGTCCGTATCACCTTATTCCTCCCCTGTGGTTTGCGTAAGGAAAAAGGATATGAGCTTACGTCTTTGTGTGGACTTTCGTGGACTAAACAGCAAAACCATTCCCGACCGCCATCCCCTTCCACGTATTCAAGACTTATTAGATAGCCTGGGAGGTTACTCGTGGTTTTCTATCCTTGATCAGGGCAGTGCATATCACCAGGGTTTTGTTGAAGAGAACTCTAGGCACCTGACAGCTTTCAGTACGCCGTGGGGATTGTACGAGTGGATCCGTCTTCCTTTTGGCCTTTCCAACGCACCGGCGGCTTTCCAGAGATGTATGGAAAATGTGTTGAGTGGGCTGAGGGATGAATGCTGTTTTCCTTACTTAGACGATGTTCTCTGTTTCTCCAAAACATTCCAAGATCACATCAAAGATTTGAAGAGAGTGTTTTGCCGTTTGCGGGAGCATGGTGTGAAATTAAGACCAAAGAAGTGCGAACTATTTAAACGTCAAGTGAGGTATGTCGGACGCTTAGTGACAAGTGAGGGCATTCAAGTCGATCCCAAAGACTTGGAAGCAGTGATGCAGTGGAAGGAGCGGGAACCAAAGAATGTAGGGGAAGTAAGAGCCCTTTTGGGATTCTTGGGCTATTATCGGTCCTTCATTCAGGATTTTTCCAGAATAGCCCGGCCACTGTTTAAGCTTCAAGAGAGTCCTGAGGAGTCTGGAGAGAAACCTGTAAAAATGAGAACGACTAAGCAAAGTATGAAAAAGGGTCAGCTGCCGTCAAAGACACCAGTTAAGTGGACTTCTGAACACCGTGATGTGGTTGCTTGCCTTGTCGATATGTTGACCACCTTTCCTATCTTGGCCTACCCAGACTTTAATTTACCTTTTGTCCTTCACACCGACGCATCCAATGAAGGTCTGGGGGCTGTACTCTATCAAGAACAAGGGGGTAAACTACGTGTTATCGCTTATGGTTCAAGGACACTCACACCCGCTGAGAAGAATTACCACCTCCATTCTAACAAGCTTGAGTTCCTTGCCTTGAAGTGGGCCATCTGTGATAAATTTCGAGACTACCTTTACTATGCACCCACGTTCACTGTATTCACCGATAACAATCCCCTCACCTATATTTTGAGTACCGCCAAGTTGAGTGCAGTTGGGCACCGGTGGGTGGGTGAACTGGCCGACTTTCATTTCACCATAAAGTATAGACCAGGCAAGACAAACACTGACGCTGACACCCTATCACGGTTTCCAGTGAAGCTTCTGGACCACATCCGAGAGTACTCTGAGGTTTTACCTCCAGATGTGGTAGCTGCCATATGGCAGGGAGACAAAGCCAAGAGAGAAGGGGAAGTACCATGGGTTGCGGCTCTTCAGCTGGGCTCCAGTGATAATAGTTTGCTCCCAGTCAGTACACCTTTGTTTCCTCCAGAAGATATCCGTACTGCTCAAAAAGGAGACACTTCTATCTGTGAGGTCATTGCGTTGAAAGAGAGAGGATGGAACCCCAATGACAAAGACAAGAGACAGATGGGACTCACTACACGACGGTTAATTCACGAATGGAACAAACTTCGACTTGACCAGGGAATTCTATACAGACAGACAGGACAACACAGACAGCTGGTTCTCCCTGACTCTCTAAAATCTCTTGTGCTCAAACACCTTCACGACGACATGGGACATGTTGGAGCGGACAAAGTTACTCACCTAGCGAGGCAGAGATTTTATTGGCCTTTCATGCAGCGTGACATAGAAAATTATGTCATCCGCCAGTGTCCATGTATTAAGCAGAAGCGACCTACTGTTCCTGAGAAGGCACCAATGGGCTCCATTACAACCAGTGCACCATTTGAACTACTGTCAGTAGACTATCTGCATCTTGAACAGAGTAAGGGTGGCTATGAGTACATCTTGGTTCTAGTAGATCATTTTACTCGATTTGCTCAAGCTTACCCCACACGGAACAAATCTGGAAAAACGGCTGCGGAGAAGATTTTCTATGACTTTATACCACGCTTTGGGTACCCACAGAAGTTACACCATGATCAGGGCCGCGAATTCGAGAACAACTTATTCCAACGGCTTCAGCAACTGGCTGGCATTGCTCATTCTCGAACGACTCCTTATCATCCACAGGGGAATCCCGTTGAGCGCTTGAATAGAACACTTCTCCAGATGCTACGAACTTTGTCAGAGGACAAGAAATCTGCATGGAAAGACCACTTACCACACATAGTGCACGCATACAATTGTTCGAGGCATGAAGCCACGGGGTATTCACCATTCTTTCTCCTCTTTGGAAGAACCCCGCAATTGCCAATCGACTTACTCTTTGGCCTGGAACCTGAGCCACAGACTGAAACCCGGCAGGAGTATGCGAAGAAGTGGGCTTCTCGGATGCAGGAAGCGTACAAAATTGCTTCAGAAAACAGTAAAAAGAGTTCTGCAAAAGGGAAAAGATACTATGATCGTGGAATGAGAGGGATTGTGCTCCAGCCCGGTGATCGTGTGCTTGTTCGTAACCTATCCGAGAGAGGTGGGCCCGGCAAACTCCGTGCTTACTGGGAGAACAAGGTTCACCGTGTTGTCGAGAGAATGGGAGATGGTCCAGTATATCAAATTCAAGCAGAAGCTGGTGATCGCACTCTTCGTGTTCTACACCGTAATCTTCTGTTGCCGGTGAATGATTTGCCGCTTGAATATAATGGACAGGATAATCGGACACAGAAACAACTCCACAAGAACAGCCGGCATCACAGGCCTAATATCCTAGAGCATGACTCCAGTGATTCTGGGGACGAAGAAGAATATGCGTGTAACCCCAGGTCAGTCCCGGTATATGGAAGGGAAAAAGTCGTTCGAGAACAGTACCATCATGAGCTAGACAGTGATCTTCGCGTAGCGGCACCAGAGTTTCACCCAGCACACCACAGAGCTGTGCAAACTAATCATCCACCTCACGAGCAACAACCTCGAGTTGTGACACCTGAACCATTGCAAGCGCTGGATGACCTGTTGCCATCTCTGGAACCTCAGGAACAAGTTGAAGACTGCATAGCTAGAAGTAGTTATGGAGATTCGGACGTGGAAGTGGAACAGGTTGCTCAGCTGATTAATGGAGAAGACAGTACCCTGCGGAGATCTGCACGTGCAGTAAAGCCAAAGGAAGTGTTCACATATAATCGAATGGGACAACCCTCATACCAACCTTGGGGACCAGGAGTGAATGCAATACCTACCTGCGTACTGTATCCTATTCATACTTACCCTGTCATACCTGATCATCGCCACTATCCTTCACCACCTGTGTGGACATATTAGAATTAGATCAAAACAGAACAAGCAATACAGGAGTTTAAATTCAAATACTTGCCTGTCTCTGCATCAGACGGATAGTTCTTGTCGCTGCAGAACAACTTTATTCTATCCTGTTGGATTAGTTCTGGATACCTGGAGGCATCCCTTAAAGCAGGGGAGAGTGTAACGGATGTAATAAAAGATGTTACCAGATAATTCATGGAAAACGCCACCCCCCCCCACTTTATTTTTTGAATAAGAACCCTAACAGTTAAGAATCAGTTCGCCGCCACACCAGCGGAGGGCGCTTGAGCGCTCCTGTGAAGTATACTATTGAGACTAGATTTGTCCCGGGTGCGTTCTCAGAAGTAAAGCTGACGCGCCAAGGGAAAGACGCTTATCTTGTCTGTCTCTTTACTATTTCACAGGTAAATAAAATACACTTTAGACATACTTCTAACTGTTCATGAGATAACGAGATTGTTTAAGGAAGTAACTGTGAAGTGTTTGAAGTAACTTTTTCGTGTTTAAATGTGTTTATATAGCTTTGATTAACTCAACGGTTATAGATATAAACAGATTAATCAGTTAGTAAATACATTTAGAAGCGTTTCAAGACATGACATTGTTATAATGTTTAATTGCATTAGTAATGCGAGGGTATTGGTTATTTGTGTTTAAACTGATTGAGTATCTGTGACGCAGTTATATTTCGAACGCCATTTTGAGTGGCTTACGCGTACGTGTGTCGTGTAAATGTGTGACACGAGGTAATGAGAGTGAAATGGTGTATAGAACATGGCGTTCGGGTTTAAGAGGTATTATTGATTTATGTATTTTTCATACTGGGTACATTTAAGCTTTACACATTTGTGTGTGAGAATATTTTGCTTATGTGTGTAACCTAAAAGTGAGATTTATGTGAATTTTTTATGTTTTATTTTGTATTTGTTCTTCTATGCATATAGTATGTAATATATAAAAATATATTACTTTGTGGTTATGGATCACAGGAGTATATTCAGGTACTGAGAGTATGTATGAGTCATATTACATATTAGTTATGTGCAGATGAAGTTATTTTTCTGAATGTAATTCAAGAAATGTTTACAGTTGTTACTATTGTGCGTTCTCAGAAGTAAAGCTGACGCGCCAAGGGAAAGACGCTTATCTTGTCTGTCTCTTTACTATTTCACAGTTCACAGGTGCACAGTGCTTCACTGCCTGTGTACCCTTGCTGCCAGCCCAGATTTCCCCTAGGTCTGAGGCCGGTAACAATAGCAGAGCATTCATTTTGTTCATTTGTTAAATAAGATGCGATCTAGCGCTTAAAATGTGTTTTCAAAGTGATCAAAGTGCTTGTTGCCGCCGCAATCAATATCACACAGCGCGGATACTGTGTTCTCTTATGGCTCGCGCGACGCGCAGTCTTCACTCGGACGCGCGCTTCAATCCGTTGTGGAGACTCTCTATTAGTTCCGGTGAAATTACAAAATATACACAAACGTACGGAGCCCCTAAAGGGACGTGGTGGTGGACATTTTTTTGGCTGGGAGAATATTTTTTTCAAAATCTTTTGCGTCCCCGAGAAACTTTTGCGTTCCCTCGCAAAGATATTTGCGTTCCCACGCAAAACCTGTTGTGAGCTGAGCTCGGACATACACTTCCTATTTAATGTCCCGCTGGCAGTGTTTCAGAGCTCTGTACGTTAATGTACGTTAACTTGGACCAGTGGCGGATCTAGAGATTTTTTCCTGGGGTGGCAAAGGGGTGGCATGAGGTTTCAGGAGGGGGGCCATGGACATTATTCATAATTTAAAATACTACGGTTTTCATTGAATGTGTTTTGTTCTCACTACATTACACAGAGTGGGAGTCAAATCAGAGATGTAGCTGGGTTTTTGGATGGTTTGGGTCTTAATTTGTGAATTGTGGACCCTGTGTAATCATTATCAACAGTCTGTGTAAACAGTCTTGTCTCAAAAAATATTAAACATTAGGCTCAGAGCTCAGACATAAATAGTGATAGATTCTAGGGCTGTCAATCTTCCTCTATAATACTATTCGAATTCCATTCATTATTTTATTTAATATTCGAATATTAAATGCTCAAATTCATCCTATTATTAATATTTACGACATTACACTGGTTTATGGATCGCCAATGCCACTATAGCATGTGGTTGTTGTTACACGTTCTGTCCATTAGAGGGACATCTAATAAACATGTTATTCGTGCTGAATATGGTTGAAGCGCTTTCGATGGTTTTCAGCTAATATCTCCGCGAAAACACCACCAAAAATTCTGAAACTTATATCGTTCTTTTCAGTTCGACTAGACGGTCCCAACGAGCTCGCCGAATCCGTTGAGTTTTTTTGCGTTTTTCGCTTCACGGGCGCTTTTTACGTTGTTAAACATTTACCATTTTTGACAGTATTGTTATGATGTTACAACGTGGATTGGAACCGAGAGTTGTCATCCAGTGTCTTTGGTAGAGAGAGAGACGAAGAAATTATGGAAATGGAAAATGGAAATTATCGCGGCTGGAAAAATGGTCGAGCTAATTTTTTTTTTTCGTGTGATTAATTTGATTGACTATCGCGACAGGCCTAAGCAGTAGTTTAAACACACACAAAGAGCTAGACTAACGTTTAGACCCTTATCTGACCTGACGATCATAGAAAAATTCAATCAGACAACAAAGTATTGCGGATGTAAATAACGTAACAATGTGGTTGTTGCAGGGTTAACTGTCTGCTATGGACTTTTTCAAACTAATTACCTCTAAACTCACTGCTAACTGCTTATCAGCCTCTCTTCTCCAAGACACTGCGTACTGCAGACAGATGCACTGCCCAGACTGCCCTGCTGGCGGCGTGACTGGTGAAATTTCGCGGGGGTCGCTGCCGTGCTGGTGATGGGTGAAACCATTGTGAGGGGGAGGGGATTCTAAATCGGCGATTTCTGTTTTAGAGGAGTTTGGTGCGGGTCTCCTTGGCCTTCAACGTGTAGGCTATGAACATAAAATATTCTTAAAAAATATTATCTGATGTATAAATGGGGTGGCAACAGGGGTGGCAAGACTGATCCCAGGGGTGGCAGCTGCCACCCTTTGCCACCCCGTAGATCCGCCACTGACTTGGACTCAAATATAAAGAAATGCGGTCAGTGCTTACGGAGTTCAGTGAAGTTGGCAACTTGGCAATATAGGCTATCATTCATACATCGAACTTCCAAGATCAATATTCTTGAGCTAAACGTTGTTAAAACACAAACAACACCTATTTACAATCACAGTAACCCGTCCTAGACAACGCTGGACAAGTCCGAATAAGGGGCCGTCTGCAAAGTGCAAATCCCAAAACCCTTCTGCACATTTTCCGTTCACACATCACTGCTCTCCTGCTGGTTAGTGGTTATACTACAATACTTAGTTTGATAAAAAAATGCATAATTTTAATGATTATTTATTATGAAATAAGATCAATAACTTTTTAGAAAATCACCCTTTTTAGAAAAAATATTAAATAACTTCACACTGTTATATAGTGTAATGCCATCAAATTCAGTTAGGAAATATAATGCAAAAGCTATGGTTGTAACTATTATGTTAGCTGCGTATACAGTACCAATATAATTTGTGTAAAGAATAGGCCTACTTATTTTTTATGTGCAATTACTTCCCAAACTAAGTGTTGTATAACCAACATTAGAGCAGTGATGTGTGGACTAAATTTGGTGTGTCACAGTGAAGTTATTGAATATTTTTCATAATATAAAATGTGCAAAAGCAGTGTAGTATGCCCGGTGGGTCACCAATGATGTGTAAACTAAATTAGGTGGCACTACAGTTTGTAACATTGAAGTTAATCACTATTTTTTGTATTCTTGACTATGAGTTGATGCTGTAGTCGTTTCTTGGGTTATATTGCACTTTGCAGACGGTCCCTTCGGACTTGTCTCTCAGCCGACTGCTCATAGAGATCCATTTAGCCTATATTATAAAGCTCGGGTTGTAAAAAAATGGGTTGTAGCTCGTTGTCTAGGTTACTGTGATTGTAAATAGGTGTCGTTTGTGTTTTAACAACGTTTAACTCAAGAATATTGATCCGGAAAGTTCGATAGCCTATTGCCAACTTCACTGAACCAGGGCTCAACATAAAAAAAAAATCCCCACTGGCCCCGGGGGCCAGTAGATAAGAGTTTTGCTGGCCCTTCTATATTTTTACTGGCCCAGAAAAAATTTTAAGGAAAAACACTTTTCCATTAAACTGTATTTATTGTATACATTAATCATTACAGCAAAGGGAGTACAGGAATTAAGAGAGAGCCCCTGGAGACATGCAAAAATAACCAAATTGTCATTGTAACTGAATGGTTATTGCAGTATATATTATTTTTCCTGCAATGGAAATAGGCTCGCCAACACGAAGAGAATGTGGTTTTCACAGGGATCCATTTTACTAAGAGATTCCACTTTTCCTCCTTTCAAGTCTTGCGCAGTCAGATAATACTCAGTGATGTAGTGGTGCCTGGAGAAGTGGGTATATACTCTTAATTTATGCCCCCAATATTTTTTTTAAGCGTCCCAGCAAAGGATGAACGCTCTGTGTTATAAACAGTGACATCTAAGACGAGTCTTGCATTGAATTACTAGTATTCTTGCATATCAGGGCCGTACACAGGGTTTTATAAATACAGAGTTCCCATAAATGAGAAAATTTAGATTTTCCTGATCTCGACATGAGCATTTTAAGGTGTTTTGAAGGCCAATAAAATGGACAACAGTAGCTTTAAAAGCATGTCGGTTGGCAGTGTATGATTTGATCAGATTCTTAAACATGAGAATCAGTTTAAATGTCGCATTGAATGATCCACTCTACAAAATGGAAATGCAGAATGTTTATGCTTATTGTTGACAATGCACAATGACAATGCACTATGCACATACTACATAGATGTTACATTTCAAACAAACGCAAATGCAATCCTTCTGTGTCCAGTGGCAATTAGTATGAGCATCAAAGATCAGTTCCAGCTACATTTTGTTTCCTAAATCAATCAATATTTTGGACTAATCTGATCATTTAATCAATAATTCAATTGCTCACTCATAAAGATAGTCACTTGTCGCCACCTTCTGGCTTAATGATGCAATTCCGCAAATACAGACAAGCGGAGTGATACAAACAACACATTTGAGGTAACGTTATATAAATATAATTTATACTATAATAATGGCAATATATTTAATATGGTGCTTGTGTTGTTAAATTTATCTTATAATTTCCACTGCCTTTGATCAAACTGATTATTTTTGTCGGTCATTTAAAACTTCTATCGACAAAAACAGCTGTTTATTTTAGCTACTTGCATCTTATCCCGCAATGTATGATCGTTAACTGAAGTGAAGCGTCTCGTTCGGGCTCGGCTCACGCTTCTGTGAACAAAAATCCTGCTTGCTTTGATTGGTCTCAAACATTTTGATATTGACGAGCGGGTGTTTGAGTGCTGAAGCAGCTCATATGAGGAGGTCAGTTATCGTCGCGATGGGCGAATCATTGCAGCACGCCAACACCAAATTAGAATTAATATTAGGGAATTATTTCACAACTTTCATTAGGCTACCCTAAAAAAAAAAAACTACCCTGGCTTAGTGTTTTTTATTCACATGAGATTAGATTAGCTACTAAATGATGCGCATCAGAGGGGATTTAAAGTGTGCATACTATGTATGTCTATACCAATGTCTCTCTCGCGCGCAGACACACTCGTTCTCTCTCGCGCACTGTTGCTCGCGCGCAGACACACTTGATCTCTCTCGCGCACTTTGACATTTTAACATGTTATAAAATAACCTGAAGTAACATTGACACTCTTCGTGCCACTGTATGACGTTTGCTGTTTGTTTTGCTGATGGCCATTCACTGGCCCGCACGGGCCAGTGACTGGCCAATCAACTAGCCCGACATACTCTTTTACTGGCCCCGGGCCATCGGGCCATTGCTTATGTCGAGCCCTGACTGAACTCCTTATGACTGACCGCATTTCTTTATATTTGAGTCCAAGTTCAAACACTATGAAACGCTCCATTAACGTACGGAGCTCTGAAACACTGCCAGCGGGACATTAAACAGGGAGTGTCTGTCCGAGCTCACAACAGTGTTTTGCGTGGGAACGCAAATATCTTTGTGAGGGAACGCAAACGTTTTGCGAGTGAACGCAAAAGTTTTGCGAGTGAACGCAAAAGTTTTGCGTGGGAACGCAAACATTTTGCATGGGAACGCATATCTTTGCGGGGGAATGCAAAAGTTTTGCGAGGGAACGCAAAGGATTTAAAAAAAAAAATTCTCCCATCCTAATTTTTTTCCCACCACCACGTCCCTTTAGGGACTCCGTACAAACGTGTCCCTACCTGATATTCATGTGTGCCCGTGCGCCACGCATGCAGGTGGGAAAAAGTTGCGCGAGTAATGCGTAATTACGTCACGTGATCGGCTTTTTTGATCTGCGCTTTTGGGGTTCGCCGATCAAGCTATTTTTAGCCAATATCGGCCGATCATGATCGGCGCCTGATCTATCAGAGCATCACTATTATTTATATAAGCACGGCATTCAACAACAATACTAACTGGAGGATTTAGGATGTCGTGATGAAGGAGCTGTGTTTTTTTTTTTTTTTTTTTTGTGAAAACAGAAATTACATGACTGAAAGAGCTAAAAGGATTAACTAGAGAGACTCCAGACAATGCCTTCGAATATGCTTTAATCACGGCCGGAGGATCTCAGACATATTTCTGAGATAATCCCACCAGCTAAAAGAATACAACAGTTTTTATAGAATAGGAGCATGGCAAAAATGACATTATTCATTACTAGGCTTGGGTATCGAAAATCGATTGGAACCGGGACTAGCTTTGCGATTTTCCCGGAATCGTTCAAAAGTTTAAATTTCGATTCCTAGTTTCGATTCCTAGTTTTGATTCACAGTCCGCCTACCGGAAGACACGTCCGCGGTAGCAGAGGCGCGGCTGTCTGCTTTGCGAGTGGCAAAACGCATTTTCCAGCTGCACAGAGCACAGTGAGTGTCTGGCTCACTCATTGGCTCTGCTGCGGCAACTGCACATCCAATGGCGCGGGCGCCTCTGACGTTTGTGTCAATAAGCTAGCATTACATCATACACGTCAGAGCCCGCCAAGGGGGCGTGGCCTTACGCCCCCGAAATAGGCATTATAGCAGCAGTTTCAATCACTCAATGAAGCCTGCTATATTTAGGACAAGAGTCGCGACCTTAAATTGCTTGCACAAAACTCTTGATCAGCACTCAACATTTGTTTATTGTTGTTCATTTAAACCGTTATGCACAGAGAGCGTGAGGGCGAGAGAGAGTAAGGTCTGCGGTCTTGGCCATTAGTTGATTTACTTATTTTTGTGTAAGTTAATACGTTGTCAAATATGTTTAAACTTAAACTACCTATACAAGTAGTTATTTCTCTTTGTATTAATTTGTCCTTTTATTGACGTAATGCGCAAAAAAAACAAAAATATCGACTTTATTCAACTATTCATTTCCTTCTCGGTGGGCCTCGAGATGGGTGGGCCTCATAGTAAAACTGCGTAAAACTTCTGTGGTGTATGTCACGCGCATCACACACATGACCAGCGTCGGCCAATAGTGAGCCTGCGTGTGACGTAGCACTATGCTATCACACTACGTTAACTGACGAGGCCCAGAGAGAAGGAAATGAATAGTTGAAATTAAGTCGTTATTTTTGTTAGTTTTTGCGCACAAAAAGTATTCTCGTCGCTTAATAAACTGAAGATTGAGCCACTGTAGTCACTTGGACTATTTTAACGATGTCTTTAATAACTTTTCGGGGGAACAAGTTTCAGTCCCTTTAGAAGCCTATGGAGGAGTGATCCAGCTCTCAGATTTGATAAAAAATATCTTAATTCGTGTTCCGAAGATGAACGAAAGTCTTACGGGTTGGAACAACATGAGGGTGACTAATTACTGACAGAATTTTCATTTTTGGGTGAACTAACCCTTTAATGAGAGACTGAACAGGTGTTCCTAATAATCCTTTAGGTGAATGTAGAGATTGAGACCCTAAACAATATTAGCTTACTCTAGTGCGCCGTCGGGCAAACCGAGTGATGTCCTCATCTGCGCTTCGTTGTAAGAGTTCCCAGACTCTTTTGGGGTTTTTTTTGCAGTATTTTGTTTTGCTGCCATCAGCCTAATTTTAAACACATTTCTCCATCTTGCAGTTAAAAACATCCACATTCCGAGAATCAGGAACACCATCCCCTCGATAAGCTCCATTGTTTCTGTGTTGTGCGTTTGAAATGTGGCGCATTTACGATGATGTCATGGCAGTAGAGGCGGCGCAACTATAACGATCAGTCCCATCCACTTTGAAGCGGTACTAACTGCAGTGGAAAAGCAACCGAGCTAAAGCGAACCGAACCGTGCCGTACCGAGTCGAGTCGTACCACGCAGTGGAAAAGCGAAGCGAGCCGGATAGTTTAAAATTGCTTGAATGTTTAGAAGACGTAAAAATTATAAACTGTAGTTGCGATGCACTGATGGTTGATTGTGCAAGTGACAATTCCGTCATGTCCCGACTCCTAAATGCGAGAGTGTGTTATCGCCGCCTGCAGCGCTTGACGCTTGCCTTGAGCAACGCATTTTATGAGACGAGAGAGAGATGCGGCAGCACAACTGTACACTAAAGCTGTTTGTGAAATTGTGTCTCTGAGAAAGTTTGGTTGTACTCGAAGGTGTGTTTTTGCTTGTTGTGTTTCCACCTTTAGAGTAACAATTTTTATGCATATATGTGTGCATATTTAGCAAAATATTGTGCTTTATTGGAGGTCTGACCTCTTGTAACCAAACTACTTCCATTCTAATGAAGTAGCTCCCTTTTTATGTACTAAATCGTCATCAGAGGCTGACAGGCTGCTCTTACGCTCAGACAGGTGTTGTTGTTGTGCGCGTTAGGGAACGTAAATGCGCCATACATCATCGCGCCGTTATATCATTGATATTGCGCTATAAAAAATTTTATCATGTAAAAATTTATAGCGGTATTATCGTGGATGGTATGATATGGCACACCCCTACTGGCTCGCCTTCTCCGCAGTAACCTATTGAACCCTCCTATGGAGAGAAATGCACCTTTAATATAGATCACGTAATCAACTTTTTTATTTGACATTTATTTATATCTAGTTCACAATTTTTGCAACAATTTTTTTGACATTTTACAACCCTGACATGTAAAATGTAGGTAATCAAACTCAATAGTTCAAATTCAAATGCATCAAAATGTTCATAATTTCTTCTATTATGTCACATGTAATTTTCCTTTCACTCTCCTCTTTTTATGCTTTACTGAAAAGTAAACTGTTTTTAATACATTTTTACCTTAATTTTTAGACCTGATAGAAGAGAACAAGGAGATTAAAGAACTGATTGAAGCAAAGGAGAAACATCGTGTCAAAACCGAAGAACAATCCTTGAGTCCCTCATTGAAAAAAAATGCCAAAGTATGTTTCACTTGCCCTCAGTGTGGAAAGAGTTTCTCATGCGAGCAAAATCTTAATCTTCACATAGAATTTCATCGTGGAGGGAAGCCTTATGCATGTGATCAGTGTGATAAGATTTTCACAATAAAAGGAAACCTTAATCTTCACATGAAAATCCACACTGGGGAAAAGACATACACATGTGGTCAATGTGGGAAGAGTTTCACACATAAAGGAAGCCTTAAAGAACACATGAGGATCCACACTGGAGAGAAGCCGTATTCATGTGATCAGTGTGGGAAGAGTTTCGCACATAAATCACATCTCAACAAACACATGAAAATTCATACTGGAGAGAGGCCGCACACATGTGATCAATGTGGGAAGAGTTTTGCAGAAAAATACAAACTGAAGAAACACACAGCAATCCACACTGGAGTGAAGCCGTATTCATGTGATCAGTGTGGGAAGAGTTTCTTACAAAGAGGAAACCTTAAAGAACACATGAGGATCCACACTGGAGAGAAGCCGTATTCATGTGATCAGTGTGGGAAGAGTTTTGCACAAAGAGGAAACCTTAATCAACACATGAGGATCCACACCGGAGAAAAGCCGCACGCATGTGATCAATGCGGGAAGAGTTTCACACAAAAAAGAACCTTTAACAAACACATGAGGATCCATACTGAAGAGAAGCCGCACACATGTGATCAGTGTGGAAAGAGTTTTACACAAAAAGAAAACCTTAAGAAACACACAGCAATCCACACTGGAGAGAAGCCGTATTCATGTGATCAATCCTGGAAGAGTTTCACACAAAAAAAAAACCTTTAACGAACAAATGAAAATCCACACTGCACTGTAAAAATAAAAGGTGCCTGGAGGAACCTTTTGGTGTTCTTCACTTTGCCACACCGGCGGAACCGTCTGTAGATCCTCTAGGAACTCTTTAAAAAGGGGCGGTTCTCTGAGGAACCACCCAGGTTTCCTTAGGAACTCTTATATAAGGCACTGTTACCCCTTTTCCACCAAGGCAGAGCTGGTGCTGGTTCGGAGCCAGAGCCTAGTTTCAAATCGGTTCTTTGGTTTTCGACCACCAAAGCACCAGCTCCGAACCAGTAAAAGTGGTTCTTTAGTAGCACCAAATCATTGCTGGTCTAGAAGTAAGAACCGCTTACGTCAGCGGCTGGGGGCGGGGTTACCGTGGCCAACAAGACGAACAGAAACTTGTGACCGCCATTTTTGAATTAGCAGCTAATCGAGCTAAAAGCAGCTCGATTGTAATCTCCGTTTATGCAAGTTACGGCAAGCTGCACGAACACGTTGTATTCGCCGTGTTTGGATGCCGACGTACGTTAGGTTCGCAAAGCCACGAGCATCAATAGTAACGCAACGGCTGCCATTGTTGATAGAAGGCTTGTTCGAGATGCATCGGAGCGGCGCGGATCGATCTGAGCTGCGGGAGTGTGTGGAGAGCATACGACTCCTTGTGCTTTTGGGTCACTTTTGCAGTTCTTTGATGTCATGCGCCAATCGGTCTGCGAGAAGCCAATGCATCTCGAACAAGTCTAGTGTGTTTGTGTTTGGCACTGCCGCGCTAGCGTTGCTGGGCAACATGAGATGTATACAGTGACGTAAGATCTGGCTCTGTGGTGGCTCTCTGGCCTGTGGAAAGGCAAACCGGTTCTTTGAAAGCTCGTCAGTCGAACCAACTCCGAACCGGCAATAGCACTAGCTCTGAACTAGCACCTGGTTCTTGCTGGTGGAAAAGGGGTATGTGTGGAACCGCTTTGGGTGCCTCCAGGAACCAATTTTTTTAAAAAAAATTTTATTTCATGTTGTTACTATGGTTACCATTAACTTCTATTATAATAAACAAACTGAACCAAATACAAAATAAGAATTGTTTATTACATATTTTAGATCCATTTTAATACATACACTTCCATGCACTTGGGAAAAGAAGCTAATAGATTAATATCATTGAATAGAATACACAAACAAACAGTATAATACATAAGCAACATGAATAATCAACCATGTATACAATAGGCTATACAAGAAAAGACATCTCAACAAAATGCATCGGAAAAAAAAGTGCATCTTCACTTAAGTTAAGTTGTGTAAAGCTTGTTAAGTCTGATGTCACTGTTTCCAAATCCAAAAGCTCTATCAGATGCTAAAAACAAACAACAAACGGTGCTAATACACTCATTGTGCTGTAATATTCCTGAAAATGATTTTATCTCTATACCGAAATCTCAGATAGTTATTCAGAAAAGATTAATGTGTGACTTGAATCAACAGTGCTCATAAATGGTTGAGTATTCTCACTAGAAACAAGATAGATAGTTAAGGTGCGGTAAAATGATCTGTTCTGTGAATTTTCAGTAATTTCAATAAGAATCCACACGATCAGCAATTTTGTGTGTGTTTAAAAATGTCACTAAGGGACCAAGTTGGTCACTGGACTTCGCTGGATTTGACCAACAGAAAGCTGCTTGGAAGTGACTCCTGTGTGAGCTGTGCTTCATACATTACATCGCTACACTGCTGACAATGGTCAATGGACTTTTTTGCATCTGTATTTCACGAAATTCACAAATGTGACCGCACCTTTACTCGCTGCAACATAAAATGCAATCAATAATAAAATCTTCACAAGGGACATGTGAGGTACTTAAGTTAGAAAAGTGAAAAGATGCAGATGCTTCATTTTCCGTTTGTTTTTCCTCTTTTCTGGTGGATGGTTCAGACACTTCAATACTTTTCAGGTCTGAGGATTTTTATTCTTGTTCAAACTTGTATTTCAGCTTACCAATGTCCCTGCAAAGAACAACAATTACTGTTAGTAATGTTTAGTTAAAATAATTTCTCTGACAGCCTTGTGACATTCCACACCTGTTTGACTTTCTGTCTGTGGAACCCAAAAGCAGATATCAGGCATGATGCAACCCCAGTCACCATTTGCTTTCACTGCATGAAACACAAGCAAAAAAAAATTTTGTAAATCATTCATGAAACCATTCTTATGTACACTTGTCTATTTCAATTCAATGCAACAACATATGATATTTTGTTAAGCTCCAAAAATGTCCCAGAAAAGATCCTAAAAATATGAAAATAAAAATAAAATAAATACAAGTAGTCCGTAACCAGTGTTGGGGAAGTTACTTTTAAAAAGTAGTGTTTGCTCGTTATTCGTTACTTCTTTAAAAAGTAATCCGTTACTTTACTTAGTTACCCCCTTTGGAAAGTAACTTTGTACGTTACTCGTTACTTTTACGTTACTTTTATGTTGCTTGACTTTGGGCAGAACCCAATATCTGTTCCTAAATATGTAAGCCTACATACAATACTATGAACTCTACTTATTGAAAAACTAGAAGAAAAAACTAGAAAAAATAGAGATTTTGAGATAGAAATATATATTTTTATTTAAATAACATTTGAAAAACCTAAACTGAACACCAAAGAACAATATTAACTAGCGGTGGTGACGCGTTCATGTCACCAAGAACCGACAAAAGTAATGGTTATGAATATGTCAAATATAGCAAAGAGACATTTCAATTGTTTATTAATAAACAAGTGTTTTCTTTGTCAATGTAGGCTGCAAAGATAAAGTTGACGATCTGACGATCGCGATCATCGCAGTAGGTGAACGCGCCAGAGAGAAATGCACTTTTCGGATTACATGGACAGAGAGTAGGCTAGTCTGTTTTCTTTCGTTTTGAATAGTTTTGTTTTAAAGTACACATTTCAAGCTTTCTATATATTTCTCAGATCTTTGAGGCAAGTAGCTTATACGCTGAGTTTCGGTTCATTTATGAGATGAGCTCAGTTCACGCGCCGGCACGGAGCTCCTGAGAAGTCCTGATTATATTGCCTGCCTGCTATATTTACTTCTTATTTATTAAATCCAGACAATTGGTTGATGAAACATTGATTAAAATTAAGATACAATTAATACAAAACGAAATTCACGTTAAAGAAAGGCTTTCTACGAAAACAAACTTAACTTAATCAAAATCATGTCTGCCCACTCCATTTGTCTCCCAATTGCGCATCTTATGATCTTACTCATGCTTTTCACTTTTCATATAATCAACATAGATGAAATAAAAAAATTAAGAATTTTATTTAAACATAAATATGAAACTAAATCGTTTTCTTTAATGACTAGGCTACAACACATAGGCCTATACAGTAGCCTACGTTTTACCGTAAGCATGTGGGGGGAGAGGTACGATTTTCGAGCAATCATCGAATATTATTTTGCTTGATATGCCAATCCTTAATGTTTGGTGTTTTAAATACCTGTTTGAGCGAGGTCTCTGAAAGTTTTAAAGCAGTCTTTTAGTGCCGCTTTCAGAGCGGTCACGTCCGAAGAACTGTTACGTCCATAACGTTGTTTTTTTCCTCATAAATTCGAACACGAAAAAATCCAATAAAATGAATATTTTGTGTTCTGTGGAGAGCCAACCCTTCTTCATCTGGTGGGTAGTATTACTTTTGGTTTGCGCAGTGTAATTCATAGAATTGATTGCTCTGCTACCAGCCTCTGTCACGTAGCCTACCATGTGGAGCTTGTGACTATTGCAAGCGCGCAGCTGAGGAGACAGTGTCGCTGTCAAATCTGTCCGTGGGAAAAGTAACGTTGTGCGGAATTGAAAAAGGAACTACGTTTCGTTACCAAATTTTCAGCAGTAATGCGTTACACTACTTTTTACCCGAAAAAGTAGTTATGTTACAGTAACGCGTTACTTTGTAACGCGTTACACACAACACTGTCCGTAACTCATGTTATGAGTTGTGTTGTAAGTCTTCTGAAGCCATATAATAGCTTTTTTGTCTAAAAAGACTAAACTTGAAGTTATAATTCAGAGTCCAAATGTCTTATATTCAAATGCAAATGATTAAAGGACAAGTTCAGTATTTTACACTTAAAGCCCTGTTTTAAGATCGTTTCTGATGAAATAGAATGGTTAAGATTGAAATTTGGACACATGCTACAGGCGAGAATTTTCGGGCCAGCAGCATGTGTCCAAATTTCTAATAACCGTTCTATTTAATCAGAAACGATCTTAAAACAGGGCTGTAAAATACCGAACTTGAACTTGTACATGAGAAAATAACAAATTAGAAGAAAACTAAAATAAATGAAAAAGATTTAGAAGAACGTGAAGGAAAGAAATTGTACAAATTGTTTCATATGTTTAAATTTTCATAAAGAAAAGTTTCTTAAGAAATGTTAGGTAATGGATTCAACGTTTTAAAGTTGAGACACTGACACACAGATAAAACGCATATTTTAAAAGCTTTTTTGTAAAGTAAAAATAAAAAAAAATATTTATTTACAACCGTTATGTTAACAGCATTATATTCCTGTCGTTAGAACAGCTATTCAGCGTTGTAATGGGAACATCCCAGGTGAAAATAATGAGGAAATTACGTTGTCTTTCGTTTCTCCCTTCATCGAGTGCGTTCCAAACGGTTACATAATGGCTAGTGCCCTGATCACTCCAAAGTCCCAATTCAAGGGCTGCTGTCTGGCCTTCGAAGGGAGTAGGGCATCGGGATGCTCACGAGCAATAAGCATGTCCCAGCCGGTTCGTCACTTATTTGGTTCCCCTGGAAACATTTCCGTTGTGGTCTGTGTTATTTGCAGCGCGTTTCTGTATTTGGTTGTGTTGTGAACTTTTGCAGCGCGTTTCTGTATTTGGAGCACACGTGTGTTGTGAAACTGATAAAGATGTTTTCTTAATTTGCGGGTGTTTTTTTCTATTTGCATGCACTTTTTTCTATTTGGATGTGCTTTCTTCAGTTGCAGCACGCAGAGCCGGCGGCAGAAACAAATCAATGGACGGGCATTTAATATTCTTGGGGGGGCCTAATTATGACATCCAATAAATGTTTCTATAGGACAACAACCAACTATTGCTACAACAGTTTCACAGCGATTTCAATATCCTAACTTAGCCTATTGCCCAATCATATTTCGGCGACTGAAGATATCATGTTACAGTTATAGCCTTGGTCTGCATTGTTCCGTGAACACAGCATGCTATAAGCCAACTTCTTATAATAACTGCCTAATAGTCACAAATCTCAAGTTAAGTATGAAATCAACCATGCATAATCAACTACGACACACTCACACACATATAGCATATCAGTCTCAAATGCATAATTTACACCACGGCTGGTGCAACTTACGAAGAGTAATAAAAACAACTGGCCTACTCACGTTCCTAATACAGCTGAAGTCAACGTTTTTGGGAGTGAAATCTCCTCATTAGTTTTTCTTTCCATTCGTTTCTGAATCTCCTGGTAAGGTCCTCGTCCAAGTTGGATGAGATGGGCTTTCCGTTTGTGAAGCATGCTCCGCCGGTGTTCAGAATAAACGTTTTTGAGTGTGGAAAAAGAATTTTCACACATAGCTGTTGATGCTCCCAGTGTCACAGCATTTGTCATGGCAGTAAGCACACTGGGCATTGCTTGCAGGACACTGCTGAATTTGGTTAACATGTTGCTCAGTGTCCATTTTCCATCACCCGGAGGAAGTTCACTTTCACGGAGTTTGTTGTAAAGGAACTGGCGGCCCACGATATACTCTGATTCAACAAGTTCAGTGCCTGTTAGCTCCAGTAGAGCTTTTACCCTAACTGTATCCATAAAGTTCTCTCTGTCGGCCTCCGGGTCCAAGGCAGCCAGCGCACCAATGAGATGGCTATTACGCTCACCAAAGCGCGCACATAGCTCTCCGTGCACAGCATCCACAACACTATAAAACAACCTCTCCAGTTCAGATTTTTCATTTGTTTTGTTTTGTCCAACACTTTCCTCCACTACAAAATCCCGTAGATTCTGGTTCAAGACACGCTTTCTCTTACTTGGTCCAGTTGTTGTTGTTGTCGCGTCGTCATTGGCGGCTGGTACAGATGTGTTCCATAACGCACAAAATGCTGTCTCATTGCGAAGTTGTCCAATGCATTCTGACGCACTGTTAACGAGTGTTACAGCAGTATACAAGTCCATGTTCTCGGCTTGTAGCATGCGGTTTGGGGGCTCTAACAGGGCTAAAACTCTCCGGATCAGGTTAGCTATGAACTTGAAGCTCAGCTGTGTAACTGCGCGAAGGAGACCCACGGCCTCGATGCGCACATCTGCTCCATTGGCCCTCGAACTCTCCACTTCAGTGAGTACTACTGTTAAAATATCATAAAAATTGTCAATGATGATAGATACTGTCGCCAAATGACCTGTCCACCGCTGATCCAACAGGCGTTTTAAAGTTTGGCCTTTGTAGTGAATTGATATTGTGGGTTTTCTAAAGAATTTGTAGAGCAGATTGCAGATATGGAAAACTTCCTCAACTGCATTCTCGACTGACATGGCATGAACAATAACCAAATGAAGCTGGTGATTAAAGCAGTGCACGTATGGGATATCACGGCCAAGTTTATCCTTGAGTAGTTTCTGCACTCCTCCATTTTTCCCTGACATAAGGGAAGCACCATCATAAACCTGGCTTAATATCTTGTCAGTGCTGAGACCGATTTTTTTCAACTCATCAATTATTGTTGTAGTTAGAGTATCCGCATCCCCCTTTTCAGCTGTAGACATGACTAATAAGCGTTCGCATGCGGTGTAATTTTCATCAACGTAACGCACAACTATTGAAATGTTTTCTTGACCTGTAGGATCGCGGGTTCCGTCCACTTTGATGGTGTACCATGAGTCCCCGATTTCTCTGACAATTTCTTCTGTCAGTATGTCGCTCATCATTTCGATTACCTCGTTTTGCACATCATGGCTTGTGTATGTTGCATTTCGAGGGATGGATTTGGTTATTTCAGCCAGTTGATGATCTTTTCTCAAAGTATACTCAAATAATGAGAGAAAAACTCCAGTGTTTGCATTTTCGTCTGTCATACTGGCAAAACTGTCATCGTGTCCTCTGAATGCCATTTGGTTTACAGCTAAAAACTCAATCATGTCAATAATAGCCGATATATAATATCTATTACGTGCCAGCTGGTCTGCGTGGACAAGAGTGCTGATCTCTGTACCTGTCTGTCTGCGTCTTTTGGATTCTTTCCACATAGATTCACACCTCATGTGTTCTTTAGAGGAACCATGCTTGTTCAATCCCTTACTAGTTTCAGTTGCATGTTTCCAATCAGTGAATCCTTTTATGGTGAATGTTGTGTCTGAGGAACTGAATTTGCGACATGGGAAACAAAAGGCTGCATCTGCTTTCAACGAGTATTCAAGCCAATCCCTATTTTTGTACCAACTGCAGCTAAAAGAACGCTTTTTCAGTCCATACAGTTTCACAGGATATTTGTCCAAAATCACCTGCTGGGGTTCATCACTGCCAAGGTCACACACACAAGTTAATAATTCCACTGGCCTGCTTAGTCCCGCTGTCACATGCTCACCAGACTGGCTAGCGCCAGAAAAAACATGGCTTGGATCATGACTGGTGCTGCTAGCCAAGGCTCCACCACCTTCTGTCGCTGTAGCAGGTGTTTCAGGTACCACAGGTGTTAGTTTTTTCCCTTCAGAAGCTGACGATTTGAAAAAACTTCGTATATCCATTTTTTCAATTTCCACTTTCACGATTAATTTAACCTAGCTAGCTAGCTTAGGCAAAGCCGAGCACGTCGCTATAACTTTACCGAGATGCTGCGGTCAGAGCGGGAAACCCCTTTTTTGTAAACAATCAGTAAAAATTCCGGGTGTTTTAAAAAAAATACGATTATGAGTCAAACATTACACTTAAATACACATCAATAAATATATAAATACTGCACGTAAATTATTATTATTTTTAAAATAATTTATTAAATGCAAATTGGATGGAGGGGGGGCACAGGAGCTCTGTAGGCGGGCCCGGCCCCCTAAGGCCCGCCCATAGCGCCGGCCTTGGCAGCACGTTAAGCTCTCTCGGGCCACCGTAGAAAGCAGATGTACTTTAAAAACACTTGATTTTATGAAACTCTTTCCACATTGATCACATTTGTGCTGTTTATCTCTATAGCTTACAGAGAAAGAGCTTCTGTGTTTTAGCACTTTGTGGCGAAATGGAAAACATCCATACCTAGGGATGGGAATTGATAAGAATTTAACGATTCCGATTCCATTATCGATATTGCTTATCGATACGATTCCTTATCGATTCTCTTATCGATTCTCATTGGGTGAGGCAATAAGTAAAAATGTGTTTGTTTGTATTAACGTAATATCTGATCAGAAGACAAGGCACATAGTATTAGGGGTGTGAACCTACACTGGCCTCACGGTTCAGTTATGATTATCATGTCATCGATTCCTCAATTTTTAATTTTACTTCAAAAGTGATGTGTTTTACACATTCCAGTTTAAGTTTCAAGGGAGTAAAGCCTGTTTATGCCATTAAGAAAATGAAATTCTGTCAAATCAATTTTGTTTTAAAGAAATGTTCATATAAAAGCAGCGCTCATTCATCAGTGTATAATTTTACCCTAGAGATGCGCACATCAACCGTCGCCGAGACTGCTGTTGAAGGTGACGATCATCCATTTATAATCACGCGTAACAACACATTGTGATTTGACCACCGGGTGCGGATACTTAAATCAGAGAAAATGATTGGGTCGGGTGGATGATTTTTTGGCTGCGGATCCGGATGACGCTGGAGTAATCATCCACTTACTCGAAAGCAGTCAAAGGTGTTAACAGCTCGGGTGAAAATGGCTAACGTGGTTTATCAAGTTAGTGGTAGCCTATTACCTCCTCCTGCATATTCTATTTGTGCGTGACATGAGCGCACACAGCGCGTGTCTTCTCCAGGTCGTGCTTACCAGGTTGTTCATAAAAGCCGAAATGTGCCCAGATGTAGGCTTTTAAAGTAGTTGGAGCATTTTTAATTACTCACTCGCCTCAAATGAATTGCATGCTGTGTGTTTCTGCATATTGGAGGTAGTTCCCCCCTTTGACGAAATGGAAATTTTACAAGTGTTGGAAGTGACCGTATTGTCAACTTTTCGCGTGAAATATAACCAAACTTTAGAGCCCTTCTGCCTCGATGCCATGTTTGCTGCGTTCTGAACCAAAACAACGCAGCGCGTGTGTGACGTCATGACACATTTGCAACGAGCGGAACCGATGAGCGGAATTGTTAAGATGGCATGCTAACGGTCCCAAGGAATTGGTTCACTGGGCACCGGTTCTGAAGAAGAACCGGTTCTCGGTTCCCATCCCTATCCATACCGGTTCTTTCACTTTTCCTAATGGGCGGAAACCAATGAGGAAGTTAAGAGGAAATTGAATATAAAAGAGAGAGAAACTGAAGAGGGCGAGCGAAAAAAAAAAAAGGTTAGGTATTCCGAGTGGGACACACGCTACCTGAAAGCAGTCGCTAGTATCCGTTGCTGAAATCTCTGTGAATGCGCTGTCTGGGAGCGACCGCCAAGTGACGGAGGACATGAGCTCTGCATGGTTCGCCTGTCTGGTGTAACATAATCCAGCCTGTTTCGCTTGCCTCAGGTATTAGTCTAGATGTCCATCATCTTTTAACCCCACGCCAAGTCTCCAAACTCTTTCACAGGCCCTGAATTTGCAGTGGTGTAGCCGCTACGCTAGCCTGGATGCCAGCCGAACTTAACCCCGCCCACAACATTTGAGGGTGGGAAGTTCGGTCTGGACTTGATCCGTTGTGAAGCAAGTATGCCCCAAACCAAAGCTATCCGGACCAATCAAATTGTCAGGGTGGGCTTTATGGGCTTTGTGTAGATTCAGCCATCGCGTCTGTTATAGAAGATGTAGACAGCACATTCATTTTAAAAGAGGAACAGAGAACCACGATCAAGGTATTTGTCGATCCAAATTAATTGCAGAGGCATTTTTTTTCCTGGTTCGGTTGAAACGCCCCATAATCACAGCACAATGGAGCAGAATCAGACTCACATTCTGAGTAGAATCTGAATATGACGACATCAGGCTACCGCTACGCATCAATTCAGATGGCACTTTGTTGGGTTGAAGAACTGATGCCAAATAAGGTTGTGATTTGTTCAGATTCAATGGCATCACTTCCCAACCTACAACCATTTCATACAACTTCATAGAAATAATGAACGTATTGTATAGATTAAGACCAGCTGGAATGATAGTTAATTTTGTTTGGGTACCAGGACATGTTGGTATACAGAACCAGGAAATGAAAAATCTGATAAAAAATGGCTAAAGTGCAATTAAACTGAACAGTTCTACTATTACAGTTTCATTAAGTAAATACAGGTATGCATTTTTATAATATTCAAAACAAGACAAAGTAAAATGATTCAAAACTTAAAGGTTGTATCAGTGTTTTCAGGCCCCAAAAAGGCCGAAACATAAATTATCACATTCATCTAATCTTTCCTAATGATCCGCTAGCTGCCCGCCCCATAAGCATGCCGTCCAAAAACCGCACCTCTGTAGGCAGCCTAGGCTCTGAAATCTGCACACAAAAACAAATGGGACAACCACCACTCAAAATCAAAACAAACAGTGTTTCAACCAATTACCGACAGGGGCGGGTTATGAACCTAGTTATGAACAGGAAAGGAATGAACTACAAAAGAACTACAGAATATAGGATGAAAAGAATTTACCATCAGCAACATATTAAGCACAAAACAAGGATCTGGTAAAATTATAAAGGCAGTTTTCAAATTTATCAAGAATAGTGGATATCGAATTTATTTTTCACGCAAGAAATGGCGCTGCCATTTGTGAAATATGTGTTTTCTCGGTAAGCCACTTCCGCTAATCATATTTGTACTATGAACCCATAGTTTTGTGTCGACTGTAGTTTTGACTGGCTATCTAACTTTTAACCCTCTGGGGTCCGAGGTGTTTTCTGGGTCCTGGAGGTGTTCTGACATGCTCTGACATTTGTGATTATTTCTGATACTTGTGACATTTTCATGGCTAAAGTCTTATTACACTGTATTCAGCACAAACTCTGCTACAGTAATATGTCAGCAGCATGTATGTAAAAGTTTTTAGTTTTGAGATAATTACGTTTATGCGTGGTTTGTGAAAAAAACAAAAAACAAATGTCAGTGAAATAAGATCATAAAACCCATAATGATTATTTCTTCACAAGACTTTTGAAAATTGTATCACGTATATAGCCTAGAATATTTTCTCCAAAACTATGTGAAAATCATCCTGACTCATTCAGATAAGACAATAAAGTCTTTTAAAATGTGTATGACGTGTTTTGTGTAAGAAAGCTTTATGCGAGAAGGCGTAAACCACTGTGAATCTCTCATTAATATGTATGCTTTTCACACCTGAGGAAGACAAAGACCCCTCCCATAATGGCCCTATAAGGTGCTATCAGGCCCTATCATTAGGAGCCTTGCACAAAGAATGAGGAGAGCCTTAAAACAGAATGGCTTTTTGATTGTTTGGATTTATTTACAACACAACATAATCCAAAGATACACAACAAATGACAAAAAAAGCACATTATTGAACACACTGATCTTTAGATCACACACACTCTGTTCAACAGAGACCTTTGTGCCATTCCTGAAACATAGTACATACCTGTCCATGTTCCATTTACCATGTTCATACAGAGACTGAATGTTTAAGTCAGCAGGACTCAGTGGTATAAAAAAAACTTTTTTTAAAGGATAACATTTTTTAGGGTTAGGGACGACGGGTAGGCTACACGATCATCTCCACTGTTGTTTCCCAGCTTTCCAACCATGCGCTCCACACTCCAATCCGTTAGGTGGCGAGAATGCACCATTTAAGTTGATGTGCCAACCGCCATAACACACCAGAAGAAGAAGTAGACGAGGACGCTTTATACTCTTTAGTTACTTTATGTTGTTATAATTAAAAAAAATAGTCGAAGAGTTACTGACAAATACTTCATATTGAGCCTGTGAGTAGACAAACTGGACCATTTAAATCTATCATCAAAGGTAAACGTGAATCTGTAAATGTGAAGTAAGTTTGATAAAGGAAATGTAAGTTAACGTTAGCTCTGTTGCGCTCTTAATTTTTAAGGTGTATGTCCTTTTCTGCATAACGATCAAATTCCTTTATTGCTATGAATGTAACGTTACTTATTTGAAAATCGAACTATTCATCATATTGACATATTATGCTGCTGTACGGAAGTAATAACTGTAGCTGTATTATTGATGTTTTATTGTGAGTATTATTGATACATTTACTATTAGATTGTGAGCAATAATACTATAAAGCAGTTTTATGCTCTTTTAGCACCTTACATCCTGACTCAAATAATGTTTCCATCACAAACACATAGCAATAGTTTCTGTTTTCACCTCATTCATTATCAGCTTTAAATGGCACATGTGAGTCATGTGATTGATGACTGATTCCTCATTTTCTGGTAATTTATTTTCTAAGTTTCTAACATAATTTATATTTGGATCCTTTTAATTGTGGTATATATATATATATATATCTCACACACACAATTCAGTGACTTGACATTTTGATAGATGCATAGTCAACCATAAATGCTTAAAATATGTAAATTAAGGAAAATATAAATTCAATAATTTATTTTGGATTTTTGCAGATCTACTTCTGTCACACATCAATTCACCTTCAGTGAAGCTCCTCCTGCAGGACATTACCAATAAATGCTGGAATATTTTCATCAGCCTAAGAGTGATGAAGACAGAGCTGAACAGTGAGAACATGAGTGATCCAGAATCCTGCAGAATAAAACATGAAGATACTGAAGAACAAAGAGGTTGGTGTTTATTCTTGATTCTTCATTAATGATGCTGAAGGTCATTAAGGTTATAAACTTCATCAGGTCATCAGTGGTAATGGTGAATGCATGTTTTGGTTGTTGTTAGAAAAGTCATGAGAGCTGTGAAATAACAGTTAAAGTAGCAAATAATATATGGGACACGTTCCATGACCTGGATACAAAATTATTATTTTTTTGGGCTATTTGACTGTTTTTGTTTTCAACGATTAGTCAAGTTACCTTTCAAGTCACCTTTATTTCTAAATCACCTTATACAATAAAGATTTTTTTTTACTGAATTTTTTACTGTCCTTAACTCAGAGTTCCCTGAATTCCTGAAAGTGAGACTAGACCAGTTAGCTGGCTTGTTTCTTCTTGCTGGTAGATCAGACAAACCTAGACTGATGATTCATTTTTGGACGAACTAACCCTTTAACTTCAGATTCTTTCTTTGTTTAAAACAGTTTGAAATAAGGCTTGATAGTTAACTCATCAAGTCAGGCTCTAGCTCTACTGATAAGAGTCTCACATGGGGAGATTGGAATTTCTTTGTGTGCCTGAAGTGAAGAGCACAGGCATCTCAGGCACACAAAGAAATTCGAATCTCTCCATGTGAGACTCTGGCTTAAAAATCCATGAATAAAAAAACTTTGTGATGACGCAACACTGGAATGACTTATCTGTCTGTCTACTGGTATATTGCCCACCCATATTCACTGGAATAATTAAACATTTTCAGGAATTGTTTTTTTTTTAAATACAAAATCACTTTATGCTGGGTACACACCACAAGATTTTTTACATCTTATAAGATTATCAAAATGTGATAGACAACAAACATGAGGACAAAAAATCCTAGATTGAACTGTTTTGCTCCTATAGTGTGTGGTGTGCCATGATGTGACAAAGACAGCACACCTCACACTAACAGATTTTCAACCCGAGTCTTGACTGTGAACACAGGAAATCTCGTAAAATCTCGCGAGACTTCAGAATAAGCATGGTGGACAATATGCAGATAAAGTTTGAACTTCTCAGATAAAGTTTGTGGTAATGCACACATGCTGGCCCTGTCTCTCAACCATGGTTTCACTATACAAATAAAAAATGGATATTGTAGATAAACCATGATAACCACAAATTAACCATAATTTTTTGCTAAGAAAAATGATAACTATAGTATTTATTTGTTTATACAAATGTTCAATATGCCTATAATAAAACCATGGTTAATTCTCTCTCTCTCTCTCTCTCTCTCTCTCACACACACACACACACACAACTGCGTTTGTTATGCTTCCGTCTTCCATCATCTCGCTTTCTGATTGGATATTGTTTCGTTTCACGTGATAATCTCCAGAGCGTGCGCGCGTTTGCCCTCGGGGTTCCCCCCACACATCAGGATTTCTGATCGTAAATATTCAACATGTTGAATATTTACGATTCGCGATCGGAGCGGCTCCCATGTTCTTCCGAGCAGGTTCGGACACTCTTAACACACCTCACACCACAGGAATATCTGATAAGATAATCTTTAAAACCATCAAGATAATCGGGACATAGCTAGGATTGTCGGAAAGGGGGAAATCGGCCCAAAATCAGCCCGATTATCTTTAGGTGTGTACCCAGCATTAGTGTTCATTTCGCATGGCAAGTTATCAGAATGTCGTAGAAAGTTTTCTCCATTCTCCATAAAATAATCTCTCGTGTCAGGAAATTCCAGATGTCAAAATCAGACATTATTGTTTGAGACAACAAAGCAATGCAACTCACATTACCATTTGCAACTCACATTTTCATACAGTTTTGAACAATGATTTCTCCTTTTTCTTGCCATCTCCCCAATACTCCCACCAAAATTGTTTCTAGGGCTGGAACAAATGATTATTTTTACCATCTATTAATTCATTATTTTAAATTATTGTATTAATTATATTTGAATAATTTCACTGTAATAGTCCAAATACGTACGCTGCCATCTCGTTGCTTTGAGGTAAGAGACCCGGGATTTTTTCTTTCTTTTCAGATGCTCCTGCATAGAAGTTGTGCTGCTGTGGTTTGCCATTTCAGTTTTACAGAACATGCTAAATGTTGTAATATTTGTATTAACATTTTTTTTTCCATACTTGTAATAACGGCTGATTTTCAGCATGCCCAAGAGCTGCCATCATTGGGGAACATGAATAGCATGCCGATTTGACACATTTCACGAAAATTTAGTAATTTACATGATCGATTACGTTGACGCGTCATTCCAGCCCTAATTGTTTCATTACTCCGCTGATTTGTTTTTAATGGTGGCATCCTGCCAGTCGGTTTAATATAAAAATAAAGATTTGTGCTTTCAGCAATTTGCAATAGAAGAGACTGATAAAGATTAGTATATGCATGAATCATTGAGTAAATAGTGGACTTGCAATGTCTACATTCAACTAAATATGCTTGTTTTAAGCAAACAAACAAACTTGTTTTTGTGAAACATTGTAACTATTGTACTTGCAGTGTCCTAGATTGGCCTACAGCCTATTTGGGCCTACAGTAGCTCTAACACTTCCAATGCATAAATATAGCTGCAAGCAGTGATGACTGGCCCAAGCCCAGCCGCTACCTCCCCGGTGGCTTAAGGAAACCTGTGCATCGCTTTATAAAACTCTTAAAAACTGTAGAGTTTTATACAACTCTATAGTTTAAAAGCTGCAGAGCCCCCCACGATCCCTGTGACCCTACATAGGACAAGCAGTTTGGAAACTGGATGGATATCTGATTTAAAGAAAAATGCTTAAATAATGGGGGAAAAAAATTGGTAAATCTCTAAGGGTGCTTTCACATCTGTAGTTCGGTTCATTTGGTCCGGACCAAGGGAGAAAAATTATACTTTGTAGCATTTTCAGGCGTTTTGGTTCCTTTTCACACCACACTGATTGCTCTGGTCCGAATCAGTTGATGAAACAAACCAAAATGCAGTCACGTGACAACATCCACATCACTCGTTGGCCAGATGGGTCTTGAACGTATTTTCATAACTGCACATCGATTGTCAGAATTAACGTGCGGGAAAATTCCAACAGAACTCCCGGAAATAAACAAAGAGGAGGAAAATCCGGCAGACAACACACCGCTTTTTACTACGGAGAGACGACTGCCTGGGCTGTTTGTATCCCTGGTCATAGTTTATTATATAGTTTTCTACACCACTTTAGGCAAACAATAACATTTGAGAATGAAGCGAGGATGCGGCTTGAAAATAATGTTTTATGCAATGCACGCTGCGAGTCACTTCAGGAGGAGGCGACGCGTGCATTAATGTTGCTAAACAGTGACATAATGCACAGCACGGCTGACTACAGCGGCTGGTTTAGTTAAAAAATGCGCAGTTCTTTGGCAGTTGGGTCTGTTCGGGGTCGGATCACGTTCTCACCACAAACGAACCGCTCCAGAGTTCGTTTGAAAGCGTACCGAGACCACCTCTTCGAGGAGGTCTCGGTACGCTTGTTTGGTCCGCTTTTGGTGCGCACCCGAGTGCGATTGCTGCATTCACACCTGCCCAAACGAACCGCACCAAAGCTGAAAACGAACTCTAGTGCGATTCAACCGAACTAAATGAGGCAGGCGTGAAAGCACCCTAAGATAAATGCATCAAGATAATCGTTGTATAGCAGTTGTCTTCTTTCTACTATTATGTCAGGGTTCACTTTTATGTCCTTCCCCTTCACATTTCTCTCGTTGTTTTTTATTTTTTTAATGATTTACTGACAATTAAACCTTTCTTTAATTTTAGACCTGATGGAAGAGAAAGAGGAGAGTGAAGAACTGAGTGAAGCGGAGGAAGAACATCATCATGTCAAAACTGGAGAGAAATCTTCGAGTTGCTCACTGGGTGAAAATAATTTTTTATTGAAAAGAAGAGCCAAAAAAACTTTAACCTGCCCTCAGTGTGGAAAGAGTTTCCCATACAAACAAAGCCTTGAACTTCACATGAAAATCCACACTGAAGAGAAGCCGCCCACGTGTGATCAGTGTGGGAAGAGTTTCACAAAGAAAGCAGGCCTTAAGGAACATATGAAAATCCACACTGGAGAGAAGCCGTACACATGTGATCAGTGTGGGAAGAGTTTCAGAAAGGCAGACTCTTTTAAATTACATCTGCGTTATCATTCTGGACAAAGACAGTTTATCTGTGATCAGTGTGGTAAACATTTCTTTAGGGGAGATGCCCTGAAGAACCACTTGAAAGTTCACTCAAAGGAGAAGCCTCATGTGTGTTCTTTGTGTGGAAAGAGTTTTAGTGAGCTGGCTACTTTAAAAATACATCAGAAAAGACACAGTGGTGTGAAGAATTATATGTGCTTCGATTGTGGGAACACTTTTTTTGATGATGGTCAACTCAAAAGGCACCAGAGAATTCACACTGGAGAAAAACCTTACAAGTGTGCATACTGCGACAAGAGATTCCGTCAGTCAGAACACCTGAAAACACACGAGAGGGTCCACACCGGAGAGAAACCTTTCACATGCGATCAGTGCGGGAAGAGTTTCGCACGAAAAGGACACCTTAAGGGTCACATGAAAGTCCACACCAAAAAGAAGCCGTATCACTGCTCTCCATGTGGGAAAGGTTTCGCTTCTTCGTCTTCTCTACGCAATCATACAAAAAACAGATGTCTAAAATCACAGTAAGCAGTTCATCTTCAGATCCAGCACTTTGAAGTGCAACGCTCCATCCTCACCAAATGTGACACAATGCATCAAACAATCTTTTGTATTGCCTTAAGCAATAGCTACATCTGCCTTAAGCAATAGCTGCGAGTGCTGCAGATGACATTGCAGTGGATGTTTAGAATAAACAAAGTTATCGTCCGTTGGTGTGGACACTAATATAGTTATCATTATAGTCATCGGTCAAATTACTATAATAGTCATTATAGTAATTTGGTTAAACATATATGGTTTGTTACAAAACCATGTTCGGGCATTGCTAGAATTATCTGGACTGTTATACTGTTGTACTTGTAGAAATTGCGTCAACAGATTATTTGATTATAAGTAACAGTGTTCCTGTCTCATAAGTTTGAGGCTGGATCCTCAAACACATTTTATACAGCATTTGGAAATGTGGAGAACATGTCTTCAGTAACCTCTGTCCACTGATTTGACTCCTGGTTTTCATTAAGCATGTTGGTTTCTTTATGGGGTTTACCTAAAGTTTTGTATATTTTTCAAGTAATCACTGATTAAATCCTTACCATCATGGTTCAAAGAGTGATGGTCTTCTGAGTGAGGTAAGTTCATGTTTCGTATATTTACTCAAATATAACAGAATTTAAGTAACGTTTTATACCGGGTAATTTCAGTTTTTTTTCATTGAGTATGCCACTATTTGTGTGCCATTTCTGGGGCCTGTTGATTGAAATAAACACTTAATAAGCATCTGTATTCTCTATATTTTGACCTGATTATGTTAGTCAACGTAGTCTGTGAGGGAAATTCTTAGGGATCGGGTATTAGCGATTTTATTCAGTCCTTCTCTGTTGACATAGCCTTATCTGTCTCACTTAGAATAAAGTCAGTTATCAATTTAATAACTGATTAATTTTTCATATGGCCAGATCTGCTCCTACCATACAGCAAAATGTAATGAAGCTCAATTCATTAATAAATGCTGGAATATTCCCATCAGCCAAGTGAAAAAGACAGTTTATGAAAGAAATTTGGGATGTGAATGACCGGGAACCCCGAAGAAACATTAAGATGCTGAAGTAGAAAGAGGTTGGTGTTTATTCTTGATTCTTCATAAGAGATGCAGAAGAACATTAAGGTTATAAAACTTCAAGCAGTTTTTTCAATTTAGTGATTGTAGTTAGAAATGTCATAAGTATGAAATAACATAGGCCCTGTTTTCACCTGGTATTAAGATGCGTTGTGGTCGATCGTGTATTAAATATATTTAGGCTAATGTTTTTTTTTATACAAATACCATAGAAACAAGTTACATTTTACCACGGTATTAAGGTGCTAAATGCGTTGTCTTTATTGTGGTTATCATTATCTAAATATATGGTTCTGTGGATGACCAATAGTTAATTTTAATAAATTCAAATAGTCAGAATATTTACATTTTATATTAAATTTAAATATTAAAATTTTCTGGATGCACACCAAACTTTTATCTTCAAATAATACTTTAGAGTTACTGCTAAAGAAAGTCTTCATATCAAGCCTGTGAGGAGCCACGAGTGACCTTTTAACGAGAATGACCCTCATTGGTTCTTGCGGAAGCTCAAACGTGCTGCGGAACTTTTTGAAGCGTCAAAGTGGTAGTTGCGTAGCTGTCAATGGAAAGTACAGAACTGGCTCAGATTTTAGTAAAAATATCTTCATTTGTTTTCTGAAGATGAACAAAAGTCTTATGGGTTTGGAACAACCTGAGGTTGAGTAATTGATGACAGAATTGTCATTTTTGGAAGAACTAGCCTATCCCTTTAAAGCTGAAGTCGGCAAGATTTTTTTGATCATATTCACTGAATATTCTACAATATTCACTGAGACGGGCACATTAACAGAAAGTCTGCTGCACACGCTCTGACGACCACAAACTCAATGGGAGGGTGCTCAGTGGTAGTGGGGGAGAGGCAGCGAGTTGTAAACATTCAAAATTTTGGCTAAGTCCCCTCAATCTGCCAGACTTGCCGACTGCAGCTTTAATATCTTTCAGTCCATACTTTACACAGCAACCGCGAATGGGACCAGATCTCCCTCTTTCATCCGTAAAGGCCTACACGTACAAGAAGAAATGTGGAATATGGAAGACGAAGTGGTTACTGTGAGAACGAGTGACGTCTTATGCAATTTTTGTGTTGCATGAACTTGACAGCTTATAAAGCTTACAAATGTCTTGTAGATGTTTATGATTTAGAATATATATTTTATAAGATTTTTTCCCCCCCGATGGTTGTACACATCAAGCACTCTTAACAGAATTTTGTATGTGTGCTTTCTATTTTTCTATTTGTTTGAAAAAATCCATGGATCAACATTCTGTGTTAAAGTGTTGCGACTTGTTGATACACAAAATAAGAGCAATAAATTACTTAAAGACTATAAACAAATATGATGTCATTATTGTGAGAACGTTTCAAAATAATTTTCATAATTATAAGAACATTTCTCATTATTATGACTTTAAGAATCATATTTATTTTAATGCTCATTTGTGTTGGAATTGGGCTTCCATATAGGACAGCCAAGAAGTATCAAATGATTTGGGGGCTTTTTAAAAAAAATAATTTTTTATTTTATTTTATTTTTTTACTTTTCATGGCTTAGAATGAGTTGTCTGTCTACATCACTGTTTTGATGTGCAGTATAATGACAAATTTAATTTTAATGGTTTGTTCTAACACTCCATTTGTTCACACTCTTTGTTCTGTTACTTTAACTAAACTAAAATGGTTTCTTTCTCCATCTCACAACATCCACAAGCAACAGAAGGAGTGCTGAAAGCAAAAAGCTCGGTTTAGCTTACAGTCCTCACTGTTAATTTCGTTTGTGAAAATGTGAAAAATATCGTTTTAATTATTTCGCCTCGCCTTGATGACGTCACCGCTACCGCCATCACACAGCGTTGAGTCCTATGGTTGAGGCTTCTGATGTGAGGTAAGCAGTTCACGGTGATTAGTATATTTATACAACTATAAAAACACAGCTTGTTAAAGCAACATTTTACACGGTCTTTTCTGTTCTGTATATTCATCTGCTACAGAGCTAATTGTGCGTCTTTTCTGGCGTCTGCTGACTGACAAAAACATTTAGCCTAGCAGGCAACGATGTGAGAAACCAATGTTAAATTCATTAAGATCTTACTTATACGATTATTGTGTGTTGTTCGTCTGTATGATTGTTTCGATGTCTGGAGTAGTAATGGCGTTTATTGATATGTCACTTGTTCAAAACTCAAAGTATGATTATCAGGGTAATTAACATTAATCGATCTCGATTTATCTTTTGTTTGTGGGTTGATGTTAACGTTAATTTATTTTTAATCTACATTAATATCTATTTCTGTCACGAAGAGTCTTTTCAACGGCTCTTAATTTAAATCCATCACAAGAGGTACATAAATCTGAATATGTAGATAAATGTGAAGGAAGCTTGACATTGGAAATATTGCTTTCTGGTGCTTGTGCATTGTATTGAACGAGCCGTTTCTGTCTATAGACAAAACAACAACAACATGTTTATAATAATAATAAAAAAAAACTAAGATGACAGTATGCAATGACTGTGCCGTTTCTGTCCCTAGAAAAAACAACAACAACATGTTTATAATAAAAAAAAAATGATGACAGCATGCAATGACTGTAGTTGTAAATTGAACTATGCTATATTTAGGTTCACGTGGACATATGCTGTTGTATGGAATTTACTATAACTTGTAAATTAAATAATATCCCTGATAAGACTTAATAAGAGGGAGTGTCACAATTAACAGCTGCTCAAAATCCTCTTCATGTCAAAAATAGATAATACTGTTAATAGATTGACCCACAAGGAAAAAAATATAGATATGTAAAATATGTGAATTTGTTTTAAAGGGCTAGTTCACCCAAAAATGAAAATTACCCCATGATTTACTCAGCCTCAAGCCATCCTAGGTGTATATGACATTCTTCTTTCAGACAAATACAAATACAAAAGTTATATTAAACAATTTCCTGGCTCTTCCAGGCTTTATAATGCCAGTGAATGGCCGGTTTCTCTTTTGAAGTCCATAAAGTGCATCCATCCATGATAAAACTAATCCACACGGCTCTGGGGGGTTAATAAAGGCCTTCTGAAGTGAAGCGATACGTTCGTGTAAGAAAAATATCCACATTTAAAACTTTATTGACTTAAATAACTAGCTTTCGGCAGACGAACTACGCAAGTCGACTTACAGTGCCAAAAGAGTACACTTGATGATGTATGATGTGAATTTAGCAGTAGCGTTATCGTGACGCCTCTCGCGGTTCAAACAAACTCAAGCTCCTCCAATATTTCTCTCTAATTTGTGAATGGTGTTTTGTTTTGCTCTATCCTCTGCACTCACACGTTTGTCAACGCGTCAGGTCAAGCGTCACTCTTTCGCTGTAAATCAATGCATATGGCCGTCTGCCGGAAGCTAGTTATTTTAGTCGATAAAGTTTTATATGGATATTTTTCTTACATGAACGCATCGCTTCGCTTTAATAGGCCTTTATTAACCCCCCTGAACCGTGTGGAGCACCTTTATCATAGATGGATGACTTAGCAGAAACCGGCCATTCACTGCCACTATAAAGCTTGGAAGAGCCAGGACATGTTTTTTGAGAAGTCACAGAGATATACATATACACCTAGGATGGCTTGAGGGTGAGTAGCCTAAATCATTGGGTAATTTAAATTTTTGGATGAACTATCCCTTTAAAACAGATTAAATACCTTAATGTAAAATCATTTAATGTCAAAAAATAGGCCTAGATAATTAACTAGGCACAGAAACATCCCTTTCAATAAAATGAAAGCACACGACAAATTAATATTTTAATGTTTCCAATGTCAAGCTTCCTTCTACATTTATCTACATACTCAGATTCATGTACCTTTTTTGATGGATTTAAATTAACAGCTGCTGAAAAGCCTCTTCATATTAGAAATGGATAATAATGTTAAAAAATTGATTGACCCACAGACAAAATATAGATATGTAAAATATGTGAATTTGTTTTAAAATAAATGTAAATTTTGATACTTGCATAGATAAACACTAACAACATGCTTTAAGGCTGTGAATTTTTTGAAGCATTAATTTGATAACTGATTTACTTTTGCTTTTTGATCAGCTCCTCCTACCACAGTAATTCACCTTCAATGAAGTTTGTTCCACAGAAGTTCACCAGTAAATGCTGGAATATTTTCATCAGTCTACAAGTGAAGACAGAGTTTGCGAAAGAACATTGAAAACATGAATGATCCAGAACTCTGCAGAATAAAGCAGGAATATATTGAAGATCTAAGAGCTGACCCAGAACCCTGTAGAATAAAGCAGGAAGACACTGAAGAACTAAGAGCTGATCTAGAACCCTACAGAATAAAGTTGGAAGATACTGAAGAACAAAGAGCTGATCTAGAACCCTGCAGAATAAAGTTGGAAGATACTGAAGAACAAAGAGGTTGGTGTTTATTCTTAATTGTTCAATAAGGTTATAAAACTTAAATTTTCACTGAAACAGGAAGAATCTGAATCGTCCCCTATCCCCTGTATAGTGCACTATGTACCATTCACCATAAAAAAAAGAAGTAATTGTGTGAACAAATGACTGATTTCAGCCGCAGCTTCAGCATCTATTTATAGTGTAGGGGGCGGGACGCTTTCTATTCTAGAGAGCATTTGATTGGACAAGAAATCAAGTGCAGATTGATGTCATCGTTCAACCATATTGGCGGAAGTGAGAGACTAAGGCCATGTCCACACTAATACGTTTTCGTTTGAAAACTTATATTTTTCTCTCCGTTTTGGCCCTCCGTCCACACTGAGACGGCGTTTTAAGTGAACAAAAATGTAGCTTTTGGAAAACGCTCTCCAAAGCGGATACATTTGAAAACGCCGTTTTCACGTTGTAGTGTAGACTGTGAATCCAGAGGTATTTGAAAACGATGATGTAAGTTTAGTCATGTGATCCATGTTGTACCAATAGATATTCATGTTTACCGGTATTGTGCCTGTTAATTATGTGCGATTCACTTTTACACTGTTGCTCAAATAAATGTTACTTTGCAGTTTGCACACTCTTCATATCACAGTAGCCTACTGCAAAGATGACAGAATATTTACTCACATTTGCTGTCCTGCGGCAATACAGGAGAGCAGTCGCGTTTTAGACCAAACATATGGTAACTGAGTGCGACCTGGACGCATGAGTGAATGGTGAGATATTTTCCAATCCTGTTAGAAGAATTGCGCGATAACTTTATTTATTTTTCCATCTGTATCATCTCAGTAAGCTTTTGTGAGGTATCACGCATGCACAGTAAGGTGAATTTAGAAGTTTCTCATCCACACTGAAACGTCGGAAAACGCTAGTGTGGACGGAGAGCGTTTTTAAATGAAAACTCTGTTTTCAAATGTATCCGAATTTAATGTAGACGTAGGCTAAGTTTTGAATGCTTCTATCTAAATCAATCAATCAATCAAATTGTATTTATTAAGCACTTTAAAACAACAAAGTGGATCAAAGTGCTGTCTAGAAAAATGAATAAAAGACAACATACTTTATATAACCTCCTACGACCTGGCGTCTACATATGTGGACATCACATTTTTGGTTGTGTGCACCATAATACTTGATTCTGTGTAACTGGAACCTGTTGTACACAAACGTGGACACTTACACTGCCATCTGGTTATGTCAGAAGAGAAAAATTCAGGCAGCCACACCAGACCAAAGCGTCCACAAGGTAAACAATCTAATAAAATTTCCTCGTTGATTCTTAAGTTATGCATAATAGTGTTGTATGATTAATATGGCATGCAAATTTGACAAATGTTTGTAACAGTAAAGATTTACTATGCCTCTAAACTTAAAGTCCACATATGTGGACAATGGGACTTAGTTGTTGAAAATCTAAAAATGTTAGCAAAAAATGTTACTGTGAAAATATAGTTTGGGAAGAATTTGTTAGAAAACATCAATTTGCAATAGTTTACGACAGTAAAAAAAAGGCATTGCATGTGTGATAAATAACTTTACATTGATTTTTATTTTATTTTTGTCATGATATCATTTCCAGAGCGTATTCCTGTGTCAAAGGCACTGGAATTAGTGGAGTCAATTGGGGACAACTCAGAGGTAGAGGACTTGTCTGACAATGATGACCCCGTAGAGGATTTTGATTACCATCCTCCACAACAGGAGCCAAGCAGCAGTGAGGAGGAGAGTAGTGGGGATGAAGACTCCACTCCAAGGTCCACTGAGGCCAGCCGGGGATGTAAACGTCTCCGTGGTGAAACTTATGGTTTTTGTTCAGACCTTAGCATTGCCATTTTGCGCACTACCAGACGTTGGACTCAGCGGATTGAGTCTAATAGCTCAAACGAAGACTCTGAAGAGCCAACACCAGGACCAAGCTTTCAAGGAAAACCCAAGCAAGGACGAGGAGTGCGCTGGAGGCCTGGTCAATTGACCCCAAACCTAGCTCAGTTTGAGCCTGAGGTGGAAACTGAGCAGGACAGAGAAGGCTGGACCACACTGGACTATGTAAACCAGTATATTGATAAAGATTTAATGAAACTGATTGTATACTGCTCCAATGCTACAGCACTAGCTAGGAGTGGGTGCCAACTCAGCACATCAGTTGACGAGATGTACAATTTCTTTGGTGCCTCAATTTTGATGTCCTGTGTCCAGTACCCACAAATCAGGATGTACTGGTCCGGCGCGTTAAGATTTCCAGCCATCACGGAAAGATTTACACTCAACAGATTTTTCAAACTGAGGCAATCATTAAAGGTGGTCATTGATGGTGACATTCCAGAAGGCCTGAGGGAATGTGACAAATTCTGGAAGGTGAGGCCTTTTCTTGACCGCATTCTGAAAGGCTGCAAGTCTCAGACAAGACCCGAGAGCGTTTCTATTAATGAGCAAATTATACCATTTACAGGAGCCTGTCCTTGTCGACAATATTTGCCAATGAAGCCCAATCCAGTTGGTATGATAAACTTTGTATGTACTTCAGCGGAAGGCATCATGCTCGACTTTGAATTATATCAGGGTGCAGATGCACTGATTGCACAGGTTCAGGAACCAGGTGAACTAGATTTGGGAGGGTTGGTCATTGATCGTCTGTCGGAAACTCTCCATCCTGGTACAAAAGTGTACTGCGGTCGGTTCTTTACTTCCATCAAAGCTGTGAATCGAATGATGGAGAAGCAGGTGTACCTGACTGGTACAGTTATGAAGAGTCGGGTTTCCGAAGCAGTGAAGAAGCTACCAAGTGACAAAACAATGAAAAAGAATGGAAGAGGTACCTCAGCACAAGTTACCACTGAAGATGGGAAAATTTGTGTTGTAAAGTGGTATGACATCAAGCCAGTATTGATGCTGTCTGTTGTCCATGATACACAGCCTGAAGACACATGCCAGCGATGGAACAAGAAACAAAATCAATATATGTCTATCAGACAACCAAGTATTGTTTGTGAATACAACAACAAGATGGGTGGGGTTGACCTCACAGACAGGATGATCAGCTACTATAGAATGGGTGTCCGTACCAAGAAGTGGACGCTTCGGATGCTCATGCACTTCACAGATGTTGCTTTAGCCAACAGCTGGCTACTGTACAGCCAAGACCACACAACACGCGGGACACAAAAAAAGGGCATCATGGAATTTCTTGAATTCCGAATGGAAGTGGCTAAGACATTCTTGGCCCAGCATAACAATGCACAGGAAGATAGTACAGAACAGGAAGACAAAACAGACCATTCAGAGCCAGAGAAAAAACGCCCTGTGAAGGAAGTGCCCCACATCTCAGTCCGCAGAAGGGCTAATGAACATCTTCCAGAGGTTGTCAACATGAAGAATGCAGCGCGCTGCAGAGTGACAGGCTGTTCTGGGAAAACTCGAGTCCGATGTGTAACATGCAAGGTGTTCTTGTGCTTGCAAGCTGAACGCAACTGTTACACAGTCTTTCACAGCAGTTAAGTGTGTGAAACTGTTTAACTGTTCCCACAAACAAAAAGGACATTCCTATTTTGGAGTAGTTGAAGTTTTGGGCTGTTCTTGGAAAACTCAAGTCCTATTTGTAACATGCAAGGTGTACTTGTGCTTGCAAGCTGTAACTGTTACAGTTTTCACAGCGGTTAAGTGCGATCAACTGTTCCCACAGACAAAAAGGACATTCCTAGTTTGGAGAAGTTAAAGTTTTGGAATGTTGCAAAAACAAAACAAGCAAATTGTAAATTTTTGCGGGATATCATAGCTTGTTTCTTACAAATGTAGTTTTTCCATATCCATGTTCAGAAATTGAAACCGTTATATATGCAACAGTATCAATGAAAAATGTTCAGGCACAGTGCTCAGCAGTAAATAAAAGAGATTTGCACTTTGTTGCACAATGGTGTCTTGATTGTTTTATACTGACAGAGTGTCCACATATGTGGACATAGTTTTTTATTTTTTCTTCAAAAAAGGCTTCATGTTCAAAGATAATATTTGGTTATTATATTTATTGGTTCCTCCTAAGCCCTAATAGCTAGAAGAAATCTAAAATGCAAGCCAAACAAAAGCTCGGGTCTTAGGAGGTATATATCACCTCATTGATATGATACAAATAAAACAAATCAAGAGGCATATATGCGAATTTCTGTTATTGTTTTGGAGCACACTAGCTTATAGATAAATTTAAGGTTAACATATTAGTTAACACATCTTTTATACAAGTGGATCTAAAAGTAATTATATACAGATTAGGTAGAGTACAGAACTTGAATAAAGTAAATAATTAGTTAGTTTATTTTATTTTGGTCAACTACAAAAGGAAGAAAAAAGAAAAGAAAAACAATTTACAAGCAAACAGAAATGAAAAAAAAAGTTGCTTGACCGAAAAGGTGTTGGCTGAAGCTCATGCTTAGTGCACCGATCCTTTTTATATTTCATTTATTTTACACACAGCACCAAAACACCAAAGTCATCTTGTGTACATGTGTACATAAAGAATGACTAAAAGAAAATGTATCTAAATTCATTCAGCTTTGTATAATGTAATCTTTTTTTTTTTATATATATATAAAAATTTCTTAAAGCTCCCTATGGATTTACATGTTTTCAGTTCATCGTCCAGACTATTCCACAGTTTAACCCCCTGAACAGACAGACATCTCTGTTTGACGTTGGTTCTGATCTGTGGTTTACTGAACATGAGTGTTCCTCTGAGCTCATAAGGAGAAGATTTCATATTAAACGGGTTTTGGACACAGTGGAAATGTATTATTTATTATTTTAAACATTATTTTGGCTATTTTAAATTCTATGAAGTCATTAAATTTTAACAATTTATTTTATATTATAATAAATGTAAATTATAATTTATTATATATTTATTTTATATTATATATATTTTATATTTTATTTTGTTGTTCATCTGAGGTTAAATAATTTTAAGACCTGCTGAAGACCAGAAGATTTTTTATGCCCTGACATGTAAAACCATTGAATTCAAAAGGAGGTACTTTCTTTTTCACATGACTGCATATACACTCACCGGCCACTTTATTAGGTACACCTGTCCAACTGCTCCTTAACACTTAATTTCTAAGCAGCCAATCACATGGCGGCAACTCAGTGCATTTAGGCATGTAGACATGGTCAAGACAATCTCCTGCAATTCAAACCGAGCATCAGTATGGGGAAGAAAGGTGATTTGAGTGACTTTGAACGTGGCATGATTGTTGGTGCCAGAAGGGCTGGTCTGAGTATTTCAGAAACTGCTAATCTACTGGGATTTTCACGCACAACCATCTCTAGGGTTTACAGAGAATGGTCCGAAAAAGAAAAAACATCCAGTGAGCGGCAGTTCTGTGGGCGGAAATGCCTTGTTGATGCCAGAGGTCAGAGGAGAATGGCCAGACTGGTTCGAGCTGATAGAAGGGCAACAGTGACTCAAATAACCACCCGTTACAACCAAGGTGGGCAGAAGAGCATCTCTGAACGCACAGTACGTCGAACTTTGAGGCAGATGGGCTACAGCAGCAGAAGACCACACCGGGTGCCACTCCTTTCAGCTAAGAACAGGAAACTGAGGCTACAATTTGCACAAGCTCATCGAAATTGGACAATAGAAGATTGGAAAAACGTTGCCTGGTCTGATGAGTCTCGATTTCTGCTGCGACATTCGGATGGTAGGGTCAGAATTTGGCGTCTACAACATGAAAGCATGGATCCATCCTGCCTTGTATCAACGGTTCAGGCTGGTGGTGGTGGTGTCATGGTGTGGGGAATATTTTCTTGGCACTCTTTGGGCCCCTTGGTACCAATTGAGCATCGTTGCAACGCCACAGCCTACCTGAGTATTGTTGTTGACCATGTCCATCCCTTTATGGCCACAATGTACCCAACTTCTGATGGCTACTTTCAGCAGGATAATGCGCCATGTCATAAAGCTGGAATCATCTCAGACTGGTTTCTTGAACATGACAATGAGTTCGCTGTACAAATCTGCGGCAACTGTGTGATGCCATCATGTCAATATGGACCAAACTCCCTGAGGAATGCTTCCAGCACCTTGTTGAATCTATGCCACGAAGAATTGAGGCAGTTCTGAAGGCAAAAGGGGGTCCAACCCGTTACTAGCATGGGGTACCTAATAAAGTGGCCGGTGAGTGTACTTGGACAATAATTCATTTATCAATTTCTTTTTGTTCATTTTAAACCAAAAAACTCTTCTGTACTGCTGCTTTAAAGCAGATAATATAATATCATGGAATCACTGGGCACAAAATGGAGCTTAAAACTCAGTTTTCTTTTACTATTTAACAAATGAAAGGTGGTTTGAGAAACATTCATACTGACATTCATTCAAACATCAGCATGTCGGACTAAATATTATCTGAACTGTTTCAGTTTTATATTGTGTATCATATTGTACATATTGTAATCGTTGGTGTTCTTATAATTAGGGGTCAAGCACAGAAGGTGCGTGTGCACCTATTGTAATTGTTGCATTCTTGTTAGGGGCCAAGCACCTGTTATAATCGTTCGCGTTATTATTATCAGTCTTCCGTTTCCGCTCTTGAAGTCTATGGCTGCCATGGAACCACTTGTGGGAAAGTTAATTAAATGTGGCACACAGATAGAAAATGGTCTCAACTGTCACCATAGCAAATTTGGAGTTTCTAACACAATCCCTCGCGCCAGAAACTGTCCAAAGTTGCACATTTAGTCATTTAGCAGACGCTTTTATCCAAAGTGACTTTCAACTGAGGACTAAAGCAAGCGAGTCATCGGGAAGACGCAAAGAAAAACACAAGAAGTTGCACTCAAGATTGTGCTAATAACTTTTGATCCGTAAGAGCTAGAAACATACTTATTTTTTCCTCTGATTCCTTGGCTCTAGACAATTCGATTGCATTGTCATTTTGTCATATGCCATTCAGGATTTTCCGGAAAAAATACTTTTTCGAACTCCATGTCGATAAAAACTCGACAATTGGAATTCAAGTCAATTCGTCAAACCGTTTTCGAATAATGCACAAACAAATTCAACAAAGTACCTGCTAAAATTAACATGAGGCTACACTCACCTAAAGGATTATTAGGAACACCATACTAATACTGTGTTTGACCCCCTTTCGTCTCCAGAACTACCTTAATTCTACGTGGCATTGATTCAACAAGGTGCTGAAAGCATTCTTTAGAAATGTTGGCCCATATTGATAGGATAGCATCTTGCGGTTGATTGAGATTTGTGGGATGCACATCCAGGGCATGCAACTCCTGTTCCACCACATCCCAAAGATGCTCTATTGGGTTGAGATCTGGTGACTGTGGGGGCCATTTTAGTATAGTGAACTCATTGTCATGTTCAAGAAACCAATTTGAAATGATTCGAGCTTTGTGACATGGTGCATTATCCTGCTGGAAGTAGCCATCAGAGGATGGGTACATGGTGGCCATAAAGGGATGGACATGGTCAGAAACAATGCTCAGGTAGGCCGTGGCATTTAAACGATGCCCAATTGGCACTAAGGGGCCTAAAGTGTGCCAAGAAAACATCCCCCACACCATTACACCACCACCAGCAGCCTGCACAGTGGTAACAAGGCATGATGGATTCATGTTCTCATTCTGTTTACGCCAAATTCGGACTCTACCATCTGAATGTCTCATCAGAAATCGAGACTCATCAGACCAGGCAACATTTTTCCAGTCTTCAACTGTCCAATTTTAGTGAGCTCTTGTAAATAGTAGCCTCTTTTTCCTATTTGTAGTGGAGATGAGTGGTACCCGGTGGGGTCTTCTGCTGTTGTAGCCCATCCGCCTCAAGGTTGTGCGTGTTGTGACTTCACAAATGCTTTGCTGCATACCTCGGTTGTAACGAGTGGTTATTTCAGTCAAAGTTGCTCTTCTATCAGCTTGAATTAGTTCGCCCATTCTCCTCTGACCTCTAGCATCAACAAGGCATTTTCGCCCACAGGACTGCCGCATACTGGATGTTTTTCCCTTTTCACACCATTCTTTGTAAACCCTAGAAATGGTTGTGCTTGAAAATCCAAGTAATGAGCAGATTGTGAAATACTCAGACCGGCCCGTCTGGCACCAACAACCATGCCACGCTCAAAATTGCTTAAATCACCTTTCTTTTCCATTCTGACATTCAGTTTGGAGTTCAGGAGATTGTCTTGACCAGGACCACACCCCTAAATGCATTGAAGCAACTGCCATGTGATTGGTTGATTAGATACACAGCGCCCCCTAGTGGTCAGGAGATATGAAAAATGTCTCTTTTTTTCCTAACTTCTGAACACTTCAGCCAAAAATCACAAAACTAGTCTTGTTAGATTTGTTGCATCATGCTGAGTCGAACAATTCCCAACATTCCTATATCAACAATTTGGGCGTCGGCCATTTTGAATTTTGTCGTAAACTGCAAGACTATGCAGACAAAAGTTATGGATTTCGTGTCGATAGACGAAACAGTTTTCATATACCGCAGCAACAAAGTTGAGGCATGATGACAAAATGACCCTGAGGCTGTATCTCTGCAATGCTTGGCATATTTACACCAAATGTTGCATGTGTCATTGTCACCTCCTCTTGACCACAACACATCAATTTGGTCACAGAACCACCTATTGGTCGAAAGTGATAAACCATGAAATCAAATTACTAGGTGTTGTATTCATAATTCTGCAGCCATTTTGCCTAAAATCATCTTAAACTGTCTTTAATTGCTCATTGTTGCAGTTGGTCTGATGCTCCCAGCCATGTTGGCATGATTATTGTGTTCATTGTGCTTGGCCCTGATAAATGCTGCTTGCAGCTATATTTCTATTTATGTCTGATTAACTATCTTTGCAACCATATTATAATTTTTTTAAACATGTTACAACCCTGACGTGTAAAATGCAGTTAATAAATTATATCTAATAGTTCTCACTACAAAGAGTGTTCAAAAACAACTTTTTTTTTTTACTTTCATTTTAGACCTGATAGAAGAGAACAAGGACATTGAAGAACTGTTTGCAGTGGAGAAACATCATATAAAAACTGAAGAAAAATCTTTGAGTCCCTCATTGAAAAGAAGAGACAAAATATGTTTCACTTGCCCACAGTGTGGAAAAAGTTTCCCATACAAACAAAGTCTTGAACTTCACATGAGAATTCACACTGGGGAGAGGCCTTTCACATGTAATCGGTGCGGGAAGAGTTTTACACAAAAAGGAACCCTTAGCGAACACATGAGGATCCACACTGGAGAGAAGCCGTATGCATGTGCTCAATGTGGGAAGAATTTCACACAAAAAGGAAACCTTAACAAGCATATGAAAATCCACACAGGAGAGAAGCCACACATATGTGATCAGTGTGGGAAGTGTTTCAGACAAAAAGTAATCCTTAACGAACACATGAGGATCCACACTGGAGAGAAGCCGTACTCATGTGATAAGTGTGGGAAGAGTTTTGCACAAAAAGGACACCTTAACAAACATGTGAAAATCCACACTGGTGAGAAGCCGTACTCATGTGAACAGTGTGGGAAGAGTTTCACACAAAAAGTAATCCTTAATGAACACATGAGGATTCACACTGGAGAGAAGCCGTACACATGTGAACACTGCGAGAAAATTTTCACAATAAAAAGAAACCTTAATGAACACATGAAAATCCACACTGGGGAGAGGCCTTACGCATGTGATCAGTGTGATAAGAGTTTCACACAAAAAGGAACCCTAAAAGAACACATGAGAATCCACACTGGAGAGAAGCCGTACACATGTGGTCAATGTGGGAAGAGTTTCACACAAAAAGGAAATCTTAACAAGCATGTGAAAATCCACACTGGAGAGAAGCCGCACACATGTGATCAATGTGGAAAGAGTTTCAGACAAAAAGTAATCCTTAACGAACACATGAGGATCCACACTGGAGAGAAGCCGTACACATGTGGTCAATGTGGGAAGAGATTCACACAAAAAGGAAACCTTAACAAACATGTGAAAATCCACAGTGGAGAGAAGCCGCACACATGTGATCAGCCCAGGAAGAGTTTTGCACAAAAAGAAACCCTTAAGGATCACATGAAAAGCCACACTGGGAAGAAGCCACACACATGTGATCAGTGTGAGAAGAGTTTTGCTCATAAAGCAACCCTTAATGAACACATTAAAATCCACACTGGAGAAAAGCCGCACACATGTGATCAGTGTGGGAAGAGTTTCACACAAAGAGGAACCCTTAAGGATCACATAAGAATCCACACTGGAGTGAAGCCATACGCATGTGATCAGTGCGGGAAGAGTTTCGCACAAAAAGGAAACCTTAATGATCACATGAAAATCCACACTGGGGAGAAGCCGTACATATGTGATCAGTGTGAGAAGAGTTTCACACGAAAAGAGCACCTTAATGAACACCTGAAAATCCACACGGGAGAAAAGCCGCACATATGTGATCAGTGTGGGAAAAGTTTCACACAAAAAGGAACCCTTAAGGATCACATGAGAATCCACACTGGAGAGAAGCCGTACACATGTGGTCAATGTGGGAAGAGTTTCACACAAAAAGGAAATCTTAATAAACATATGAAAATCCACACTGCAGAGAAAATGCACAAATGTGATCAGTCTGGGAAGAGTTTCACACAAAAAGGAACCCTTAAGGATCACATGAGAATCCACACTGGGGAGAAGCCGTACACATGTGGTCAATGTGGGAAGAGTTTTACGCAAAAAGGAAACCTCAACGTACACATGAAAATCCACACTGGAGAGAAGCCGTACACTTGTGATCAGTGTGGGAAGAGATTCACACATAAAGGAAATCTTAACGTACACATAAAAAGCCACACTGGGGAGAAGCCGTACACATGTGATCAGTGTGGGAAGAGCTTTGCGCATAAGGCAACCCTTACTGAACACATTAAAATTCACACTGGGGAGAAGCCGCACACATGTGATCAGTGTGGGAAGAGTTTTGCACGAAAAGAAAACCTTAATGATCACATGAGAATCCACACTGGAGTGAAGCCGTACACATGTGATCAATGTGGGAAGAGTTTCGCACAAAAAAGACACCTCACTGATCACACGAGAATCCACACTGGAGAGAAGCCGTACACATGTGATCAGTGTGGGAAGAGTTTCCGAAAATCGAGTGTTTTTAAAGTACATCTGCTTACTCATTCAAGAGAAAGACTATATAACTGTGACCAATGCAGTAAAACATTTTTTAGGGCAGATTTCCTGAAGGACCACCTGAAAGTTCATACAAAGGAGAAGCCTTACGTCTGTTATTTGTGTGGAAAGAGTTTTAGTCAAATGGGTGCATTAAAATTACACCAGAAAAGACACAGCGGTGTAAAGGATCATATTTGCTCTGAGTGTGGAAAGACTTTTTTTACTGATGGTGCTCTGAAAGTGCACCAGACTGTTCACACTAGAGAAACACCTTACAAGTGTTCATACTGTGACAAGAGATTCAAACTGTCAGTATATCTGAAAATACATGAGAGGGTCCACACTGGAGAGAAGCCGTATGCATGTGATCAGTGTGGAAAGAGCTTCACACTAAAAGGAAACCTTAACGAACACATGAAAATCCACAGTGGGGAGAAGCCATTCACATGTAATCAGTGTGGGAAGAGATTCACACATAAAGGAAACCTTAACGTACACATGAAAAGCCACACTGGGGAGAAGCCATACACATGTGAACAGTGTGGGAAGAGCTTTGCGCATAAAGTAACTCTTTACAAACACATGAGGTTCCACACTGGGGAGAAGCCGCACACATGTAATCAGTGCGGGAAGAGTTTCACACAAAAAGAGCACCTTAATGAACACATGAAAATCCACACTGGGGAGAAGCCGCACACATGTGATCAATGTGGGAAGAGTTTCACACAAAAAGGAAACCTTAACGAACACATGAAAATCCACACTGGAGAGAAGCCGCACAAATGTGATCAATGTGGGAAGAGTTTCACACATAAAGGAAACCTTAACGTACACATTAAAAGGCACGCCGGAGTGAAGCCGTACACATGTGATCAATGTGGGAGGAGTTTCAGAAAATCAAGTGTTTTTAAAGTACATCTGTGTGCTCATTCTAGAGAAAGACTATATAACAGTGACCAGTGCAGTAAAACATTTTTTACGGCAGATTTCCTAAAGGACCACCTGAAAGTTCATACAAAGGAGAAGCCTCATGTGTGTTCTTTGTGTGGAAAGAGTTTTAGTGAGCCGAGTGCTTTAAAATTACACCAGAAAAGACACAGTGGTGTGAAGGATCATGTTTGCTCGGAGTGTGGCAAGACTTTTTTTACAGATAGTGAACTGAAAGTGCATCAGACAGTTCACACTAGAGAACAACCTTATAAGTGTTCACTTTGTGATAAGAGATTCAAACGTTCAATATATCTGAAAATACATGAGAGGATCCACACTGGAGAGAAGCCGTATCACTGCCATTCATGTGGAAAGAGCTTCACTCAATTAACATCTCTAATCTTTCATAAAAGAAAATGCATGTCTGATAATACAGTAAGTAGTTCGAGTTCTGATCCTGTACTTCCAGGTGTGATGCTGTCTAGTGCTGCATCAGAGATTATTTTGATAATCGATTAATCAAAGATTATTAGAACAATTAATCGACTGCTCATTGATTATTTCACAGATCAATCAGTAGGCTTTGATAACTTATTCAGCTTTTGCAGTCAGTTAAAATGTTGAGTTATACCCATTCTAACTAATAAATAAAACAAGGAAATCACTTGAAAATTTCTTTGTAATAAACTTTGAGTTAATGGAATTGATCTCCTTCAGGGATACGGTCCTCAAAGTCATCAATAAGCCAACTTTGCTTAGAACTGAAACGGAAAAACAAAAGGGCACATATTTCAGAATACATATTCACAATTATTTTTAGTATATAATTACAATTATTATTCAAAAAATGTTTTAACAATAAAACAAAGATTTTTGACGCACAAAATGAGATGACAGGCAGAGAGACATTCACATTTACCATTTAAAGTCCCCCATTATGGTTTTTCGAATATTCCCTTTCATGCAGGGTGTTATATAGCTGTTTGTGAATGTAAACAGTCTGAAAAGTTGTAAAGCCAAAAGTGCATGATAAATAAAGTTAATAGGCCTCATTTATCAATCTAACGTAGAAACGAGCGTAGATCCCAGTTTAGAATTCATCTGATGACAGGGTTCACGTTTGATTCATGAAACATTTGTATGCTGTCAATCCCATTGTACGAATGATTGTAAATTGATAAATATGGCGGCTAAAAACAATCGTCATTTAAATATCACGCCCCTAAAAATTCACAGTTTAGAAGCCTTGACCCTAGGATTTATGACATGGAGAAATGTAACCTGGCCAAGAAGAGTTAATTAATCTCATGAAAGAGAAATTGGTCTTACACCAAAAACACCCGTTAACCTCGTAATTACAAACAATTACATTCATTTATATGTTGTAAGGGAAACAGGTCAAATTAGCTCAAAGGGAATTATAGGCCTATGTCACACTTCCTGCTTTCGTAACGCTGAATAGGGATTCAGAACTTCCGGTCAACAGTATTTCTCGATAACTTATCGATGGTTTAGACATTATGGCTGATAATCCAAATCCTTATAAGGATTTGGATTATCAGCCATAATGTCTAAAATCCGAGGTAGACTGACCACGAGCTATGAGGTTGTGAAACGAAGGTTTTTGCTCCTGTAGAAGCAACGTCTGCTGATTGGTCCAACTCGCTGTTTACCATAGATAGGTTTACCTACTGGCGAACGGTTAGAGCTATAACAACAATGGCAGGCTACACCCGCATCTGTTGTTGTAGTGTACACTTTCCTCAGTTTTGACGTTTCCACTTGAGAGTTTTCATTTACCATCCAAACCACATTGTCATATGGGCAGTTCTGGAAAGAGTACTGACAAATTATACTTGAGTAAAAGTATTGCTACTTAAGTAATAATTTACTTGAGTACAAGTAGAAGTACTGAAACATAATATGACTCAAGTAAGAGTAAATAAGTAGTTTGCTTAAAAACTACTCAAGTAACTACGTTACAAAGTACTTTAAATAGTATTTTTCTATTTTTACCCAAAATGGGGATATGATAGCGAAATGGAGCGCTAAACATTCTCATGTCATCTGTTTCATTCATACTGGAAGCCCAGTACTGATGCATAGAAGTATTAAACTTACACATTTCAGGAAATGCCTTATATGGATATAATAACATGCAAATAGTGATGTTTTGACTGATGAAACATGAAGACAAACACATTATAGCTATAATATATCTGTGTTCATCAAACTATCAGGTATTTTCAAAAGAATGATGTATGTCTTTAAAGGGATAGTTCACCTAAAAATGAAAATTAGCCCATGATTTACTCTCCCTCAAGTCATCCTAGAAGATATGACTTCTGCTTTCAGTCGAATACAATCAGAGTTATATAAAAAAATAGCCTGGCTCTTCCGAGCTTTATAATGGGAGTGAATGACTGAAGCCCAAAAAAGTGCATCCATCATATAGACTACTAGCTTTCTCTGTTGTCAAGAGCAAATTTTTTATTACTAATTTTGAAAAGTAAGTCCAGGTATGATCATTTGAATGTTTTGATTTGAATCATTTCATAATTGAAAGCAAAGAAGGTTAAGTGAGAGGTCCGATAAAAAAAAAAAAGGTATGAAAAACAATAAAACAGTATGAATAAAAAATTCCCAGTAAAAAAAAAATTAAGTGGGGGTATGGTTAACATGTTAAATTAAATGATCTTTTTTTCGGTGTAGCCTACCGAAAATGTGCTGGGAGCCCACTGTTGCTATAGGAACGAACTACATTTTTACATGCATCTGATTGACAGATAAATCATGCGATCTTATTTCACTGTTTTTTCAGCTTTGTACAAAGTTTGCTTCGTATATTTAGTTTAACTGTAAAGAGGGCGAGCTTTACCATTAATTGAACTGTGTGCATGTATTTTAGACACTTACATTGATCTTGCTCCGTCCATGCAATAACTGCGTCCATGTTATGAGCCGAGCTTTTTTATTTACTTCAACTGCTCAGTGCTCTGGTATTATCAATGGGATGACCCATTTCAGTAGTTGCCATAATTAAATATGAGCAGAATACTCACTTACATTCACTGAAATATTGAAACGTTAGCGCTACTGATTCAAAACATGAGCGCCAGTGATTGAATGTCAAAACGCGGTTTGAACGCCCCGCCCCCAGCCGAACTGAAAGTTTTGATTGGTTTTGCACCCGAGTCAGACCTGTCTGTTATTGGCTGAACTGCTTCAGATATGTCTGTTATTGGCTGAAGCGCAGGGCTCCACCGCAGTAGTATGAAAAGCGTCTGTCAAATGTCAGCTTGCCCTGTTGCTCCGTCGGCACCTTTGTCAAAGTACTTTGTACTTTTTATGAATAATAAATGTAGAGAAGTTGAATACTTTATTCAAGTAAGAGTAAAAGTACCACAATTTAATTATACTCAAGAAAGTAAAAAAAATAAAAAAATCTACTCAAGTACTGTAACGAAAGTATTTGTAATTAGTTACTTTCCACCACTGCATATGTGACTTCAGGCAGGTTGCGGAGAGATTTGGTCCAGCGGTATCTATCGGTCTCCGCCATTGTAAAAAGCTAACCGGAAGAGCCATATCCCTACTAAAAGACGTACTTCCGGTCTTCAATATTTTCGTGACATAGGCCTATTAATTAATTTATGAAGAATTTTGAAAGAGTCACTTATTTTACCGATGAACAAATTACTAAATTCAATGAGCCTTAAAGGGGTTATGACATGGTTTTTTGTTTTGTTTTATTATGTTCCCTTAGGTGCAATTATAGTATTACTATAGTTTTTTGTACAAAAAAAAACTTTAAAAATGTAGTGATTTATGACCTTTTCCCACCTCTTTCTCAACCTCTGATTCAAACAGTCTGTTTTGGGGTGTTTCCCCTTTAAGAGTTCAGTGTTAACGCCCAAGTTATGACTGTTATCAAGTTATGACTGTTATGACAAGTTATGACTGTTATGACTGTTATCAAGTGAAACTTCGGTCTTCCAATCTTTTACCATCGTGTCAATTCTCAATTGATTTTGATTCATATGCGCGAGGGAGGGAGGGAGGGAGAGAGAGAGCAAGACAGTTTGAAGGCGCGCACGCGGCCCGGGACTCTCTCTCTCTGCTCGTTCTTTCAGTAACATGCGCCCTCATCTACACACTCATCTACATCACTCACTGATCAAATAAGGCTTTGGCAGGCTGCATATGCTGCAAATAAACTGCATCCAACTGCTTTCCCTGACGTCTGGATCGTTCAGCAGTGTATTCAAACATGTTGCTTGTCCACAGCCAGGAACAGCACATCTGCGTGGCATCGCAGTCATCTTGTAAACAGACCCACTCGCTGCATGACAACGCATGCAATGATGCAAAATGAGGCGTAGTTGTCTTGCGTTTGAGGCGGTCATATGTGTTGTGTGGGTGCTTACACTGATTACAGGGTACAAAAATATCTTAATAAATACTCATTTTATTGACAAATTCTTTAAAATCGGTTTTAAACATCCACCCTCACTCAGGGACGACATGAAACATAACCAATTATTTAAAGAAAGAAAACCAAACAATTAAAGAAAGAAAACCAAAATCAAAATAGATCAACTGAAAATAACCAAATCAGTCATTTAATCAAAATAGGACAAATTAAATCAAAACCGAGGCAATCTGTTACCAACACACAAAAATAAATCAATTCCCATACATCACTTAAATCAAATAATCATAATACAGAAATAATGTACACATTTAAGTAAACAAACATTTCATACCTTTAAACCATCAATTTGACACTCAGGCCGCTCTGGTTACCGGGGTTCTCGGGAGCGCTTGCGGTCTACAAACACATAAACTTAAAACCCATGCACACTATCCCCTTTATCACACGAAACACCACCCCACAATTACTATACTACTCACCCAATTCCTTCTCAGCGCCGTGTTTGTGTGGCGACTTCCCCGCATGAGTTTGGTGCATCACTTAAATTAGTCCGTGCTTGTCCCCCTTAAATATCTGCAGTTCCTCCCCCCACCCCGTTTAACCAGAGCTCAATGCCACATATGCAAACGACTTGTACGTCACTTCGTACCATGACGTCACTTCATGCATGGATCCAGAACGAGCTATATTTAGAGCTTGATTAAATAAATGCTGCGTTTATAATGGGGAGGACGTCTTAAGTTATGAAACTTGCAGGAAGTTTTAATAGTACACAGATCTCTTATATACCAAAAGATCAAGGCAAATTTGGTTTCTCATGTCATGACCCCTTTTACTATCAGCTCTGCAGTGGATATTAATATCCAAACTATAGTGAAAATACAATTAGCACGGTAACAAGATCAGCAGTTTAAGACATTAAATTTGTAAGCATATAACACAAGAACACTTGTCTTTAAATACGAACAAGACTGAGTATTCTAACATAAAAATAAATACCTAACATAAACGCACGGACACACACATTCACACAAGTTGCAGAAAGAAAGAAAGTGAGGAAAGAACGAGTTTTAAGAAAGTGAAATTCCCAAGTTTCTAGCAAATATGCCTATGGACAGTGTTAATTTTGACTGCAAATTTGGATTGTTTTAGTCATAGTCTTTTGACTAAAATGCCATTTAGTTTTAGTCATCGGAATTGTTTTAGTCTAGTTTTAGTCGACTAAATTGACTAAAGTCTAATGCAGGGCTATTCAATTAGCTTCATTCGAGGGCCGCATTATCATATCGAAAAGTTGAGGTGGGCCGGTGGGTTGGTTTGGGGTTTAGCTTATTTATTGAAACATAACAATTTCAATAAATATGGAATGGTATTTACTTGGAAATGTGGTACCTAACAGAATGCAGATATATAAAACCATAATAAATAAAAACTTGATAATTTACAGCTGTGTACAACTATTTTCCTTGGAACAAATAAATCAATTATACAAACTCGTAGCTGTTGGTGAGAAATAATTTTATTTATAATTGTTATGCTTAAATGAAAATATTCTGACAGTGAGACTTGATAACCACAGGATACTCACTCCCACTGTATAAAATGCCTAAACAAGTTAAAAACAATACGCATCTTTACAAAGAAACTGACATAATTTCATAACAAACATTAATTGTATATTCCTCTAACCACCCAATAAATCTAATGCAATATAAATCACTATATTTACTATTATAGCCTACTTTATAATATTATAGTATATATATATGTATATATATATTTACTATATTTATTTATTACTACATAGTATTCAATATAAATATTGCATTTCTGCCCAACACATGGTAAATTACTACAGTACATTCATGGTAGGCTAAATGTTTTTAAGGGTGATTAGGGGATTTAAAGTCTTTAATTTCGTTCATGTCACAATGTTTCTCCTGCTTTCCTCATCAGTCTTGTTGTGAATGTTGAGGTTGTTTCATCCGATTTAATACAAAATCATCGAGTGATTTGTGGTTTGTAACAGAGAGATTTCTGTCGGACTGAAACGCTTCCCACTGGTTGTCGCAACGCTGTTTAATAAATTAATTAAGTGTCCGGGACCAGGAGTAAACGCAACTCTGTCCTTGGCCGTGTTGAAATAACTAGTGAAATAACTGAAACCAGCGCTGTTTGTTGTTACCGTACTGACCGAGAAACCGCTTCAAATGATTCAGTGACGGAGCGATCCGAATGAATCCGAATAGTTTTAGACCGTTATGCAAGCGCGTTTAGATAGTTTAAGAATGATTAATTCACAAATGATTGGTATCGCTGGTTCAGTCGACATAAATTCGGGACATATAATAACTGCTGAAATATTCTCACGCAAAACGTTTCTCAGGTCAATCGGAGCGCATATCAAACTAAATTAGCCGTACCGCCAGGAAAAGAGGAGGAGGGAGGTTGGTGCCGTCGGGCCAGATGGAGATGATTGGCGGCCCGCCAATCATCGATCCCCTTCAATTGGCATTTGGCCCGCGGGCCGCCAATTGAATAGCCCTGGTCTAATGGGTTTAGTTATAATAAAATAAATAATAATTTGTTACATTTATATAGCGCTTTAAAGCACTTTACATATGGAAGGGGGAATCTCCTCAACCCCCACCCATGTGCAGCATCAAAACCTGGAGATTCGTAAATTTTGTCCCACCTGGAGATTCGTACATTTTGGGGCATCTCGCCCGGGGGACGGGTAGGGTTAGGATTAGGGTTAGGTTAGGGTTAGGTTTAGACCTAGGTTCGCTAGCTAGTTCTGTGCCTGCCTGTGTGCGCTATTCTGCGCGCTGACCCTGGTCAACGAGAACCCGCATGAGAGATGTGACGCAGGACGTAACCCCGCCCCCTGGGCGAGATGCCCCAAAATTTATGAGGCGACGGCAGCCATATTGCTCCAGAACGTCCACCACACACCTAGCCTGACTACGTCAGACTTCCTACTTCCGCTAATTTCATTTCGCTCCAGTAGTCAGTCTGAGATAGCAGCCTATCTTTCTGTTTTCCACCGGCCTGAAAACAGCCGGCCAATCAACGAACAGAGGGCGGCTGAGAGCCGTGACGTAGCCGCTAAGCGCCCAGTTTTACATTGTAGGTTAGAGAAATCGAAAACCGAAACGAGATGCTATTCGCTCTGTTATGGAGAACATTCCGGGGTTTTTCTAACTGAAGCCATGTCAACCCACCTCGGTGACACTGTTCCGTGATCGCAACTCCGTGGACTTCCTCGGCTTTTTTATGGTCCTTGGAGTTTTCGATGGTGTATCTCGGTCTCTTTTATCGGTCGAGCTCGAACTGGCTACCTTTTGACAGGTCAGTGTCTCCTTTTTTTTTCCAGTCCTGAAATATTTCCATGTCATGCTGTAATCTTGAAATTAAGTTGCAGCATTTCCGACAGACTCGTGAGGAACAGAGAGCTGTGTTTAAAAGATCTAATCCTAAATTTGAGAGTTGGCTACAAATATTTTCTTGTTTCACTCTGGCAAAAATAAGTTTAGAGGCCGCGATTGTACCGTGGAGGCGTAGATTAACTTCACATAATCTGCAAAAGTCGTTTACAGCCATGTTCACACCGGTATTTCGCTTGCATCATCAAATGTTTACAGCAGGTTTACAGTGGAAGTTCGATCATGATTTGAGTTCGATGCATGATGTCTGTGGCTCGATGTGGCTGTGTCAGCGCATAACATACGTCATAAATAAATTTATCTGATTGGCTAACGGGTAACCAATGATTTTAAACTTCAGACAAGCGCCCCCTAGCCAGAGAGAAAACACTTCTCTATTATGCTATGCCAGACTCTGTGTACGAAGCAAAGTGAAGTAGCAGAGTCTGGTATTACCAGGCTACCACACACCAGCTTACAAGTTAAATTGTAACTTTAGTTAAATTGTAATACATTAATTTAGAATTTCTCAAAAATTTCCAAACCCATTATATAATCATGGAGAAAACATCTATTAACCTGTTAATGTGGAGTTTGAACATGCAATACAGACAGATTTAACTGCTGACATAATATTTTTTTATCTTAATGATCTTAAAATGAAATGAAACCACTTCTCCTAAAGAGTCTTTAGTATAACTTGCAAATATCTCTCTTTATTCTTTCAAGTATACATACTGTATTTATTTGTATAAATGAAATATAATTCATCCTTATTAAAGAGCAATGAATGCTTTTTTTTTTTCTTTTGTTGTTTGATTAATATTAAGGGCACAGACGGCATAAGGTTTATTACGCACTGTCACTTGTGCTGATCCAATTGCACTGATGCACATCCGATATTCTGTTTACGTGAATAGCATTGAAGGCAGCATTAATCTGCCACTACCCTCACAGCAACATTAACTATTTTTTTGTAATTTGATGCCAAGGTAATTTAATACAAAGTATAGCCTAGTGTTATAAATGTAGACTACATACTTTACATAATTTAAATACAAAAAACTTTGCAGGATTTATAATGCAACAGGTTAAAACGCGTCATCCCAGTCTGTGAAAAGGGTCCATGGTCCACCCGGGCGATAGGTGGCGGTAATATGCTGTGTGTCTGCGATCAGCCATAAAACAAGAAGACATTCGGATCATTTACTGACTCGGATCTTTGAATATCTTTCAGCAAAAGGAACGAATCTTTTCAAGTCATATAGTTCATTTCAGCATAATATAATTAAAATGTCATGTTAAATAGCACAACACATCTAGTACTTACGAAAATGTTGATTACATTTGAAAAAATAAAAACCATAGATAGCACCCTAGTATGAATAGTATAGAAAAGGTCTTTTCAGATGATTTGCAGCTGTGATTCTTAGTTTATATTACAATATGATTTATATTGTACATTTTGAGGATGTCATATTGTTCTTCTTTGTCAGACGTATTTACTGTTTATTGTGATAAGAAAAATTTCAATAAAAAAATTTCAATAAAAAAAAGATAGCACCCTAGTTGCGCGCATGCGCGGTCAACACAAAATGAAAGAATCACTGACAACTCGATAGTCCCGAGTCATATTAAAGATTCGTTCGTTCATGAACGACACATCACTGGTAAGCAGTTCACTGTGCTTCGTATGTTTACAATAATTAAAAATAACACAGCTTGTTAAAGCAACATTTTACAGGGTATTTTCTGTATTCTATATTCATCTGCTGCAGAGCTATTTGTGCGTTTTTTCTGGTGTCTGCGGACTGACAAACATTTAGCCCTGCAGGCAACGATGTGAGGAACTATATGTTAAATTCATTAAGATCTGAGCTATTATTGTGCGTTTTTGTATGTTCGTTTGTTTCTATGTTTGGAGCATGCTGTCACTTGATCAAAAGTCAAAGTATGATCTGTAAGGGGAATTAATATTGATTGATCTCGATTTATCTTTTGTTTTGTTGGTTAATCTCTTTTTAACATTAATGTCTATTTCTGACAAGAAGACTGAGGCTTGAAATTTCAGATGCAGATTTAATTCATATCCAACACAAGTGGTGAATCTGAGTATGTAGAGATAAATTGGAAACATTAAAAAGTTGCTTTGTCGTGCTTGTTAATTGTATTGAAAGAGCTGTTTCTGTCCTTAGAAGAAAACTGTTTAGCCTAGAATCATATTTTTGCTGTGACTGTAGTTGTAAATTGAACTATATTTAGGTTCACATGGACATATGCTGCTGTATGGAAGATATTATAACTGGTTAATGAAATAATCTCCCTGATACTTAATAAGAGGGAATGTCACAATTAACAGCTGCTCAAAAGCCTCTTCATGTCAAAAATAGATAATAATGTTAATACAATGACCCACTGACAAAATATAGATATGTAAAATATATGAATTTGTTTAACAAATTAAATAACTTAAGGTTATACATATATATATTATAATTAACTTGTTGCTGTTTTTTTTTCTTCTAAGGACATAAATGGCTCTCTCAATAAAGTGAAAGAGTATGACAGAGCAATATTTAAATGTTTCTAATGTCAAGCTTCCTTCTACATTTATCATACTCAGATTCATGTACCTCTTGTGATGGATTTAAATTAACAGTGATTCACCAATAAATACTGAAATATTCCCATCAGCCTACAAGTGAAGAAGACAAAGTTTGTGAAAGAACATTGAAAACATGAATGATCCAGAACTCTGCAGAATAAAACGGGAAGATGCAGAAGAACAAAGCAGTGATCCAGAACCCTGCAGAATAAAGTTGGAAGATACTGAAGAACAAAGAGGTTGGTGTTTATTCTTGATTCTTCAATAAGGTTATAAATCTTATAGGCCCACTGAGGTGTTTTGAAATGTGCAGCGGTATTCAGTGTGTTGATGTTATTTCCACTGAAACAGGAAGACAGCCCTGGGACATATTGAGTAGCTCCACCCCATTTTTTAAAATAGCCAATAGCATTTAGTTTTTGTATCACAGCTCGACCAGAGCCGTTGAGCTTGACAAAGCCGCATTTGACAGCTTATGGCAGCCACAGTGTAATAGATTCCCATTTTAGATTTAATATGAAACTGTTACTAAAGCAAAACAGTGAACGTAATGATACTGAGAATGTGTAGTATAAAAAGTGTGTAATTTATGTTGGTGCATGGCCAATAATAAAAAAATATTACGTTTATATCGTTTATTACGTTTATCTCTTGTACTCGTCAGTGGTCTGCGCCGACTCGTGCTTATGACCCGCACTGTGCTATCATGTCTCTGGACTGGTACAGACTGTGTGAGCGTTGCTGCGGTTTGCGTGACACTAACGTGAAACCAGACTTCATTCGCCCCAATGAAAAGCATAATTACACTGTCTGAATCGTTCTGTTCGTGGCATTCAATAGCCACAAAGGGGCTACGTAACGGGATGGCTCGTCGTCATTTCCTTACTTAAAGGAAGACTGACGATTTTTACTTTTATTTTAGCTTGACATATGCAGACATGATTTAACCAACACAATACGGTCAGCAGAAAGTTGGCTCCTGTTACTTGCCACTTCCAACACTAGCACAAGTGGTATACTAGCACTAGCCAGTGAATAAACAATACAAATTATCAAAGAAATAATGTTTCTACACGTTCCCTATCCCCTATGTGTTGCATTATGTGCCATTCACGATAAAGAAAATAGTAATTGTGTGAACAAGTGACGTATTTCCGCTGCAGCTTCAGCGTCTATTTATAGTAGAGCTGCACGATTCTGGATAAATTGAGAATCACAATTTTTTCTGTGTAAAATGGAGATCGCGATTCTCCCACAATTCTTAAATAAATAAGACAATTAAACAAAATAACACTCAATCTAGAGGTTCTGACAAAATGTTCTTTGCTCTAGTCTATTTAAAAATATATATGAATTTGAACAGAATGATTACAAAATAATTTGTCTCGTCTCATTAGTCAACAATTAGTCAATATCTCATTGATTAAAAACTAAATTGTCTGTTCAAGCACAAGATGTGAGGGATAAAGCAATTCAGTATTTGCATGCTGTCAGACACCATTTCTGGGCGCTCACTTTCAATGACATGAGTACTGAATTGAACTCTTTCATATTTTCTTGTTCTTGAATGTTTACATTGGCAAGGCCTAATACACGTAAATGATAAACTTTCATGACAATGCAGCACTGGCCCGATTGGGATAGTGACTGTTCCCTGAACTCTGAAACATTATATCGTGATACATTTTTTAGCTATATCGCATAGCCCTACTAAACCATTTAGTGCTTTGTAAGTGATCAATCAGCAATATTTTAAAATGTATACAATGTTTAATAGGGAGGCAATGCAGTGTTGACAGAACCGGGCTAATATGGTCATCCTGGTTCATTATCTTGTCTCGTGTATACTTAATTTAGGCAAGGCTGCAAAGCTGACTCCGTGTTACAAATGTGTTAGACCTATCACTTCTGCCACTAAAGATTGCTTTATTAATAATATTCATGAACAGTTTCATCTCCTCAGCATACCAGATAGCTTAGATGAACTCGATATTGCGACAGAAACTTTTGACTCCAGCACTTTTTGCCCCTTTGCACTTAAAGAGGATTAAAGAAAATAGTCCAAAGCCGTGGTACGATCGGGCCCTTAAGAGAGAAACTGATGAATTCAAGTGCTGTAATAAATCCAACAGACATGAAATCTCTGAACTGCGGCCCAAACAAACATCTCACATTACAGATCAAGATCATTTATAAAGGTTTTTTTAAACGACAAAACAAACTCACTTACACGTATTTGAGAATCGGAAGATAGTTTCTGACATGGTAAGCAAGTTTGTTAATATTTAAAAATCAACATCAGGATGTCTGTCAGCCATCGCGATGGATGATGATGTCGTCTGTCGGCCCAACCCTAGTATGGTGTACCACAAGGCTCAGTACTAGGACCGTTGGGGTTCACTCTGTACATGCTACCCTTGGGGTATATCATAAAGAAGCATAGCATTAGTTTTCACTGTTATGCTGATAATACTCAACTCTATATTTCTTCACGCCCTGACAAAACTTACCAATTCTCAAAATTAACAGAATACATAGCTGATATAAGAAACTTGACGACTAGTCATTTCCAACTACTTGATTCTAAAAAAAAAAAAAAAGAGATTCAAATTATTGGACAAAAAACTTCCTCGCGTAATAACCTAGAATACTGTCTAAGACTTGATGGCTGCTCTGTCAAGTCGTCGGTTAGGAAACTGTCTGTGCTCTTTGATACCAATCTTTCATTTGAAAGATTCACTTTTCTAGTATCTGTTTAACCGCATTTTTCCATCTTAAAAATATATCTAAATTGCATCATATGCTCTCAATGACAAATGCGGATCAATTAGTTAATGCGTTCATGACATCAAGGCTAGATTATTGTAATGCTATTATGGGTGGTCGCCCTGCACACATAGCACATTATAAACTTATATAATTCAATGTTAGGCTGCATAGATTAGGTCAGCCGTAACTGGGAACACTTCCCAAAAAATCTGTATCCCGACACAGAGGCAACAATGCGATATACATCACAATATGGGTCTGCACTAAACTTCACCTCAGCATAACTTAGTGTAACATTGCTAACTATGAAAACCAAGCATTTGCCCTCTGCATTATGAAGGGCCTCTGTAGCACTGTATAACAATATATTGATTTATGTCTGGTTCACTTTATTGCAATCATATTACTAAAAAATTTAACATCTTACAACCTGATGTGTAAAATGGAGTTAATCAAACATACCTAATAGTTCTTACTACAAATCCTGTAATTTGTGCTTGTCATGTTTTAAAAAAAGAATTGGATTATAAATGTACCAAATTCCAAATAAAGCATAAAAATGATCACACTTTCTACTATTATGTCAGGGTTCACTTGTCCTTTCCCGTTCACATTTCTCTCTACTGAAAATCAAACTTTTGGAATAATCTTTTTGTTTTGTTTTTTACTTTCATTTTAGACCTGATAGAAGAGAACATGGAGATTGAAGAACCGTTTGAAGTGGGGGAGAAACATCATGTCAAAACTGAAGATAAATCCTTGAGTCCCTCATTGAAAAGAGACAAATTATGTTTCACTTGCCCTGAGTGTGAAAAGAGTTTCCCATACAAACAAAGTCTTGAACTTCACATTAGAATCCACACTGGAGAGAAGCCTTTCACATGTAATCAGTGTGGGAAGAGTTTCACACAAAAGAAAACCTTTATCGAACACACGAGGATCCACACTGGAGAGAAGCCGTACACATGTGGTCAATGTGGGAAGAGTTTCACACAAAAAGGAAACCTTAACAAGCATATGAAAATCCACAGTGGAGAGAAGCCGCACACATGCGAACAGTGTGGGAAGAGTTTTACTCAAAAAGTAATCCTTAACGAACACATGAGAATCCACACTGGAGAGAAGCCGTACTCATGTGATCAGTGCGAGAAGATTTTCACAATAAAAAGAAACCTTAATGAACACATGAAAATCCACACCGGGGAGAAGCCATACTCATGTGATCAATGTGATAAGAGTTTCACACAGAAAGGAACCCTTAAGGATCACTTAAAAATCCACACTGGAGAGAAGCCGTACGCATGTGATCAGTGTGGGAAGAGTTTCACGCAAAAAAGACAGCTTAATGATCACACGAGAATCCACACTGGAGAGAAGCCGTACACATGTGATCAGTGTGGAAAGAGTTTCAGAAAATCAAGCGTTTTTAAAGTACATCTGCTTTCTCATTCTAGAGAAAGACTACACAAATGTGACCAATGCGGTAAATCATTTTTTAGGGCAGATTTCCTGAAGGACCACCTGAAAGTTCATACAAAGGAGAAGCCTTACGTCTGTTATTTGTGCAAAAAGAGTTTTAGTCAGATGGGTGCATTAAAAATACACCAGAAAAGACACAGCGGTGTAAAGGATCATATTTGCTCAGAGTGTGGAAAGACTTTTTTTACTGATGGTGCTCTGAAAGTGCACCAGACTGTTCACACTACAGAAACACCTTACAAGTGTTCATACTGTGACAAGAGATTTAAACGGTCAATGTATCTGAAAATACATGAGAGGGTCCACACTGGAGAGAAGCCACATGCATGTGATCAGTGTGGAAAGAGCTTCACACTAAAAGGAAACCTTAACGTACACATGAAAACCCACAGTGGAGAGAAGCCATTCACATGTGAAAAGTGTGGGAAGAGGTTTGCACATAAATCAACCCTTAACGAACACATGCATATCCACACTGGGGAGAAGCCGCACACATGTGATCAGTGTGGGAAGAGTTTCACACGAAAAGAGCACCTTAATGAACACATGAATATCCACATGCGAGAGAAGAAACACATATGTGATCAGTGTGGGAAGAGTTTCACGCAAAAAGGAAATCTTAACGAACATATGAAAATCCACACTGGAGAGAAGCCGCACACGTGTGATCAATGTGGGAAAAGTTTCACACATAAAGGAAACCTTAACGTACACATTAAAATCCATGCTGGAGTGAAGCCATACACGTGATCCATGTGGGAAGAGTTTCAGAAAATCTTTAATAAAGTTTCAGTGTTTTAAAAGTACATCTGCGTACTTATTTTAGCGAAAGACAGTATAATAGTGACCAATGCAGTAAACATTTTTTTTAGCATATTTGCTAAAGCACCACCTGGAAATTAATTGAAAGAAGAAGCCTTAAATATGTTATTTGTGTGGAAAGATTTTAGTAAGCTGAGTGCTTTAAAATTACACCAGAAAAAAGACAGCAATGTGAAGGATCATGCACCAGACAGTTCACACTACAGAAATACCTTATAAGTGTTCACACTGTGATGAGATTTAAACGGTCAATGTATCTGAAAATACAGAGGATCCACACTGGAGAGAAAGTGTATCACTGCCAGTCATGTGTAAAGAATCTTTCATTAAAAAAAGTAGTTTGAGTTCTGATCTTGTACTTCCATTTGTGATGCTGTCTAGTGCTGCATCTGAGATTATTTTGATAATCGATTAATCAAAGATTATTAGAACGATTAATCGACCGCTCATTGATTATTTCAGATAAATCAGGCTTTGATCACTTATTTAGCTTTTGCAGTTTGTTAATGTTGAGTCACTCCAATTGTAACTAATATATAAAACAAGGAAACTACTTCAGTTTTTAAAATGTCTTTGTAATAAACTTTATCAGCTGAATTGACCTACACTATATTGCCAAAAGTTTTTGGACGCCTGATTACATCCCATTACTTTTGGGATTACTGATTACTTTAATTACATCCCATTCTGAATCCTTTGGGTTTAATATGTAGTTGGCCCACCATTTGCAGCTATGACAGCTTCAACTCTTCTGGGAAGGCTTTCTACAAGGTTTAGGAGTGTGATAGAGTTGATAGAGCAGAATAGTCAAATTACTACACACCGAATGGACAAAAATAACAACGCCACACTTAGACATTCTTTTTAAAAAGCCACTAGAACGCACCTCCATGATTAGGCTGAACAGGTGTGCTCATTTACTCAATGTCAAGAGGTTGTTCAACGAAAGTGGGCGTGTCTTCCCATTTGAGGTATACGCAGCCATTAATAATGAAAACCTTCTAATGAGCCAAAACAAATATTAGAGACTCTAAACCTGTCACACTAATAACCCCTAACTGATCCTACAGGTTGGCGTAGTACTACGCATGTAATTTAGTCAAACGTAGGATGAGTGTCCCATTTTACATTTTTCCAGGTTTCTCAGAAGCGGAAGTCATCATTGGGTAAACTTATATAGTAGGGGTGTGACGAGACGCTCACGAGACGAGACACGAGTTTGGGTTCACGAGAACGAGACAAGACAAGATTTTCAGAAATCCTCAATGACAAAATTCATGACTGGAAAAATAGTATGCAGGTGCATTTTGGAATGTTTAACTAATAATCTTATAAAGTAGACCTGAAATGACATGCATTAGGAGTATGAATTATCAAATGCATTGAAAGAAAACAATATACAAGCACTGTAAAAGGTTTTTATTGACTGGCTTTTCTCCTGTAGCCTATGATTTCACATTAGTCTCTTCAGACCTTACTGTACATTTAAGAGCTTTCGGTACTTCTGATTGAGGCTGTGTGTGACCTCCTACTGAACTCTAGAAGTCTTATTAAGTGCAAACAATAAGTGCAAGTGCAACCATAATCAAAGTTAGCACACAGACTCTTCATAATTGTTTTGAAATTGCTGTTTGATTTTGCACCGGCGGTTATAGGGTTAATGCAGTGAGTTCGGGAAAGGCCGGTAGAGAAACGAGGCTGTTTGTTTGTCTCCACAGTTGTTCTTGCGTTCCGATTATAAGTTCCAGAAACAGAGCCTCCCTTGTATGTTGTCTTTAAGACATTACAGTAGGCTACTCTCTCAATATTCGAAGTGCAAACTGAGACGATAGCCGCAAATAAACAGTCCAGAGATGGGTATTTGGGAGACGGACTATTGTGTTCGCGGCCTAATTTGTGCGCAATGCACATCAGCGAGCGAAGCTTGTGTTTTACTTTCACTTTCGTGATCGCGCGTACTCTGTGTATAGCAGCGGTGCTGAGCGTGCATTCTACAAGATAAGATCAGACGTTTAGTCTATGTTGGGCAACGAATCCTCCGCCATCCTCACGCGATCAGTGAACTGTGATTCGTGCTGCACTGATTGCAACTGCAACTCGTGCTGGATGAGCAGAGCAGACTTTTACATTAGTTTATAATGGTTTTTATTTATTTTTATAAAAACAGCAAAACGATCGTTTTGGCGAATGTGAGTGTAGCGGTGGAATATTCTATGGTAATAGAAATCGCGAGACAGCTTTTCACTCAACGGGAAATCTCGTTATGTTTTAGTCTCGCGAGATCTCGTCACACCCCTATTATATAGCCTAGTGGTAAATGAAGAGACTATATTATTGTTTATGCTCCCATTTGCTTAAATGACAAGATAAAACTCCACACCAGTGTTTTCACAACTTTAAAAAAGAAGAAAAAAATAGAGAAAGATTCATAAAGGCAGTCAGAAGAGAGAAAAATATCAATATTACCCCATCTCTCATACAGCCGCTGTATTAGAAACACCCTCACAAACAGCGCTAACTTTTTTTTTTGACGCAAATGTAATATAATACAAATATATTGTTATAAATTTACATACTTTTTTTGTCGAACAAATCTAAAAAACTGCAGGATTTTCAATGCTGGTGACATTTATGGTCCACCCGGGCGATAGGTGGCGGTAATGCACAATACTGTCTGTGAGCCGCCAAAAAACAAGAAGAAGACGTCACCACTACCGCCATCACAGCGTTAGCCTTTTGAGCTAAGGTAAGCTGTTCACGGTGCTTCGTGTGTTTATTCAATTATATAAAAAAACGCACCGCTTGTTATAACAACATTTTACAGTGTCTTTTCTGTAAGTTTCTCATCTGCTACAGATCTGTTTGTGCGTCTTGTCTGGCGTCTGCTGACTGACATAAACATAGCCTAGCAGGCAACGATGTGAGGAACCAATGTTAAATTAATTAAAATCTGAGCGATTATTGTGTGTTTTTGTATGTTCGTCTGTATGGTTGTTTCTATGTTTGGAGCAATAATGGTATTTACTGATATGACACTTGATCAAAAGTCAGATTATGATCTTGTGAGAGTGGTGTTAATAGGAATAGATATTTTCTTTTGTTTGTTATTTTTAACATTAATATCTATTTCTGACACGAAGAGGCTTTTAAGCAGCTGTTACTTTTAATCCATCACAAAAGGGAAGTCTGAATATGTAAATAAATGTGAAGAAAGTTTTACATTGTAAACAAAAATGTTGCTTTGTCATGCCCTTTAATTTTATTTAAAGAGCCGTTTCTGTCCCTAGAAAAAAAACATCAAGTTAATTGTCAGATTTTTTTTTTCATGACTATGCAATGACTAGTTGTAAATTGGACAATGTTTAGGTTCATTGGACATATGCTGCTGTAAAGAAGTTATTATAATTGTGATAAATTAAATATTCTCACTGATAAGATTTGTCAAAAAACAGCTGAGCAAAAGCCTCTTCAAGATAATAAGATTGACTCTCAGACAAAATATATAGATATGTAGAATGTGAACTTGTTTTAAAACGAATTAAATAACTTTATATTTGGATAGTTCGGTAGATAAACACAAACAACGTGCTTGAACTGTGTGAATTAATAAAACCATCAATTTGATTACTGATTTGAGCTGTTCTGCTCCTCCCACAGAGATTCACCAGTAAATGCTGGAATATTTTCATCAGTCTACAAGTGAAGACCGAGTTTGTGAAAGAAAATTGAAAACATGAATGATCCAGAACCCTACAGAATAAAGGAGGAAGTTACTGAAGAACAAATAGGTTGGTGTTTATTTTTGATTCTTTAATATGGTTATAATACTTAAAGTAGTTAATCAGATTCCGTGATTGCCGCTGAAAAATCATAGTTAACCTTTTCACTCATAATTTTTAAATAGTCTAGCTAAGTATCTTTATTATTTCCATTATTTTCATGCTTGTCACGTGACACACCACAGACTCAATAGAGCTGTATAACAGATGTATCATAGGTGTTCCTTTTTTATTCAAAATATTCACAATCTTGTAAGCTAGATTTCTAAACATCTGATATTCCAGTTGCCGAATACCTGTAAGTGAATGTGTTTTGTCGTTTAAATACCTTTTATAATGGTCGTGTTAATTTTATAATGTGTGATGGGCACCACCATGTTAGTTCAGAAAATCGGATTTACAACACAAAAGTTCATCTACTTCTCACGAAATACATGAAAGTAAGTGGCTGGTGAACTGGGAGAAGAATAGGGTAAACTTTACAGTTGCCTACACAAAGTTTATCTGATATGAATAAAACACTTTGTCAAATTACAATTAAACAGTGCGCATTAGCCGTACATTAAATTAAAGTACTCGATTTTATTAAATCCTCGATTGCAGTTTCCCTGTGTAAGGATAATAGAGAGCCATTGTCTGTTTTTAATGATTTCTTTATTGGGTAAATTTGCGTACTATATAGCACATGTTAGATCTTACCTGTCTGATCCAGTGTTTTGGGGTGGGCTTTGGTTATGTGCGTTAGTGTGTTTACACCGATACACAGGGGAGCGTTCGAAAGCAGGCGTCTGTCAGCAGAACCCTAATATATCCACGACAGACGGATCCGCTGATAGACGCCTGCTCCTGTGTGTATCTGTAAGCGTATGTTGTGCTTGTTTGTATTATGATTTTAAGTTGTCATCTCCTGAAAAGATTTCATCTTCCTGTTTATGTACATGACATCATTACGCAAAGATTGATGTGACATTTCCCAACCCGACCATTCAATTATAAATTATTATTATGAGCTTACTGGTTCGAACAGTTTTTTTGTGTGTGTACTTTGTCAATAATTGATTGATTAGTTTAAAGTAGGGCTGCACCGATACCACTTTTTCTAGAATGAGTCCGATACCAATGCTTTCGTTTTTGGTACTTGCCGATACCAGGTACCGGTCCCTGGAATTCATTGTATTAGTAATCAATATTGGGTAAAAAATATTGGGTAGAGAAGCCAAAGAATATGAATCAAATTAGTTGGCTTACTTAGTTTAGCAAATATATATTTTATTCAGTTATTCAGCCTAATTATGCCTGTTGAGATGTATTTGTAGAAGCTTCTGTTACTTTCACGGTTCATTCTATTGCTCTATCATATATTATCTTTCATTTAATAACAGATCGCATATTTAGAAATACTCATCGCTAAGGATTTCTTTCTGCTGGCCCCATTGGGTTAGTGGTTTAGAAATTTAGATGCTAGTGAAAATGAATAAAGTAATAAAATGTAATATAACACTGCATAGTCTTCACCAGACTTGGGTATAACGCGTTACAAAGTAATATGTATTCTAATTACTTTTCCTGATAACGCAGTAATGTAACTCATTACATTTAAAATGTATGTAATTTGATTACAGTTACTGATGTCAATAAAATTAAGTTACTTGCGTTACAAATGTATTGTTAAGAAAAAAATATTTAGTAAAATGCATTTCTAATAACGTTTGGCCGGCGGTGTCAGTTAATGAGCATGCGCTTTAATGAATTACTGGAGAAAGCGCTTCATGAGGCACACACACGCAAGGTCTCTCGCTCACTCCCTCTCCGCCGTGCGCGCGCTACACGGTTTGGAGCGCAGTCTCTTCTGTCTCGCATGCGCGCTCTTGCTCGCTCGTTCTAGATTCCGGGAGATTTTAACTAATTTGCGGGCACAGGGTTTCCCATACATGCATTAATTTGTGGCGGCCCGCCACAATATCACGCTGACCGCCACGGATTGATTTTCAGATTTAATATGGGTAAAATTGTATTTTATTGTAGAGCTTTATTTTATCCCTCCCTCACAAACTGACAATGGAGGCGTGCGCGCGAATAGCCCCTCCTTTTCGAGCACGATCTGAATCAAAACATGCGCATGCGTTGAGGACGGATTGTTGTGTTTATTCCCCCAGCGAAGATTCCAGAATCAATCCGGAGTTGCATGGTTAGTATAATAATGAACACTGTTCTAAAACATAACTCTGAGAAGTTAGTCTATGTTAAACGCTGTCGTGTTTCCATTACAGATTCGCGCAAAACTTTTGCGTTTTTTTTTTCTTTTCTTTTTTCCCTCTAAATATTGATCAAAAACGATTGCGAAATGACGGCGTTTCCATTAACTGATGTTATGGGACTAAGCGTATTTTTTTCCTCTTGCGATCAGTCATTCCAAAACTCATGACAACGGACGTTGGTAGGTTTATATCACAGCCACCGCACTAGACATTATTATTATTATAATAATGCCTAAGCGTGTTATCCAAGCATTAATGGCAAGGAAAGACTTATACTGTGAGCGGCACCTATGAGGTGTTTTCTCACTCATTTCTGCTCCGAGGTCTTGATTGTGGCATTTATTCTCTTTATTATGTTGACCCTGTCCTGAGGCCTTCCCATATGATAGGGCATTGGAATATTTTTTTCAGAAAGGCCCGTAAAATAAAATCTCCCGCTATCAATATGCAGGAGACTCCCGGAACTTCCAGGAGACTTGGGATGTCTGCAATATTAAATTACGGAAAGAACTGAGTTTCACTTTGTAGTGTATTCTTGTGGTTTTAATAGGTTTTCAAAGTAACTTGAAAGTAAAGTACTTAGTAATCTGATTACTTTTTACATGCAGTAATCAGTAATGTAATCAAATTACAAGTTTAAAGTAGTAATTAGTAATTTGTAGTGGATTACATTTTTTGAGTAACTTACCCAACTCTGGTCTTCACTAAGGATGGGTATCATTAAAGGTTGTATCAGTGATTTCAGGCCTAAAAATAAATGTCTAATCTTTCCTGACGATCCGCTGCTGCCCGCCCCATAATCATGCCGTCCAAAAACCGCGTCTCTGTAGGCAGCCTAGGCTCTGAGATCTGCACACAAAAACAAATGGGTACACCACCACTCAAAACCAAATTAAACAGTGTTTTAACCAATCACAGACAGGTGTTGCTCCGACTTCGCGTCCAGCCGTGCACAAGCTCAAAACCTCACAACACCCGCCCCTGTCGGTGATTGGTTTATTTTTGGGCCTGAAATCACTGATATAACCTTTAAGATTTTAACGGTATTACTACTCATACTGATACTGCTTATCGATCCGGTACTTTAACGGTATTCTTATCAGTTCTTTTTGTTATATTAGTTTAAAAAAAGCTGAAGTTATTCATTCAAGAGCTGTGAGTGATTTTCTCTTTGCTTTTTGTTGTTTGATACATTATATGATCACGCTCCTATTCATGCAAATGCTTTTAAACCATTCAAGCGCGACAAGACAAAAGAGGACGCGCTGTCTGTGAATGTCCTGTTTAAGTGACACACACACGGCACACAGAAAGACGCACACCCGGATTGTGCTCACAGAATTAAGTTCTCTGTCACGCTTGAACGAACAATAACACACAGATATACCAAAATGTCAGTTTTGTCAAGTATCCTCACGAGAGCAGTCTTAAATTAGTTAAATAGTCTAAAATGAACGTAAAGAGTTGTGAGAATGAGACGCGTGAGATCCGCTTTTGTCAGCAGCGGCAGGGCAGATCTTAAAGTGAGAGCAGCTTCAAATTCTGGCATTAAAGTTATTCAAAGAATAAAGGTAACCGAACATCTCACTGCTCTTAACTTTTTGTAGCTTTAATAAGGATTCATCTATATTTAATTTATAATTTATCCAGTGCAGACTGTTTGATAACTATTCAATTTCTGTTTATACAGGTAGGAAAGGCATGGGTAAATATGACATTTATTATGTTTATGTGAGGATCTTAGTGACTGCAGCCTTCAAAACCTGCTACTCTCTTCTATTAGATGTCTGTATTAATGATAATCAAACAAGAAAATAATAGCTTAAAGGATTAATCTATATTTAACTTATTCAGTGATGACTATGCAGTTATTTTATATTTAATAATACAATTTCTGTGGTATTTTTACTTGAATACTACTGTTAGACAGACCTGAAAAATATACAGCATTGTTTATTTGTATCTTTATTCTACTGTATCCCCCCCCCCCCCCAAGTTAACGTTTAAGTATTATTATTTTGGTGTTATTTTACCGTGGTATTGACTTTGATAATGGAGTATTGTGTACTTTTGGTGGTATACTATCTACAGGGTTCTTATGTCCTTTTCCTTTCACATTTAGTTTTTTTTAATGATTTGCTAAAATCTAACTTTTTGAACTATTTTACTTTCATTTTAGACCTGATACAAGAGAACAAGGAGATTGAAGAACTGATTGAAGGGGGGGAGAAACATCATATCAAAACTGAAGAAGCATCCGTGAGTCCCTCATTGAACAGTGAAGACAAAATATGTTTAATTTGCCCTCTGTGTGGAAAGAATTTTTCATGCGAGCAAAATCTTAATCTTCACTTAAAATTTCATCGTGGAGGGAAGCCGTACGCATGTGATCAGTGTGATAAGATTTTCACAATAAAAGGAAACCTCAATGAACACATGAAAATCCACTGTGGAGGTACGCCGCACACATGTGATCGGTGTGGGAAGAGTTTTCCACAACAAAAAGTCCTTGACGAGCACAAAAAAATACACACTTTAGCGAAGCCGTTCTCATGTGATCAGTGTGGGAGGAGTTTCCCATATCAAGGAAACCTTAACGATCACATGAGGATCCACACTGGAGAGAAGCCGTATTCATGTGATCAGTGCGGGAAGTGTTTTGCACAAAAAGGAAACCTTAACTTACACATAAAAACCCACAGTGGAGAGAAGCCGTACAAATGTGATCAATGTGGGAAGAGTTTCACACATAAAGGAAACCTTAACGTACACATGAAAATCCACACTGGAGTGATGCTGTACACCTATGATCAGGCTACAAATAGTTTTACTCAAATAGGAAACCTTAACGTACACATGACAAACCATACTAAAGAGAAGCCATTCATATGTGATCAGTGCGGGAAGAGTTTCACACATAAAGGAAACCTTAATGTACACATGAAGATCCACACTGGAGAGAAGCCGTACACATGTGTTCAGTGTGGGAAGAGTTTCAGACATAAAGGAAACCTTAACGAACACATGAAAAGCCACACTGGAGTGAAGCCGTACACTTGTGATCAATGTGGGAAGAGTTTTGCACATAAGGCAACCCTGAACGAACACATGTCAATCCACACTGGAGTGAAACCACACGCATGCGATCGGTGTGGGATGAGTTACGCACGAAAAGGAGCCCTTAAGGATCACATGAAAATCCACACTGGAGAGAATCTGCACACATGTGATCAGTGTGGGAAGAGTTTCATAAAGTCAGGTGTTTATAAAGTACATCTGCTTAGTCATTCTAGAGAAAGAGTATACAACTGTGACCAATGCAGTAAAAAATTTTTTAGACCAGATTTCCTGAGGGACCACCGGAAAGTTCACACAAAAGAGAGGCCTTGCGTATGTTACTTGTGTGGAAAGGGTTTTCGTAATATGACTGCATTAAAAATACACCAGAAACGACACAGCGGTGTGAAGGATCATGTTTGCGCCGAGTGTGGGAAGCGTTTTTTTACAGATGGCGCACTAAAAGTGCATCAGACAGTTCACACTACTGAAACACCTTACAAGTGTTCACACTGCGACAAGAGATTCAAACGGTCAGAATATCGGAGAATACATGAGAAGATCCACAGTGGAGAGAAGCCGTATAAATGCCATCCATGTGGAAAGAGTTTCACTCATTTATCTACTCTAATCGGACATAAAAAGAAAATGCATGCCTAAAATTACAATAAGAAGTTCGATTTCTTATCCTGTACTTCCAGGTGTGATGCTATGTAGTGCTGCATCAACAGTTGATTTTTTTGATAATTGATTTATCAAAAATAATTGCAACGACTAATCGACTGTTCGTTGATTATTTCAAAGATTAATCAGTAGGCTTTGATTGATTATTCAGCTTTTGCAGTTAGTTATAATATTGAGTTATATCCATTCTAACTAATAGATAAAACAAGGAAATCCCTTCAGGTTTTGAGTGTCTGAACTTCGAGTAAACTGAATCTCTTTCTGGTTTTCTGTCCTCCTCAGAAGTCACCAGTATGCCAACTGCTGAAGGATCTAAGCAACCCGTGTGTGTTACTTTACAGTTTTTCCACAATCGCTCACACACTAAACCCCATTATCTGAACCAAATTCTCAGTGGCCTAAACCAATTTGTTGAATAAATTCCTCTTTCTGCAAAACCCTAAACAAGTTCAGGCAGTTAAACACTACTTGCAAATCTCATGCACTCTTTTTGCAAAACTCTTAACATACTCACTCACTAATACTGTTGCATTTGTTGCAAAACTGTAAACGCAAGCGGAAAAAGTCAAACCAACTAAAACAGTTGTCCTCATTTACACATAACGACTCAAATTTGCTCACACTTGTTTCTAATGATGTGATCAAACCAACTCTACAAAATATAAGGCGGATCATAGTGCAGGTGCACTGACTGTTGATTTGAACAATGGATGGAAACAATCTGAGAGGAAAGGGTGAAAGAATACATGCAATAGATGGACGAGGACGAAGAGGAAGAGAACTAGAAAAGAACGAGTGTTGTCGAGGCTGAATCCTTCAGTCCAGAGGATTTTCCCCTTTGCTTGGAAAGAGACAACATTGTGGACGGAATCAATAAAATGCTATACCTGCAGTACATTATACAATATATTCACCTTACTCCGTTGCAATTACTTTTTACATAGTTTCAAAATTAGTTTACTGTATGCAATATATATATATATATTTTTCTGTGACATGTTATGGATGCTGTGTTCTCAATTTCTACGATGTAGTGTCTAATGAATAATCTGTAGTGTTCATATTATCGACTGATCTGTGTATGATCTGAAAGCTTTGTTTGATTTTGAGTACAGGTGAAATGGTTTTGAAGCAATTGTGGAAAAAAAAGCAACCATACATCTGTTTTATTTTCTTGTTTTTTAATACAATGATTTAGCTTTTAATCATTATTATTATTATACTTTTTGTCATCATGTTTTTATATACTTTTATTAACTTTTTATTTCCTTTCTCTTGCAATGCATGCTGTTGTTGTTTATGATTGTGTGGATAAGAGATTCAAGGTGTTTAAAGTCACAGGACGATGTTGTGAAGCAGTAATTTTCCATCGTTTTTGCTTTGGTATAATGACACCTGTCAGAATTGTATGAAGTCTTTAGAATTGAGACATTTACATTTAGAAGAAGTCTAAATTTAGAAGAAGCATTGAAGCATATGCAACTAAGATTATTCAATAAACTTTGCTCTTTTTATTCTCATCACTCCGTCTCCAGTTTTTTCTTCTCCCTGGCTTTCTCAGTCAAACTCTCAGGCTGATAGAAGACTTAATAAATGTTACAAGACTTTCTGTTGACAGGTTTGACTGGTTTTGGACACCAGACGAAATTGATACATTCTGGCAGGAATTTGGAGGTAATATCTGATATATATCTGATGTGAAGATCCATCTAATTTTACACTGCTTTGAATTGCAATGTATGAGTGCAGCAATAAAAAGATTTAACAGATTTGCTCTCAAGCAAAGCTGCATTCACCACTTGTCACCATGATGGTAACTATCCTAAAACCAACATTAACAGAAATGCTTCTAAATTAGCATAACAATAAATATCACTACTAAATCTCCCACTTAACATTAATCTTGCACACAAAAAAACATTAATTTTAGCATTTACTCCCACTTTCGAGTGCCATGGGCAAAGGATGCTTGGATATAGTAATCAAGCCGTTTCAGTTAAGATTAAGTTTGTCTAAATTAAAATAAACGATTTCATACAATTCAATTAATGAAACCGTTTAGTTTAATTAAAATATATCAGTTCTGTGAACTTGAAAAAAAATAGAAAGTGTTAATATTCTTAGAATCTAAGTTAATTTGATTTAACTAATTATTAGGTGTTCAAAACCTATTGTAATTGTACTGATTTTTATTTAAGTTTGTCCTACTCAAACCAATTATTTTGAGTGTTGGGGTTTACAGTGTAACAATAAGGACTGTGGCAGAGTTCAGAGTTTTTCTTTTACTTATTTTAGTGCCAGTTGTAATGTCTAGATTTGCTTTTTGGTTTATGTTTCTTGTCTTGTCACTGGATCCTCTTGCCCTCCTGTGATTCTGCCTTGTGCTTCCCTAGTCTCATGTCATGTTGTCTAATCATGTTCACAGGTGTGTCTTGTTTAGTGAATGGTCCATGTGTGTATTTAAGCCCTCATGTTTGCTATGCATCTTTGTCAGCCTAAGTAAAGAAAAAATTTGATTTGAAATGAAAGAAATATTACAACTGAATTCAGGGCATGTTTTTGGAAAAAACTGGGCTAATCAATAGGTTATGAAATTAGTTGATAGTAATGTGGTGAATGATAATGTATTAATATTAATAATTGTATTAAGTATTTATTTATTTATTTATTTATTATTCATATAGTAGTGAGAAGAGTATGCTATTGTGATTCACACTCCATTTCAGTAGGTGGCGGTAATGCACTATCTTTGTCTTGTATTGATGTTGTAACCCGAGTTTCAGTTCATGTTTTAGTTTATGGGTTCAAGTCAAGTCTTTGTTTTGCATTTACGTATTTTGGATTATCAATAAACTGTGTATATGTATATATATGCATTTTTCATCAACTGATTTCATCTCAACGTGATGATATCATCGTTCACTGGCTCAGCCTCGGTCTGCAGCGACTAAGGTAGTAATTTGACAATTCAATTATTTTTGTAATACTTGATATCTAATTTGATATTGTGTCTTTATATGTGATCATATACCTGCATGTGTCATTATATTATGAACACTTTACCAAAAAATTTTTGTTTTTTCATCATTATAACGGCTGCATCTAAAGCACTCAGTCCATTATGTCACATTTTCATCAGCCTAAATGTTACGATTATTGTAACGGCAGCTATGTGAGTGCTTGTTTTTTTTTATATATATATATATTTTTTTTTTATTTGGCCAAAATCTTACATTCTCCGCTCCTCGAATACATAAAAGATTTGTATATATAAAGTAGGCCTATTTCATAGGTAAAGAAAACTGTACTTATACAAAGAACCAGTTCTTTAGTGTAATTTCGTTTGAAAGAAGACCATTGTCAGATTATTGTAAAAGCAAACTAACTCTTGAGTTGAGTCTTAATGTAAGCAGTTCACTATGTTTCTTATATTTAAACAATCATAAAAGTTTCTTTTAGTATTATGGAGTAATTTCTCTATTGTTTTTTATAGAGAATAGCGCTATTAGAGTGTCTTTTCTAGCATCTACTGACTGAAATAAACATGTAGTTTAACAGGCAACAAAGGGTTTTTAAATGTTGATGGAAGTTATTCTTTCGTTATTTGCAGTGATAATGTGACAGGCAGTGCACACTGTCAGGGGAATTACATTTACATTTAATGACTGCCTTTATTTCTCTGGACATTTAGGCTATACCTGTGCAATTCAAACTTGTCATAGTTACATTTTAAATATATTTTAAATTGTTATCTTAGATTGAGATCCTGTAAAGCTTTTTTCAGGAGTGTCACTAACAGCTGCTGAAATGCTTCTTGCATGTCAATAGTTCTTGTTTTCAGCTCATTCATTATGCTGATGTCTTAATCGCATGCAAATGGTCACTTATTTCATTGATGTCAACAGACTGAAACAAACTACACCATCACCGCTGACTACACCAAACCATGTTTCATGTAAAAACAACAAAATGCTAAAAGCCAATGAACAAAAACTCAGCTATTATGATGTTGAACTCAATTAAAGTGTTAAAATCTGTACATTTATTTCTTAGTTTATTTTTCCGTTTTATTATTCATATTTTATACATTTTGATCATTTTAATTGTGATATTTATTTCTATTTTTCTAGATTTCGTTGTCCTTTTATTCATACGACAAATAAAAGTATTAAAATGTTTTTATTAGATTGACTAAACTAAATCAGTAACTTTACATTTGCATAGATGGACAAACACAACACATAAATGCTTAAAAGTGTGTGAATTAATGAAAACATCAGTTCCATAACAGATTTATTTTTGATTTAGACAGATCTGATGTTGACCGCCTTGAAGATCCCACAACAATTCCCCTTCAGTGAAGCTTCTTCCACAGTTCACCAGTAAATGCTGGATTATTCCCATCAGTCTAAGTGAAGAAAACAGAGTTTGTGACAGAACAGTGAGAACAGAATCCTGCCGAACATGAAGATACTGAAGAACAAAGAGGTTGGTGTTGTACACCATTGATTCTTCTGAAATAAGATTGGACGTTTACGGTGCTTTCTATTATTTACCCAATTGCTTTAGTTACCCTACTTTACATTGTTAAAATGAAATTGAATACCCATTTCACATTTCAAGTTACTACTAAATATTTTATACTGTCTGTGAGAAATTAAGGATCTAATTTCTTTATTGCTAAGGAAGTTATTGAAAAATCAAACAAAATTTAGGTTCAAATGAATATCTTATCCCGCTGTAGGCTATTTCTATATCCGTATAGTGGGGAATAAATAAAATAGTGGGGTCTCCTAAATAAAAGAAGCAGAAAAGAAAAAAAAAAACTACTGCAAAGATGGGATCCATTTGTATTTGTATTTTTATTCATCTCAGATTATGAGAAACAATATTATGACAAAGAGGTTCAACATATCCTGACTCAAAAAAAGTCAGATCTCTGCTATGATCCTGTAAAGCTTGTTTCATGAGTCGAGTGTCACTATTAACAGCTGCTAAAAAGCCTCTATCTTGAATATCTATAGTTGAATAGTTTTCAGCTCATTCATTATGCTGATGTCTTCAATCAGCTGTTAACTGACACTTAAAGCTCATTTCACTGGTGTCAACAGACTGAGACAAACTCCATAATCACCACTTTTGAAATCTACAATTTATTTTGTTATAGTCTCTGATAAACCATGTTTTATTTAAAAACAGCTACATAAAAAACAATTAATAAACATTCATCTAAATGTGTTATTTGTTTCTTATTAATCTGTAGATTAATTTCTGAATTAGTTACTGTATTTATATTCTTAATTTTTTTTTATATTTGGATTATTTTAATTCTGGTATTTATTAATATTTTTCTAATGTCTACATGTCTTGTACAACTTTACATTTTGATAGATGAACATAAATGCATACAATGTGTAAAATTGTGAAAACAAATATGATAATTTATTTTTGCTGTATATTTGATATATATAGGTAGCCAATATAAATAATACATATAAATACATATAATCAATTAAATAAAAAATAGATCAATTCACTGACAAACATAAAGGCATAAAATGTGAAATTGTTTTAAACAATTTCAGTAACTTGACATTTTGATAGATGAACATAAAACATAAAGGCATACAATTTGTGATTGGGTGAAAACCTCAATCTTATAATTGAGTTTTGATTTTGGCAGATCTGCTCCTCCTACTACACAGTGATTGGCCTTCAGTGAAGCTCCTCCCCTTCAGTGAAGCTCCTCCCCCAGCAGTTCACCAATACATGCTGGATTATTCCCATCAGTCTACACAGTTACAGTCTTGAGGACGTGAGTGATCCAGAACCCCGCAGGATGGAACATGAAGATACCGAACAACAAAGAGGTATGTGTTTATTTTTGATTCTTTATATTTATAAAATTAAGGTTATAAAACTTCAAGCAGTTCAACAGATTTTGTGGTTGTAGTAAAAAAAAGAAAGAACAGCTATAGGAGCTGTGAAATAACATAGTTAAAGTAAAAATAAATAACATACAGGGCACTGTCCAAGAACTGGGTAGAAAATATCCTGAAACTCAAATGAAACATTTATATTGGTTGTCAGTAGGGATGCACCGATCCAATATTCAGTATCTATCAGCTCCAAATCCAATACTTTGCGTACCCGTGGTTGTTACTGTTTAGCTCAATGTCACAAGTCTTCCGATGCCATTCAAAAGCTTATTGTGTTGGACAGATTAATATTTACTCTTCGGAAACTCTTTCTCAGCCATCCTCCATTCAGCATTTAAACAGCATGTCTTGGTCTGTTACGACAGTCAGCGCAGTAAAACTGACTCCGAGATGATTCAATACCCCCTATTTTATACTTGATCTGTAGATAAAGCTCCAAATTCAAAAATATTTTCACATTTCTTCTACATAAATGACCCATTCATTTTTCCAGAGGTGAAGTATCCCTTTAACATTTAACCAGATTTCCACTACACTTATGTTCACCCCCCCCCCCCCTTTCATAAATTTTGTGTTGTTGTAGATTGATAATTTGTTTCTTTTCTTTTTTTCTTTATAATTCTCTTATTAAGTGTGTGTATTTAGTGCAATGTGTTTAGTTCCACACACACAGAGAGTTATAGATATTCTACAATGATCAAGAAAAAAACAGGGTAACACTTTATTTTGATGGTCCCTTTTGTTCAGAGAGTCAGAACTGCACTTTCACTGGTCACCGTGAGATAAAAACGGCATGTATAGAAACAGCAGTAAAATATGATAAAACTCGCTGAAAAAGTTTGATGACTTTGCCCCAAAATAAGGTTTAAAACGCCTTTTCCCCCACAGGTTATACTTTACTACGCATGCGCAAGGGTTCTCGTCTCCGCTGTCGCAAACTTCAACTGTGCGCGTGCGTCAGTGGAACCAGACGATAGGCTTAAATGTTTCCCGGCTGTACTGTTAAAAGCAGACGATTGGCTTTCCAGCGGGAGGGGCGGGACATGTGCATACAACCGACATATTTGGCGTTACGGGTTTTCCCTATATAGTTGTATTGAGGAATGAGGAAGTGGCATGTCTCTATATAAATTGTCTCTGTTATAAGTAACTTTTCAACTACATGTTAACTTATTCCAACCCTAACCCTACCAGTCCACTAATGCTCTATAACACTCTAATGAGACTTAGTAGACGTGTAGGTGCAACACTATAGTCAACTGAATGTGTTAGGGACCATCAAAATAAAGTGAAACCAAAAACAGCAATGGTTTTGGATCGGTATCAGCCGATACTAAGAATTTGGAATATCGGATGGTTTATGAAAAATATGGTTTCGGTATCGGTGCATCCCTAGTTGTCAACACCAGGAACTAATACTATCCAAGTGGTTTTATTTTACATTTTATATCTGGTTCACAATTTTTGCTACCATGTTACTTGTGTTGCAAATAAAAAAATTAAAAAAAGACAATCACATGACTGTGCTTTCATTAATTTCAAGAAATAAACATAACATTTCAAAAGTATATATTTTTTTAAATAAATACATTTTTCCTGAATAGGTAACATAAATACAAATGTAGTGTAAATGATCCTCATTTATATTGAGGGGTGCACATACATAACTGGTGCATTTTACAGATTTGTTATGTGCGCAGTTACAACTTTTGTATAGTCTGTCTACTTTCTGCTGTTACATCAGTGTAGGCATGTGCCGGTGTAAATTTTCATGCTGCAAATGATTGATTGAGCTTTTATCACGGTACACGCTATTATCACAATATTTTAATTGCACAAGAGAAACGGATGGATTGGGAGTATCTAAAAAACAACAACTTGCATCACAATGTGTAATTGTGATTGTCAAAACATTTGGTAACTAAACAGAATTTTATTAAGTTCAGTGACAATATGTTACAATGTTTACATGTACAATGATTGGTAGACTACTGTTTGTATTATTGCTTAACACAATTTCCACGATTTCAATTCAATTCTTGGATTTGATTTCAATCTTGATTCAATATTGACTCATTATTTGGATAAATATTAGGTAGGCTACAGTAGATAGCCTGCATGTTCATTTTTCTCAAGAAAAAATATTTCTCACATAATGCTGTAAACATACAAATTAAATGTAATGCGGTTGTCATTATAATAACAATTATATAATGACGACACAAGTAAAAATATAATAAAAATTTAATATAGTGCACATATTTAGCAAAATACTCATCTCTATAGCTATTTTTTTCTAGTCAACTAACGTGCTGGTAATTAAATGGCTTTCCTGAGGTAAATGTAACGTTCTGTGACATAATTGTTCTCCTGCAGTTTTATTGAGCTTTCCGCGGTTAAAAAACACTGATTGATCGATATTATGTATGAGGCATATACTTTTCGGTAAGTTGTACTGTATCTTTAAATAAAAAGTAACAGATGATCGGTTTACTTGAACTGAGGTTCTACAGCGATCTGTCATGTCACATTTACAAGCGCCAAAACAGTATTTATTGTCTGAATTTCGTAATAAAATGGACAGAACCTGAGTGAGAGCTGATATTTTTTCATATCAAAAGTAACCTGCTCTGTCTAGTCTGTCGGTGTCAGTGTCCTCTTTGCTCCGCGATTTTTCTCTGCATGAGAAAATGGATGTGTGGCGTGAGAGTGTGTGAAAAGTGTCAATTGCGTGAGTCTCGCGCTGAATGCGTGACCCCGGATTTCCACCAAATGCGGAACGGCTGCGGATCAGCTCTGCTGCGTGTCGGCGCCGTGCTAACAATTTATGGTTTCCAGAACGTTCTGGGAAAGTTAGTTTTTGGTTGCGGGAACATTCCCTTAATGTTTTGTTTAGGTTTTGGTTCCCATGGAAATTTTTCTTAACGTTCATGGAACGTTATAACCATGAGGGAACGTTCCCTAAATTTTTTTTTTTTTTTTAAACTAACCTTTAGAGAACCATAAACTAACATTACCTAACGTTCTCAAAACGTTCTGTGTTAGTGGGGGCCGTCCTTCAATACCCACCAGGTCCAGAATTGTTGCGGAACAGCTGCGGCTATGACTGACACAAGGACAAAATCTAAATTCGGATCTATTATTTTTCACAGTATTTTGAAGTGCCCGCAATAACAATATCGCGCATATTCATTACCGCGATTTATCGCATTACCGAATACCGGCACATGTCTACATCAGTGTTCAATTTCCCAGGGTTCATGTCGCTTCCCCTCACATTTCTCTCTTTGATTTTTTTTTTAAATGATTTACAGAAAGTTTTACTTTTATCTTTTTTACTTTCATTTTAGACTTGCAGGAGGAGAATGAGGAGAGCGAAGAACTGAGTGAAGCGGAGGAGAAACATCATAATGTCAAAAAAGGAAATAAATCTTTGAATCACTCACAGACTAAAATATTGGTTTTACTGAAAAGATCAAACAAATCTTTCACCTGCTCTCAGTGTGTAAAGAGTTTCTCAAACAAACAAACTCTTAAACTTCACATGAAAGTCCACACCGTAGAGAAGCTGCACACATGTGACCAGTGTGGGAAGAGTTTCTCATACAAAGAAAATCTTAAACTTCACATGAAATTCCACACCGGAGAGAGCCTGCACACATGTGACCAGTGTGGGAAGAGTTTCACAGAAAAAGCAGGCCTTAATAATCACATGAGGATCCACACTGGAGAGAAGCCGCACACATGTGATCAGTGTGGGAAGAGTTTCTCACAAAAAGGACACTTTAAGCAACACATGATGATCCACACTGGAGAGAAGCCGCACACATGTGATCAGTGTGGGAAGAGTTTCTCACAAAAAGGATACTTTAAGCAACACATGAGGATCCACACCGGAGAAAAGCCGTACACATGTGATCAGTGTGGGAAGAGTTTCTCACAAAAACAATATGTGAGGGCTCATATGAAGATCCACACCGGAGAAAAGCCGTACACATGCGATCAGTGCTGGAAAAGTTTCTCACAAAGAGGACACTTTAAGAAACACATGAGAATCCACACTGGAGAAAAGCCGTACACATGTGATCAGTAGCTGCGTTTACATGGACCCTTATAATCGGATTGACGGCTCAATCGGACTAAAAAACCTTCATGTAAACACCTTAATCTATCCGATTGAGCTTGATCCGATTGAAATTTCGATCGGATTGAAAGGGGTGGTTTACTCCTTTTGTAATCCGATCGAGAGAACATGTAAACACTTGATCGGATTGAAAACCGAAACTGAAAGGACTGCGCATGTGCAATGACGCTGAAATAGCGTGATGACGTATGACGCACGGAACGAGCTGTTCTTCCTGTTGAATAAAGTGTCATATAAATGAGTGTTCCGTTATTAAAAAATTGTAATTCCACGCGTCTGTGAAGTGAACAAGACGACGTCCCACCAGTGCTTGTTTCAGATTCTCATCCACGGACGACTGGTTTTGGGCGCGGGTTTTACTGCGGGATCAATAAGCAGCACGGCAAAACTGTTCATATGCTCATCGTCTCCAAATCATGACCAGAGACTGATACATATTAAGTCTGCTATTTAAAACAAATAAAGAACCAATAGAGGAGAATAGTTATGCGCGAACAGCGGCATATTCGTGCAGTGTGCGCATGTCAAAAAATCTATTCCGATTTGAATCCTGTGACATATAAATGCGCACATCAACCCGATTACTTTATTTATTGTTCATGTAAACACCGTGTTTGGATTCATCAATCGGATTGATTTAATTCCGATTGAACCATGTAAACGCAGCTACTGTGGGAAGAGTTTCACATATGTAATAACTTTTAAATTACATCTACGTTCTCATTCAGGAGAAAGACAGTATAACTGTGATCAGTCAGTGCGGTAAAGACTTTGTTAGGGCAGAAACCCTGAAGGACCACCTGAAAGTTCATTCAAAGGAGAAGCCACACATTTGTTCTTTGTGTGGAAAGAGTTTTAGTCAGCAGAGTTATTAAAGAATACACCAGAAAATACACAGTGGTGTGAAGAATTATTTGTGCTTTGGTTGTGGAAAGACTTTTATTACAAATGCTGAACTGAGACTGCACCAGAGAATTTACATTGGAGAAAAACCTTACAAGTGTTCACTCTGTGCCAAGAGATTCAGTCGGCCATCATCTCTGAAACAACATGAGTGGATCCACACTGGAGAAAAACCTTACAAGTGTTCACTCTGTGCCAAGAGTCAAGACTTTCATTAATTTAGGAAACCTGAAAAAACATGAGAGGATCCACACTGGAGAGAAACCATATCACTGCATTCCATGTGGCAAGAGTTTCACTCATTCATCTTCTCTACTCTTTCATACAAAAAACAAATGTCTGAAATCTTGATATAATCTTCAGATCCAGCTCTTTCAAATGCAATGCTGCGCCCTCATCAAACGTGACTCAATAACATTGACCAATAACATTCCCTATAAATAAGGACCAAATCAGACATGAACTGTCCAATAAATGTTGTTTTTTTATGCTAAAACAGTGTTAAAAAACATTCACGTCTCCTATTCGGTTTACCGCCACCTACTGCATATCTTTCTCTTGCCTGGGTGATGTATTTTTTTTAATGGGAATGTAGTGGGTAGATCCTCATCCACCCCAGAGGATCAGAGTACTTTAAAGGAGAACTCCGGTCAATTTTAACATTGAGCTCATTTTTTTTGTACATTTGGAGTGCTGTCAGTACAAAGAACAACGACAAAAATCAGTGTTGCCTACACCGTGTTATCGTCTTTTTAAAATGTGCACCCTGTTGACTTCAATGGGGCAAGATTTAAACCTGCTTTTAGCCTCTTAACATCCTTGATTTGTCATTACAAGTGCACAGTCATGTGAGTGATGTTATTAAGAGTGATCACGGTTAATCTGACTGCAGTAGATGTGAAAGATATTAATACAAATGATGTTAATTCAGCCAGCTCACATATTTATTTCCTGTTTTCGGGATCATTGGTAACTAAGCAACAGTAGAGACTCAGACTGTCAGCTGTCAGCCGATGACGGTGTGTGTGGTGTTCTGAGAATATCAGCTCAAATGGATAATTCATCCGAATCAGATGTTGAACACACGGAGGAGGTTTTTGAGTTTGATGATCGCGCGCGCGAACTTGACAATCGACTACTGTGGACTTCGACCAAAAACAGGAAGAAAATACAGGTATGTGAGCTGGCTGAATTAATATAATTTTTATTAATATCTTTCACATCTACTGCAGTCAGATTGACCGTGTTCACTCTTAATAACACCACTCACATGGCTGTGCACTTGTAATGACATATCAAGGATGTTAATAGGCTAAAAGCAGATTTAAAACTTGCCCCATTGAAGTCAACAGGGAGCACATTTTAAAAATACGATAACACTGTGTAGGCAACACCGATTTTTGACATTGTTCTCTCTACTGACAGCACTCCAAATGTACAAAAAAATTAGCTCAATGTTAAAATTGACCGGAGTTCTCCTTTAATATCCACCAAACTTTTCTTAATGCTTCTTTTTGTTGTTGCTTACTCATAACCAACAAAAGTACAGTTATACACTCTGTTTTCAATCTATAAAATAATGTAGATATTATTTTTTTGAGAGCTGACGAAGAATCAGAACAAGTTACAGAAAACCCTGAAGACTTGTTCTTTCGATCTATTGTGCGGCTGCTAAGTCCCGATCTTCACGAGGGGAAGCACGGCTCGCCACACTCTGCTGTTGAGCCTTTCTTTGTTGTACCCTTGATGCTAATGAATCGTATTTTGAGGATTATGTTTTCTCATTGAATTTCAGAGAGCATCGGAAAGTTTAGTTTAATAGCGGTTCATGTTTAAATTAGGTCATCTTCTGGTTTAATGCTAATTCCGGGTATTATATGTAGCGTGTCTTCGCTGTAGATTTTGGTGTGGGGTGGGGAGTGAAGGGTTGGTCAAAATCCCTTGTCTCTTCAATACATCTATATTCATATATCCTTTTGAGTGCTTATATATTACTTTTATAAAAATCACTAATCAAATGTATGCATTGTCACATAATCATTTCTAGATTCTTTGAGTTAGTAAAAATATACTTTTAATCCTGTGGTTGCTGTAGGTGTTTACCCAGGTTCTTTTAGGTGCATTCCGATCTCACCCTCGGGACCTTGGACGTCGAGGCCTTGTGATACCATATCCATTGGGACTCGCAGAGAAGGTCAGGGAGAAACCCTGCATATGTTGTAGACATATACGGTACGGCTCCTCGCTGGCCAGTCTTAGGGTCAAGCTATTCATAACTCTACCTGTTGTCATAAATGCATTCTCTCCAGCATATTTCTCTAGGGAGCAAGTTGTCTGTTATCTGCATTTCTTCCTGAGGAGTGAATGTTTTATCATGTTTTGGTTGACTGGGCCGATAATAATGAGCTCAGGCTCTCTTCAGCCTTGATGTGAGCTGTTATTTGGCGTGTTCTGTGTGTGTGTGCGTTTGACATTCTGTGTAGGTTCTGGACTTTGGGATGAACAACACACACGCATAGGCGCTCTTCTCTAACCTACGATGTCACCACAGACACAAATCCAGGATCAGACGACAACTATCTTGACTAATGGCGATAGGCACCTATATCTGGCCATATGTGTGAAATTGTTTAGGCTTTTATGTTCACTTAGCCAACCAGGAGTGACAATGATGTAATGCATGCCCTTGCAAAATGGTAATTAGTGTATGATTTTGTGTAAGGTAGAGTTGGCTTGCGACCTCCTCGAGAGACTTTGACGCTCGCTCTACCAATGAAACTGCAAACTATTCTTCAGTAAATTATTTGTATCTAATTGATTGAACCTCACGACTCCTGGTCTTCTTACATCATATCTGGTCCTGGGTCTTATTATGACTGTTACCCCCTAACAGGAGTTTTTATTTTATTTTGGTGCCAGAGTTGCCGATTTGTTTTTGTAAATTCTGCTCAACTTGGATTTAAACCCGGCTAGTGTCTTCTGCTGGTTTGATCAGCATTAAATAACTATCCTAACTGTTAAATAACAGATACAAGATTAAAATAATATCAGATTTGTCTTGTTTTAAATAAACACAAAAAAAAACATAGATGAAAAATTAACATATTACTTTTATTTTTGCAATGGTTAAATACATTTTCAGTGATATCTCCCAAAGATTTCTTAATTTTGGCGGATTTTTTTCTATATATAGTGTTGATTTGGCAACATGTAAATACAGGTTTCATCATGCTGAAATGTGTCGAGGTATTTAAACCAAAGGTGGTGATTTACAACAGGTGTTCATGTGTTGATTTAGCCCCGCATTAGCTTGTTCCCCGCTCTACCCTACAAATATCTTGCCATATAATTTTTTTTATTATCACTTTTTGCCAGCACTATAAAAGAATCTAAGACATTTAATAGGCTTACTACACGTTCATGTGAGACAGACACCACCAGAGGGAGATATATACATAACCATTCAAATCTAGTGCATGTTCGCAAAATGGGTGTAACCTGACCATGTCCAGCTTCACACAAGTCCTTTGTGAACAGCCACTATGGGTCATCTGGGCATTAGGGCTGACAGGAGGGCTGAGCGCAGGTGGAAAAGGGATGAGCTTCAAGTCTCCTATGGTTTAACAGTCTATCAACACTCTGTTAGTGAGGCAAAATCGAAATATTTCTCAAACGTGATTGCAAAAAAAAAAAAAAAATACGCTAATAGGCCAAAAGTTCAGTTCAAAACCATACATTCGCGCTGTTCTACAATCTACATCAATTGTGTTTTTTCAGAAAACAATACATAACTATACGGGTGATTTTGTGATATAATATGGAGCACTATTTCGCAATTGAGTTACCCCATAGTCTTGTATTATGAAAAGACGGTGGCATACTGTTAGAACATGTGGCTTATTAGACCCAAATTTCAATACAATGTTATTTAGCAATTCTAATTTAGTTGATGTATGGAGACAGCAACAGCCTACAGTTACTAAACAGTATACGTGGGTAAAGGTTTCTCATGATCACATTAGTTCTGCCAGGTTAGACCGATTTTATGTTAATAAGAGTAAAAGTAATAGAATTAAAAAAAAAAACAATTTGCCCAAATGGGTTCTCTGATCACCATTTATGTATAATTGAAATAAATGTTAGGAAGTCAAAAAGTCATAGCTATTATTGGCATTTTAATGTAAAATTGTTACCAGATGAACTTTCTTGAGAAAAGTTTAATAGGCTATGTGTTTTGGATGAGGTGGGAAAAAAACAAAAAAGTAATTATGATGATATTGTGCAATGGTGGGAAATAGGAAAAGCACAAATTAGAATATTTTGTAAAAAATATATAGGCTATATAACACATGGTAGGATAAAAAAAACTGTTTTTGAACTAGAAAAAGAGATAAAACAGATTGAAATCGAGTTGGAGATGTGGTGACAGTTGGGAAGCTGGAAAAAAAAAGCTTTAGCCACATTATTCCATGAGAAAGCAAAAGGGGCTTTAATAAGAGCACGCTTTGCATTTTTGAGAGAAATGGATGCACCAAGTTCCTTCTTTTTTAATCTAGAAAAGGTTTTTATATGGACTTATTTGGAGAAGGACAATGTGATATCGGATGCATTGAAGAGCTGCATTGTTGTGGCAAAAATTCTTATTAAACATTCATCACTGCGTAAGAGACACTCAGGGTCAAATTAGTAAAAAGAGAAGTATTTATTCTTGCAAGAACAAACAGGTTCAGTCCAGTACACAGAGTTACCCGTGCAAAGGAGTGAGACACAGAACACAGACCAGAGCAATCTTTATACTGTTCTTCTCCAAGGCTGTTTTCTCCCAGGCCTGCCTCCCCAGTAACTTTCCATAGACATTATCATATAGGCAAAAACAAAATGACCCATATTGCTGGTTTAGATTTATTACTAATAACCCCTTTAGCCCCCCTTGCCTAGATGACCTCTGACCTGATCCATTTTCTGGTATCACACTCCTTCCTCCCAGGCATTATGAACATATATATATATTTCAGGAAAGTCCCCAAATAACAAAATTACATGACATTCCTTTGCATTATCCATTGTACGTGAATGAATAGAAACACATGACCTAGTAATCAAACAATGATCAATGTAAAATTGAAAATTTCCTTACCATTGCATAAAGACTTATTGAAACTTTCTGATGAGCAGAGTAAACAACTTGACTCCGGCCTTCAGTTTAAAGAACTGTCTGAAGCTGTTAAAAAAACTGTGAATTGCCTACTCTGTTTTATGTACAGATTATACAATTTTGGCAAAGTGTCTTTCTAATAGATTTAAACCTTTTTTAGAATATATGGTCAATGAATATTAAACATATTGTATCCCTAATAGAACAATAATGGACAATCTGTTTCTGGTAAGAGACATAATAGATATTGCAAATTTGAATGGTGAAAATATTGGCATTCTCGCAATCGACCAAGAAAAAACTTTTGCTCCCAGGTGCTGTTAAAGGGATAGTTCACTTTGAAATTAATTTTTGGTATGTTTTAGCTTACCTCAAGGGCATCCAAGATGTAGGTGTCTTTGTTTCCGCAGTAGTTTCAATTTTGATATTTTAGGTCAAACCGTTCTCGTCTGTCAGTCATATAATGCAGGTTTATGGTCACCACCTCAAAGAGCATGCACAGAGAAGTCCAAATTAAACATGATTTAATGACTCGTAAATGTAAGTACACATTGATGGCCTAAGACACGAAACGAGCGGTTTGTGTGAGAAAACAAACAGTATTTATATCGTTTTTACCTCTTGTAACCACAGCCACGTCCAAGTGATCAGAGGGCACGTTCGCTTCGCTCTGCGCAAGCGCCGGAAGTGGTCTCTCACGCGTGTACGTCACTCATTATATAAATGATATAAATACTGTTCGTTTTCTCACACAAACCGTTTGTTTCGTGTCTTAGGCCATCAATGTGTACTTACATGTACGAGTCATTAAATCATGTTTAATTTGGACTTCTCTGTGCATGCTCTTTGAGGTGGTGACCATAAACCTGCATTATATGACTGACAGACAAGAACGGTTTGACCTAAAAATATAAAAATTGAAACTATTGCGGAAACAAAGACACCTACATCTTGGATACCCTTGAGGTAAGCTAAAACATACCAAAAATTCATTTCAAAGTGAACTATCCCTTTAAGTGGAGTGAAGAAGGGTTTAAATGTTGAGGGGTTTATTTTGGGACTGGAACATTTAAGATGAAAAATTGGGAAGGAATGGTGGTGAAGATGTGTAGCCAGTTGTCTAAGTGGTCATGGGTGCTACCACAGCTATCATATATGGAAAGAGTTTTGGTGACCAATAATCTAGCAGCTTCGGCACTGTGGCATAAAATGAATGTCTTGGACCCAGATGACATCATTCATGAATTGCAAAAAAGATTAGTGTATTTTTTTTGGACCGGACAACATTGGACTAAAGCTGCCATTCTTTTCTTACCAGTAAATGAAGGTGGACAAGGATTAATAGACATTAAAAGCAGAATTAAAACCTTCAGGCTGCAAGCAGCGCAGAAGTTGCTGTATTCAAACAGGTGTTGGACTGATTCCGCTAAAGCCCTGTTACACAGAAGTCGATGTTTTTAAATATGATTCACATTTGTTTTTAAGTAATCTAACAGAAATGGACTTAAAAGACACTTCTGCTTTTTATAAAACAATGCTGAAAACACGGACTTCAAATTTTCGATTGAAAAGGAGCTGGGGCCTCATTTATAAAACTGTGCGTAGAATCCTTACTAAAAGTGTACGTGCGCCGGAAAGCCAAAAATGACTTCTAAAACCGTGCGTACGCCAGAACCTGCGCAGAATTCACTTTATAAATCCCAGTCAGCGGAAGATTGTGCGCACATGCGTCTCCACCCCGAAATAACCATATATGGAGATTACAACGCCTAGTTTTACTATGCATATCCTCATCTGCATATCATTTACATATGATTATTCATCCACGTGATATGTTTAACGGTACAAGACATTAGGAAAATATAAAATATGGATGTGCCGTCACATTACATTAATAAAAAACATTTAGTAGCCTAGCCTTGTTTTTGAACACATAAATCAAATAATGTAAAATACATTTCAGAGAAAGTTTTTCTCAATCTTTTCCACTGGCCAAATATTATTTATAATTGATTCATTTTGAACGGAAACAGATAGACCTTGTTGTGCATTATTTGCACGAAACTATTTTTCTCAGACAATCTGCTATTATCATGATAAGCAATTATCTCTGTAGTTAAAACATTAAAACACAGCATGCCAGAGGAAACGTGTTCCACAACAAATATTTCTATTTATTGAATATAAAAAATTTTGTGAGTTCATGAAATCGTTACTTCTCAGTAATGATTTCATGTATTTAACTCCTTTAGTGAGAATTTGGCATATTTAATCTAAATGTTTATATCAGAAGTAAAACATAGTTGGCGTGGACATTTAAGAAGGAATGGAGATTTGCTTCAAGTGATAGGCTTGGTGAGTGAAATCATATTTGTATTATCTTTCTGTATATGTATAATCTTCTTTAGAATTTCTCTCTAAAAGTGACCAAAAGACATAACTCTAGCTCACCATCGGTGTCGCCAATTCCCTTTGTCTCCAGAATGTGCGTACGCACGGTAAAGAGCATCCTTACGGTGCGCACTTATTTACGGCAAGTTTATTTTTTATAAATCCCCATATGTGCGTGGAAAAATGCGTACGCATATTTCTATGCCCATTTTGTGCGTACGCAACGTTTATACATCCGGCCCCTGGTCTGGTTCTGAATTTTGGATTAACAAGGAACCTCTTTTTAATAATCCCTTACTAAGGTTAATCCCTGACCCCTAGACCGGAAGGTCAACCTGTCAATCAAACAGGCCATCAATCATTTTGACATAAAGTGTATGGTAATACTTCTTTTGTGTTACTGTGTAAGGACCACCCATTGGCCCAACAACGGAATCCAACGGTGTGGGTGAAGGTATACTGCGTGTATGTCTTTCCAGCACTCCAGTTCACTTAATTTATTGGAATTTAGTTTAAATAATACTTTAGCTCTACGCTTAATCTGACTCCAATTTGAAATGTTAATCAAATTTAGATTGTGTTTCTTCTTAGAAAACAGTCATAAAATACTGAGTATGAGTTAATTTAGATCTTTGATTATTCTGGCCATTTCATAATTTCAAATATTCGTTCATTAAGGACCTGGTGTCGCTTTGAGACGTCACGTCGCGAATGTGCGCTCACGATCACAAACTAGCCAGTCCTAAACTAGTCAGAGGGTGCAGTGCAAACTATCTTACCCTACGCGGCCGCTCACTGCTGACTCATAGGTGTAATTTTTCGTAATAGTTGCAGCGTACAACATGCTAAGTTAGGAGATAGTCAGGAATCAGAAGGTCTAATGATGTGCCCCATGCTCCATTCATTAGTGCCTTAGGTGTGATCTATCCTGGACAGAGATTTGCGGGAACAACAGACTACACATAATCTACTGGAAATAATGATTTCAGAATAATCAAGGTTAACATTTATTTTTGTCAGGAAAAATATATGGTGGCAATTTCACAAGTAAATGATTAAAAGCCAACTCAGAAATAATAAATGCATGACATCAATTACTCAAAGATGATTCTAAAAGTAAGCAATGCATTCCTGACAGAGACACACACTAGTGTGTGAGAGCTTTCCAACGGGAAAACACAGACACAGCACTGCACAGGTTTTTTCCTGGTTACAGTTCCCAAAGATGGCACCTAGCCTTAAATACCCAGACCAGAACAAAAGGGTTGTACCAATATTTTTCAGTGTGTTTTGGGTCAGTTCCTGTACCCCAGGGGGTAGCACCTGGTCTCGGGGGAGAGGGGAGATGTCTTGAAGAGACATCACCCAAAGAGGAACACAGGATTCTCCTAGTCCTCAATCTTTCTCATATTACCAATGACTGCAATGAATTTAAGACCATCGTACTGAGACACTTAAAATGATACCAAACATGAAAAGGAAAAACAATAGATTCACAAGATACATCATATATGATATATAGGCATTCTTAGTGAACTTTTGGTGACTTGACTCAGGGGGAGAGGAGATGAGGGAGAGGGGGATGCAGAGTTAAGGTAGGAGAAACGTTTGGACAAGACAATGTCCTGTGCTCTGTCTTTGCGATCTTCTGTCCAGGGTGCGTTTTATTGCTTTATGGTGAGTTTTATCTCAGCTTTTGTCTTAGCAGGAAAATCAGTTCTTACAACTGTTAACAGACTGAGGCGAACTCTACATGATCACCACGTTTCATATCAACAAGGTATATATCTCTTAAAAGCATTTATTTCATTATAGTCTGTGATAAACCATGTTTCACATTAAAACTAAAAACCTCTTTTAATATAAAATATTTATTTTTATTTTGGCAGATCTCCTGTTCCTACTACACAACAATTCACCTTCACTGAAGCTCCTCCCACAGCACCAATAAATGCTGAAATAATCACCTCAGCCTAATAGTGAGTCAGACAGTGTTTATGAAAGGACATGAGTGATCCACAATCCTGCAGCATGGAAGCTGAAGATAAGGAAGAGCAAAGAGGTTGGTGTTTATTCTTAATTCTTCATTTAAGAGAACATTAAAGCAGTTTTTGTGTTTGTAGTTGGAAAAGTCATTTGAGCTGAGAAATAATACTTTAAGTAGCAAATAATACATGTGACTGCTGTGTACATCTAGAGCCTGAAATAGATTTTTTTTATTATTTTTTTTTTTTTATTCCTGAATTTTTTTTTTCTTCCAACAAATGACCAGTGAAAGGAGGTTTGTGTTAATGAACTTTTGAACATGTCTAAATACATTTTACAACCCGGAATTCTGTCATTTGCTTTTCTAGCAATACACCAAAAGTATCAAATAAATAAACTTGGGTTGGAAATTTAACATCAATTAAGCAAAAGCTAATTTACTGAAAATCTCACATTTCTCTTGAATTATGGAAGTTAATTACAGTTGTTCAGAAGTTTTTTTCTTTCTTAAAATAACTTTGGCAACAGGGTTGAGGAATGCAGTCAACTAATAAATATTTTGTATTTTAATGTTAATATGTAAGATAACTGTTGATCAAGAATATTCAATAGTTCTCACTACAAAAACATGGAATTTGAGTAAGTTTTATAAATAGTAATTGGAAGATAATTCATGGAAAATTGATTTATTAAAAAACAATCTCAATTCATCATAATGTTGCATTAACAGCATTTACAGTATTTTTTTTTTACACAGAAAATTACTACCCTTTGACCTTACATAGATCAAGTCATTTGTAAAGTGGATGGATGGAAGTCTTTTTGTTCAAAATTTATGAAACATTTTTTTTATAATGTGCACATGTACATCATGAAACTATCTTCCAAACCGTGTTGTTGCCCAAGACTGATCTCTGCGATAGGAATATACTAAGTGTTTATATAGAATAAAGATCCAACTTCCTCTGGTTCAAAACTGATAAAAAGCTTTTATTTAAACATGGCTCACTCTACAATCATTAAAAGTGACCAAAACACTGCACTGATGCATTTCGGTCATTCAGTGTGGTTGAGGAAGTTTTGTGTCACTCGGAGGAAAACTAAATTTTAGTCACTTTTAATGTTTGCAGAGTGAGCCATGTTTAAAGGGAGGCTTTTTTTTCCCGTCAGTTTTCAACCTGATGAAGTGTCTTGGATCTTTTTTCTATTATTGCAAGTTAAATCAAACCAAAAAATCACACCCAATCAAAGAGTACCTTCTGGGATTACTAAACTGAGGTCCTTCCAGCAAGCACCACTGCAACATTCTTTCGTTGATCTGATAATAAGTGTTTCTATACAGACTATTTTAGACCGGGTGGGATCCCAACCGCTGCGGAGTAGCTCAGTACCTTGTGTGACTCGTCATATACATTATCACAGAGAAGTAGCTCTGGCTACAATGTTCTTCCGCAAGATGCATGCAGTTTTGTTTTATTAACCGTTAGACTGCCATAAGTTACATACATATTTTACTTTAATTTTAGACCTGATGGGAGAGAACGAGGAGAGTGAAGAAATGAGTGAAGCGGAGGAAGAACCTCATGTCAAAACTGGAAAAAGAAATTCAAGTTCCTCAAATGCTGAAAGGATTTTTTTACAGAAAAGTCAAGCCAAAAAATCTTTCACCTGCTCTCAGTGTGGAAATAGTTTCCCATACAAACGAAATCTTAAACTTCACATGAGAATCCACACTGGAGAGAAGCCATACACCTGTGACCAGTGTGGGACGAGTTTCACACTAAAAGGAAACCTTAATGAACACATTAAAATCCACACTGGAGAGAAGCCGCACACATGTAATCAATGTGGGAAGAGTTTCACACAAAAAGGACACCTTAATATGCACATGAAGTACCACACTGGAGAGAAGCCGTATGCATGTGATCAGTGTGGGACGAGTTTCAGACTAAAAGGAATCCTTAATGAACACATGAAAATCCACACTGGAGAGAAGCCGCACACATGTGATCAGTGTGGGACGAGTTTTGCACATAAAGTAGTCCTTGATAGACACATGAGAATACACACTGGAGAGAAGCCGCACACATGTAATCAATGTGGGAAGAGTTTCACACAAAAAGGAGCCCTTAATACTCACATGAAAATCCACACTGGAGAGAAGCCGCACACATGTGATCAATGTGGGAAGAGTTTCGCAATAAAAGGAAACCTTAATGAACACATGAAGATCCACACGGGAGAGAAGCCGTACGCATGTGATCAATGTGGGACGAGTTTTGCACAAAAAAGAAAACTTAAGTTACACATGAGAATCCACACTGGAGAGAAGCCACACATATGCGATCAGTGCGGGAAGAGTTTTGCACTAGAAGGAACCCTTAACAAACACATGAGAATCCACACTGGAGAGAAGCCGCACATATGCGATCAGTGCGGGAAGAGTTTTGCACTAAAAGGAACCCTTAACAAACACATGAGAATCCACTCTGGAGAGAAGCCGTATGCATGCGATCAGTGTGGGAAGAGTTTTGCACATAAATCAACCCTTAACAAACACATGAGAATCCACACTGGAGAGAAGCCGCACATATGCAATCAGTGTGGGAAGAGTTTCATACAAAAAGGAGCTCTTAAAGAACACCTAAACATCCACACTGGAGAGAAGCCGTACGCATGTGATCAGTGTGGGAAGAGTTTCACACATGCCATCAGTCTTAGATCACATCTGTTTTCTCACTCTGGAGAAAGACCATTTTACTGTGATCATTGTGGGAAAACATGTCTTTCAGCATTATCACTAGATAGACACCTGAAAGTTCATACAAAAGAGAAGCCTCACATGTGTTTGTGTGGAAAGAGTTTTAGTGAGCTGGGTAGCTTAAATTTACACCAGAAAAGACACAGTGGTGTGAAGAATCACATGTGCTTTGATTGTGGGAAGACATTTGTTACAGAAGCTGAACTGAGACGGCACCAGAGAATTCACACTGGAGAAAAACCTTTCAAGTGTTCACACTGTGAGAAGAGATTCAGTCATCAAACAAACCTGAAAAAACATGAGAAGATCCACTCTAAAAAGAATTAGCGTGGGAAGATTTCGAGACAAAAAGCATACATTAAGGAACACATGAATATCCACACTCTCAGAAATAAAGGTACAAAAGCTGTCACTGGGGCGGTACCTCTTGAAAAGGTACACTTTTGTACCTAAAGGGTGCATATTGGTACCTTAATGGTACATATTAGTACCTAAAAGGAACATATTAGTACCTAAAAGGAACAAAAGTGTACCTTTTCAAGAGGTAGCGCCCCAGTGACAGCTTTTGTACCTTTATTTCTGAGAGTGCACAATAGAGCCACTTAAATTAAATCTGCCTTTTCATTCTGGAGAAAGACCATTTAATTGTCATCAATACAGTAACATTTTCTTTGGGCAAATTCCCTGAAGAACCATCGGAAAGTTAATAGAAAAGAAAATCCTCATTTGGAACTTGAGGAATCTTTTTTTTTTTTTTTTTTTTGGCTGGGTATTTTGACACTACACCAGAAAATACTATGGCCTGGCTTCACAAAAAGGGTTTAGATTAAGACAGAAATAAGCCTTAGTTGAAATAGGACATTTTAGTAGCTTTTATAAACGTGCCTTAGAAAAAAAAACTAAAACATTCCTGATGTGCATCTTGAGACAAAACAATGATACTGACATATTTTAAGATATTGTCAGTGCAATTTTCTTTCAGTTAAGATAGTTTAAACATGGATTTTAGTTTGGGACTAGTCTTAATCTTGTCTCTGAAGATATGTTTGAAAAGGGTTGTGTTTTGATCGTGGAAAGACTTTTTAATGATGTTGATGTTTTACTGACGATTCAACATATTATAGAAGCAGTGGTGGTTCTAGACCATATAGTAACTCAACTCAAATGAATGTTTCAAGTTGGTTATGACAATTAGGCTAATGTTGCATTGTAATGTAATGATCTGTGATAACACTTCTAACATCTATGCAAGGACTGCATGATAATGACTAAATCATAACTGTCGTCCGTATTGTGAAAAGTTCTGTAACAAATGGCCTTAATCAAAATGCCATAGTCCTCGGAAAACCTTCCCCCTCTCCCCTGTTGTCATCGGCCCTAAAACCAGTTCACTTCAAAGGCCGTTCTCCCCTCGCCCCCCTGAACGAGCTCTGCAAGAGACTGTCTACAAGCCTCAAAAGACAGCCCAGGAGACACTAGCCATAGACTATAGATACACAAGGACACTTACTCCATTCATACACACAAACTTTCCCAAATGTTTATATTTCTCCTGTGTTTTATGCATGCTCCTATGTTTTATTAGTTATGACTAGTTATCATTCTTTAGTTATGTTAGAGTGACTTCCAATGTTGATATCCAAAGATGATGTATGTATCACTGCTTTAATATCTTCAAATCCCCTCTTTCTTGGTATCAAAAAAAATCCTCTTGTGATTCTATAATCAATGGTGTACAATATGTTATGATAAATTGCATAATTGGATATTTTTTACAATACTTTTGTGTAAAACTCTACATGCCAGCATGAACATGCAAATGGGGATAAGATGGAACAAAGACTTTCTCCCGGTCATCTTAGATTGGTCACCTCACCAAATAGGTGTGAACTGAGAGGACCTTTAAGAGTGTCTGATTAGGTCTGATCTTTGCTCAATCTCTTTGAGACACCATTCTCCTGTCTTCTTCCGGCAACTTCATCGTCAAGTTAACTTCTTTGGATTTCAACGTGGACCACCCCAAGAACCCAAACGAACGCGTCAGCGCACTACTTGCAAAATCATCAAGAATCTCCCGCATCTGGACTTTTTAAAGCAACCAAAACCTATTTGCCGCCTTTAGATGCGTTTCTAAGTTATTGTGCCCTTCAAGGTGACCCTGATTCTCTGATGTTACTCGTAGGTTATGGTTAACTGATTGTAATCTTGCCATTCTATTCTCTTCTCTCTCTCTTTTTTTCACATTTCTATACTTTCTTGATTCTGTATACAATCTTTGCTTAGTTTAGTTGTGTGTGTAGCCTACCGTAGTGTCGTTTATTAAACCATTATATTCACACTTCATTGTCTCTGTGTTTGCCACTCACAAAAATATCAAAGTCACTTAAACATCTTGATCTACCTATATTACCCTGCGAGTACTGGATTTACTTAAGCTGGAATGGGTTATTCTTTCTTGGCCAGGAAAATAACATGTTTCCTAGAATTAATAATTGATTATGCTTTCTGTTCATTAGATGAACTGATTAAATAATACTATTAATTCTGCTACAGTCAATTCTAAAACATTCAAATATTTATAAATAATTATAATTCGTTAAAATGTATTATATATATAAACATATATTTTAAACTGTAACTCGTTAAAGTTCTATACAAATAAAGGTGAATTTAATTGAATTTTTGATTCTGCTCTGCTCCACTCCATTATGCAGCAATCTGTTTGTTATTTGTTATTTGCTTCTATAACAAACTGGTTATAGAACCAAAGAATTGAAATGAACAAAACAAACCTATAGGCAGAGTTTAAAGACTGCTCATTATGACTTAAAAAGAACCAATAAGCCGGTTCAACTAATGTTAAAGCTTTCCGAGGACTTATACCTACGTGATGTGACGTTAATGGCACTAAGTGAATAAAACATTTATAAACCTACAGATCTTTGTTTCTGTTATTCATGAATGATTTAAACAGCAAACAAAAGGTCTTGAGATGTAGAATTAGGCCTTTTACACAATGTTACTGTCAGTGTATGAATAACATTTGCTTTCCAGTTGTGTATATATTTTTTCATTAGACTTAACTGATTGTTGTTATGGATGTAGGTAATCAATGTAGGTATTTTAGGTGGCTATGCTAGACCTAGACCGATTGTTGAGCCAAAACCTAGCTGGAAATTAACAAATTCAACTTACAGGCAGAGTTTAAAGTCAGTGTTTTGGTCATGTTCGACTGAAAAAGAACTGAATGAGCAAACTGTTGAAGTTTTCAGAAAATTACAGAGGAGTCTGACATGAAGGGTTGGTCAAAATCCCTTGTCTCCTCAAAATATATCTGTATTCATATATCCTTTTGAGTGCTTATATATTACTCTCATAATAATCAATAATCAAATATATGCATTATCACATAATCATTTCTATATTCTTTGTGCTTGTGAAATTATATTTTTAACGCATGTTGATGTAACCAAGCTTCTTTTAGGTGCATTCCAATCTCGTCCTTGTGACCTCGCACGTAGGACACGTAGGACACGAGGCCGTTTGTCTCTCTGAGATCAGTAGAAATGGTAATGGTGGAATCCAAAAGGTTGTTGGGATGAACAACACACAGACGGATAGGAACTCTTCTCTAACCTACGAGGTCACCACAGACCTAAATCAAGGATCGGACGACAACTATCTTGACTAATGGCGATAGGCACCCAAATCTGTCCATATGTGTGAAATTATTTAGGCTTTTATGTTCTCTTAGCCAACCAGGAGTGACAATGATGTAATGCATGCCCTTGCAAAATGGTATAATACGTGTATGATTTTGTGTAAGGTAGAGTTGGCTTGCGACCTCCTCGTGGAACAGTCTTCCTACTATTGTCCGGGAAGCAGACACATTCTGTCAGTTCAAAGCTCGATTAAAGGCATCTCTTTGACCTAGCATACAAATAATACATTATAGACTTCTATAATTCAATGTTAGGCTGCATAGATTAGGTCTGCCGGAACTGGGAACACTTCCCTTAAATCCTGATGTACTCATTACATCATAAGAAGAATGGCATCTACTTTAATTTTAGTGTCTTTGTTTATCCCGAGGTTTTCCCGCAGCCAGCCGGATCCAGGCCGTATCCAGATCTGACGAGGAGCTTCACCTGGACCCGAAGACAATGCAGAGCTGAAGTGCCAACTAGCCTCTCCCTATAGGATCCCTTTCCCACTATACAGATTCAAACGCACATATAGAATCAATTCTTAAAGCGCATGTGAACGCCATCAGTTCATCACAGGTTCACGTTTAAAGTCTGTTTAGAGAGAACGACGTCGTCTTAGCGGCCCCTAATTTAATAACAAATGATAATAAAAGTGAATCAATCAAAACTAACTTTAGCTGGAAATAACATTATTCAAGAACCGCTATAAAGCCAGAGCAATCTCTGTTACCTTAAATTATATGTTTATCTCTGTAAAGCTGCTTTGAAACAATCTACATTGTTAAAAGTGCTATATAAATGAATATCACTTGACTTGACTTTGATGCTCGCTCTACCAATGAAACTGCAAACTATTCTTCAGTAAATTTGTATCTATTTTATTGAACCTCACGACTCCTGGTCTTCTTTCATCATATCTGGTCCTGGGTCTTATAACTGTTACCCCCTAACAGTTAAGTGAGATGCAGATACATGTGCACGCCTATTATTAGCCTAAATAACATTTTATTGAACCATGCAAATACCTAATTTTTAGAATTAATGCGCATCTTGGAATTTGCATCCAGATTTTTTTTTAATTCAATATAAAAAATTTTGCTTTAAAATAGGTGGATGGAAACATCTAATGACTACAGAGGAAGAGAGGGAACATACAGACCTAGAAGAGTGCTACTGAGTTTGCAAGTTCAAGTTAAAAGATAATCAGTGAAGAGTAATAATAAACATTAGAGAACAAGTATTTCTGTTTTCTATTTTACAAAACTAGAAGAACAACTTCATGGGTAAGTAATGGCTTAAAAAACAAAAGAAAAGTAAACACAAACTACAAACTCAATGAAATAAGAGAAAAGTATATATATATAATATAAATAAGAAAATGCTAGCAACCCTCAGCAGATTGGGAATGGCCAGAACTCACCATATAACCCACAATATAACAGTAAAGTAACCATTTTTAGAATTTATGTCTTAAAAGGGTGGTTGATTATGATTTCACTTTTCTAACTTTAGTTAGTGTGTAATGTGTCACAGTGTTTGGTTTGTGTTTCCCTTGTGGTCCACTAGAGGTCTTTTCCCCTTACCGTCACCATCTCATCATGAACTGCAATTCTCATAATCCTTTGTCTGAATTCATCATTGATCATTGCACACAGCTGTTCCCACTCACATTGTTTGCACCTGTCTACCATGTCTGTTCTGTGATTGTTGTGGATTCCTTGTTTTTGTCATTGTGCACTTCCCTGTTCCACTACTGTTGTCTTCTTGTATTCTGACTATCTTGTATGGATTTTTGACCTTTTGCCTGGCTGCATGACTACGATTTTGGATCACCCATTAAAAGCTGCACTTCGAACCAACCCTTTTGTGTGCATCCCGTGACATAAAGAGCATAAACAACATCTGCAAAGTTACGATGCTCAAAGTTCAAAGCAAAGGGAGATATTTGCTTTTAAAGAAGTAATTTTTTAAGGAATAACAAACGGCTGGTAAGGAATACACGACATTCCTCCCGGGGTAGTGACATCACCAACCCTAAAATGTACAAAAACCCCGCCCCCAGAACATGATTTATAGATTATCAAGACAGAATATGCTGTCCACAGAGGTGAATCCTGCTGTATGTTTGAGAGTAAAGCTTTTGTTATAAAGTTTTGTTCGTTACTAACTGTAGGCTACATCTCCTTATTTAAGACTGCAGTGCACGCCCTGTGCAACTAACCAAGAACAAGGCAGAAAGTGAAAGGGACGTGTAGCCAAGTTTGGAACTCAGAATTTGTGCTCTGCATTTCACCAATTCAAGTGCACACAGCAGTGAGTATTGAAGTTCCACCCGGAGCAGTGGACACTGGGAAGCCACTATTTTTGCTGCTGCGCCCTGGGAGCGATTGAGGGTTTGGTGCACTCTAAAAAGTCTAACCATGATTTACTCAATTTTTTTGGTGAAACATTTTTACACTTAAACAAATTGAGTAAATTTTAAAGCTGTGAAATCAATGAAATATACTGTATGAATTGAGTAAATGCAAGTAAAAAAATTAAGTAAATCTGAGTAAATGCATCTGGTATATCAACAAATAAAATTGAGTAAAATAATTTAATATTTAAACATTTAAAAACCAATATTTATGAGTAATATTAGCTGTTTTTATTTATGAGAAATATTAACTTTTTTATTTCCTCTAAAAAACCTTTGTAAAATAGTATTCCATACAACCACCAGTATACATTACATTGGCCTTTATTGTCAATGAGTACAGCAATACAGCATATTTTACACTGTTTTAACATACAAAATTGCCTACATTTAAACTCATTTAACAAACATTTTAGAAGTAAAAATTAAACATTAAACATTTAGGTAGCCTAATTCAAGAGTAATCAACAGGCCTGTTGTCCAATATCCCCCGTATCAGCGCTGGTCCTCGTGCCGGAGATGGACTCGCGCTCTGCGGGTGAACTTCGGACTCCAGACCGCCGTCTTGCGTTTCACTCATAGCCGAAAGATGCTGCGACACGACTGACTCCATAACCTGCCAATAAACAAACAGTGTAAAGTTCTGGCGACATTTTATCATGCAAATTAATTATATTCATTATCATTAGGAATAAACTCGTGTGTTTTATGCAAGGCGTTTCAATCACGCGGAAAAAACAGGCGCGAGCCGCGCGACTCTCGAATGTTTAGGTTTCACATTAGACTTTGTATGTTGTTTTGCATTAAATAAAATGATTTAAAGCACAGTAATGATTTTATAGATAAAATAAAACACACAAACCTGAATTTCGCAGAGGAAATGCACCAATTCGGCGAGACTGAGAAGAAAAGAGGAGAACTGTTCTTCTGGAGACTGGAGTTCAAACAGCCCGCGCTCACTCGACCGTTGAGCTGTCGTCACGTCAGAGGGTGGGGGAGGGGTTGTTTTAATTGAGTAAACTTACTCAATTTCTTAAGTGTGTTAAATATATTAATAATATTGACTTAAATTAAGTAATTTTTGTGGTTCTTGAAACAGATCTGTTTAATTCTCAATTCTCAAATATTTTGATAGAAATTTCACAAATATATTAAGTTTATTTAAAAGAAACAATTGGTTAGTCAAATACTAAATTCTTTTAGTGAAAAAAACTTATATATAACTGTAAATTCTAGACAAAATTAACTGTTGGATTTTTAGTCAATTATTTTGGTATGTTCAACTCAAACAATCAAGTAAATGATATTCAGAGATTTTATTAAGTTAATACAGTTAATTATTACTGTGATATTTACTAAGCCCCTGAATTATTTTTTAGAGTGTGCTTTGCTCAAGATAATAAGAGGAAGAGAGCGCTGTTCATTCACTCCCCCACCTACATTTTCCGGTAGAGACTCGAACCTGTGACCTTCGGGTTACGACTAACTCCGACTAACCATTAGTAGAAAACTTCTCTTAAAGGGGCTATATGTAGTTTTTAGGGGCCTCTAGCAGTGAAGTTTCAGATTGCAACCAATTTTTACAAGAGCGCTCGTGCTCGAACTCATAGACAATACCATCTATTACACAAATATCTCAGCGAATACTCGACGGATTCGGACCCTTGCCCGAACGCTAGAGTGGCGGGCCTCGGGGATGCCCCCCTACCTGATCGCCGTTCGCTGGGACCCCCGATTTCGAACGACTATAACTTGTGGACCCGGGCGAGTTGGACCTCAGGGGTGGGCTCGTTTGAAAGGCCTCGTCCAGCACAACAGACGAATTGAGGGAATATTGATCAAAGATTGGCCGAGATATAAGCCGAAAAACATGCGCCTTTGACCGGACATAACTCCCTGACCATCTACAATAGATTGTATAAAAGGAGAGAGGCTCGGGAGCGCGCATGCACGTCACATCCGATGGATTTCGCAGTAAATCCGACCCGGAGCCTTCACATAGAAATAGGAATACTGGCCTTCAGAGGTAATAGGAAAACCTGACAAGTGGATCCTTGTAATGTGTGTTTACAACCCCTTCACACACAGGCAAAAAAATGATTCATTTTAGTAGAAAAGTTACATATAGCACCTTTAAAGGACAACTCTTGCGCAAAATGAACCTTTGGTCTAATTACACATTGGTACATAGTCAACCGTTCTCAGAGATTTGTTTTCATGATAATCAAATGTAAAGAGTTTTATCTCTAAAAACTGTTTAGCTTATAACGCTAGTATATAGGGCATAGAGTAATGAAAATAAAAATCGCTAGTTAATACCACTAACAAGGCTCAAAATAGCCCAACACTAACACGGTAGCATAATGAGGGTCCCTACCTGCAAACTGAAACATTGAGAATGTTGTAAGTGTACAGACAGTTTAATAAGAAGATATTTTATAAAGACAGTTCACTTCGCTTATACAGGCAGAAGCCATCTTTGGAAAACAGTCTCGACCAGTCGAATCATGAACGCTGAGCCAAGTGTGCTGAACTGTCTTGGAATCTCATATGGTCCGTTGTTTCCGGAAGAAAGCACTGAGCGCATAAGAGAAGCACTGAACCCAACAGAGAAAAAAAAAAGAAAAAAAAAAAAACGCGAGACTTATCTCACCAGCACACTAGGATCGGAGTTCATGATTCGACTGGTCGAGACTGTTTTCCAAAGATGGCTCCTAGAAATGGTCCTGCGCAACATGAGTTGTCACACGAGTCAGTGCTTGTATCAAACACTATACGCTCTTAGAAAAAAAGGTTCAGTGGAACCCTGGTATTCCTGACTCAACTTTAAAGAACGTTGTATGACAAAAAGGTAAAAAAAACCCCCATTAATTTAAACTACATCCATAAAATGATCACATAGTGGAAACCCCTGAAATGTACACATGAAGCACCTGACAGATCCCTTTATGGTTCTAGAAATGTTTATTTGTGATATTTTTTATTTATTAATGCATTTTAAAGTAAACTATCAGCCTCAAAACACATCACAACACATCAGAACATAGCAAATGAACTATTGTGCACATAGCTTTAGCTTGTTTTTCCACTCACTACTCTTGCTGTGCAACGTACATGCAAATGTGTCTTCGTCTGTCACAGGACTATTTGGATATGCAAAAGATGGCAGTCAAATTATTTTAGCTGAGCTCTTCTGTCTTCCTCTTCTGGTTAACCGAAAGTGGTTTTCATAAATGGTTGTTTTTATAACTTAATACGAACATTAGCAAAACATTCTTAGAACATAATCTTGTTTGCTGGGAAGGACTGTGTTGAAATGTCAGCTTTAAACATTTCAAGAGAACATCTGTGTGACCACCACATGTCAGGCCTCAGAGTAAGAAACACTGCATGCTGGGAATGTCCCTGAATGCAGCTTCAAAGGTTTGAACTAGTTTGAACACCTCAATAGGGTACAGACATTCATTTCACGGGAATACATGTCAATTGTATTTTGGTGCATCTCTACTTTATTTCAGTAGGCTTTAGCAGAACTGAACCTGGAAGGGACAGAAGATAATTTTAGGAATTGCCTTTGTGGTTTGTGTTCGTGAAGAGTTGAACTTTCAGCTGTTTCTTAAACATTGTGATGGTCTAATAATCGATGGAGGCTGCTCCAACACTGAGGAACAGTGAGGATAAAGGTTCTGGAAAGCAACTTTGTACCTTGTTTTGATGAATCCACCAGGAGCTGATAATTCATTGATCGTAGAGTAAAAAAAAGAGAGCACATAAATGTCATGTCTCAGAAGACTGCGTCCTCCAGGGGTCGCAACTGTCATCCACAGAGGGCGCCTCATTTTAGTAAAAAAAAAAACATTACATTTCAAAGTCATGAGGAAATTACAATTTATGCTTCACAAGAAATGTTAATTGGTTAATTTTATAATGGTTATTTTTCTTAAGTGAGACATCCTTGATGAAGTATGCGGCCGACAAAAAAGACGAGTGCTGATCCAGTGCAGCTGTCCTGAAGGCCAAAGTACAAGTTAACGATAATCAGAGTATAAGAAACTGTAATAATCCCCATAGAAAATATATAGGATAATCTTGTATGTGCTTTTTAGAAATAGGATGAGGGTGGAGATGTAAAATAGAACACTTTCGTAATCTTCCTCAGTTTTATTTATTTTATTTAATTTTGAAAGTGAAAGCACAACTGCAGGGGTGAACAAAGGCCAAAAGAAACAAATACCAAACGAACACAGAACTAAATTACCAAATGAAAGAATAATAAAATAAAATATATAAAAACGTATGCAAAAATAAACAGTAAAACACAAAAAAATATTATAATAAAACATAAGCATATACATATTAAATGACACAAAGTATAAAAACCACAAGAAACAAGCAACAACAAATGCTGCACTAGTACAAAAGGTTTTAACAATAATATCAAGCTGAGCGCCATCTTCATAAACAGTCCCTTTAACACTGATATTCTTTATGGAAATACAGTCTCACACCCAAGGCGTCATCTTACTGACGCTTCTGACCATGCGTCAACATGCCGACGCACACACCCCCCCACAAACGTCAATATGAGACGCTCATCCTCGGGCGTCATCAAATGCCGCGCACCCTTTAGCGTCAGTTAGATGACGCTTCCGTTATGGGTAGGTTTAGGTCTGGGGTAGGGTTAGGATTAGACCACTAGGAGGCGCGTCTCATATTGACGCTTAAGGGGGGGTGTGTGCGTCGGCTTATTGACGCATGGTCAAAAATGGTCCATAGCGTCAGTTAGATGACGCCTTGGGTGTGAGACTGTGTTGACTGATACTAAAGGTGAAAACAATGAGACACATTGACAAAAATGACCTCACTAATCTGACTTCAGACTTTAACTTTAGCTGCTCTTAAATGAAATGTAATGAAACGAAGTAAAAACATGAATGATGTCAAAGAGATCAGATTGGGTGAATTGCCAGAATTCATGGCATTGACCTTCAGTATAACAATAAAAAACAATCTGTTGGATCTTAAATTCATCTTAAAGTCACAATAGTTGAGTACACTGTGTGATCTGCTGCAAGGATGTCCTGCAAGAAAACGGCATCAGAATAAAAAATTAGACCAAGACGTTTCAAAAACACAAGCCATACTGAAGTATACAAGTGACGGTAACATATACAGCTAATTCTCACACATGAGTGATAAAAAACCTTTGGATTGTAAGCTGCATGTTGTCAGCATGCTCAGTCATACACACCTCGAGTACACAAATTTAAAGAAGCAGAGGGAGTTTACATATTGAAAACCGGCACAGTTCATACAATAAAACAATATACAGTATCTTACCGTACTCTGAAGTGTACAGAATGCTGGAACAGTGTACTGCACCTCTTCATCATGACTCTTAACTGTTTTAATAAAAATCAGACATTTAATAAACTAAAATACATTTAATTAACTTGAAATGGTAGTTTAATATATATATATATATATATATATATATATATATATATATATATATATATATATATATTTGCATGTCAATACTTGCCTTTTTTTCCTTGTTGTTTACATCTTCTATGGTAAATCAAACCTCCAATGACAGCTATTATTGCTAGCAGCGCTAGAGTAACAGCTATTACCATCATGAAGCTTGAACGCTGGTATGCTTTAATCAACAGAGAAAACAGTCATTATTGTAATCTGAATACAATACAGCTAAATCTTAAATAAACCATTATGGAAATGTGATTTAACATGTTAGGTTTCAACTAGCAGGTGTTTACTTAAATATTCAGACACGTATATGATTCAGAGCATAATATCTATCTGGATGTTTGGGTGGGTGACAAATCGAAGACATGTCATTTTATTAAAATGCCAATAGACTTCGGTTTATAACAAATGTCACATGTTCCGCTGCCTGCTAGTCGGAAGAAGTTATCTGTGATGTAGGTGGAGGAACTTTAAACAGAGCTCTTTATTAGACAAACATTTGTATATGATAACATCTCTTAACAATGAACTGTCAATATTCAAGAGAAAATATTTTATATATTTTATATCTATATTTTTAGCATATAGATGACCTCAAAGCTCATGGATATTAAATACAATCTATAAACATAAACACAATTTTGATTAATTTACGAAGTTAGAGGATAAGATATTTTTTTGATACCTGGACACGTCCGACAGAGATTAGTGCTGTTGAGGTGTGTAGTTCGGTTGGTGAATGAATAAGACACTACACAGCTGTATGAATCATCCAGACACTGAATCTCCAGAGGTAGAGAGAGACTGATGCTGAGATCACACACACTGATGTTGGACAATACACTCATTCCTGCGTACCAGGAGAGAGTCACATCCCTCACATTCAACACTGAACACACCAGTGAACATCTGGATGATGATGATGATGATGATAACGAACTGTTCGAAGAGTTACTGGTGATAACCGGAAAGGGCAGACGAGCTGGAGAACATAAAATATAAAAATCAATGACACCTTGATAAGTAAACATAGTTAGTATTTGAAACACAGCATTGTACTGAAATTCAATTTTTCAGTATTTCACTATTTTTATATTTAGTTCACATTTTCAGAAATTATAGATTATATGAAAGGAAAAAAATCTCCCATTAACTTTCACTGGTGCTGTCAAATTGTAACGAACAACATTGCATTGCTATATTTGCACATTAATTGCATACTGTATTATGATTGGTTTTCATTTTTATCTAAGTTTATTAATTTAACCGCATTTTACTATTATTCTCTATTCTCTCTAAATGTGTGTTTGCAGCTTTTCTAACCATCACGGCTAAAATATCAACACTATTGTTTTGCTTCCTCGCACGGACATTTCCTTCAGGAAGTGCAAAAGAATAGCACATTAACAAATTATATAAAATGAGTGCAGAAAATAGGTTTCAATCTCACTTTTGCCAGTTAAGCACTTATGAATAACCAGATTAATCAGGAGAAGTTTTATTTTTGAGTATCATCACAGCCTGAATCATCATGGGAATTATTTACTCACCATAGACAGTAACATTAAATCTCTTGTATGAAGTTCCTGTGCTTCTGATGACGGTTAGTTTATAAAGTCCAATGTGTTCAGATCTGATGTTTCTGATGGTCAGAGATCCAGTTTGACTGTCCATCTGGAGTCTGTCTCTGAATCTCTCACTATTAAAATTTTTGATTATCTGGTTATATATTTCAGCAATACGAGTCTCTTGAGGTCCAAACATCCACAGTATCTGATCATCTCTCTGTATTTCAGTAACATCAGTGTTTAGAGTGACAGAATCTCCCTCCATCACTGACACTGACTTCACTTCATCTGTACCAGCGCTAAACACATCTGAAAAAAAAAAACTCCCTTTAAGTAGGCTAAGAAACATTCAAGATCAAATATTAGGATGATTAACTATATAGCACAAAAAAAAATGCACTGAATTTAACACCATAAAAAGGAACTTCAAAATAAACTTTTAGGAACTGACTCTTGACAAATAAACAAATAAAATAGAAACATGACAGGTTATTATTAGTATTATTTATTATTTCAAAGGGTATTTATGACGTACCATTCAATAGCAATAAACACAGACCAAAGAAAGATCCACTGTGATTCATTTTCCTGCATTTCTCAATAAACGATATACAGCTAAACAGGAGTGCATACCGAGAAAAAAACTAAAATTTCAACGATCCGGTTAGAAAAATAATGTCCATTCTCAGGTGTGTTTCAATTGTTCTGAGAGTCTGTTGTCTGTTCTGAAAAGGATCTGGGCGTAGCCTCCACACACACACACACACACACACACACACACATGCACACTCCCTCCCTCTCATACCTCCCCCTCTCTATGTCTGTCTCTCTCGACCATAGTGATATAAATTTCAGATATTATCCCCTTCCTCAGAACAAACAGAACTTAGTTCAGATAAACTTTATTGTGAATCCCTCTTATTTATATTAAGTTGCCAAATATAATATTTGATTATATGTTGTATATTCAATACTCTATCTTTATTCTAAAGAACCATGTCATATGCAAATAGTATGGATGAGTGCATGAGAGGCAGAGCAGACACTGTTGGATGAAACTTGATGTCTCTTGCAAATAGTGACCAGGAGTTTATCCGGGATCGGTTGATAAAGATTTCCTTGACACAGCCATAAGCCGCGTTTCCACCGAAATTACCCATAACAAGTCCCAGGAACTTTTTCCCCCAGACCTATTGCTGTCTACTTGTCTAAAGTACACCTTTTGTAGGTGTTATTGCACCTACATGTCTACTCTAGTCCGGTGACGTAGGACTGTGCGCAACCTTCCAGTTCCCGCTAGATTTTATCCTCCGCATACAAACTTAATAAAGCCTAAACCTTGTCGTCGGCCTATCTGTCGTAACTCTATTGTTGATTCGTATAGCATTCGACTCTTACTGCACGCACCACAACAGCCTTTAAAAAATGGTGGTTGAAATAAAATGCTACATGGAGTCAACTAATCAAAATGCAACATGAACTCATCCCATTAGCATGTTCAGCGACCAAGTCCCACCCCTGAAACTTTCTGAAAAAGTACTACTTCGGGAGCAGGTCCTTTCTGAGGGGCACATTTTTACCCAGAATTTCATTTAGACCCTGGTTCCTGCGGTGGAAACACACAAAGTACCAACCCAAAGTTCACTCTCAGAAAAAAAGGTACTAAAGCTGGGGCGGTACCTCTTGAAAAGGTACACTTTTGTACCTAAAGGGTGCATATTGGTACCTTATTGGTACATATTAGCACCTAAAAGGAACATATTAGTACCTAAAAGGAACATATTAGTACCTAAAAGGAACAAAATGTGTACCTTTTGAAAAGGTACCGCACCAGTGACAGCTTTGTACCTTTATTTCTGATAGTGTTCCTGCAGTGGAAACGTGGCTATAGTGATGTTCCTTGCCATGATTCACTGAGCATTTCAATCAGATTTAAACTGTCATACAAACCAATTCACACTGCATCAACAGATGCCGACCAATGCAGACAGTCAACAGTTTACAGTATGTCTCAGTATCTTCTCAGAAATTCCAACAGCCTACAAACGCTGATTCAACATATTCAATTGGCGATAACACGTCATGTTACATTAGGTAACATCAGGATGCTACCAGTTATGAGTACAGAAATTTACATTATGTTCACATATTATACACTGAATAAATAGAGTAGAATGGTGGCATGCTATTACAAACAGTGACAATGTATGACCTTTAGCCCACCCATAAACCGAAACAGCCTTGTTCTTATCAGTTTACATGTAGAGGGTTTTTTCTTTCGAAAGGTTCTGGAAACCAAACCCATAAATGCTGTTGCTGTTGGTCAGTGTCTGTGCGGTGTGAATTGACCTTAAGACATCTGTTTTAAACATGGAAAAAGTATTGTAGACTTTCAATGCTACTTAACTTCAATCATTTACATATTTATATGTGGAAATGCAACTGGTGGCCAAGCAACGAAAGGTTTTCTGTCCGTAATCTGCAATGCGAGTCACATAGTGGTTCTCAAACTCAAACTAGCGCCATCATCAGGTCAAAAACTTTCTCAACGGTTTCTGAAATTTAGATTGAACTGATTTGCTTGAACTGATGAAACAATGCTTTTTTTCCCCCAAGCTTCAAAAATGTATGACAAGCTACATTCAACATTTAAACCTTCACAAGTTTTGGGTCACATGACCATCCTGATAAGATGGGTGTATTCAAAGCCAACAAAGGATAGAATGATGAAGTTAAAGCTGTATCATGTTTCCATATTTGTCTATCGAAACACACTCTGAGCGGCTTTATGCTTATTTATTGCCTCCTGCTTCGAGAACAGAAACAGGTTTTCATCTTTGTATCTCAGTTCACACCTGATTCACAATCATAAATAACCAGAGAATGCAATCATTCAACTGGAACATTCATTCCTTTTGTTCTGAAATAAAAGCTTGACTCGGTGCATTCACTTTAATACAGATGACGTTCTGAGTCGTATTTATTTTGGCAGTATTTGCGTCATCAGCAGAAGCATAACTAAGAAATGTTCCAAATGTCACTAAACATCTATCTTCAAACTAATCTTTTACCTTTACCTGTATTGAAGTATTCATATGCATTAGTTCCCTCAACATTAGTTTCCAGTGAAGTGCTGAGGCCTGGTAGTGGTAAAGGAGTTTCATAAGAGCTTTTTTTGCAGAAGCATCTCTTCACCCACTCATACACCTTATACACACTAACACTCAAGTGCACTCTTGTGAGCCCAATAATAGGTAGGCCTACACCAAAAAACCACCCGCTGCATCCAACCAACAACAACAAAACAACACTTGATACCTTACACTGACCTAAATAGTTCTGACTTCTCACCACAGGTATCATTCTGACTCACGAGCTGCTAAAGGCACAAAGAAGCTCATGTTCATTCTACATTTAAAAAAAGAGGCCTTCTACACATTTGCTTCAATGCAAAATCATCAAGAAAAAAAAAAATTTGTGATAAGTATTTCAAGTTTAATAATATTTAATATTTCTGTAATTAATGCTAGTGGCAATGCTGCAATAAGTATGTTCGGCATATGAGATGTACACTTTTTAATGACTTACCTTAAAATGAAACTTTTTAATGACTTACCTTAAAATGAAAGAATATAAGATGATAGATTATATTGATATTGATAGATTATATTGATAGATTTTGTACATGTGTGAGTCGATACAGATTTATGGACCATAGAAACATGATGGGTGTGAACCAAAAAATGGAACAACAATACTCAGGAATTTCCGGGAGGGTGTCCTGTGTATTGCAGGATTTCCAGTGGGATATCTTGTGCTGCAGCTGTTCTTTAAAACTCTCACAGACAGAACTTTGGGTTAAGGTTCTTTAAAGGCAGACACCTTAACATCGCTGCTGTAGGACTGTGATAAACTCATTTTCAAGTTCATTTCATGCTCCAAAACTATATAAAAATATAATGCTTATCAGTTGCGAGACCAAAATCGCTCCAGTGTCTTTCTGTACGATAATATTTATTTATATTAAATTATACACAATCAAGATAACAGAAACAGAAGTCGATCACATGACATAATGGAACTTACTACATTTATGTTACTTTATCTTGCAATAAGATGTTTATCACACAAATCACACAAACATCTGCTGAAGGGAAAATCAAACAGCAACACATATGGAATATTTTATGATGTACATCTTTCTCACCACAATGAAGTCCTGCCTGCTAACAAATGTGTAAGGTTGATATCAATCTATCATGGCGGCTGAATCAGTTTCCATGATGGGTCAAGGTTTAGCTTGGTGTTATGAAGCCCCTTCTATGACATGACATAACTACACCATTAAGGTATATAAAGAGCATTGCTCTCCATTCAAACGCACCTGTGTATTCATATCTAATACATTATTATATAGAACTGTTAAACAAAGAAAGTAAACTGTATGCAAGAACATATTATAGCGTTTGCCGTGTGGTTGATGTCTGTTGTAGAAATTTTACAGAAGTTGTGTCCAAGTTGACAGGCTCTGCTCTGTCATGAGTTTTACAGACACACAAGCAAATAAGCTGTCTATTTTGAGCTATTTGTTAGTGAAATAATTGATGTATTTTAGTCTTCCTTTAAGACATGACATTCTTGCATGTTTGGGCTGAAGCAGTAGCAAAAAGTAAAAGATTTTTTCTAGATTTGTGTTAAATGTTTATTGGAGCAACACTGATACATGAAGCATGTTTTTCTGCTGAGCTCAGAGCTAAAATATGAAATACACTAAAAAAAATGACTCTTTAAACTTACTCAATTTAATTATGGACAGTGGTTCCACACAAGCAAATTATTTTTTATTAACATGAATCGATTTTTTTTAAATCTATGTAAGCTCCTTGTGTTGTGACAACCCAAATTGTAATGTCCAAACAAATCAATGGAATTGCTTCCCTGTAACTTAACCTGGTTAAGTTTAGTGAACATGCTCTAGTTTATTTTTAAATGCACTGAATAAATAAGGTGAGGATTTACATGATTTTTCAATTAAACTTTTAGACTATAGCAAGCTATTAGCTAACAATAGCACTTATTAAAATCTTAATAGCTAAGATTTATGTGCTCCTTTAGCCATATAAATTAAACTTACTGAATCAGTCCACAGCCTAACCAAATGCTCCACTCTTCTCCACAATGGTAACCAACTGTAATTTAAATTGTTCTGATAATTGCAATGTAACTGAACATTAAACACATTTACACACTATAAAGTCTTCCCCTTTCCTCATTTTCTCAAAAACAAATAAAATAACACTTAATTTCAACATTTATTCTCTGAATTCAGCTATATGCAAAGCATGCTGGGAACTAACAAGCACCGCCCAGTTTCAGTGAATGCAACACAAATCATTCATGTAATCCAACACAAACAGATTAAGTAAACTTTAATTTTAGATATTTAAGCAGATATAACACAATCAAATTAAGTTTGGACAAAATGTGTTGCTTAAGCTCATTTGAAGCAATTTGAACAAGCAGCCAAAATATTATTTTTCATTGCAATATATTTAAAGAATTCCAGAACAGACTTTCTGAAATGCTATCAGAAATGAAAGACTTTGCCTTTAGATTAACTTTATATTTTCTTTGAGGTCATGCACCTTGCCGCCTTTCTTCACATGCATCTTCATCCAATATGTTGGAAATCGTCACATCCGGGTTTTTTTTAATCATTAAATTAAACCCTTTACATTAGTTTAACGATTGATAATTAAGTATAGTGGAAAATTATACAGGTTAAGTTAATTAAACGCAATAAAATCGTGTTTTGGTGGTAAAAGAAATATATGTGTGTTACTTTAACAAAATATATTTGGGTAAAAAGAACAGTGCCACAAAACCATTTTTTTGAGTGTACAGTGGAACATTTCCAGTATTAGCTACACAAACATGTCCTTTCTGACAAGCTGAGCAACTAACCGCAGACAACAGCTGGAGAAGTTGGATTAAAATGGGCGTCAAACATTCAGAATCTAATCTGTTTGAAAGAAAAAAAGGATGTCTAGCCATTTAATACTTGAAGAAAGTTATCCGTTAACTTCACCATTTATTTACAAAAATCATTTCAATGTCACTTTAAAATAAAATAAAAAATAATAATACAATTGTCAATAATAATAATAATAATACAAAAGTAAATTCATGGTTCTCTGATGTCAAGCGTGCAAAAAAAACCCTAAACATTTTTATGATTTAATTAATAGCTTTTCATTAAACTCAGTCTGGGAAACTTTGACATGTAATTTTTGTCACTTCATGTTGTTGATGACAAAAATAGAATATAATTTCTCTTTGTATTTTATATCATTATGGTACAAGATTATCCTTCTCAAATCAATGTCATAAAGTTTAAAAGTAATCTAAAAGTAATAAAAAAAATAGTCCGATTATATTACCTTAAATGTGTAAATTAACCTCTGGAGTCGAGAAACGCGCCGGCGCGTTTTGCGCGATTTTTTTCACATAGCAGCAAAATAGACTTAAAATACTCAGTCACCTTTGGTCATACACACTTAAGAAATATGAAAAAATAAACTATTAAATGTCTACTTTTTTATGGGTCCACTTACAATCGAAATAAAATATTGTGCTTTTGTAAAATAAAGAAAATAAACAGGGTGTGCCTTCTGCCTCGTCTCCGTGAACTTTTTTTCTAGAGCACGTCTCTTAACATAAACAAAACTCCGCAAATACTAGTCACACAGGCATGATCAATATATCTTTATAATCATTTAAGTGTGTACTTTTAAATTATCTAATTCAAAACTAAAACAAATATTCTGTGTTTATGTAATCTATATAAAAAGAGAGAGATACCAGGCGTTCTCATTTCAGCTAATTATCTTTTAATGTGACCACGCCCACAGAGAGCGCGCGCTATAGAAACGCAAATGATCTGAAACTTGCCAACGCCCACACGAGCTCGATAAAACACCAAGTTCAGATTAATGTACCGGTAGTCTGTGTCGTTTTTCGAGGTTGTGAGGAATAATTCTGGATAATTTACCTCAGTGCTGGATTAATTTCACTTCGAGGAGCCATGGATCCAGGATCATAGTAAGTTTATTCTTTGTTCTAATCGCGAATACTGTTTTAAAATGAATCGCGTGTCTTTCTCTGTGTGATGAATGAACGGAATTCGCACTGTTGTTGTTACAGACGAAATATGAAAGACAACATTTAGTTGACTAGTTTGGGATAGATTATAAAGATTTTTACTCTAAAATAGACATCAAATAAGCTTTAGTTAACCAGTTTCTGCTCATATGTTAAATATATAACGTTAGAATGTTTTGTCAAAAATAAGCTCATAATCTAAGATGTTATTATAGTGTTTGTTCCAATGTAGACTATATCAAACTAATGAATCCTTAACTTTGAAATATGAATGATAAAATCCAGGCTATAGGCCTACTTAAAAAAAAAAAAAAAAAGACAAGATAGATGTAAAAAAAAATCTTAATATTATTGTTTTTTATTAGTGACACATTTGAGGAGATTCCAAAACTTTCTGAAAATACAGTATGAGAATTAACTGCATACTAGAAATGTTTACCTTGGAAATTATACAATTTGAATGTATAAAAAATTTGTGAAAAAATACCTTTTTTTCCTCTCTGAGAACTCTAACTTTCTAACTCTAACTAATTCTGTAGGATGGTCCATATAGCCTATTTGAACAGGATTTGTTTCCAGGTATGACTATGTACTAAAAATGTGCTTTTGACTTTCATTTATATTTGTATTTTATATATATATATAATTTATTTATTTATTTTTGTCCTCGCATTCTTTCTTGTGTGACACACCTGAATGAATGGCTCATTAGTATGCAGGCTCATTAGTATGCAGGCTCATTACTATGCAGGGTCTTTGTCTTCTCAGGTGTGAATCACAGCAAGTCACGCCCCTGCGCATATTGCCTTTGGAAGCAAAAACTGTTTTAAAAAATTTAAATCAATGTATTGTTTTATGTGAATGATTAGGCAGGGTGATTTTCAGATAATTTTGAAGCAAAAACACTAGGCAACTACATCCATTAGTCAAAAGTCTTGTGGACACATATTAAGTATGTGTTTTGTGGCCTTATTTCAGAAACTTTAATTTTTAGTTTTTTGAATAACCATGCATAAACATTATTCCCTCAAAAATACAAATATGTAAATAGATGTTGCTCGCATATTATGGTACCCCTATTTGTGCTAAATAGTGTAATTACACCTTTGCCATTAATATGTTTATAAGCAACTGAAAAAAGCACAAATGTCAGGGCATGTCAAAACATCTCACAGACCTCAAAAACCCCTTAGACTCCAGAGGGTTAATGGATTACGTTACAAAAATTTGCATTCAATAACGACTTCAATTTGTTAGTAATCTATAGCATTGCACTCGGAGAACCACTGGAGGCTGTTCACACAGAACTTGTGTTTCTGTGCAGGTTTTTAATTATTTTTCTATGTAAATATGCACTAGATGTACGTCTTTAATGATTGAAGACATTTGTCAGAGGGCCATTAGAGATATAATTGGTATATGGTTTTAAATCGGTCTGTATCCCCCTCGGGTGGTGTTTGTTTAATATAAACTCAATTTAAAGATATATGCTGAGAATTTCAAACATAGAGTTTAAACAAAGTAAAATTTAAGCAATACACCTCCAGGTACACCAGCGGTTCCAACATCACACTAGAGGAATCACAACCATCTCTAGGGTTTACAGAGAATGGTCCGAAAAAGAGAAAAAGTCCAGTGAGTGGCAGTTGTGAAAATGCCTTGTTGATGCCGGAGGTCACAGGAGAACGGCCAGACTGATTCAAGCTGATAAAAAGGGCAACTGTAACTCAAATAACCACTTGTTACAACGGAGGTCTGCAGAAGAGCATCTCTGAACACACAACACATGTAATATTGAAGCAGAAGAGCTACAGCAGCAGAACACACACCCGTGACACTCCTGTCAGCTGAGAACAGAAACTGAGGCTACAGTTCACACACAGGCTCATCAACACTGGACAATAGAAGATTGGAGAAATGTTGCCTGAGTCTTATCAATTTGTGCAAATCTTTTTCAGTAACACAATATATTTTGATACACAATAATAATCTTCACTGTATGTGTTGATAGTTAACAGCTGTCTCTGTTCACCCAACATCCAGCAATGGTTTCTGTTTCAAATGGTTTCCCCAGCCCCCATTAAATGTTACAATCTTTTTAAAGTCTAGGAGATGTTACGCAACACTTATTTTATTATTACTGCTGATGGCCGAGTAAGGTGGAAAAAACACATGACAGACTCAATTTAGAGAGACAAACTGGATTTTTATTGTCACAAAGCCGAAGCCACTAAGTCCAGTCCAGTAGGTGCACATTGTACAATGTTTAAAGATATAAATTATTAACAATAAAAAGGGAAGTGAACCAAAAAGTGGCGCCAAAGAAAATAACAGAATATAACCAAAACAATCCTTATACTAACCTAGACGTAACCAAAGAAAAAGGTGAAAAGAAAACCGAAATCTTCGGTGCATCCGGCACCTAAATTAACTAACTACTAAAACAAAACGTACAGAGAGTGGCGCTCACTCCTAACCTAGTGTATCTAACAAATAAACAACACTATGGGCATTACCGCGGCATACTGACCTGACGTTCTCTTTCCCAAAGAGCCGTATTTACAGGACCCCACAGCGTTGAACTTGGACACACATTGAAACTATTAACTCTAAGATTGAACATAAGTACTAAAGGTACAGATAAACCGAGCATAAAGCACACATCTCATTTCACTACAAAGAGCAAGCCTTCACTATATGGATCTCAAGTCACATTTCAAAAACCTCAAGCCGCTACACGAGCTCATGGACGCTTCAGAGAGAGAGTGTGTGAATGAACCCTCCATCCCTTTGAACCCAGCTGGACAACTCTGATTGGCTCCCGAGCGCCGCCCCAATGATGAGTGACGTCCCGCTAGGCCAGTCACAGTCGCCTGCGAGCCGAGAGTGAGCTAGAAACAGAAAAAGATAATGAGCACAAACTATCAACACGTGCGAAGTAGGGGTGTAACGATATTCGAACCGAACCGAAAAACCGCGATACAGAACCCATGGTTCGTATCGCGATCCTCTCATGGCGAACCGAACACGCCCCGCCCCGCCCCCTGCTGCCCCGGCCCCGCCCTGTCTCATTGGACCTCATGTCTTATGTGTACACGACGAATTCAGTTTTGTAGCCTATAACCAACACCATTAACACCATATAGGCTAATAGCAAGCTCCGTGTTTTGTTACTTTCGATAATAAGCAAGGTGTAATCTTTCAAATTCTGACTATTTGATCACGAAATTCAAACAATAAATGGCGTTTTGGCGCTCTTTGATGTGGCGTGACAGATCACTGTAGGCCACGGCTCCCCATTTCAAGCGGCAGCGCAAGCGCGAGTAAACGCGCAATCTCTTCCTCAGTTACAGAATAAACATGAATGGACACTGAAGGTATGTTGAAAGATACAGTATTGAAAGGCATCATAACTCGTGTAATCACTCAATCAGTGTTTCAGCAGCGGAACGACGTCAATAAAACAGCTTAGTTTGTCACATACAGTAGCATTATATTTACCTCAGAGTCATCCAGTGTCCACAACTTGTTGGTTCCTTGAGAAATGAACTATTGCACTAAATAAAAGGCACTATATTAGCCTATATATTATATTTTACTTAATATGATATCTTGATTATTTAATGTATGTTGAAAATAGCTTTAATGAAAAAATTACAGCAACTGTGAAATTATTATATTTCAATAACGAATTAGAGTAAAACATAAGTTAATGCAAAAACTGCCTTATGTTCAGTTTACATGTTTTCATACAATGTGTTGGGTGTTGATTATTATATCTAAAAAATAAATAGCATCTGAATTTAGGCTAGTTGTTAACCTTTAATATTATAGTAATGTGCGGGCTCTCTATATAGTTTACAACATTAGCAGATTTTTTTTTATCCTTGAGGAAACGTTTAATTGTAATTTTTTTTATTTAAAGACAAAGACAATTTTTAAATTAAACCACTGTTTAAAAAAAAAAATATATATATATATATTTTTGGGCTTTCTAAACCCTGCCCACTGAACCAAACCGAGACGTCAAAACCGTGGGAAGAACCGAACCGTCAGTTTTGTGTATCGTTACACCCCTAGTGCGAAGTATACTAGCGTGCACAAACCAGCTTAAACAAAACACACGTGGAATGTAACAGAGACGAAAAGAAGCGTTCATGTCACAAATGAATCAGTACTCTGATCTATAACTAAAACCCTGTTGAATAGGCTGTAACCGAGAAAAGGATTTAGAACTGCTTTAACAAAATATCCATGAGCCGAATGATGAGCAGTTTCGTTCACGGTTCTACATTCTTTCCGCGAATGCAGGCGAAATTCTGTGTCATAAGGCCGCAAAGGATCCATCTGTTGTTTCCTTCATTTCACGGGAAACAGCCATAATGAACATATTGTTTAGATTGTTTTATCATACTACCCTTGAGTTGGAGAGCCTCTGTCTCGGTCATAAACTTGGTCAAATTCACAAGGACATGCACATATATCGACACTATATTAATCTTATTTAATTCATCATATTTCTAAGATTCTAAATATAATCAAATGCCAACATAAAGAACATATTAAATTTCTTCCACAGGACAATTGCCATTTTACTGCGGCTTTTGTAGGATGCGCGTCTGACTTGGGACGCAGCTAGAGGCTACAACAATAAATGATCAAGTGTTTACTGACCTGTGGCAGATGTCCCCTCTGAAGACAGTAGATGATCTGTGTGTATTCAGACTCTGTGCTTGTCAGATCTACAAACACAAACATGTGTGGAAAAGTGTGAGGAGAGTTTGTGTTTTTAACATCAGTATCACACACTCATCCTGCTCTGATCAACAGTTATGAGTCAATTACGCAATATTTCCTTTGACATTAGAATGGGTTGTACTGCTATCTACTGGAATATGACGGAAGACAATGTACAACATTTGAAGTTTAAATGACTTAAAGAAAGTGTACCGTCTGTTTTCTTCTGTAGTTTTAAAAATTAACATTTTAACTTGTAAATGAATGTACAATTTTAATTGCATTTACTATTGACTATTTATCAATCGGTTTTAACATAAATTGCTGCATGTCTTTTGAACACTTTATTTTGACCCAGAAAGTTTCATACATTGAATGAATAAGGTAACACTTGCCCTCTTGTGTTGCTTGTTTGCAGTTTCTGCAGTGAAAGTATTTCATCAACACAACTACAGCGATGACCATCAATAAACCAGCTGATGTCAGCAGAATAAGATGTGCCGGCTGAATGACATCTGTAATAAAGAGAAAACAGTAATTCATAGTCTTTCAACGACTCAATCAAATATTGTAGAACACTGTAGATATCAATATAAACCATCATCATGAACTATGAAAAATCACTAGAAATTATGTTTTATTAACAAGGTTCGAGAGGAGCAGGTGCAGATAATTAACCCAATTAGCACAAGTGGAGTTCAATCTGTAATCAACCCAGGATAGGATAAATAACAACAGAACCCACCGTTGTTCCTTGACAGTTTATCAGCATCCCTCCTCCACCCCATCTCCTCACTTCTAGTTCCATCTACTCTTACCAACGGGGGGAGTACTCTGGGTTCGGGCAGAAATTCCGAGCTCGGAGCCCTCCACCCGGACAGCACGCCAAGTACGCATAACCTTAACCATAATAATTATATGTAGATGTGAACTAGTGAAATGTGATGTGATGGTAACAGAAAAGACGAAATACAAAACAAACGTAAATCTGTTAATGTGACAATGTGAACATACGTGAGTTCAGCTACTTGAAGACACTTGAGATCCCACTTTTAAACAAAATCTTTGAAGCTCATTAAGATAAAATAGCTCAACGGTTGTTTCCCAATTTACAATCATTAACATCCAACAAAAACTACTGAACTACTCTGACGTACCTGCACATGTGTGACAGAGTTGACTGATGTCCAGATGTGTGGTCTGGTTCCTGATGGGATTGTTGATCACACAGCTGTAAGTGTTTTTATCCTGATATTCCACTTCCAGAGGTAGAGAGAGACTGATGCTGAGATCAGACACACTGATGCTGGACAATACACTGATTCCTGCGTACCAGGAGAGAGTCACATGACTCACATTCAACACTGAACACACCAGTGAACATCTGGACTCTGATGAACGTTCAGATGATGATGATGATGAACAGTTTGAAGAGTTACTGGTGATGACAGGAATCGGTAGAGGAGCTGGAAAACATGGAAATGGTTCACAAAATATTAACATCTGTATATCTCCAACCCTCAATCCCCTTACACCAGCCCACTATCTTGACTTCTTGATCAACACTTAATTTTACTCACCATATACCATAACACTGAATCTTTTGTATGAATTATTTCTTCGGAAGATGCTCAGTTTATAAAGTCCAGAGTCTGTGGTTCTGATGTTTCTGATGGTCAGAGATCCAGTTTGACTGTCTATCTGGAGTCTGTCTCCAAATGTCACATTACTGTAATACATATCAATATTCTGTTTATAGATTCCAGCTATACAAGTCTCTGAACTGCCATGTCTATAAGTCCACAGTATCAGATCATCTCTCTGTACTTGAACATCAGTGTTTAGAGTGACAGAATCTCCCTCAGTCACTGACACGGACTTCACTTCATCTGTACCAGCGCTAAACACACCTGAAACACAAAGAAACATTTTTTAAACTTGAATAAAAATGTGTTTATATTTTTAGAGACAATTACATTCAAAACCTTCAGTTTCCACAGTTCTCTAACTCAAACACACACCCATTGTAATGTCCCATTATAAGAAACATGTTTGTTTATAATTGTAACACCATTTCTTCTGGAAGTGAACTGCAGTCAGCTGTTTACTCTTTCACAGAGGATGTTTTCCAGATGTTGTTGAGGTCCAAGGCTGAACAACATATCGTTAGCCTCATAGCATAATTGCATAATTACAAAAACATTGAAATATAACTTATCGAGGCTAACGATATGTTAAACATTTTTGTTTTGTAACATATAAACATTTTTGTAACATTTAAACATTTTTGTTTTGACTTTTTGTTGGTTGGAATCTCAGTTTACCACTTTTTTCGCAATTCCTCCTCCACCCTACTATTGAAAATGCCGAAATACAATGCATTCATTGTGTGAAAAGATATAAAATAGCTATTTTTGGGAGTGAGACCACATTTAATAAAAATGAAAACACTTACCACGTGAGAAACAAATCCACAGACAAAAGAAAAATGATGTTTGAATCATATTCACAATTCCCTACATATCCGAGCCACCCCCCAAAAAACTCCTCGTGGTTTAGTTCGTTTGATTGATGAAATCTCAGGGTACGCTATAAGACCATTTTTATCGCACTCAAATCTATGAAAAATCGAAGTATATCTTCAAGTAATCCTGTACGTCCAAAATATAATTTCGAAGAATTAAGTTATTAGTAGGGCACCACTAAAATGTGTGAATTCGTTTTAGCTTCTGAAAGCGGGACGACACAGAAGCCCGTTACAATGAGGTTGGGCTCTGGTAGGCTACTTAAAGAATAACTTACGGGCCTATTCGCGATTCATCCACCCGTTCGTTTAAAAAAAATATATATAAAAAGATATTACAGAACCCAAAAAGCTACTTCATGATTTCAGTTTCAGACTTCCAGATTTCAGCCCCGCCCCTCAGAGGGTCGGTCGATTATTGGCTCAATGGAGTTCAGTTCAGTTCTGTTCTTGAGGCAAATAGAGGTCTCTGCAGACGGGAATAGGAGTTACCAGATCAGGTAACCGCGTTTTCAACCGCGTTACCTGATTTGCCCACGTCACAGTGTGGGTAGGTCTTAGGGGTGGGGTCGGGAGAAGGGCATCATTTTCATTGCATGATTTATAAACACCCACCAGTGTGAAAACACCCACAAATTTAGAAACACCCACTTTTCTTTACAGTAATTTGAATCCTTGTATAAGAACTAGTTCCTTCAGGAAGTTCAAAATAATCGTACAACAAATTATGTATAAAACCAAGTGTAGATAATGGGTTTTGGTTTCACTTTTGTCACTGACTTCACTTCATCTGTCCCAGCGCCAAACACACCTGAAAAAAAGCTCCCTTTAAGAAACATTCAAGATCAAATATTAGGATGATTAACTATAGCACAAAAAGATTGCACTGAATTTAACACCATAAAAAGGAACTTCAAAATAAACTTTTAGGAACTGACTCGACAAATAAACAAATAAAATAGAAACATGACAGGTTATTATTATTATTATTATTTATTTCAAAAGGTATTGATGACGTACCATTCAGTAGCAATAAACACAGACCAAGGAAAGATCCACTGTGATTCATTTTTCTGAATTTCTCAATAAACGATATACAGCTAAACAGGAGTGCATACCGAAAAAAATAAATAATAATTTCAACGATCCGGTTAGAAAAATAATGTCCATTCTCAGGTGTGGTTCAAATGTTCTGAGAGTCTGTTGTCTGTTCTGAAAAAGGATCTGGGCGTAGCCTCCACACACACACACACACACACACACACATGCACACTCCCTCCCTCTCATACCTCCCCCTCTCTGTGTCTGTCTCTCTCAACCGTTTTATAGTGATATAAATATCAGATATGATCCCCTTCCTCTCTACTAGAACAAACAGAACTTAGTTCAGATTTATTGTGAATCCCTCTTCTAATTAAGTTGCCTAATATTATATTTGATTATATGTTGTGTATTCAATATCAGTATCTTCTCAGAAATTCCAACAGCCTACAAACGCTGGTTCAACATATTTAATTGGCGATAACACGTCATTATTACAATTACAAACTATTACAAACAGTGATAATGTATGACCTATAGCCCACCCATAAACCGAAACAGCCTTGTTCTTATCAGTTTACATGTAGAGGGTTTTTTCTTTTGAAACCTTGGGTTCTGGTTGGCCACCATTTCCTTCAGAGCTAAGACACAACATCTGTAAACTTTCTCACGATTGCACAAAAACAAGCACCAAAAACCCAACAAAGTGTCTGTTGCTGTTGGTCGGCATCTGTGCAGTGTGAATTGACCTTAAGACATCTGTTTTAAACATGGAAAAAGTATTGTAGATTTTCAATGCTACTTTAACTTCAAACATTTACATACGAAAGGTTTTCTGTTTGTAATCTACAATGCGTGTCACATAGTGGCTCTCAAACTCAAACTAGCGCCATCATCAGGTCAAAAACTTTCTCAACGTTTTCTGCTATTTACATTTAACTGATTTGCTTGAATGATGAAACAATGCCTTCACAAGTTTTGGGTCACATGACCATCCTGATAAGATGGGTGTATTCAAAGCCAACGAAGGCTAGAATGATGATGGTAAAGCTGTATCATGTTTCCATATTTGTCTATCGAAACACACTCTGAGCGGCTTTATGCTTATTTATTGCCTCCTGCTTCGAGAACAGAAACAGGTTTTCATCTTTGTATCTGTTCACACCTGGTTCACAATCATAAATAACAAGAGAATTTCATCATTCAACTGGGACATTCATTCCTTTTGTTCTGAAATAAAAGCTTGACTCGGTGCATTCACTTTAATACAGATGACGTTCTGAGTCGTATTTATTTTGGCAGTATTTGCGTCATCAGCAGAAGCATAACTAAGAAATGTTCCAAATGTCACTAAACATCTATCTTCAAACTAATCTTTTACCTTTACCTGTATTGAAGTATTCATATGCATTAGTTCTCTCAACATTAGTTTCCAGTGAAGTGCTGAGGCCTGGTAGTGGTAAAGGAGTTTCATAAGAGCTTTTTTTGCAGAAGCATCTCTTCACCCACTCATACACCTTATACACACTAACACTCAAGTGCACTCTTGTGAGCCCAATAATAGGTACACCAAAAAACCACCCGCTGCATCCAACCAACAACAACAAAAAAACACTTGATACCTTACACTGACCTAAATAGTTCTGACTTCTCACCACAGTTATCATTCTGACTCACGAGCTGCTAGTAAAGGCACAAAGAAGCTCACGTTCATTCTAATTTTAAAAAAGAGGCCTTCTACACATTTGCTTCAGTGCAAAAGCATCAAGAAAAAATATTTTTTTGTGATAAGTATTTCAAGTTGAATAATATTTAATAATATTTCTGTAATTAATGCTAGCAATGCTGCAATAAGTATGTTCGGCATATGAGATGTATACTTTTTAATGACTTTAAAATGAAAGAATATCCTGACTTTATCTATATTGACAGATTTTGTACATGTGTGAACTGATACAGAATTATGGACCATAGAAACATGATGGGTGTGAACCAAACAATGGAACAACAATACTCAGGAATTTTAGGGAGGGTATCTTGAGTATTGCAGGATTTCCAGTGGGATGTCTTGTGCAGCTGTTGTTTAAAACTCTCACAGACAGAACTTTGGGTTAAGGTTCTTTAAAGGCAGACACATTAACATCGCTGCTGTAGGACTGTGATAAACTCTGTAAATATTACCGGATTCATTTTCCATTTTCCATGTGAACTTGTCATTGGTTTAAAAGTTCATTTCATGCTCCAAACCTATATAAAAATATAGCCTAATGCTTATCAGTTGCGAGACCAAAATCTCTCCGGCGTCCTTCTGTACCATAATAATTATTTATATTAAATTATACACAATCAAGATAACAGAAACAGAAGTCGATCACATCACCATGACATAATGTAAATATCTTGCAATAAAGATATCTTGCAATAAGATGTTTATCAAACAAATCACACAAACATCTGCTATCCGTCCTAAACGTTTATTAATGCATCCCAAATCATAGTATGTTGAAATGAGTATTCCAAAGAGGATTTCAACTGTGACATGATTGGCTGTGTCCAAGTTGACAGGCTCTGCTCTGCCTCCCATAGTGTCATGAGTTTTACAGACACACAAGCAAATAAGCGGTCTATTTTGAGCTATTTGTTAGTGAAATAATTGATGTATTTTAGTCTTCCTTTAAGACATGACATACTTGCATGTTTCGGCTGAAGCAGTAGCAAAAAGTAAAAGATTCTTTCTAGATTTGTGTTAAATGTTTATTGGAGCAACACTGATACATGAAGCATGTTTTTCTGCTGAGCTCAGAGCTAAAATATGAAATACAGTGGAACATTTCCAGTATTATCTACACAAACATGTCCTTTCTGCCAAGTTGAGCAACTAACCGCGGACAACAGCTGGAGAAGTTGGATTAAAATGGGCGTCAAACATTCAGAATCTAATCTGTTTGAAAGAAAAAAATTCTAGCCATTTAATACTTGAAGAAAGTTATTCATTCACTTCACCATTTATTTACAAAAATCATTTCAATGTCACTTTAAAATAAAATAAAAAATAATAATACAATTGTCAATAATAATAATACAAAAGTAAATTCATGGTTCTCTGATGTCAAGCGTGCAAAAAAAAAAAACTAAACATTTTTATGATTTAATTAATAGCTTTTCATTAAACTCAGTCTGGGAAACTTTGACATATGTAATTTTTAATGCACTTCATGTTGTTGATAACAAAAATAGAATATAATTTCTCTTTGTATTTTATATCAATATGGTACAAGATTATCCTTCTCAAATCAATGTCAAAGTTTAAAAGTAATCTAAAAGTAATAAAAAAAATTAGTCAGATTATATTACCTTAAATGTCTAAATTAATGGATTACATTACAAAAATTTGCATTCAATAACGACTACAATTTGTTAGTAATCTACCTAGCACTGCACTCGGAGAACCACTGGAGGCTGATCGCACAGAACTTGTGTTCTGTGAAGGTTTTTAATTATTTTTCTATGTAAATATGCACTAGATGTACGTCTCTAATGACTGAAGACATTTGTCAGAGGGCCATTAGAGAAATAATTGGTATATGGTTTTAAATCGGTCTGTATCCCCCTCGGGTGGTGTTTGTTTAATATAAACTCAATTTAAAGATATATGCTGAGAATTTCAAACATAGAGTTTAAACAAAGTGAAATTTAACCAATAAACCTCCAGGTACACCAGCGGTTCCAACATCACACTAGAGGAATCACAACCATCTCTAGGGTTTACAGAGAATGGTCAGAAAAAGAGAAAAAGTCCAGTGAGTGGCAGTTGTGAAAATGCCTTGTTGATGCCGGAGGTCACAGGAGAACGGCCAGACTGATTCAAGCTGATAAAAAGGGCAACTGTAACTCAAATAACCACTTGTTACAACGGAGGTCTGCAGAAGAGCATCTCTGAACACACAACACATGTAATATTGAAGCAGAAGAGCTACAGCAGCAGAACACACACCCGTGACACTCCTGTCAGCTGAGAACAGAAACTGAGGCTACAGTTCACACACAGGCTCATCAACACTGGACAATAGAAGATTGGAGAAATGTTGCCTGAGTCTTATCAATTTGTGCAAATCTTTTTCAGTAACACAATATATTTTGATACACAATAATAATCTTCACTGTATGTGTTGATAGTTCACAGCTGTCTCTGTTCTCCCAACATCCAGCAATGGTTTCTGTTAGAGATAAAAAAAAAAAAAGTTCATATCACAAATGAATCAGTACTCTTACTTTTAGATCTATCAGTACTTTTAGTAGATCTATAACTAAAACGCTGTTGAATAGGCTGTAACCGAGAAAAGGATTTAGAACTGCTTTAACAAAATATCCATGAGCCGAATGATGAGCAGTTTCGTTCACGGTTCTACATTCTTTCCGCGAATGCAGGCGAAATTCTGGGTCATAAGGCCGCAAAGGATCCATCTGTTGTTTCCTTCATTTTACGGGAAACAAAGGATGCATTTGGAGGAGCGTTCGAATTGTCATACAAAGTCATACAAAGTGCCTGCAGAGTGTGACAACGATTTGGGGCATCCTTCCTTCTTTATAGTTGTTCCTCCCCCAAGGTTGTTTCTCGAGGCTAAATGAATATGTCTTAACCATAACTAACATATTGTTTAGATTGTTTTATCATACTACCCTTGAGTGGAGAGCCTCTGTCTCGGTCATAAACTTGGTCAAATTCACAAGGACATGCACATATATCGACACTACATTAATCTTAATTAATTCATCATATTTCTAAGATTCTAAATATAATCAAATGCCAACATAAAGAACATATTAAATTTCTTCCACAGGACAATTGCCATTTTACTGCGGCTTTTGTAGGATGCGCGTCTGACTTGGGACGCAGCTAGAGGCTACAACAATAAATGATCAAGTGTTTACTGACCTGTGGCAGATGTCCCATCTGAAGACAGTAGATGATCTGTGTGTATTCAGACTCTGTGCTTGTCAGATCTACAAACACAAACATGTGTGGAAAAGTGTGAGGAGAGTTTGTGTTTTTAACATCAGTATCACACACTCATCCTGCTCTGATCAACAGTTATGAGTCAATTACGCAATATTTCCTTTGACATTAGAATGGGTTGTACTGCTATCTACTGGAATATGACGGAAGACAATGTACAACATTTGAAGTTTAAATGACTTAAAGAAAGTGTACCGTCTGTTTTCTTCTGTAGTTTTAAAAATTAACATTTTAACTTGTAAATGAATGTACAATTTTAATTGCATTTACTATTGACTATTTATCAATCGGTTTTAACATAAATTGCTGCATGTCTTTTGAACACTTTATTTTGACCCAGAAAGTTTCATACATTGAATGAATAAGGTAACACTTGCCCTCTTGTGTTGCTTGTTTGCAGTTTCTGCAGTGAAAGTATTTCATCAACACAACTACAGCGATGACCATCAATAAACCAGCTGATGTCAGCAGAATAAGATGTGCCGGCTGAATGACATCTGTAATAAAGAGAAAACAGTAATTCATAGTCTTCCAACGACTCAATCAAGACAGAACAATGTAGAAATCAATATAAACCATCATCATGACCTAAAGAAATGTGATGTGATGGTAACAGAAAAGACGAAATACAAAACAAACGTAAATCTGTTAATGTGACAATGTGAACATACGTGAGTTCAACTACTTGAAGACACTTGAGATCCCACTTTTAAACAAAATCTTTGAAGCTCATTAAGATAAAATAGCTCAACAGTTGTTTCCCTATTTACAATCATTAACATCCAGCAAAAACTACTGAACTACTCTGACGTACCTGCACATGTGTGACAGAGTTGACTGATGTCCAGATGTGTGGTCCGGTTTCTGACAGGATTGTTGATCACACAGCTGTATGTGTTGTTATCCTGATAGTCCACCTCCAGAGGTAGAGAGAGACTGATGCTGAGATCAGACACACTGATGCTGGACAATACACTGATTCCTTTATACCAGGAGAGAGTCACATGACTCACATTCACAGCTGAACACACCAGTAAACATCTGGACTCTGACGAACGTTCAGATGATGATGATGATGAACAGTTTGAAGAGTTACTGGTGATGACAGGAATCTGTAGAGGAGCTGGAAAACATGGAAATGGTTCACAAAATATAAACATCTGTATATCTCCGACCCTCAATCCCCCTACACCATCTTGACTTCTTGATCAACAATTAATTTTACTCACCATAGACAGTAACACTGAAACTTTTGTATGCGATATTTCTGCTGATGACGGTCAGTTTATAAAGTCCAGAGTCCGTGGTTCTGATGTTTCTGATGGTCAGAGATCCAGTTTGACTGTCTATCTGGAGTCTGTCTCCAAATGTCTCATTACTGTCATACATATCAATATTCTGTTTATAGATTCCAGGTAGTCGAATCTCTGAACTGCCATGTCTATAAGTCCACAGTATCTGATCATCTCTCTGTACTTGAACATCAGTGTTTAGAGTGACAGAATCTCCTTCAGTCACTGACACTGACTTCACTTCATCTGTACCAGCGCCATACACACCTGAAACACAAATAAACATTTTTTAAACTTGAATAAAAATGTGTTTATATTTTTAGAGACAATTACATTGCAAAAAACCTTCAGTTTCCACAGTTCACTAACTCAAACACAAAATTGTAATGTCCCATTATAAGAAACATGTTTGTTTATAATTGTAACACCATTTCTTCTGGAACTGAATTGCAGTCATTTGTTTACTCTTTCACATGGGATGTTTTCCAGATTTTGTTGAGGTCCAAGGCTGAACAACATAGCGTTAGTCTCATAGCATAATTGCATAATTGCAAAAACATTGAAATATAACTTATCGAGGCTAACGATATGTTAACATTTTTGTTTTGTAACATATAAACATTTTTGTTTTGACTTTTTGTTGGTTGGAATCTCAGTTTACCACTTTTTTCGCAATTCCTCCTCCACCCTAATATTGAAAATGCCTTTCAATGCATTCATTTTGTGAAAAGATATAAAATAGCGATTTTTGGGAGTGAGACCACATTTAATAAAAATGAAAACACTTACCACATGAGAACCAAATCCACAGACAAAAGAAAAATGATGTTTGAATCATATTCACAATTCCCTACATATCCGAGCCACCCAAAAAACTCCTCATGATTTAATTCGTTTGATTGATGAAATCCAACAGGCCACACTACGTTAAGACCATTTCTATCCGCTTTTCTCAAATCTATGAAAATCGAAGAAGCCTCTATCTTCAAGTAATCCTGTACGTCTAAAATATAATTTCCAAGAATAAAGTTATTAGTAGGGCCCCACTAAAATGTGTGAATTCGTTTTAGCTTCTGAAAGCGGAATGACACCAAAGCCTGTTACAATGAGGTTGGGCTCTGCTCTGGTACTTAAAGAATAGCCTACTGGCCTATTCGTGATTCATCCACCCATTCGTTTAAAATATATATATATGTTGAAAATGAAACACATAAAAAGAAATTACAGAACCTAAAAAGCTACTCCATGATTTCAGTTTCAGACTTCCAGATTTCATTATTGCCCATTATTGCCTGAGTTCAGTTCAGCTCTTTCATCTGCACAAACAGGATGAAGACTGTTATGAGGGTGTTATCGAGCAGATTTTTTGCACTTATGTTTACTTTGCTCTACTTGTGGTTTGTAGCTCTTCAACTCCTTCCTGTCATTTTCCTCTCAGAAAAAAAAAAAGTCCTTTCAGAGTACAGCTCTATATAACTAACAGCTCAATGTAAATATTTTTCCTGTGGACATCAGCCTCTAATCTAGACAGTTTTTATTATTTGCATATCAAACACATCACAAAGCTGCTGCTTAGCAAATAAATCATAAAGTCAGTTAACAGGTGTTTTAATCTGAAAAGACAAGGCAATGTTGGCATTATGACAAAGACATATGGGGCCCTATCTTGCACCCGGCGCAAATGACTTTGTACACTGACGCATGTCTCATTCATATTTTGCACCCGCGCAAAGTGGACTTTTCCCTCCACAGACACACGCCGGCAAACTAGAGAATGAACTTGCGCTCCCTAGGCGGGTCGGCGCAAAAAGGAGGCGTGTTCCGCCGCAAACAATCCCTAGTGCTATTTTGCAGTTCCAGAAAACAATTGCGCCACTGACCAGAAAAAAACTAGTCTAATAAAGGCCCATACACACCGGGACGAATATCAGCGCGCGTTATTCGGCAGCGTTTTTCAACGCGTTTTTAGTGTTCACACCCAAGCGATTTTCGCTGACGATGAGCTGATTGAACATGCAAATTCATTCCCAGACATTAGATGGCGCTTAATGTAAAACAGAAATACCCTCTGCAATACCACTCCATAACAGTTCTCTTTTATCAAGATTTTTGTAGTCGCTGTCGCGTTTGTCATATAGTTCTTTATGTTCGGACACCAACGAGAATAGCAGCTCTACATTCATCTTGCCTTGCATCTTCCTCGTCTATTTCTTCCCGGCAGTGTAGACGCTACTTGGCGTATATCTTCTTCGCCGCCGGTCGGCAAGACCGTTTTGTGTTTGAGCGCCCCCAAGTTGTGTTTTAATGTAACTTCAGAAGCTCCAGACACGTGAGCAAAAGCGGCAATTTCATTGGTCGGATAGTTTTTGACGCGGCGCGTCAAACAAAAAAAACGAACCCGAGGCGTTTTTAAAAAAATGACGCTTTTACGCGTGGTGTTTTACGCGTCGGTGTGAACACTCACATTGGCGCCCTTTGTTTAGTCACGAGGCGTTAAACGTCGGCGAATAACGCGCGCGAAATTCGTCCCGGTGTGAACAGGCCTTAAAGTCAGTGGCGCGTTGCGCGTACATTCAGATGCTATTTTAAGTGTGCATGCTTGGTCATAATACAGAGTGTGAACAACGTGCATACACTGTAGATGATTCTCTCATCTACACAGATGCATTGTCCTTTTTGCAAATGATACATTGTTATAAGGAAAAATATTAAAACACGAGGGAAATCATTGTTGTGTCCATGATGATGGGAAAAATAGGCATAAAGCTAAATTATTATATGCATGTCTAACCGAAGCTAATTTGGGTGGGTTTGTCCCATCCCCAATGTCACTTCTCTTTCTTTTACGGCCCTGACTAAAACATCGATCTCCTCGGCTGTGAACCGATTCTGAAGCGCGCCTGGTAAATGCGCCGTTATAATAGTATTGCGCCAATGGAAAAAGCGCACCTCGCTCATCATGCTCTTAAAGGGAATGTGATATGACGCTCTGATTGGTTTATTCCAAGTTACGCCCAAACCACACCTATGAATAATGAAGCTACTTCAGACCAACCCCTTTTAAACTTGCGTCGGGCGCAAGAGTCATTTATCCCGCCGGTAAAATAGCAACAGTGCCCAAGACCCGCCCACAAAGTTACTTGCGCTTCGCGCTTGATACTTGCGTTTCAGATCGTTAAAATAGGGCCCCATGGTGTTTAACATCTTATCACATCCTGCAGCACAAGAGGCCATTCAAATACAATGGGCCCTATTTTAACGATCTGAAACGCAAGTGTCAAAGCGCAAAGCGCAATTAACTTTGTGGGCGGATCCCGGCGGTGTTGCTATTTTCCCGGCGGGATAAATGCGTCTTGCGCCTGGCGCAAATCTAAAAGGGGTTGGTCTGAAGTAGCTTCATTGTTCATAGGTGTGGTTTGGGCGTAACGTGAAATAAACCAATCAGCGCGTCATCCAACATACCCTTTAAGAGCAGGTGCGCATGTTGCATGGCGGATTGTTATTATTACGGCGGATTTACCAGGCGCGCGCCAGGAGCGGTTCACAGCCGAGGAGACCGACGTTCTCGTCAGGGCAGTGAAAGACAGAGAAGTGACGTTGTATGGGGATGGGGAGATACTCCATCTCACTGTGCAATAGAAAAAAAAAATATGAGAAAGCTCAACTTAACTGGTAAGTTAAAGAGTACGGTTTTTAATGTACTTACATTATGGTAAAGGTGATTTTGCAGTCTTCAGATTTTTTTTTTTTTTCTGGTTCTTGACGGACAAATTTGTCAGATGTCCTTATATACATATGTGTCTTGCCACTATAGGTCTGATCCGTCATTACTACAATTAGCCTGAACAATTTGGGTAAATGTGTAAGCTAGATTTAGGCCTACATTTTTTGTTACATCTTGGACACCACAATGATTTCCCTCATGTGTTAATATTTTTCTTTGTTATAATGTATGATTTGCAAAAATAAAAACTGCTGCATCTGTGTTGATGAGAGAATCAAAGTGTATGCGCGTAGTGCACCCGCTACATTATGACCAAGCGCGCGCTTAAAATAGCATTATGAACAACGCGCAACGCGCCACTGACTTTAGACTAGTTTTTTTTTTTTTGGTCAGTGGCGCAATTGTTTTCTGGAACTGCAAAATAGCACCAGGGATTGTTTGCGCCGGAACACGCCTCCTTTTTTGCGCCGACCCGCCTAGGGAGCGCAAGTTCATTCTCTAGTTTACCGGCGTGCGTCTGTGGAGGGAAAAGTCCGCTTTGCGCGGGTGCAAAATACGAATGATACATGCGTCAGTGTACAAAGTCATTTGCGCCGGGTGCAAGATAGGGCCCCATATCTGAGATGTCAAATTAGTGTACAAAAGTTACATAAATGTATTGAATAGTTGATGTCATTTCACTTTTATAGCCAGTAGTTCACACTATCAAGAGATTTTCTGACACTTTGGGTTTTGGTTGGCCGCTACTTCCTGGACAGCAATCTAGTTAAAATGAAAAGAAGTGTGTGTGGTGAATGTTTGCGCATGTGGGAATTATGGAGAGCACTATTCCTGTGTCTAACATTCTTTTAGGAAATTCAAATGACACATTAAAAAGGATGTTCTTTTGAATACCATCCATAATGTTCTTAGTCTGCAAATTCTGATTTACAAAAGCATCTGCGCACATGCATGTTGTATTGTAGGAAATGTAATACAAATATTCAGAGTTTGTTCATTGTATTCAGTCTAAACATAGTCGACTCATTGTTCTCACTGTAGGTAACATAAGTTCAAGGTCAGCCATAATCCTCAATGCAGCCTTTCATGACTTACACGACTTTCAAGTTCATGTTAGAGTTTACTTCAACTATTTTCTCACTTCTAGCTTCTTCCGCTTCTTTTAATTCTCAGCTCAGTTCTTTGCATTTTCCGTAACATGTGAGTATGTTTGTTCTGTTCAAGTCTATAGCCAGTAATTTTTACAGTATCTATGTGGTTTCTGGTAAATGTTCATCTGAATAACTTGTTCTGTTTTAATCTATGCATTTGATGAATTATGTTGTTTTAACGTAATGCAACACATTTATTTCTTTAAGTTGCAGGCCGTGAGTTCGTCTGCAGCCCTTCACCCACATGCAGTGTTTCCACAGCACATCTGCACACCTGCTTCTCATATCTCCAGTAATAGACACCCGTGCCACATCTGACCGAACACCACAGCGCACCTCATTCTGAGCGGGACAGCTAATGTGTCAGTGCATGAAGCTTCTCGCATTCGATCTGTGCGTTAAACAAATACTGGCGCAAGACTGCAAAATAGAAATAAGTTCCGAAATAAGATTTTTGCTAAATGTACGATTTAACAAAAATCATACAAATTCAGACGAGTGAGGTTGTATGAATTGTTACGAATTGCCGAGAGATCGTGCTGGTGTACAGTTGGGTCAGGAATGAAGCGAAGAGAGAATCCAATGCAAGTACTGATTTAATGGAACAAACAAGAAATTCAGGGTAAACAACGGAACTCGGAACAGCAAACAACTACAATGACCGACAAACCACAACTGAAGCACAGAGGTATAAATACACAAAGAGACAAGCTAAACAAGATAACAAGGGGGCGTGGTAAATACGAGACACCTGGGGAGACTAATAAACAAGACAAGGAACACCTGTGGACAATGAGTAAAAAATTAACCAAAATGACAAGACACATGGCAGGGTAACATGACAAACAGGGAATCACGTGACAGACAAGACAAAACCCACATCGTGACAGCTGGTTATTCTTCTAAACTTTATTTTACTATGAATCTCTAAACGTGGGATTGCAGCTTTTCTAACATTGTTTGGTTCAACACCAATGTTTTGAACCCTTGTAAGAACTAGACTAGTTTCTTCAGGAAGTGCAAAATAATAGTACAACAATTTATGTATAAAACCTATAAACTTAATAAAGCCTAAACCTTGTCGTCAGGCTTTCTGTCGTAACTCCATTGTTGATTCGAATAGAATTCGACTCTTTCTGCACGCACCACAACAGCCTTTAAAAAATGTTGGTTGAAATAAAATGCTGCATGGAGTCAACTAATCAAAATGCAACATGAACTCATCCCATCAGCATGTTCAGCGCCCAAATCCCACCCCTGAAACTTTCTGAAAAAGTACTACTTCGCGAGCAGGTTCTTTCTGAGGGGGACATTTTTACTCTGAAATTTCATTTAGACCCTTCCTGCGGTGGAAACACACAAATACCACCCCAAAGTACCTAGATCCTGGGGAAAGTTCCTGCGGTGGAAACGTGGCTATAGTGATGTTCCTTGCCATGATTCACTGAGCATTTCAATCAGATTTAAACTGTCATATAAACCAATTCACACTGCATCAACAGATGCCAACCAATGCAGACAGTCAACAGTTTACAGTATGTCTCAGTATCTTCTCAGAAATTCCAACACCCTACAAACGCTGATTCAACATATTCAATTGGCGATAACACGTCATGTTACATTAGGTAACATCAGGATATTATAATTCAATTCAATTCAATTAAAATTTATTTGTATAGCGCTTTTCACAATACACATTGTTTCAAAGCAGCTTTACAGAAAGTGCATTAAAAATGTACATAGAAAATACAGTTAGTTCATCATGTATTAATTTAGGGCATAACATATCGCCGGCGTTGAGTCGTCTCTTCACAGACGTTGAGTCGTCTCTTCACAGACGTTTAGTCGTCTCTTCACAGACGTTTAGTCGTCTCATCACAGGTGTTGGATCATCCGAAGTTTCTGTGAGAGGCTGGATACAAACTGGAGCTGACGAACGCTATTTACCTCGGGACTTACGTCCCGAGATAACAGCAGAAAGGCCAACGCGTTCTCACCCCAAGGCGTCATTTAATTGAGACTTTGACCATGCTTCAATAATTGACGCTAAAGGGTACCTTTAGCGTCAGTTGGATGACGCTTCTGTTATGGGTAGGTTTAGGTATGGGTAGGTAGGCGCGTCTCATATTGACGCTAAAGGGTTCCGTGTGCGTCTAATTTAGACGCATGGTCAAAAGCGTCACTTAGATGACGCTCGAGGATGAGCGTCATCTAACTGACGCTAAAGGCACCCTTTAGCGTCAGTTATTGAAGCATGGTCAAAAAATGACGCCTTGGGGTGAGAATGGGCTGGAAAGGCAGATGAGAAATAATTAGCATAGCTGATGTTCATAATATTAATGCATTCGATCTGATTCGGCAGTAGTATAAAAGGTAAGCATTATGTGAATGCTTGGTTAAAGAGATGCGTCTTTAATCTGGTTTTAAACTGGGACAGCGAGTCTGAGCCTCGAACAATATCAGGAAGGCTATTCCAGAGTTTAGGAGCTAAATGTGAGAACGCCCTCCCTCCTTTAGTGGACTTAGATATCCTAGGAATGACCAGAAGCCTCGAATTTAGTGATCTTAAAGAGCGTGACGGATTGTAGGGCGATAGAAGTAAACCATTTAGGGCTTTATAGGTCAGAAGCAATACCTTGTAATTGATACGGAACTAAATAGGTAACCAATGTAGAGATGATAAAATTGGTGGTCAGTCAGTCAGTCATGTTTATTTATAAAGCACATTTAAAAACAACAGCTGTTGGCCAAAGTGCTGTACAATGTAAAAAGGTATCCATAAGACATAAAACAACAAATAAACAATACACAGAACATAAAACAATGCAGTACCACTACAGCCGCTTATGACCGTAAGCAGCAATAAATAAATGAGTTTTAAGCAATGATTTAAAATCAGTGTATGTAGGTGCAGACTTTATATGTAATGGCAAATTGTTCCAAAGCTGTGGGGCGGCCACTGAAAAGGCCCTATCTCCTTTTAATTTTAAACGAGTCCTCGGAACAATCAACTGTAGACTACTGGATGACCTGAGATTTCTAACAGCATTATGATGAGTTGAAAGGAGATCCGAGATGTATAGAGGACCTAGTCCATGCAATCCCTTATAAACAAACAACAGCACCTTAAACTCAATACGCTGTTTGACTGGGAGCCAATGAAGAGAGAACAATACTGGTGAAATATGCTCTCGTTTCCTTGATCCTGTTAACAGTCTTGCAGCAGCATTTTGGACAAGTTGAAGACGTGACAGTGAAGACTGTGAAACACCCAAGTATAGTGCATTACAGTAGTCTAACCTTGATGAAATAAAAGCATGTATCACAGATTCCATGTCTCTGGGTGTTAAAATTGCCTTAATTTTTGCAATATTCTTTAACTGATAAAAACAACTTCTGACCACACCATTTATCTGTTTATCAAAAGTCAAAGTTGAATCAAAAATAACACCCAGATTGCGAACGTGTGTATGGATATTGGCAGTTAAAGGTCCCAAATTACTGGCGACCAACTCTGTAAACTTAGATGAGCCAAAAATTAAAACTTCCGTCTTGGAATCATTTAACTGAAGGAAGTTGGCGGACATCAATCCACCGGAAGTAACTGGTGTTATATGATCATATTTTCTTGATCTAGTAAGAACTCTAGCGGCTGCATTTTGGACTAACTGTAGCTTGTTTATTGAAGATGCAGGACAACCAGCTAATAAAGCATTACAGTAATCTAGTCTCGAGGTCATGAATGCATGAACTAACTTTTCTGCATCAGAAACGGATAGCATGTTACGTAGCTTAGCAATGTTTCTAAGGTGGAAAAAGACTGTTCTTGTAACATATGAAATATGATTTTCGAAAGTCAAGTTGCGGTCAAGTATGACACCCAGGTCTTTTACTGTAGTGGATAAATAACAGGGCATCCTTCTAAATTAAAGTTGTATTGTAAGGGATTTTGTGGGTAGTTTTTTGGACCAATAAGTAATACCTCTGTTTTATCTGAATTTAATAGCAGGAAATTACACGTCATCCAGTATTTTATATCTTTAAGACATTCTGTCAAGTTAGATAAGTTAGTGTTTTCATCTGGCCGTGATGAAATATATAATTGAGTGTCATCAGCATAACAGTGAAAATTAATTCCATGTTTTCTTATAATATTACCAAGTGGCAGCATATATATTGAGAATAGTAGAGGGCCTAACACAGATCCTTGCGGTACTCCATAGTTTACTGACGTTATCTTTGATTTTTCCCCATTTAAACAGACAAAGTGGTAACGGTCTGATAAGTACGATCTAAACTAGCTTAATGCCTGTCCCTGAACACCAGTGTAGTTTTGTAGTCGATCCAGGAGTATTTTATGATCTATAGTATCAAATGCAGCGCTTCGATCGAGTAGAACTAGTATTGAGATGCAGCCTTGGTCAGAAGCTAAAAGTAAATCATTTGTAATTTTAACTAGCGCAGTTTCTGTGCTATGATACGGTCTGAATCCTGACTGAATTTTTTCATAGATATCATTTTCTTGCAAGAAAGAGCACAATTGAGCGTACACAACTTTTTCTAGTATTTTAGACATAAATGGAAGATTTGAAATGGGTCTGTAATTTGCTAGGTTATTTGGATCTAATTGTGGTTTCTTAATAAGAGGTTTTATTACTGCCAGCTTGAATATTCTTGGAACGTGACCTAAAAATAAAGATGAATTAATAATATTGAGAAGAGGCTCTTCCACTACAGGTAACACTTCTTTAAGCAGTTTAGTGGGTATTGGATCTAATAAACAAGTTGTTGGTTTAGATGCAATAATAAGTTTATTTAGCTCTTCCTGTCGTATAGTTGTAAAGCGGTATATACACTGCATAAATAGAGTAGAATGGTGGCATGCTATTACAAACAGTGATAATGTATGACCTATAGACCACCCATAAACCGAAACAGCCTTGTTCTTATCAGTTTACATCTAGAGGGTTTTTTCTTTTGAAACCTTGGGTTCTGGTTGGCCACCATTTCCTTCAGAGCTAAGACACAACATCTGTAAACTTTCTCACAATAGCACAAAAACAAGCACCAAACCCAACAAAGTGTCTGTTGCTGTTGGTCGGCGTCTGTGCAGTGTGAATTGACCTTAAGACATCTGTTTTAAACATGAAATAAGTGTTGTAGACTTTCATTGCTATGGCCAATGAGCTTTCAGGGGTGGCCCTGGCCAATCGCCACTGCTTAGACCACCGAGAAACCGAAACAGCCTCGTTCTTATCAGTTTACATCTAGAGGGTTTTTTTCTTTCGAAACCTTGGGTTCTTGTAGTAGGCCACAATTTTCTTGAAAGCTAAGACACAACATTTGTGTTTGCGAACACTTTCTCACAATGAACACATTCAATCAGCAAAACAAGCGAGTAAGGTAAGGTTTACATGCACAGCTCTTACTTTTATGTTCTATAAAAGCTTGACTCGGTTTATTCCCTTGCATTGAGAATCTGGGCCTTGTTCATTTTGGCAGGATTTGTGACATCAACACAAGCATAACTGAGAAATGTTCTATAGTAAACATCACAAAAAAATTTTTTTCAACCTTTCACCTTCACCTGTATTGAAGTATGCAAAAGCATTCTGGTTCCCACAACGTTCTGACAACATTAGTTTCCAGTGAAGAGCTGAGGCCTGGTAAGGGAGTTTCACAAGAGATTTTTTTGCAGAAGCATCTCTTCACCCACTCATACACCTTATACACACTAACACTCAAGTGCACTCTTGTGTGCCCAATAAAAGGTACACCAAACCGACAACAACAAAAAACAATTGATACCTTACACTGACTCACTTCTGAAATTTTTTCTTCATTCTGACTCACAGAGCTGCTAGTAAAGGCACAAAGAAGCAAGAATAAACTGTATCCTCCATGATTCCTGTTCTTTCCGACAATGAAGCACTAGTAATCACGACTTCAGAAGTGGAAAGTAGGACATTTTTTATAGCCGTCACGGCAGCATAATGTCACCATTTTGTGCATTTTCCTTTCTCCCAATAATATTAGTGCACTATCTTAGTAGGTGTATACAATCTTTGGATGAATCCCCATTTGTGTACTTGTGCACTATTCTATTACATTTTGTAGTACAAACAGTGCAGTAGTGTGTTCAAGCTAAAGATTCCAAAAAAAGAACATGTGCCCTTCAAATATCTGGATGATGCAGAAAAAAAAAGTTCATTTGTGTGGAAAGTTAGACATGAACTCACCAGGGGAAGGGCTATCAGATTGACACTGGAAGTCTAAATAAAAAAAAAACATACAAGATCCATACACTAGACAGCTGAATAGTACAAGTAGATATGTACTATATGTTAATTGGGACAACTATTGTCAATAATTTGAACATCAACCAGTTCAATTGGTTGGAACTGCTGTTGTCATCTGTGCTCTGGCTCCCTCTAGTGTCACTGACATGAACTCACTCCATTATACAATTAACTGAGTTTACACACACTTTTGAGTTATGTAGTAATCAAATAATTAATGAATATTAGTCCATGATCACATCTTCCTTTAGATTTAGAACATGACAAACTTTACCTGTCTTGGCAGATGTCAAGTAAAAAAAGTAAAAGATTCTTTATAGGGTTAAAACATTTTTTTATTGAAGCAGTACTGATTAAAAAACATTGTTAGCACATGAAGTGTTCAGTGCAGCTTCAGATAACACTACATTATGAACAAATACAAAAGGGTTTTGTTAAAGGTGCCATATGTTACTACTGTACCTGTGACTTAAATGAAATTAATAGTTTGTAACGGTCAGTAGGGAACACATAACATAAAACCTCATACAGAAATGTAATATGTCAATATATGTAAATTACATAATAATGTCAGTGACCATGTATGTCTGCTGCCTATATGAGAATTAATGCAAAATTCATATATATAAAACACATAGACAAATGTGAAACATACATTTCAAAATATAGCAAAAATGGCCGTTTTCATGTAAGTGCCATATATTTTCCCGTATATGCACATAAATGTTAAATATATGTAAGACGCATATATGTATACATATTTGTACATATATGTATACATATATGTCACATATTTATACTTAATGTTGTCCATATATGCGAGAAACCAATACTATACTGTAATATATACAGATATATGGTATCATATATGGATGAACTCAAATATTTTCTTCACATGTTTGGACACATAAATGTTCATATATGTTGCAGGCATATATTGTGTTCTCAGATAAGTCAAATATATGTATAGATATATGTCATGCTATTTAAAATATAAGTACATATATGGCCATATATTACATTTTTGTATGGGAGAATAAGTGCACTTTTTCTTGATGAGGTTTTCTATAAAAAAAGCACTGTGGTACACAACTTTTTTTTCTGCTGAGCTCAAAGCAAGCATCTTAAATAAGGATGTAAAGACTCCTGCATTGAGCTCAGCTTACACAAACATGTCCAGTCTGACAAGCTGAACAACTAAAAATAACCGTAGAGAAATAACAGAAGGGTTCCATAAAATGAACAAAAGACACAAACTATCCGTTAGCATCATCATTCATATCAATGGCAGTTTCTCAGCTGGAACAGGATTCAGAAGAGCAGAACCCGGATGTTGTCTTGGCAGTGGTGACAGACTAAAACATCTTGGCCAGGTTGTGTAGATAAATTCAAACTTCACACAAATCTTATAAAAAAATGTAGCTGGTGCTTAGAAATGTTGGTCTTAACATTAAAGGCAGAGTAAACGCATAATACATGAAAGATTTGGTCCAATTTTTAAAAGTGCTGAAAGCAGAAGACACATTTAAGGTTTTTGTTAAGGCTGATGTGAAGTGCTACAGCAATTGAGAGTAATATGAGTGTGTAAGTGCTTTTACAAAATACAGCATGTATTCTGCTCACAGTTAAAATCTCAAATAAGATTCTGGTAATGGAGTTGAGCTTGTATGAACATGTCTTGTTAAACATCTAACCTCAGAACAAGTTAGAGCAGGATGGAATGTCATTGTAGGATTCAAACGGGTGACAAACACTGAGCTGTGATTATTCACTAATCATTTTGAATGGCATTCGACCAATCAGAATCAAGAATTCCATTCTTCTATAACATGTGCAAGGTAGAGAAAATCCTGATACTGAAATACTGATAAAAAACTGATGACACTAAAGCTCAGGATTTTATATAAGTCTGAACAACTGTTCATAACCGCAAATCTATCCTTATGGTCTCTAAAGATGCATTTGAGTGCACAATGACTTTCTCTAAAATTAATTACTTGAAAATGACATGGCAGTGTTATTTTAGTGGCAGAAAATACTGTTTCAAGTAAGATACATACAGAAACATGGACATAGTGAAAGTCACGTAACATTAACACTCGAGTATATGATGTGGTCTTCTCCATCAGCTTTCTGAAAGAAAACAAAATATAGGAATTAAAATGTGTAAAACAAAAAATTAAACACTTATTAAATTATAAAAAAAAGTGTGTGTGTGATATACAGTGTATACACACGTCACACAAACACTTTTTTAAAATAATTTATTAAGTGTTTAATAATGTTTATAAGTTTATAGTTATCATTAACAGACTGTTGGTGTGTGTCTGATATATGTACATATTTAAACACTAGCAGTCTGTTAATGTTCAAGTAATCCTTTATAAAACACGGTGGCCGAGAGAGCTCAACGATCTGCAACTGAAGCAAAAACACATGCAAGTAGAAAAAACATCACATTAAGAAAACTTGTCATCAGTCTGACAACACATGTGCAGCAAATGCTCACAACACAACAAAATACAGAAACACGTTGAAAATGCGCTTTTGTATTCGGTTGCATTATGAGTGTTTCTGTGTTGCGTTGTGTGAGTATTTGCAGCACATACATTTTGTGTTTTCTTCAGTTGCAGCGCATTAAGATCTCTCGGCCACTGTAATAAACTATAAATCCAACTTGGCCTCAAGGACAACGGCTGAATAAAAAACAACAAGCACTACAAGCACAGGACATGATAGCGGCAAAACATGATATTTTACTAGACTGTCAAACAGACTTACAAGACTTACTAATATTTTCTGCCATAACGGGGTGCCTTCAGTATTGCTTTTGCTATTTAAATGACTTTTTGGGGGGAATTTTTGGCTAATTAACAACATTATTATACATTTTTTTTGTTCAATGTTAATCACTGGTGGAGCTGCAAAAATTTCAACTGGTGGTTCCTAATCCTTTAATCTCGCTACTGTAAACTGAAAACCTCCACCCTCCCTAAACCTACTGAGCATCAGAAATGAGAGAACATGTTTGTATGTTGAATTTCAAGCTTCTAAAGTTGTCTGATGCCTTGGGGACGCTACTGTGCAAATTTGAAACCTAAGCATGAAAAGTGCAGGCAAAAACAGACATTACGCAAAATGGAGCGCTTTAAAATGCTTGAAAACAGCTTGCTTGTCTTAGGCCACATTTTGCATTGATAAAGTACGAACGCTAACATCAGCACAGGACGACACAGCGACTGCTTTGACACACAAGCACAAACAGCTCTTTTCTTAGCGCCTGTGGTAAAAGCTGAGGTTTCTGCACACAGTCATACAGTGTCTTACCGTACTGTGAACACAGCGTGCATGAAATGTTGTTTCGGCATAAAGTACCTCTTCCTCACAAGACTGGACTGTTTTAATGATAATAATAATAATCACATTTTCAAACTACAAAATAAGTCTGAAATAGTGTTTTAAAAACAGACATTGTGGCACATCTTAATTTCACTGAATGAAACCCTGAATGTTCATATCTTTGATGAAAAAAGTAATACTTGCCCTCTTGTGCTGCTTGTTTACTCTTCCTTCTGAGAAAGATTATTGCCGCCACAACTACAGCCAGTAGAAACACTAAACTAATCCATATTCCCACCCAGGGTGACGGCTGCATGAGTTCTGTAATGAACAAAGTAATAATTATGAACATCCTGCAATGTTTGCATCTCACTTAATACGTCTCTGTTGAAAATCTGTTTTAAAGGGCACCTATTATGGCATTTAAAATGTTCCTAATATTGTTTCGGGAGTCCCCAACAACAGTTTTACAAGCATGTAATGACAAAAAACACTTTTGTTGTTTTATGATATGCATTTATTTTTACCTGATTTGCTCAGTGACTCCCATATGAATCGTTCAACGACTCATTTTTCCAAACCCCGTCTTTGCGTGACGCTAATCTGCGGTGATTGGTCAGATGACCCAGTCAGTTTTAACACGGAGTCAACAACCAGTCAGTTGGTTAACACGGAGTACAGTGTACAATGCTTTTATCAATTACATTGTGTTATAATAATGATTATAGTGCACCGCTTTGTAGTAATTTAAGTTGAGTTATGTTAGCGACCACAGCCCAAAGTTCAGTGGTAAAAGCACATTCAGTCTTTGTTTGCGTTAGCCCAACGCATAAACATATTTATAATGCAGCACTACGAGGTATTGCTCTATTCTTTATAACAACTCCAATACCAACGACAAACACTTCACATATTTCAATACAATTGACATTGAAGACTATAGAAGCTGCGCTGTGCGTACACAACACACAAAATAATTATTGAGCATGCTACATAAAACATAAAAGCAACCATTATTAATATTAATAATACTTACAGGTTGTGATTCGAAGGAGGAAGCTGATCCAAATAAACTTGGTACTGAACCTTCCTTCAATATCAGCCGGCTCGCGAATCCATAACGTTATTTGATAGCATTTATGTTTGTGAAGCAATCATCTTCAAAATGACGCGAACAAAGCACAAGGTCTGGACTAACATATACTTCTGTGGTATAGTTGTATATATGAACTGTAGCCACTTAGTCTTCAAATGCTCCTCCCTGGGCAGGTGAAAAAAGTTCGCTTTTGCGTCGCACTTCAGAACACAGCGTCTCGTCGACATGTTTTCAAGGTTTCCCTGGCGTCTACGAGCGCAATAAGAGGGCGTATCTTATTCAAATAATTTGTCAAGTTGACGTCATCTAGACAGAGAAAAAGCATCGTTCGTCTATCGATTCATATCAGCGACTCAGAGTCGACTCTTACTTTTGAGAGACAATAACTTTGTATACGGTGAACTTTCATATTTAAAACGTTGCAGCATGTTTTCGTTCACTTAGATCTATGTTACACACTACATGAAAGGTAATTTTCAAAATTCCATAATAGGTGCCCTTTAAACTAAATCTAAAATCACTAATTCAATTATCAATAATATCAGCACTTCAGTACCTGCACATGTGTGACAGAGTTGAGTGATCGCCAGATGTGTGGTCTGGTTTCTGACAGGATTGTTGATCACACATCTGTATGTGTTTTTATCCTGATAGTCCACATCCAGAGGTAGAGAGAGACGGATGCTGAGATCAGACACACTGATGCTGGACAATACACTGATTCCTTTATACCAGGAGAGAGTCACATGACTCACATTCAACACTGAACACACCAGTGAACACCTGGACACTGATGAACGTTCAGATGATGATGATGATGAACAGTTTGAAGAGTTACTGGTGATGACAGGAATCTGTAGAGGAGCTGCAAAACATGGAAATTGTTCAGGTCAGGAGCAGCATGTTCATTTAATAATCATCCCAGCAATCACAAAACATAAACAGCTGTAAATAAATCTTGATTTCTTGATCAACACTTAATATTACTCACCATAGACAGTAACACTGAAACTTTTGTATGCAATATTTCTGCTGAAGATGCCCAGTTTATAAAGTCCAGAGTCCGTGGTTCTGATGTTTCTGATGGTCAGAGATCCAGTTTGACTGTCTATCTGGAGTCTGTCTCCAAATGTCTCATTACTGTCATACATATTAATGTTCTGTTTATAGATTTCAGGTAGTCGAATCTCTGAACTGCCATGTCTATAAGTCCACAGTATCTGATCATCTCTCTGTACTTTAACATCAGTGTTTAGAGTGACAGAATCTCCTTCAGTCACTGACACTGACTTCACTTCATCTGTACCAGCGCCATACACACCTGAAACACAAATAAACACTTTAAAACATTTTTTTATTTTTTACATTTTTAGAGAAAATGACATAACAAAAACCTACCGTTTCCACAGTTCACTAACTCAACACACGCCCATAATAATATACCATTATAAAAAACATGTTTGTTTATAATTTGAACACCATTTCTTCTGGAACTGAACTGCAGGCAGCTGTTTACTCTTTCACAGAGGATGTTTTCCAGATGTTGTTGAGCTCAAAGACTGAACAACATATTTAAACACTTGGTAGACTTGGAAGACTTGGTAGTAAGCTCACATTTTACCACTTATTTCGCAATTCCTCCTCCAGCCTTAGCATAGCCTACTAATATTGAAAATGCTGCAATACAATGCATTCATTGTGTGAAAATTTATCAAATAGCTACTTTTGTGAGTGAATCACATTTAATAAAAATGTATTGAAAAACTTACCACATGAGAACCAAATCCACAGACAGAAGAAAAATGATTTATGAATCATATTCACAATTCCCTACATATCCGAGCCACCCAAAAAACTCCTCGTTCATGACTTAGAGCACGTTTGTTTGATTGATGAAATCCAACAAAGCGATCCGCTTTTCTCAAATCTATGAAAATCGAAGTATCCTACGTTTAAAAGATAATTTCGAATAATTAAGTTATTAGTAGTCTAGGTAGCCTACTACTAAAATCTGTGCATTCAGTATCGTTTTCGCTTCTGATACAAAAGCCCGTTACAAAACATGAGGGTGCGGGCTCCGGCTGGTAATTAAAAATGAGCCTACAGGTCTATTCGTGATTCATCCACCCGACCGGTTTAAAAAAACAAAACAACATTATTTTTGGCGGAAAATAAAAACATAAAGAGAAATGCAAAACCCCAAAACGCTACGATTTCAGTTTCAGACTTCCAGACTTCATCACTTCCAGGCTTCGTGGACTCTGGAAAACATCGCCCCGCCTTTAAGGTCGTCTCAGTATTGCCTGATCTTCAGTTTATTTCTTGATTCGTCTTTACAGTAACTATAGTCAATCAGCTCTTTCATCGACACAAACAGGATAAAGACTGTGCGTTGGGACTGTTATGAGGGTGTTATAGTGCAGATTTTTTTGCATGATTATGTCTACTTTGCTCTACTTGTGGTTTGTTTCTCTTCTCTGCTCTTCAACTCCTTCCTGTCATTTTCCTCTCAGAAAAAAAAATCCTTTCAGACTACAGCTCTATATATCTAACAGCTGAATGTAAATATTTTTTCCAGCAGACATCAGTCTCTAATCTACCAAATATGACCGCTTATTGCACATCCTACAGCACAAGAGGCCATTAAAATACAATATCTGAGATGTCAAATCAGTGTAAAGTTAGGCTACATAAACGTATATCGAATAGTTGATGTCATTTCACTTTTATAGCCACTAGTTCACTCTATCAAGAGATTTTCTGACACGACTTTGGGTTTTGGTTCGCCACTACTTCCTGTACAGCATTCTAGCTAAGTTGAAAAGGAGTATGTGTGGAACATTACCATCCATAATGTTCATAGTCTGCCAATTCTTATTTACAAAAGCATCTGCACTCATGTATGTTGTATTGTAATGTAATACAAAGAGTTTGTTCATTGTATTCAGTCTAAACTCAGTCGACTCATTGTTCTCACTGTAGGTAACATAAGGTCAAGGTCAGCCATAATCCTCAATGCAGCCTTTCATGACTTACACGACTTTCAAGTTCATGTTAGAGTTTCCTTCAGCTATTTTCTCACTTCTAGCTTCTTCCGCTTCTTTTAATTCTCAGCTCAGTTCTTTGCATTTTCCGTAACGTGCGAGGATGTTTGTTCTGTTCAAGTCTATAGCCAGTCATTTTTATAGTATCTATGTGGTTTCTGGTAAAAGTTCATCTGAATAACTTGTTCTGTTTTAATGTATACATTTGATGAATTATGTTGTTTTAACGTAATGCAACACATTTATTTCTTTAAGTTGCAGGCCGTGAGTTCGTCTGCAGCCCTTCACCCACATGCAGTGTTTCCACAGCACATCTGCACACCTGCTTCTCATATCTCCAGTAATAGACACCCGTGCCACATCTGACCGAACACCACAGCGCACCTCATTCTGAGCGGGACAGGTAATGTGTCAGTGCATGAAGCTTCTCGCATTCGATCTGTGCGTTAAACAAATACTGGCACAAGACTGCAAAATAGAAATAAGTTCCGAAATAAGAAGCATTTTGTTTTAATATTTTACCATAAAAGACTAACACTGAGAATGTGCAACCATTCAATCATCTAGAAATCTAAAATAATACTTTTCATTTATATTTATTGATTTATACCATTTAGTTGGCTTATTTTCTGCAACACAAAAGCCTGTAATTCTTATAGTTGTGAATATTAAAGTGTTCAAATCATGAAAACACACTGTATACCTCAGTCAGGATTTTTTTCCTTTGTGTTTGTGCATGTTCTCTTAGGGCAGGGGTTCTCAACCTTTTTCAAGCTGGGCCCCCCCAAAGCTGGTTCATTGCAGTTGGGGCCCCAGTGCCGTGCCCTGTTAGTGTTTGTATCACTGATACAACCTTTAACTTTACTGACAGAACGCTTTATTGGCAGCTGGACCTTTAAGATCAGCCGCTGCTGAGAGACGCAGATCTCATCTCACACGAGTCACAACTCTTTATGTCCCTCATAAGACTGCTCTTATGTTATGAAGATACTCGACAAACGACATTTTGCCATAATTGTTCGTTCAAGCGCGAAAGAGAGCTGGATTCTGGCGCGCGGTCTGTGCATGCGCATTATACGGGCGCGCGCGTCTTTCTGTGAGTCACATTCAGGACATTCACAGGCAGCGCGAAAAATGTGTTCGTTTCAAATCGGTAAAATTAAATCTGTAAAATAGACGTAATGAGTGGCACATAACGTGAAGTAACATGGCATTTTATTTTGTTTTAAATTTAACTTGTCCAGTGGGACAACTAATTTTCTCTTCCACTTGTCCTACAAAAAAAAATCCACTTGTCGTTGTCCCGGACAAGCGGACAAGCCTTACGAGCCCTGCGTCCATCATAAAAATAAATGCGGATGGTTCGATTTTCTGCATTTTTGGCATCCGTAGCAAATATTTAGAGGGGTTTTGATAATTGAGATCGAGCCACCAAATGACGAATATGAAAAAACGAATACGACAGTTTCGGACTCAGTCAGGGTGCAAGGACCTAAACTTTTGAGGCTTGCGCAGCTTCTCGAGGAGAAATCAAACACATTTCTAAAGTGAGCGCAGCACACACAAAAAAAAAAAACTAAATTGACATACTGCAGTTAAATGTTGCAGTTAAATGAATACACTTCAGCAACATACATCACACGACCTGACGACCAAGAGAGCTGACAATTGACCATCACTTAATTTACCATCACCTCACGATTGAAAATGTGACACTGATTTCATATGACAGTTCAACAAACAAGTTAATAATATTAAGTCACTTACATTTTAGACGAAATAATGACTGTTTTGGTATATTTTAGCAGCGAAAATAGATCAGATGAATCCAAACAAAGATCACAGCATAGCGCATCTCACAGCAACACTCAATCGTGTTTTGAATGATTCAGTGTTTTGAACGAATCGGTTGAGTCAAAGATTCAATGACCCATTCACAAACATCTGTCTCATTCTTGATGAATTGGCCGTTTGAACGAATCGTTTGAATGAACAATTCAATGACTCTCTTAATAAAACCGCTTATCGCCTGCATTTGCGCTCACTATCGACAAACCAATCAAATTTGTTCAAAACTTTTTTTTTTAAATCATTCGAAACACATTTTAATCTTTATTCAGGAGTTATGTATATACAAAACTTTAACTTTTTATGACAGTAGTTTAGTGATAAAAAAAAAAGTGCACTTTTTTTTTCTTCAGTTTTTTCCCCCTCCCATCCTGTAGCCTACTCGCGCCCCCCCGGGAGAGTGTCGGCGCCCCCCCGGGGGGGCGCGCCCCACCGGTTGAGAACCACTGTCTTAGGGCATGAAAAACAAGATTTGATTTGAAAAAAAAATTCTAAGAGATTTTCAGATGTCCACTTGAGTGGACAGCATGCATTTATGGTTTAAACTGAAGAGATACTGTATTAAACATAATACAATAATCAAACAGATAAAGTATGTGTATTTAACAAACTAATCAATACAATTACATCAAATCATGTGAAAACTATAAAATATATTAAAAAAATATATAAATCCGACATATTGCAAAGGCAATTGACCTTCATACAAGTTGCACTTCGTGTATCTTTGATATCAGAACATGAGGACATTATTCCATCAGAAATTTCAACAGTCTGTCAAGGTACAACTGTGGAAACACTCAGATGCTCCCTCCAGTGTGTATGTCAATTTACCCTTATTAGCTGATAATTATGATTATATTAGAGATGGACACATTTCTAGCATAGCCCTCTTCTGAGAAAACCTAGCGATACGTTTTTTCAATCTCATCTGAAATGAGCAGTGTTGGAGCAGGCATAACGCATTCAGATTACTTGTTTGATGTTACAAGTAAAGTCATGTTAGAAGTAACATGCATTACATAATCAGATTTGTTTTAATGTTACGAGTAAAGTAATGTGTAACATGCATTACATAATCAGATTACTTTTTGATCTAACAATGCATTACAAGTAATATGCATTACGTAATCAGATTACTTTTTGTTGTTACAAATAAAGAAACGCATTACAAGTAACATGCATTACATAATCAGATTACTTTTTGATCTAACAAGTAATGCATTACAAGTAACATGCATTACGTAATCAGATTACTTTTTGATGTTACGAGTAAAGAAATGCATTACAAGCAACATTCATTAAGTAAACAGATATTTTTTTGATCTAAGAAGTAATGCATTACGTAATTAGATTACTTTTTTTGATGAAATGAGTAAAGTAATGCATTACAAGTCACAAATTATCTAATTACATAACTTTTTTAGACGTCAATGAAAATTACATTCTAAGAACACAATTTATTTACAGTCAAAAAAAAGTTACTGCAGATTAAGTATTTTCAAAAATAATATTCACAGTATAAGTATGAATTGTAGCTGAAATATAGCCATTGATGCATGAGGTCCACTATAGTGACAGATGATTAATCAGATTTTTCTCCCAATCTAAAATCAAAACTTGGACAATTTTACTGTCATATGACTCATTAGATATTGCTTGATGCTGCAATTTTTTTTTACCGACAAGAGTCTCCTAGGATAGAAGGAATGGGTGGATATTCCGGAGCAACTTGGCATGTCTGACTGACCATTGGCCATCTTGGTTTGGAGGGGGAAAAAATCTAAACACAACGGCTTACAACTTGGTTGCAATGCATAGGATGATGCACCAGTGTCCACTGAAGAGATTGATGTGCAACTTTGCCATCAAAACCCTTGCAAATTCAAGAAAATGCTTTTTAAATAGCGGCTGTCCACTGTAGTGACCACTATGCGTGTTAATACATGAAATCAACATTTGTCATCAACTATTTCTTTATAGTAACGTACATTCATTTTTAGGGTCTAAATGTGATCGATTTGTAGATTTTTATATTTTATTCTAAAACAAATGAAAGATTTGGTCACTTCTGTGACTTACTGATGCTCTTTATCTATACTAATGATCTTTAATGGTGTCACTGATATATATTTACATGAATAACTTTATTGCTTCCTGTAAATAAACATTTAAAAAGCTTTTTACATTGATGTTTTTATCTTGAGAGTGAGTATTGATTGTGAGCCAAGGCCATATGACTTATTCCTAGTTCAGATTTAAAATGATAAACTCTTGATTTCTGTGTTTTTTATTGGTAGATATGACCTGTGACAGACTAACTGGGACGAGCCACTTCCTGTAAACACTCTCGAAAAGCACGTGACCAGTAAACGACAGCATGACCAATATACAAATCAACAAATCCATTACTTCTGCTTTTGAGGTTTATGATTCATGCATTAGATGTTCAATCTGGGATGTTGAATCCAGGCTTTCGTTAACCACAAGTATAGGTTTGCAGAACAAATGTCAGCTCACCGACTCTCAGGCAGCCGAGCGGAAACTGAGATCTGATGTTTTGTTCAGCGTCTCAGCAACAAGCCTGCAGTTTTACTGGTACAATGGGTCGTGACATCTGCGCTAGATTGTCTGCCGCACAAAGAGATGGTGTGATGCGGAGAGTGTTATTCCCCTAACATAAAACATCTGCTCTATATAAAGTGAAACCATAATAAAGCATTAAAGAACAATAGAACTTTTTGTGAAGGCCGGTGTTAACACTCAGAGGAGTTCACACAGAACGTGTGTCCTTATGGCCTATGCTGTGTAATAGATAAGTTTTGAAGCTCATGTGGATGCTGTGTAAGAAAGCCCAGCTTATGTTTTTTTTACTGAAGCTTTGTGGTTTTAATGTGGACAGTGCTTTTATAAAATTGTTTTATTTATTCAATCTGTCATTACTTTTTCATTTGTGTGCTGGTATGGGTCACTTAATCTAAAAAGATTGTTAAAGTGTGTGGTAAGATTGTTGGCAGCACTTTGAATGATTTGAATAATTTGTATAAATCTGGACTCTGAGGAAGGCCGAGTTCATTATGAGAGATTCCAGTCATTCCAGTCCCTTGCAGAAGTTTTTTAAGTGGCTTCCTTCTACTCGTACTCGTATCTTTTTTTGGACTAATAGATTTTAAAATTATTTTGTACCAGCTGCCATTGTTTTTTAAATTATTCTAGCTAAATTATTTATGGATGTCACTTTTCCGTTTTTTTCTTTCTTTTATGTGTATTGTGTTGTTGTGCTTGTTTTGATGATTTTGTGGTTTACTGCTGGTTGTGAAACCAATAAGGGATATTAAGTAAACCTTACCTTACCTATGTGGGGGTTTTAATGTTTTTTTAAGTAAATATGCACTAGATGTATGTCTTTGATCATTGCAAAAAAATCCACATAAGCCCTAGAAATAATTGGTATATGGTTTTAAATCTGTCTGTAGCCTCTGCTGGTGTTTGTACAAAGATGCTGGCTGAGAAAATTAATTCTAAAATGAAAATTTTAGAGAAAAGTACATGCCAAAACCAACAATTTCTGACAAATACACTGTAAAAAAACTTAACTCATTATTTTGTGTTATCTTTTTGCATGGTTTTTTTTTAGTTTAACTAACTTATTTCGATAAGTTGAGGACAAGAAAACTTAAAATTTCTTGTTGTCTGGACAATCTAGTTATCTCTACACAAAAAAATAAGTTGAAATAACTAAATTGCTAAAATATTTTTTACAGTGTATGCCTACTAATACGTGCCCATAATATTAGAAAATTTAAAATATTAAAAATATATGCCTAAGTTTAAAACAAACAGTTATTTTGATGGATAAAGTTGATCCTAGTCAAATGTGTTAAGTTACCGGTAGTATATTTATAATAAAAAAAATTCACAAAAACAACCCAGACAGCAACATATATTGGCCCAGATCCCACATGTACCAGAGGTGGGCCGGATCTGGGCCGACACTATGTTGCTGTCTGGGAAACGCTAGTCGATTTAGTTTGCATTACGATTAAAATATAGCGTAATATAGTGTTGATGTTTTTCAGTGAAAAATACAGAATCCAAAACACTACTCCTTGATTTCAGTTTCCAGATTTCGGTTACTTCACCCCCGCCCTCACTGGTCAGCTCTTTCATAGACAAAACCTAAAGATTGTAAACTGGGACTGTGTTATAGAGGCAGACTTTATATGCATTACTTTGCTCAACTTTGTGGTTTTCCGCTCTTCTCTAAACTCAGCATCTCCTTCCTTTCATTTTCCTCTCAGTGAGAAAGAAATCTCTTCAGATTTTACAGCCCGATAACAGCCCGATTTTCATAACATAAATCCATAAGTTCACTGGCAGGTGTTTTAGTGTCAAAGGCAGCACTCTTAAATAGATTATATCAGCACAGCATTCATTTTTAAGCACAGAATCCCACTGGCATCTAAACAATCCTAAATACGTGCACAAAAGTTACATGTAAGTTGAATAGCTAATGTTATTTCATTTCTATAACCACTCATTCACACTATCTAGAGATTTTCTGACACTTTGGGTTCTGGTTGGCCACTATTTCCTGTTCAACAAAGAGACTTTTAATGTTTATCATAACAGTAGTTTTGTTGAGGTTAATGTTCAAAGTACTACTAACACTTGATGTCTTGGATTTATGAGTCCATCAAATCATGATTCAAAATAATCTGCATACAGTAGCCTACATGTACAGTGGACAAGGAGCAGCACATTGTGGGAACTGTAGCCTAACTGTTTTTTAGCCTACTCTGTATTCTGTTGCTCCTAAGTTGACGCTTTGTTCTCACTCGTGGGAACTTGGCATTTCCACGCACTAGAGTTATTACCGTTACAAATCAAGGGTTCATTTGTACCCCATGCAGCATTTCTACAACACGTTGTGTCTCATATCTCCAATTATAGACATACCACATCTGACCAAAGACCACATAGGCCTCTCATTCTGACACTTTCATCTCAAAGTTTTTTTTTTTTTTTTGCGAACGTGCACATACCGGTTTTTAAATGTTGTTTATATCTCCCTCTGGTGGTAACTGTCTCATATAAACTCGCAGTGGTTTATTATATTGTCTGAGATGCTGTAATGCTCACTGAACATTTCAAGCAGATGGAGTTTAATCAATAACGTAAACAGGGTTTTTTAAATCTTATTGCGGAAGAAAGGATTATCACTCGTCTCAGATGGACATACAGGGCTCAACAAGACACTTCACCTATTAGATTTATAAATGGATTGTGTTTACATTGCAATCAACCGGAATTTGTCCAACATGTGATGATGGATTGTTATGTAGCCTATATGAAAAGGAAATGAAGGAATTAAAAGAAGCACTAGAAAAATTTAACTAAACTTCACTTTAAAAAACATCCTGGAACAGCATTGAGGAAAATACATATAGGCTTAATTTTTTGAAAGAAACAGGTCTGATGTATGGAGGACCAACTCTACCATATTTAAAAATAAATACAGAAATAAATAAATGCTCAATAAATAAATAAGCATACAATTAATTGCCCCAAAAAATACAATAAACAAATAAATGTAGGTAGAAATTAAATTATACAGTGAGACATAAATGTATATATCTCTTTTAATTAGCTTCTTTATTTATTCACCTTTGTAATAATTACCTTATTTATTTATTGTCCGTTATTGTTGTTATTGTTGACCCCTTAAGACACAGCCCCTCCTCATTTGCATAATGAAGCAGAAATGCATACAGAAATGTAAAAACGACAGGCAGAAATAAATAGCATTGAAGAAATAAATAGGGTAAAAAAAATACAAAGGAAGAATAAAACAGACAAAAATATTATAACATGCACATAAATAAATACTTTAAAAAATAAGTAATTAATAAATAAAGTTGAAGATTATAACGGACAATAAATAAATAAGGTAATTATTACAAAGGTGAATAAATAACGAAGCTAATTAAAAGAGATATATACATTTATGTCTCACTGTATAATTTAATTTCTACCTACATTTATTTGTTTATTGTATTTTTTGGGGCAATTAATTGTATGCTTATTTATTTATTGAGCATTTATTTATTTCTGTATTTATTTTTAAATATGGTAGAGTTGGTCCTCCATACCTGATGGAGCGAGTATAAGGTTATTGCTAATTATATATTTTCTTCCCTTACATTCTGCCAAATCTTCTGAGCCACACTCCCGTCAGTAGGCTAGGTGGCGGTAAAGCACATTAATCTGGTTTCCCAACCGCCAATAAAAATATAAGAAGAAGAATCATGTTCTGATGAGGTGAGTAGCTGTTCACTGTGCAGCGTATATTTTTATAATTATGAAGTGCACAATAACCTCAAGAAGCCTTTTAAACGGGTGGTTTATGTATTGTTTTCTATTATGTGCGTCTTTTCTGGCGTTTGCGACGGAAATTGACATTTAGCAGGACACGATAGTGTGTGTTAAAATCAGGATGTTTTGTGTGTGTGTGTGTGTGTGTGTGTGTGTTTTCTTTGTTCGTGTTTTTCGATGTTTGTAGCGATTGTCACTTGTCACAGTATGAACGTATGGAAGCGATCTTAAATGCGGACACAATTTTATTCCACAGGTATTTAGGCTATCTTCTTACACTTACCTTTATGATCATTAGGATGACGTTTTATAATCATTGGCAGTTTGTGCATTTAACAGAATAATACGTAGGCCTACATTATGTTATTCTTTTATTGCTTTTGAAGTTATTAGAAAATCGAACTAGAGTTACTGACGTGCTGTAAGGTGTCATTCGTATTTTAATGTAATAATAATTTTATAAATATCATATTGATAGAAATAATACTATTATAGAGCACGTTTATGCTCTTTCAGTTTCAGCATATACCTTGTTTCAATCTGTTTCTACCATTATCCCTTAGAATAGAGTAAAATATCTACTGTTGCTTTATTAACAGAGCGGTTTCACCTCATTTATTGTCTTCAGATCACCTGTAAACTTCCACTTAAAGCTCATTTTAATAGTGTCAACAAATTAAGGCAAGCAAAACAAAACACAATCGCCCCTTTTGAAGTATACAATAATTCTTAACAGAATTGTATTCATTAGAGTCTCTGATACATGCTTCATGCAACAGCAATACAACACTTACAATCAATGAACAAAAACTGCTAAATGACAAGTTGAATGAAGTTGAATCACTTCTAATATTATTTTAACTAGTATTTTTTCACAATTTCAATATTTGTTTTTTTTTATGACTATACTGCAGATAAAGGTATGAAAATGCATAATTTTTTAAATAAATGTATAGACTCACAGGCAAAATATAAACATGTAGAATATATTTGTTTTAAAAATACAAACAATAACTTTACCTTTTTGAAAGATTGATACACACACAATTAAAATGCTTAACATATGTGAATTAAAATGATCAGTTTAAAGGTTGTATCAGTGATTTCAGGCCCAAAAATAAATGTCTAATCTTTCCTAACGATCCGCTAGCTGCCCTCCCCATAAGCATGCCGTCCAAAAACCACGTCTCTGTAGGCAGCCTAGGCTCTGAGATCTGCACACAAAAACAAATGGGTACAACCACCACTCAAAACCAAAATAAACAGTGTTCCAGCCAATCACCGACAGGGGCGGGTTTTGGACTTCGCGTCCAGCCCATAGACTGTAAAAAAAAAAAAATGGACAAAGCGTCTGTGACGTCACTCATAGACTTTCTGAATAACGGTTTTGAAGCCGTTTATGGGGGATATGGGTGGCGCCATGTTTGAAAATCTTGGGAAATCCTAACCCCGCCCACCTCCTGGCCAATCCATATATGGGTAAAAGGGCGGGCTTTGTGTGAGACTGAGCCGGCCGGTGGACGTGCCTCTTCAGCCAAGCAGCGGCAGCTCTCTGTTATGAGATCGACTGGCAGACTAGGCTAGCTACTAGATTCACTGCAAAGCTGCCGAAGAAGAGTAACGTTACAACCCATTTTAAATTATATGCGTGTTTCACATTCTTTTTGTGACACAGAGAAAACATCTCTACAACTTCTGAAAGTGAACAGTGTTTTACTGTCGCATAAGAAGTGTTATTTTAACATTAGTGTAAAGCACAGTGTTAAGGGTTTCAGGTTATCCTACATTAGGTTTATTTAACAACAAAAACTGAATAATCAAATGTAAAAATAAAACACTGTTTAGTTTTCACTGTATGAATTAAATCTATACTGATTCTTACAAGAAGTTACAAAGTTATTCAGCCAAGAGCAGTGAGTGATTTTCTCTGTTCATGGACCCGTTATTGCAAGCCCTTGCGATATGCATAGGCAGACGCATTTACAGTGTTTCAAACGTCAGTTATAAGTTATAACCATAGGTAAAGTACCTCGGACGCTAACTTATCTGAGGTGATTTAATGCTAACTGTTGCAGTGCCACTGCCCACAAACATTGATGCTAAATAGTGATAACTACGTGAAATGGTAGTGGAATGTCACTTACCGGAATAAAATGGAGCGAAGTACTCCTACAGTGTCGGTTAGTGCAGTTTATAGCAGAGCAACCCATTTTATGTACGATATTTCAATACAAATGTTCAGAAAGGATACAGAGGTGGTATGATGTGTTGTGTCAGATCATGGCCGAGACGTCACATTTCAGGAATTCCACTCGGCGCAGCCCGTTATCAGCTGTCAATCAAGCTGTCAATCAAAGTTAACCACGCCCTTATTTATCATACATTTTATATCTAAATACGATATAAACGAACGAGTTAGAAAAAAATTCACCCCCCTCACAGTTGTCAGGCACTCGGAACCTATCGAAAAATACAATAAAAGTTCCAACCTGTAAAAACATGAATTTATGCTGTGAAAATGGACATTTTAACATGGGGTCTATGGACATTTGCTCCCTTTTGGGACCTGCCCCTAGCGGATTTTTGATGTATTGCAGTTTTTCGCACTTCGGGGTAGGCTTCAGTTTTCAGATTAGAATGTTGCCGCTTGGTCCAGCCGGGCACAAGCTCAAAACCTCACAACACCCGCCCCTGTCGTGATTGGTTGGAACACTGTTTATTTTGGTTTTGAGAGGTGGTTGTACCCATTTGTTTTTGTGTGCAGATTTCAGAGCCTAGGCTGCCTACAGAGACGCGTTTTTTTGACAGCCTGCTTATGGGGCGGGCAGCTAGCGGATCGTTAGGAAAGATTAGACATTTATTTGTGGGCCTGAAATCACTGATACAACCTTTAATAACTTCTGCCTAATAAGATCTGCTCCTCCTACGACACAGGAATACCCCTCCTGTGAAGCAATTCACCGATACATTCTGGAAAATTCCCATCAGCCTACAAGTGAAGAAGAGAAACAGCGAGACCATGAGTGATCCAGAATCCTGCAGAATAAAAAATGAAGATACTGAAGAACAAAGAGGTTGGTGTTAATTCTTGATACTTCATTAATGATGCTGAAGAACATTAAGGTTATAAAACTTCAAGCAGTACATCAGATTTAGTGGATGCAGTTAGAAAATCCACAAGAGCGGTGAAATAACAGTTATTTCAGGAGCAAATAATATACACTATACTTTCCATTAGGGCTGAAACAACTAATCGATTTAATCGATTAAAATCGATTATTAAAATAGTTGTCAACTAATTTAGTCATCGATTAGTTGCTAAATAACTTTTATTTGCCGTAAGCGGCTCATTTCGGAAATATTTTAAATCTGCGATGACCAAAGTGTGGCAGTAATGAGCCACCGGAGGTTTTACTCAGCCAGTACAGCAGGAGAAGTAGCGAATAGCCAATAGCTGGCCTCGTTTTATGTCACGTGCTTCCCGCACAGCGGCTCTGCCTGCGTCTCTCTCTGGCTCTGCAGCATTCAGTGAGATGGCGGAGGCAGGCGGCAGTGGAGTAAGCTCGAGAAAGAGAAAGAAAAAAGCGGAAGATAAAACTAATCGAACGAAGTCATCCAAAGTGTGGGAGCACTTTACTTTGAGCCTTCAAAAAAGAAGAGGAACATGTAAACTAGGGGTGGAACGGTACAATATTCGTATTGAACCGAAACGGTACGGGCGTGCACGAATTTGCACGGAGAATACACGGTATAAAAATAAATAAAACTCTATTCACGTTTGGTGTGAACGCAGCATAATGAACAGGCTGCGATGTCAAGATTGCAATGCTGGAGTGTGTGTGTGCGCGCGCGCGCGCGAGAGAGAGAGGGGAGCGGGCGCGATCGAACTGTGTGTGTGTGTGTGTGTGAGAGAGAGAGGGAGAGAGGCGGGCGCGATCGAACTGTGTGTCTGTGTGAGAGAGAGAGAGAGAGAGGCGCGGGCGCGATCGAACTGTGTGTCTGTGTGAGAGAGAGAGAGAGAGAGAGAGAGAGGGGCGCGGGCGCGATCGAACTGTGTGTCTGTGAGAGAGGGGGGCGCGGGCGCGATCGAACTGTGTGTGTGAGAGGGAGAGAGGCGGGCGCGATCGAACTGTGTGTGTGTGTGTGTGTGTGAGAGAGATGCGCGGGCGCGATCGAACAGTGGAAACATAAAAACATACTCCGTCATTTTGTTCATACAGGATAAAGTATGAACAAAACAAGATAAACAAGAAATAATAAAATGCAATTTACTGCAATTTTATTCTGTTTTATTCTTATTCTTCGTGAAAATATGTTCCGAACGATTCCTTAATAAGCTTTGTTCGGGATGTTAAACTACTTTAGGAGCCCTAAGGACTGCCATGGTGAAAACATTATTTGAAATCTTGTGAAATTTGCTAGAGTACAGTGTTTTGATTGCAGAAGAGCTTGACAAAGGATTACTAACACATAATAAAACACAACTCCAGGTATGTTTTTGATGAGGATGATATGACAATGCAAAATGGTTAAAATCTCTAAAAAGTCTATGCTGAATGATAAAGACCCTTTGTTAATAATTTACTTTGGAAAAAATGGGAAAAACTAAAATATAAGTACATAAACCGATTAATCGTAAAAATAATCGACCGATTAATCGATTACCAAAATAATCGTTAGTTGCAGCCCTACTTTCCATAAAATTTGTACAAAATTAAGTTTTCTTTTCTTTGGTGTCAAGAAATGGTCAGTGTAAAGAGGTTTGATAATTGATTGGTAAAATAAGTGGTTCAGACTAGGGCTGTGCAATTAATCGAAATCGTTATAAAATCGCGATTTGAGCATGCGCGATTTCTAAATCTCTTCATAGCACGATTTTCCGTATTCTCGAGAAAAGGGGGTTTTCCATAGGACCACGCACACTCCTTTATGGACTCGGACCACGCCCATTCTGCCGGGCTCTGACGTGTCAGGACGCGTAATGCCCTGATTGGTTTGAGCGTCTGAGCTGCCTCGCCATAGGTTCGAGCAGTTGCCGTAGCACAGCCAATGACAGCTCTCGCGCTCATCTGTGTCTGCTGTGCAGCTACACTGCGTTTTAAAGTTTTTGCTTCAGTATTCTTGAAAAAAGGGGTATTCCCCTTTATAAAGCTGAACGAATATTCTAAATTCGAATATATATTCGAATTGTTTTTTAAAACTATTTCGAAGGTGAAAATTAATATTCGAATGTGGAAAAACACGCAGAGGTGCGGCTGTCTGCTTTGTGAGTGGGCGCGCTGCCTGAGGGGTCTTTGTTGTCACATTTCTCAGAATTGTGTGCCTCATTTTATTTCACGTTAAACAGAAACATTACTAAAGTGAAGGCTACTGTACTGACTGAATAGATATTGCATGAATAAGGTAGGTTAGATACAGCAGTTTCATGCACTGCAGGCTTTCACTGGTTTGATTATTTACCGTTTCATGTCAAGGAAAAGTCCCATGTTTACCACAGCTCGCTTGGAGCGTTCAATGTCGGTTCTATATACTGTAAAACTTCAATTAATGTTAAAAATATTTGTTTCAATCACTGAATGAAGCCTGCTATATTTGGGACAAGAGTCGCGACCTTAAATTGCTTGCACAAAACTCTTGATCAGCACTCAACATTTGTTTATTGTTGTTCATTTAAACCGTTATGCGCAGAGAGCGTGAGGGTGAGGGCGAGAGAGAGAGTGCCTGTGAGTGATCGAGCGAGCCAGAGTGAGGTCTGCGGTCTTGGCCATTCGTTGATTTACTTGTTTTTGTGTAGGTAATACGTTGTCAAATATGTTTAAACTTAAATAAACTACCTATACAAGTAGTTATGTCTCCTTGTATTACTTTGTCCTGTTATTGACGTAATGCCGTCATTGACGTCATTGACAAAATGCGCAACCAGATGTTCGAATAGTTAGAAGATATGTGTTTTTTTTAGAGGGAATATTCGAACGTCATTTTTGAGAAATTTTGACAGCCCTATAAAGCTCTAATTGGTTTCCTTTGGAAATATGTTTCAAATTCACACAGAAACTGTAAAGCATGACTTTTTTGTCAAAATCGGGATTAAAATCGAAATAAATAAAAAAATCAAGAAATTGTGATATTTATTTTTTGCCCATATCGCACAGCCCTAGTTCAGACTAGATATAATAAAAGCGGTTTTATTTTATATCTGTTTCACAATCATATCACTACAATAGTAAACCATTTTCAACCCTTTTTTTATTAATTCTTTCTCAGCCATTGTGGCTAATTAGCATATTCAAGGATCCGCATATACTAAATGATGCAAGGGTTTAGAGTTACATTCAAGCTTTTTTAAGGTTACGCTTAAATATGTCATTTTGGTGATCAAAGATAAATTTTAAGGGTTAAATGATTGACTACAGGGGGACTTTAATCATTGTTCTGAATCCGATCCGGATAAAGTCTTTGAAAAAGTAGATTTTCTCAGCTTTTTGCTCAAAATGTTGCTTTTTTAATGAAACTTAACCACATTCATTTTTTTAAGCGGACACTTTGTTCTTTTGATATACTGCATGTTTAGATATTTATAAAACAAAATATTGTGGGGGCTATGAATGTTTTGTGAAAATGATTAAAAATGCTTGACTGGTAATACAATTCTTTTTAAAAGGATGCTAACCTGTCACCTTTTGGTGAAAATCACAGTTTAGGAGTCAAAATAGGTCATTATTGTGACGTCATGGAGGGCATCATGATCTTGATTTAATCAGCACAGAGTAGACTAGTGTTATGAACACGAGGTGCAGGCAAATGTTATTATTTTCTGCAACAGTTCACTAAATAAGTTAAGGAATTAGTTGATGATTTACTCACCCTCAAGCCATCCTAGGTGTATATGACTTTCTTCTTTCAGACGAGTACAATCAGAGTTCTATCAGAAAATATCCTGGCTCTTCCAAGTTTCATAATGGCAGTGGATTGCAACCAACAGATTGAAGCTCAAAAACGTGCATCGTTAATAAAGGCCTTCTGAAGCAAAACGATTGCTGCGTCCCAATTCGCATACTATCCGTCCTAAATAGTATTCAAAAGTAGAATTAGTACGTCCCAAATCGTAGTATGTTGAAATGAGTGTTCCAAAGATACCCGGATGGTCTACTATATCCGGTCAGAATCCGAAGTGTAGATCGATGCGCACTCTAACGGCACCCGGCACCAACGGATATTGCCCACAACCCATCGCGCGTTGGACGTGGATTCGATTAGGACTACAAACACGAGTGAAAAGTGTTAAAAAACTACAGACATGGAGGACGGGCGAGTCCGGCGGTTATGTAGAGAGGTTTAGATAAAGGGGTTTGAGTGATTTATTACCAGTATCTAACCTGACGAAAATTTATTTATTCAATGTTGTCTACATTATATTGCATCTGCATCAGCATTGTGAACTTTTGTAAAGATACGTTTAACCATTAACTTTTAAATTTATCATTACATTCAAATTGCAAACACATGAGGAGAGTCTCCGCATGAGAGACCCGCGACGGGCAGATGAAAGAGCTATTACACTTCTCTCAGAAACGGTAGGAAATTAAATTAGATTGAATGGAGGATTTTAACTGTGACAAGATGATTGACAGGGCAGTTTACAGTGACGGCGCACGCGACAGAGCTGTCCGTTAAAGATGACGGAGTAGTATGTCCCAAAGCTTGCCTACTCTTTTGCTACACACTCAAAAGTATGTACTTTTTCTTCACAAAAAGAGTACATACTTTTAGGGCGTAGTATAAGTAGGCGAATAGGGACGCAGCCGATGAGTTTGTGTAAGAAAAATATTCATATTTAACATGTTAAATGCCCCTAATGCGCAGCTTATGAAATGTATGACATTTAGTGCACAGCGTAGTGTAAATATCAGCAGTACGTCACATTACTCTCACATGTTGCGCTTTACATAAAGGCCTAAGCGGAATCTGTATGTTCGTTCGGCCGGAAGCTAGTTATTTTACTTTATAAAGTTTTAAATACTAATATTTCTCTTACACAAACTTTCGCTTTGATTCAGTAGGCCTTTATTAACCCACATGAGCCGTTTGAAGTCTACAATGGATGGAGGCACGTTTTTGAGCTTCAATCTGTTGGTTGCAATCCACTGCCTTTATAAACCTTGAAAGATATGACAGGTAACAATGTCAAAGTGCAAGCTATTGTTGAGGGTTATGTTTCACAAATTATGTTCACCCAATTTGCTGGCAAAGTTGATGTAATCTGCACTCATTGGTGCACATACTAGGGCTGCACGATTTGGGGAAAATGTCATATTGCGATTATTGAGGTCAAGATTGCGATTGCGATGTGCGATTGCGATGTAATAAACAAATGGTTTCATGAGTCAACTTACTTGGTTCTAGAGCAAAATGCACACACAGATTAGTGATACTTCTGTGTATTAATGTGTATTTCTCCACTCAAACTAGCAACAACTAAATGATTAATAACACCTTTAATGATCAATAAACCATTGAGGTCTGGATAAAAATGACATTAATTATAGCCATCCAACATTACAGTGATTCCGTCATTACAAGTGAAAGCTATACATTATTATTATTTTTTTTTTACATTTTAGGCTTCAAAAAATATAACAGCTTTTAATTTAAGTAAACTTCAAACAACCCTCACATAACCCCATAATAAATGTCATATTTACCTGTGCCCTTCCTGTCTAACAGGTAGGACATATACAGAAATTGAATAAAGTTATCAAACAGTTTGCATAAATTATATGTAGACTAGGCCCTAATCCTTATTAAAGCTACAAAGGTTATTTAGTCAAGAGCACCGACCGAGTAATTTTCTCTGTTCCCTTTGATCTTTGATTAACTTTACTGACAGAGCATTATTGGATGCTGGCCCTTTAAGAGCGGCCGCTGTTGACAGAGACGCGGATCTCACACGCGCCTCATTCTCTCACAACTCTTTATGTCCATCATAAGACTGCTCTTATGTTATGAAGATACTCTACAAAACTATATTTTGGCATAATTGTGTGTGTTATTGTTCGTTCAAGCGCGAAAGAGAACAGTATTCTGGCGCGCGGTCTGTGCAATCGCACGATACTGTTTGTCACAGTCAGGACATTCACAGACAGAGCGCTCTCTTTTGACTAATGTTAGTCGTGCAAGAATGGTTTAAAGGCATTCGCACGAATAAGAGCGGGATCATGTAACACTAGCCAAAGGATGACGAAAAATAACAGATGCTGCGTTAATTACGTTAACAGCCCTAATTTGTTTATTTCATATAAAATCGCGGTATTTTGCGTCATATAATCGCATAGGCTTGACATCGCGATTACGATTGCGATATGATTAATCAGGCAGCACTAGCTCATACTCGATATGAATATTTAATATAGCTGAATGGGCTTACTTCAACAAAACCGTCACATAGCAGCAAATAAAGGCGCGCTGGTTTGTTTGCTTTGAAGGGAATAGTGCAGACCCAAGAAACATAACAATGTGTAGTAATGCGCGGATCGCGGTTATATCTGCGGATGGGCCAAGTAATAAAAAATAACATCACAATTAATTTCTGGTGGGTCGTGGGCATATGAGATGTATCATCACTGTGTTGATTTGAGTAAAGACACAGACACGTTTCATAAAACGCAACGAAAGTCCATCAATCTTTTACTTTTACTTTCATTTTCAACAACAACTCCTCTTCAGGAAAAAACAATCAAGGAAAACATATGCCTCGAGCACATATCATCATATAAAACACAACGGGAAAAACTTACATGAGATGTTGCTTAATAACTTAACAGCTTTAACTAAAAATATACTCAAGCTTAACGGGAATTATTCTAGGAAGAGTGTTTCGCATCTTTTTCTTCTTATTTCATCCCTGATAAGTTTGCATTCCTGATTTTCTGATTCCTTCTATCATTTCAGCAGGCACGTGCACAGGTAGGGCTCAACCTGTGCAGAGCACATGCCCTTTTTGTCCTTACACTCCGAAGTGCCCTTTTTTTTTGTTGGTGTTTTTTATTTTATTTTATTTTATTTTTATAAATCAATGCTATTGGTCACACTTTACGTCTGTCGGTCTGTTTTACAAATGTTTAGCCAATGAAAGTTCTTAAAAAGAGCTCGTGTTTATCTTGTTCGATCCTCAAACTGTCTGTAAACCTGATAACTCCGCCCCTCTATCGTCGTGAATGAACTGAAGTTCCACAGCAGCCGCACAGAGACAGCAGCTGAACGAAGTTTTGCAACGGTAAACAAATATCTTGTTGTTTGAATAAGTACTAAACACTTTGTCTATAAAGGATCATTTTATTTATTTGATGTCTGACTGAGACATATGTGACCTGAGAGAGAGGTCTAGCATTTGCCATCTAGCCAAAACATAGCCTACACTTAAATAGCCTGTATATTTGCATTCACTTTTATAAAATGAGATTTTGGCCAAATGTATTTTACAACAGGAAAAAATGAGCGCCCTAGCTACAACAAAAATGTAATCTGATGCCGCCGGCGCCGTTTTAATGACGGACAAAATGCATTTGCGCACATTCGCTGCATGGTCAAAAACGTTGTAACTGCATTTGAGTTTGACTTTTGTAAAATGTTGTTAACAATATATTGCTAAGTAATACAACAAATAATTAGTTTTTACCATCGGAAAATCATCACAGGGCATCACCCCGCGCTGTTTCGTACCGGAACTTACACAAAGCGACTGAGTGATCCTCGTCAGTTATATTTCTAAGAAATTTCTAGTTTGATTTATTATTGCTGACACACTTAATTTATTAACATTTAATCATTTCATGGTAATAATATTCAATTATGGTTAATTCAAGGCTGTTAATATGCACATATTCGCTATATCTAGCAAATGTTTGAATCTATAGGCCTACTGTTCTAGACTCTCTGCTCGTCTTCAAATGTATAAATGTATAAAACATGTTTTTTAGGGCTAAAGAAGCCCTGAAACCATATCTATATTATTATTATTATGGTTGTTATTAATAGTGAATAAATCTAAAGCTTTTGAGAATAATTACTTAATAATCTTAATATATGTATATATATATATTTATTATTATTTGTTTTTTATATGGAGGGGGGTGCCCTTTTTCAGTTTCAACACATGCCCCTCAAAAGGTCTGTGCACGGCCCTGCATTTCAGTGATCACCTGGGTTCTTATCCTTCATATTTCTATTTTTAATTGTATGATTTACTTAAAATCAAACCTGTTTTACATTTATTTCAGACCTGAGGGAAGAATACGAGCAGAGTGAAGAATTTATTGAAGAGAAGGAGAAACGTGATGTCAAATCTGTCAAACAAAATTCAAGCCACACACTCCAAAGAAGTGCTACACAATCTTTTACCTGCTCTCTTTGTGGAAAGAGTTTCTCATACAAACAAAATCTGAAACATCATATGAGAATTCATAGTGGAGAGAAGCCGTTCACGTGTGATCAGTGCGGGAACAGTTTCACGCGAAAAGGATCTCTCGAAGAACACATGAAAATCCACACCGGAGAGAAGCCGCACACATGTGACCAGTGCGGGAAGAGTTTCAGACATTCGAGCACTCTTAAATCACATCTGCGTTCTCACTCTGGAGAAAGGCGATATAACTGTGATCAGTGCGGTAACATGTTCTTAAGGGCAGAATCCCTCAAGAGCCACCTGAAAGTTCATTCAAAGGAGAAGCCTCATGTGTGTTCTTTGTGTGGAAAGAGTTTTAGTCGGCTGAACGCTTTTAAAATACACCAGAAAAGACACAGTGGTGTGAAGAATCACATATGCTTCGATTGTGGAAAATCCTTTATTAGAGATGCTGAACTGAAACAGCACCAGAAAACTCACACTGGAGAAAAACCTTACAAGTGTTCACACTGTGAGAAGAGATTCAGTCAGGCAGGACACATGAAAATACATGAGAGGATCCACACTGGAGAGAAGCCGCACACATGTGATCTCTGCGGGAAGAGCTTTGCTCATGCAAACTCTCTTAAATTACATCTGCTTTCTCATTCCGGAGAAAGAAAGTATAACTGCGATCAGTGTGATAAGAAATTTGTTCGGGCAGATTCTCTGAAGAACCACCGGAAAGTTCATAGAAAGGAGAAGCCTAACGTGTGTTCTCTGTGTGGAAAGAGTTTTGGTCCTATAGGCAATATTAATACGCACCAGAAAATACACAGCGGTGTGAAGAGTCATGTGTGCTTTGATTGTGTGAAGACCTTTATTACAGATAATGAATTGAAACAGCACCAGATAATTAACACTGGAGAAAAACTTTACAAGTGGTCAGCATCTTTGAATATTCATGAGAGGAGTCACACTGAAGAGAGGCTGTATCATTGTGGGAAGAGTTTTAGTAAATTAGCTTTTCTACTCAGTCATACAGAAAACAAACACTTTTAAGACATGCATCTGGTATTTTTATTTTAACTTGTTCTTCATCCTTGTGATTAGATCATCTAATTACATGACCACTTCAGACATATGCAGATGCGAGATATACTGTAAAGGCCTGTTCACACCGGGACGAATTTCGCGCGCGTTATTCGCCGACGTTTAACGCCTCGTGACTAAACAAAGGGCGCCAATGTGAGTGTTCACACCGAATAGTAAAACGCCACGCGTAAAAGCGTCATTTTAAAAAAAAAACGCCTCGGGTTCGTTTTTTTTGTTTGCCGCGCCGCGTCAAACTATCCGACCAATGAGATTGCCGCTTTTGCTCACGTGTCTGGAGCTTCTGAAGTTACATTAAAACACAACTTGGGGGCGCTCAAACACAAAACGGTCTTGCCGACCGGCGGCGAAGAAGATATACGCCAAGTAGCGTCTACACTGCCGGGAAGAAATAGACGAGGAAGATGCAAGGCAAGATGAATGTAGAGCTGTTCTCATTGGTGGTGTCCGAACATAAAGAACTATATGACAAACACGACAGCGACTACAAAAATCTTGATAAAAGAGAACTGTTATGGAGTGGTATTGCAGAGGGTGTTTCTGTTTTACATTAAGCGCCATCTAATGTCTGGGAATGAATTTGCATGTTCACTCGGCTCATCGTCAGCGAAAATCGCTTGGGTGTGAACACTAAAAACGCGTTGAAAAACGCTGGCGAATAACGCGCGCTGATATTCGTCCCGGTGTGTACGGGCCTTAATGATGGGGCAATATTTAATGATTTTGGCATGTATAAAGGTGATTACTATTTTGTTATTCCTAATGCTTTACAACAATGTTGTATACATTACCATTTGTACTTGTAAAGTATTACATTCTAAATGAGGTAATAATGAATATTTTTGCACACATTTGTTTTTGGTTAATTCTAATTTATAAATACACTTTTGTATATTGTGAAATTAGGTTAGTTATTAATTATACATCACTTTATATCAATGTTAAATTGAATAATTATATGTAGAAATTTATATAAAAATAATCATGGTCTTTAGTGTTAGTTTTGGGGATCCAGGAACGTGGTTGAGAATCCCTGATTTAGCCTGCAGTGTAAAAAAAAACACATTAATAATAATTTTGACATTCCTAGTCATCTGAGACCATACCAGATCATTGTGGCATGTATGGACTTATTTTACTAATTTCATCTTTAGTTATGTCTGTCTGTATGGAAAATAGCTTAAAGGGCCACTTTTAGTCCTAGTCCACCTCTGCTTTTATTCTTGAATATAAAATAAATAATGTAATAATTCGTTAGCCTCATAGCATAATTGCCTAAGTCATTTTTTGTTTTTTCTTGTTTTCCAAAGACATTGAAATATGACTTAGGCAATTATGCTATGAGGCTAACGAATTGTATGTGTTTTGGGGCTTTCCTTCTTTTAAATGTCTGGTTATAGCTTTTATATGCCTAATAAATTATATTTCACCCCAAACATGACTGAAGTACGTGGCTGTATGTCTACACATCAATAACATTCAATATCACAATCCAAAATTCATTTGTTCTAACAGCTCGACACAGAGTGTAATTTATACAGTTATTTTTTTCCATGTTTGTTTAGTACCTGTGTTGTACGATAATAGAGGATAATATTTGGAGCGTTTTTGAGAACGTACGTTGCCGCCTCATTGTGATGACGTCACCTCTTACGTCGCCCCGTCAGCAGCATCGAGTCTTCTGAAAAAAAAAAAAAAAAGCATCGAGTCTTCTGAGGTGAGTTGAGCAATTTACGGTGCAGCGTCTATATTTGTATACATTACAGAATTAGCTTAAGCAGCCTTTAAAGGGATGTTTTATGGATTGTTTTAATCGGGTACATGTCTATTTGTGTGTCTTTTCTTGCGTTTGCCGACGGACATTAACATTTAGCTGTCAACGATGTTTATGTGTTAAGACAGGAGCGATTTCGTGTTTTTTCTCTGTTCGTGTATCGATGTTTGGAACAATAATGTTATTGTTACTGAAAGTCACTTGTCAAGGTGTCACTTTCTCTTATTGCCAGAGTATGATGATGTAATTCCTTTATTGCTGTGTAGGGCCTAGATATTACAAAATTCGGTTACACTTTATTTTAAGGTGACCTTGTTACAGTGTAATTATATATTTAAGTACAGAGTAATATTAAGTAACTACATGTACTTACTATAGGGATAGGGTAGGATTAGGGTTTGGTTGAGTGTTAGTTGCATGTAATTATGCATAATTACTACATTAAGTACATGTAACATATGTAACAAGGACACCGTAAAATAAAGTGTTACCCAAAATTCAAACTAGGCTATATTTATAGACGGATTATGCTTATTCATGAAATGCCATTATGCTTTTCATGAAATGTTCTCCGACACAGAAAGGAAGTAGGAAAATAACAGTTGTATAGGTGTGTCTTGTACATATGTCTCAGATTTTTAGAAATAGTGCTATGAGCACTTTTATGCTGCTCATCTGCATACATTTGATTCAAATAAATGATTTCTACCACAGTCCCTTAGAATAAAGTTTAATCTCTGCTGATTACTTTTTATTAGCTGTTGACAAGCCTCGATTTCATGTCAATAGGCTAACCTGTTTTACCTCATTAATTGTGCTTATGACTTCGGATCACCTGTAAACTGCCGTTTGCCGTAAAATGTAAAGCTAATTTTATTAGTGTCAACTAGGGCTGCACGATTACGACAAAAATCATCATTGTCGATTATTCCCTTAAAAATTCTAATTGCGATTATTAATATCACAATTTACATTAAATTATGTTCTGAATACCTTTATACCAGTGGTTCTCAACTCGTTTGGCCATGGGACCGACATTTTCCCATGGCCATCAAGCAGTAACCCACTTTTTTAAGTATTATATTATATTATATTGGCCTATTATAATACATTTGTTTATTTGTATTTTTTTTTTTAGAATATGACTTATACTGAAAAATAAAGAGTAGGCCTATGAGGTTAACCTATTAAATAGCTGTCCCAAACTAGTTTTTGTTAATACAATGTTGGTATTTGCCACCATAGTCATTTAAAAATATACAAAAAACACAAAGTGAAAATAAAGTGGCATTTTGAGGTTATGGAAACAACAGTTACCATGGTGAATACACAATACTAACAAGAACTGTTAATGAAACATGGAGGCTGCTCCTGATGAATAGAATGAACATACCTTCATACAAATCCTTCTCAGCTAACACATGACGTATAGTAATGTGATTTATTGGTATTTTACCTTTATTTTGTGACTTAATATAATGGCGTTGCATGCTCGTAGTTTCATATGCGCTTTATATATAGTCTCGTGTAGCCAGACCTTCAGACTGACAGCAGAAGGTCTAGACTCTATCGCAGCTTTTCTTGTCCAAGGACCGCCCAAGAGAACGTTTGACTGACATGTAACGCAACCATCTCAGTTTGTTTTGTTCCGCGTCATGTTTAGAGACGTGACAATATAATGTCGATGTCCCTACAATAACATACCAGTGTTCATCTATAGATTGAAGAGCGTTTACTGCAACAATGGAGCCATGAACTTCACATACTTTTGAAAATCCAGCGTTTAGTTGATCCTGGTAAGCGCTCATTGTCACAGTTGTAAACACAGCGGCTTTCTTCTTCCACTAGGGGTTTTAGCGTCACAGCATTTGTTTCCAGGCAGACCGATAAAGAACGTGACACACACGTCTCCCGGACATCCTGTAGAATTCAACCAATCATATCGCAACTTCGAAACTCCTGAAGTGTTTCCAGAAAAGTGTGCCATATGCATTAGATGTTCAGCCAGCAGTCCGTGGGCGTCACGTTTGAGGCTGAGACTACTTTATATATAGTGAAGTGATATACAGTGCGCGCCGCCACATTTGCATGTGCAATTGAAGAGTGCGCCCTAGGAGCACAGTATAATGGCTGAAAAAGTCTGTTTTTCTGACGTGAGAGACTTTTTATTTCAGCATACACATGGGTTCTCTGAAGTAGTCGTGATTCGCCTCACAACGTTACAAGCTCTAAACCTAGAATAATATTAGTGGACTTTTTTTGTAATCACGGTTTTGAACAATTACATAATCGTGGCAACTGTAGTCGCAATAGCGATTAGAAATTCGATTAATTGTGCAGCCCTAGTGTCAACAGATTAAGGCAAATTAAACAAAACACAACCACCACTTTTGATATTTTTCAAGATACTGTACATACATTTCTTAACAGCATTTATTTAATTACAGTCTCTAATATATGTTTCATTTAGAAACAATAAAACACTTAATCAATTAACAAAAACTCTTCTAAATGACAATTTAAATGAACTCAGTTGTAATGTTATTTTAACTGTTATTTAAATATTTTGTTGTTCATATGACAATGCTGTTGATAAAGGTAAGAATTTAAACAAATTTAAAAGTTGAAAGAATATTTTGACGGAGGGATAAATAAAATGTAAATGCTTAAAATATGTTAATGTCATCAGTTTAATACCTTATTTAATTGTTTTTCATTTTAACCAGATATGTTCTTGCTTCTACACAGAACTTCCCCTCTTGTAAAGCTTCTTCTACAATATTTTACCAAGAAATGCTCAGCTTACAAGAGAAAAAAAACAGTGAGAACATGAATGATCCAGAACCCTTCAAAATAAAACATGAAGATCCTGAAGAACAAAGAGGTTGGTGTTAATTCTTGATTCTTAAATAATAATGCTGAAGAACATTTAAGGTTATACATCTTCAATCAATTAATCAGATTTAGTGGATGTAGTTAAAAACATAGCTAAATGAGCAAATAAATAATCATAATAAATAATTATAATTGTGCCTGAAATATTAAAATAATATGTGAAGATCAGTGTGCAAATGAATTCATAAAAATAATTTTTATTGCAGTTTTCTGCTATCATATCAGGGTTTACTTGTGTGTTCTTTTCCTTCATATTTCTCATTTTATGATTTACTGAAAATCAAACCTGACAGAAGAAAAAGAGGAGAGTGAAGAATTTACTGAAGCCGAGGAGAAACATGATGTCAACAAACAGAACTCTTTTTCGAAAAGAAGTGCCAAACAATCTTTTACCTGCTTTCAGTGCGGAAAGAGTTTCTCATACAAACACAATCTGATACATCACATGAGAGTTCACACTGGAGAGAAGCCGTTCACGTGTGATCAGTGCGGGAAGAGTTTCACACAAAAAAGAATCCTCAAGGAACACATGAAAATCCACACCGGAGAGAAGCCGTACACATGTGATCAGTGCGGGAAGAGTTTCACACAAGCAAATGCTCTTAAATTACATCTGCGTTCTCACTCTGGAGAAAGACCATGTAACTGTGATCAGTGCGGTAAAATGTTTTCAAGGCCTGAAACCCTGAAGAAGCACTTGAAAGTTCATACAAAGGAGAAGCTTCATGTTTGTTATTTGTGTGGAAAGAGTTTTAGTCAGATGGGTGCATTAAAAATACACCAGGAAAGACACAGCGGTGTGAAGAATCACATATGCTTCGATTGTGGAAAATCCTTTATTAGAGATGCTGAACTGAAACAGCACCAGAAAACTCACACTGGAGAAAAACCTTACAAGTGTTCACACTGTGAGAAGAGATTCAGTCAGGCAGGACACATGAAAATACATGAGAGGATCCACACTGGAGAGAAACCGTACGCATGTGATCTGTGCGAGAAGAGCTTTGCACATGCAAACACTCTTAAATTACATCTGCTTTGTCATTCCGGGGAAAAACAGTATAACTGCGATCAGTGCGGTAAAACATTTGTTTTGGCAGTATCCCTGAAGGTCCACCTGAGAGTTCACTCAAAGGAAAAGCCTTACACGTGTTCTTTGTGTGGAAAGAGTTTTAGTCAGTTGGGTGCTTTAAAACGACACCAGAAAATACACAGCGGCGTGAAGAATTATGTTTGCTTTGATTGTGGAAAGACTTTTATTACAAATTCTGAACTGAAGTTGCACCAGAGAATTCACACTGGAGAAAAACCTTACGAGTGTTCACAATGTGACAAGAGATTCAGTTGGTCAGCAAGTCTGAAAATACATGAGAAGAGTCACACTGGAGAGAGGCCGTATCTCTGTCCTTCATGTGGGAAGCGTTTTAGTAAATTAGCTTCTCTACGCACCCATTCAAAAAGAATATGTCCAATGCAATAAAAGCTTCCTTCCAAATAAATCTATCCTAGCCAGCTGCAACAAATGACAAAGAACCGTCACCAAAAGTCGTCACAGTGAACAAGTGTGAGATTCAGATCAACACAAGGATGCTATAACACTTTTAAGTGAGACATGTTTTTTGATATATATAAATAAATCTAAAGAACTATAACTTGTTCTTCATATTTGTGCTTAGATCATCTAGTTATTTGGCCACTTAAGATGGCAATGTTGATGGTTTTGCATGTAACACATTACATTCTAAATACTTTCATTATAGATATATACTTTCACTTTTTTAATACTTTTACTTTCATTATTTATATATACTTGCATTATAAATATATATATTAACTTTCATACTTTTACTTTCATTATATATACTTTTACTTTCATTATAACTATATTTTCACTTTCATACTTTTACTTTCATTATAAATATACTTTCACGCCCCCGAATGAGCATGGTTTATATGTACTTAAACTGCTCAGCGTTCTGATAATGTCAATGATCCATTTCAATGGCGGTCAAAATGTCAATAAAATATCAGCATATAGTTTGTTAATCATACTTATTCAATACAATATTAACATCAGTGAACTATCGTCAAAGCACGGTTTAAGACTTTATCGCCCCACCTTTAAGATGAACTTAAAGATCTGACTGGTTTTGCAACATTTTTTTTAATAATGTACATTTTTGCCTGTCACTACAGCTTTTATTGTTCGCCTTGTGCTGGTCTGGGTCGTGCCAGGCATTACATAATCACGTTGGAAAGGTCATACTGGACGTAGGAGGAAGTACCACCCCATTTTTTTTAAACATCCAGGACATTTTAAACAATAAACTGACACAATGTCATTCAACACAATAAAAATTTAAAGCTACACTGTGTATCTTTTTTAGTTTATTCTTAGCTAAAAACACTTAGTTCTTTCAAAAATATATGTGCTCATTAATGTATATTTACTTCGTTCAAGTAATAAAGTATTCTCGTGAGTGTATAATATGCCATTGAAAATACATACGGGTGAGGGGTTCTAATGTCGGCCGCCATGTTGCCCCTCCATCTTGAAAGTACATTAGCCAAAGAGGGACATCAAGCTTCGCCTTTCGCGTTTTAACACTCAATGGCACCGTGTCGAGGAGGTCGAACTGGAAGCCATGTTAATCTTGGACTACATTGGCCACCGTAGGAGTTAAAACGAAATCGGAATTGAGAGGAACAGAAACTAATATTCACTGGATGGTCATATACCTTTTCACCGCTAGATGGGGGTAAAAATCACACAGTGTAGCTTTAACGATCCTCCTTCTCCCCACTTGTGGGGCGGTACTTCCGCCTACGTACAGTGTGACCTTTCCAACGTGATTAAGTAATGTCTGGCGCATCACAGACCAGATATTTATTTTTTACAGCATGTTAAAATTGCCACTTTTTGGGGGTGAGGAAAGTCCCTTTAAATGCAAATGAGTTGCTGCTCCTGGCACAGTGGGCGGAGCTTGTGCTTCAGTGTCAGGGAAATCTCATCTCACTGAAGGAAAATATCAGAACAGAAACTGTACTAGCAGTGTTCAGACCGAACCGAGTCGGACAATGACGCCTACAGAGTCAGATAATATATGCTACATGGAGATAGAGCAGGTGTAGTTTAGTTTAATTACAGTTATAACTTAATTGTCATCTTGCTTTTATCCACTATTAGTACAAGCCTGTTGTAGCAGACCCCGTTCTAATGGTGGCCAAAAATTTACTGATGAGTTTGATGAAGTTTATTGTACTTCACACAAAAGATGAAGCATTAGTTTTAGTCCAGAAAATCACGTAAGAGCTGAGTTAAAAAGTACAAAAAGTGTGCATTAAAGTCTTATTCATAAACTCTCTCTCCCTTTAATTATCAACATACACAGCAAATTACACAAAACACTTTTTTTAATCAATATAGGGTGGTTGTATTCACACACTACATGTACCATGTAAAAGTGAATTTTGCATAATATGTGCCCTTTAAATAAACCATTTATCACACATTTTTCAACAGGGCATATTGATTTATCATTATTATTTATTAATTTATGAAATAACCAAACTTTAACAACATAAGGGCAGATCCTTTGAGTGCAGCTGATGACCCTTTGAAGTGATGCTCGAGTGATCTAGAATATTCAAATATATTAGCTTTCCTTCGACTCCTCTGTCCTCATTTTCTTTCCTTGCAGCCTTCCATCTCATCAGGGGATGGGGCTGAGAGAGAGAGAGGAAAGGAAACGAGGATGCACAAATAATAAATGAGAAACACCCCGTGTCTAAGTTTTGACATCTGAAACTTTGTGAGTTGAGTGATTTCTTGCAAAGTAGAGAAGACTTTTTCCACAACATTGTTAGCTTGAAGCCTGATTTGAAAGCATGGGAAATGAGCAGCGGTATGGACCATTTTCGGACTCCGCCTTTGTTCATAACCACTCCTCAAGCCCCAGTTGGCTGGATTTGAACCAAGGTTTTCGGCTGGTCAAAATCCCTCAATGTTGGCCCAGAGGAAGCCCTGAGGAGGCACGATCAAGTCCTGGAAGTGACAGTGGAACCGCGACTGGCCCTGGCACGCACTTGCTCGCCCGCTTTTTGGCCTAACAGTGGAAACACGGCTATTGAGAACAGAGTGATCCAGAACCCTGCAAAATGGAACATGAAGATAATGAAGAACAAAGAGGTTGGTGTTTATTCTTGGTTCTTCATTAATGATGCTGAAGAACATTAAGGTTATACAAATTCAAGCAATTCATTAGATTTAATGGATGTAGTTCGAACAGAAAACAGTTAAAAGTGGCAAATAAAGTCAGAATGGAGACTGAAACTCAAATATATTTTGTTTTCAACAAATGGTCAGTGAAAGGAAATTTGTGAATCACTGATTGTCAATATCTAGAGATCAGACTAAAAATTGACAAATACAATTTAAAGTGTTAACGTTGTGGACAAAATAAATGACAAGGGAGTCTATCAACTTTGCATGAATGTATATAAATCGATTAATTAAAAGTTTGGTTTTTGATTTTTAGGCTAAGGAGTTAAACAACTGTTCACTAGTAGGGTGGGTGATGTGAATAAATTATATGTGAGAATATACTGTGAGAATTAAAACCTGCTCTCAGTTCTTAGTTAAGTGGAAAAGTACTGGCTGTGTGTGTTGTTCATATCGCCTCTCCCGGCTCCTTATCTATGTAGACACTGCCTTGGCCTTGGATACCTTCTTGTAGGCCTATCCTTGAACAATAGATACCTTACAGCTCATGAGTTATCTATGGTCATGTATACTTGGCATTAATTATATTTACCCTATACATAGGCCTATATTATATATATACACTCACCGGCCACTTTATTAGGTACACCTGTCCAACTGCTCGTTAAAACTTAATTTCTAAGCAGCCAATCACATGGCGGCAACTCAGTGCATTTAGGCATGTAGACATGGTCAAGACAATCTCCTGCAGTTCAAACCGAGCATCTGTATGGGGAAGAAAGGTGATTTGAGTGACTTTGAACGTGGCATGATTGTTGGTGCCAGAAGGGCTGGTCTGAGTATTTCAGAAACTGCTAATCTACTGGGATTTTCACGCACAACCATCTCTAGGGTTTACAGAGAATGGTCCGAAAAAGAAAAAACATCCAGTGAGCGGCAGTTCTGTGGGCGGAAATGCCTTGTTGATGCCAGAGGTCAGAGGAGAATGGCCAGACTGGTTCGAGCTGATAGAAGGGCAACAGTGACTCAAATAACCACCCGTTACAACCAAGGTGGGCAGAAGAGCATCTCTGAACGCACAGTACGTCGAACTTTGAGGCAGATGGGCTACAGCAGCAGAAGACCACACCGGGTGCCACTCCTTTCAGCTAAGAACAGGAAACTGAGGCTACAATTTGCACAAGCTCATCGAAATTGGACAATAGAAGATTGGAAAAACGTTGCCTGGTCTGATGAGTCTCGATTTCTGCTGCGACATTCGGATGGTAGGGTCAGAATTTGGCGTCTACAACATGAAAGCATGGATCCATCCTGCCTTGTATCAACGGTTCAGGCTGGTGGTGGTGGTGTCATGGTGTGGGGAATATTTTCTTGGCACTCTTTGGGCCCCTTGGTACCAATTGAGCATCGTTGCAACGCCACAGCCTACCTGAGTATTGTTGCTGACCATGTCCATCCCTTTATGACCACAATGTACCCAACTTCTGATGGCTACTTTCAGCAGGATAATGTGCCATGTCATAAAGCTGGAATCATCTCAGACTGGTTTCTTGAACATGACAATGAGTTCGCTGTACTCAAATGGCCTCCACAGTCACCAGATCTCAATCCAATAGAGCATCTTTGGGATGTGGTGGAACGGGAGATTCGCATCATGGATGTGCAGCCGACAAATCTGCGGCAACTGTGTGATGCCATCATGTCAATATGGACCAAACTCCCTGAGGAATGCTTCCAGCACCTTGTTGAATCTATGCCACGAAGAATTGAGGCAGTTCTGAAGGCAAAAGGGGGTCCAACCCGTTACTAGCATGGGGTACCTAATAAAGTGGCCGGTGAGTGTATAGTAATGCTGTCAATCTATTTAAAAAGATAACTAGATTAAATCACAAATTTTTCTGTGATTAATTGCAATTAAAAACACTGTTTTTATAAGTTTTTAATATATTTTATAATGTAATAATTTCACAGTTAATCTCCAAATTAATGTAGAAACAACAAAGACAGTATATTTTAAAATGCTTATTTAATGGCATATTTTTAGGAATGAAGGCCAGTATCACTGATACTAATAGAGCTACTGATGTCTGGATCCAAAGTAGCCTTTGGACATTACAGTGTGTTGAGAGTTATAATTTTTTTTTGTTTTTTAAACATTTATTTAGCTTCAAAAATATAACAACTTTTAAATTAAGTGAACTTCATACAATCCTCAATTAAACCCATAATAAATATCATATTTACCTGTGTCCTAACAGAACAGAAATATACAGAAATGAAATGAGGTATCAAACAGTCTGCACTGCATGAATTATAAATAAAGCGAATCCATGAGTTTGTGTAAGAATAATATTAATATTTAAGCTGTTATGAAGTAAAATTCTAGCTTCAGTCCAAACAGCCAAATGCAGTCTATTTACGCCTAAAACGCAACTTACGTAACTTGTGACGTCTGAAATAGCGTAGTGCATCATGGCGAAGCGTAAATATCAGTTGTGTAAGGGGAAAATACAGTTAAAGACCCAAAACCAGTTATAATGAATGAAGACCCAGTGTCAAGAGTGCAGTCAACTGAAGAACATTTTTACTGAAGATAATTTGCAGTTTCATCAGGCAGAAGTCAGCTTCAAGACTCACAGGGAGAGTAGACCGTTCTCTTTTTCATTTACAAAAATCACAGCAATTGTACACTTCACCAAGGTCTTACGAGTGGCCCTCTGACGTCACAAGACTGTGTGTGCGCCAGCATGTCAAAGAAAACAAGTCAGTTTATTCTCCAATAATACCATTTGTTCCTCAACCTGTAACCAAGCATACTAACACACACACAGACACACAGCTTCTTCAAGGTTGGATTTAGTCGGGCTCTAACTATAAACAGACACTTTTCCCAAAGCATCCAGATAACATCATTCTCTCAAGGAGAGGACACTTTAATATAGAACAGGAAAGTATATGTTTTAACTAAGAAATGGTCACTTAAACTGTTGGTTCCAATGACCCATGTGACCTATAGTTGTCATAGTGTGTTAAATGAACAGATATATGTTTTAACACGTTTAAATTAATCACATGCATCAGGATACATGAGATCAGATTGCCAGAGGACCACTCCATTGGAGTGTGAGTTTTGGAGTCGGAGCATGACGAGAGGGGTGTTTGTTTGGGTCGATTTCAAATATCAACATTAACCAACAGCATATTTCAAAAACGGCTTACCCCACCTTTAAACAATTATCTCTTTGATTAAATCATTTCAAATTTAAAGCCATCACAAACATGGCTTAAATGGCATCTGGGGTAATGATGACAATTAGCATTTCATATAGGCTGGGCATGTATAAAATGTATGTCAATTTACCTCATTTGCCTTTTGAAAAAACAAGGTAATACTTTTCTGTTTCACTGGCTGCATCTTTCTGGTTGTGCCCTGACAAGACTGCATCTTGGTAGCTCGTCACTCCCTGATAAGCTTACAGAAAGCAGACAAACAGCTAGTAGTGACAGTAGCAGTATCATCTGTCACTCAAATTGCCACGCCCTTAATTATGCAGAACTTTAAGGGTTAAAGCAACACCAAGTAACTTTTCCTCTGTGGTCGCCCTACTGGTTGGAAGCGGAATTGTCCATTACCGCTGTCGTAAATAATTTAGCCTACCGCATCTGTCGCACGCACGCTGTTTATCCAGCACCGGCTTTGGAATGAACGATGTCCACAGACAAGGTAGAGTATGTTGCATGATTTCATGAAAGTATGATGTATTGCGACATCAAAACGAAGAAAAACAATATAATGACTATTGTAACGCTTGACGTAAAGCAGTCGAATTTTGTAGTTCTTTTTCTCGGGTTACTACCCGAAACCCGAAGTTACATTAGTTCGTTAAAAGCTATACAGACCACATCAGGCTATGGCAGACGTGTCATTTAACCTATTGTAAGTCCAATCCCAATGTACCATCACAAGGGTCTTGGAAATATATTATGAAGGTTGAAAATCTACATAGTGTTACTTTAATACTTTAAACGGATGCGTTATGAAAAACATCAAAGTTGTCATGAGGGGCAAAATTTGCTATATAGACCAAAACCACTTTTGGTACCAGGCTGTAAACATATTTTTTTCTGATGTAAAGTTGGGCATTTTAACATGGTGGGTTTATGGGACTGACTCTCTTTTGGAGCCTGTCTCTAGCGGCCAGTTGATGAACTGCAGTTTAAGTCACTTCCGTGTTCAAGAGAGAGACTGGGAGGTTGCCGCTTGGTTGTGCCAGGCAGACTACAAGAAAGTAGAAATTTGTGTTGCAGCTGAGACAGGCACAAGTTAAACTACTAAATTCCCTGCCTGTTTAGGACCGCTATCAGAAGCACCATTAGATGAAGACAACGCACATGTAGGCTAACAACAACACCAAACGTAACCATAGTTTATTTTCTCCTTGTCACTGAAAGATATCTGAAATAAACAATTTAAAACTTAACATTGGTGTAAGAGTTAAATTACTTGCAATGAATGATGTTCATTGTCTGATGTTTTAGTCAGGGAATAGCGCAGGCTTTTTCCCTTATCAAAAGTGCCAAGCAATTCTTGGCACCCCTATCCCCTGTGTCAACCGTGTGCCTGCCCTACATACTGTAGGACAAGTGATTTGGAAATTGATGGTTATCAGATTAAGAAAAAAAGCTTTGGTAAAGGCAATCATTGGCCAGTATTAAAAAAGAAAAAAGTATTGGTAAAGGCAATCATTGGCCAAATTCTTATATAAAGGCATGGAAACAATCAATTTATAGTAGTTGTCTTCACTCAAAAAAATTATATGTTGGCTTTAATTAAATTTATTTTGTCAACAGGTTCCACATAATTGGTTTATGTTAAACTAACATAATTTTTCATGTTGAACGAACATAATTTGTTCATGTTAAACAAACTTAATTTCTTCATGTAACTTTAACATCATGGAATTAAGTCATTTTAAGTGACCCTATTTAAGTAGTCTCACAGTGATTTTCAGGTATTATATTCAGGTATTGTATTCATTCATCCATTAATATTTAATTTATTTTAGTGACACATAATTAAATTGATAGACTAGCTATTTGCTAGCAGTAGCACATAGCATCTTAATAGCTAAGATTAACATGCTCATTCTACCAAACAGTTGAAATAAATAAATCAGTCCACAGCCAAACAAAATGCTCCACTCTTCTCCACAATGGTTACCCACTGTATTTTAAATGGTTCTAATAATTCAAATGTAATTGAACATTAAACACAATTACACGCAATCAAGTCTTCCCCTTTTCTCATTTTCTCAAAAAAACATAAAATAACACTTAATTTTAACATTTATTCTCTGTTAATTCAACCATATGCAAAGCATGCTGGGAACTAACAAGCACCGCCCAGTTTCAACATATCTCGCACTACTGCCCCCCCACTGGATGTACGAATTTTTTACTTAACATAAATGTTTTGTGTTTAGGCAACACATTAAGATTTTGTTCTGTTAAGTTGAGACATAATTACGTTGACCTTAATAGAAAAAAAACATTTAAAGTAAAAAAACACAATTATTATAAGTAAACTAAATATAAATATATTATGTAAAGTGCACAACCTTCCTAGTTCATTTTTTTGAGTGTTCTTTCTTCAATTACATAAATGTTCACTTTTTAATGTCACTGTTTTTGATGATTTACTGAACATTAAACCTTTCTTTCTTTTATTTTAGACCTGATGAAAGAGAGGGAAGAACTGAGTGAAGCGGAGGAGAAACATCATCATGTCAAAACTGGTGAAACATCTTTGAGTGGCTCACAGACTGAAAGTGATTTATTGAAAAGAAGAGCCAACATTTTTTTCACCTGCCCTCAGTGTGGGAAGAGTTTCACACAAAAAGGAAACCTTCAGACTCACATGAAAATACACTCTGGAGAGAAGCCGTACACATGTGATCAGTGTGGGAAGAGTTTTTCACTTAAAGGAAACCTTCAGACTCACATGAAAAGCCACACTGGAGTGAAGCCGTACACATGTGATCAGTGTGGGAAGAGTTTCGCACAAAAAGGAAACCTTCAGACTCACATGAAAATACACACTGGAGAGAAGCCTTACACATGTAATCAGTGTGGGAAGAGTTTTTCACTTAAAGGCAACCTTCAGACTCACATGAAAAGCCACACTGGAGTGAAGCCGTACACATGTGATCAGTGTGGGAAGAGTTTTGCACAAAAAGTAACCCTTAAGTATCACATGAAAAGCCACACTGGAGAGAAGCCGTACACATGTGATCAGTGCGGGAAGAGTTTCAGAACCACATCGCTGAAGAACCACGTGAAAGTTCACACACAGGAGAAGCCTTACGTATGTTATTTGTGTGGAAAGCGTTTCAATTGGATGGCTTGTCTAAATTTACACCAGAAAAGACACAATGGTGTGAAGGATCACATGTGCTTTGATTGTGGGAAGACTTTTGTCAGTTATGGTGAACTGAAACGGCACCAGATAATTCACACAGGAGAAAAACCTTACAAGTGTTCACACTGCGAAAAGAGATTCAAGGGGTCAGATTATCTGAAAAAACATGAGCGGATCCACACTGGAGAAAAACCTTACAAGTGTTCACATTGTGACAAGACTTTCATTAAGTTAGGACACCTGAAAACACATGAGAGGATCCACACTGGAGAGAAGCCGTATCACTGCCATGCATGTGGGAAGAGTTTCACTCAGTCAGGATCTCTGCGCACTCATGCAAAAAAATGTTGTCCAAAGTCACATTAAGTACTTCAGAATCTGCACTTTCAGGTTTGACACTGCGTCCTCAACATACATATCTCAATAATGCATAGATCCATAAAATCTGTCTCTTCTATCTAACCAGCTGCAAGAAGCGACAGCACAGATAAACATCATCCAAAGTTGTCAGTGATCGGATTTCAGACCAGTGGTTTCAAGTGTGAAATTATAATCAACCCCATGATGGTGCTTCTCCCCAATAAACAATATCTAAAATTATCTTCATTATGAATTTTGTTCAATTTATATTCTTATTTCTTATCCATATATATCACTCTTAAAGGGTTAGTTCACCCAAAAATGAAAATTCTGTCTCATGTTGTTCCAACCTCGTTCATCTTCGGAACACAAATTAAGAGATAATTGATGAAATCTGAGAGCTGTCTCACTCCTCCATAGGCTTCTATCTAATTGAAACTTGCCGGCCCAGAAAGTTAGTAAAGAAATCGTTAAAATAGTCCAAGTGACTACAGACAGTGGCTCAACCATAAGTTTATCAAGCGACGAGAATACTTTTTGTGTGCAAAAACCCACAAAAATAACGACTTTATTTAACTAATTTTCTTCTGTATGGGCCTCTGAGTGAGTTCACATAGTGTAACAGTGCAGCGCTTCTGTGTTGTACGTTTACCGTTATACCTTTAATGGGCATTTCACACTGCACTTCAAATGGTCAGAATATCTAAAAATACATGAGAGGATCCACAATGGAGGGAAGCCGTATCACTGCCCTCAGTGTGGGAAGAGTTTCGTTAGTTTATCTTCTTTATTCAGTTACACAAAAAACAAATGTCTGAAATCACAGTGATTAGTTCACCTTGATAGTTCATGATTTTTGTATTTTGTTCCATTTAGATTTCAGTGTGAAGGGGGATGGATTCCTATGACCTTCCCATTGCTTTCTTATTAATCCATGTTTAAATCAGCATTTATTGACCGGTATTTATACTTTATGCCAGTGGTTCCCAAACTGGGAGGGGAGAGGGGTGCGGAGTTATAAAAAGGGGACGCAGCAAGGCTAATGGATGGCGTACAGTCTGCAGACTGTTATGAAAGAAACCACTGTGAATTTATCCCGCGTATTATGCGGCTACTTACCAAAATATTACATACCAAAAATTACAAAATATTAATCTGACATATTTTATTATCTCAAGATGTCTCACAGTACCCGCTTGAGCGGTCTGTTGTCAGCTGCAGCGGTTGTTGTGCAATAACAAAATAGGAACTTGTGACAGTATGAAACCACATTTACATTACATGGTTTCAGTGACCCAATTCAGATTTGTTTTCCTCCCATGTGGCACAGATTGGATATGACCCACACACATGTAAGCAGGAAAAAAGCACTTGGATTCCGAAATTCTCAGATCGGTTTCAGGCCTCATTCATCTGATGTGGAAATAAAATCTGATACAAATCGGATACTTGCTTGCAACGGTGGCGAATGAAATCATCTCAGGTGGACACCAACCGTGATCACATGACTTTTCAATAAAGAAATTCCAGGCGAGATGGGAAAGCGTGGTTTTAAGCCCTCGTGGCTACAGTGCCAACGTAAAATGAAAAGCTTAAAAAGCAAGTACAAGGTGGTCAAGACCACAACAAAAAGATTGGTAATAATAGACGTATTACATTCCCATTCAGCATGTCTACCTTGGGTTGTTTCGCCAAGTGTGTGGTGTAAATGCAGATATAGGATATGGATTACTTTTAAAAGATGTAAGCAGGTCGTCAGAAAATCAGATATAGTCAACAAATTGAAATTGGGCATTAAGACAGAGAGTGTAAATGCAGCCTTAGAGACTTCACATCATAAAACAAAGGCCACGTACACACTGTGTAAAGTTTCAAGAGTAACAACTGCAATTAAATACGGCAGTGAAGCCCCTAAATTATCATTATGTGTGTGTGTGTAGAACTCCTAAAAATTCTCACAACTCAATCCGGAACCACTGCTATAGAGTGATTTTAGTGGGGATTAAAATAAATGTAGAGAGTGTGTGCATGGTTTGAGTTGTTTTTGTTCCTACTAAAAAAATCTCTTCTCAAGCAACTGTTGTGCTGTTGTTGATCTAAGTTGTCTAAGGTCACATAGGTCAGGGACGCCCTTCTTTAGTCTCTTCTCTGTTTAAGAACAGATGTTAGATTCATATTTCCCAAGAATTATGAAAAATAATAAGAATTTTGTTCAAACTTTGAATTGGGAATAGAAAGTCTTTCTTTGACTCTACTGTTTTGGGAAAAACACACTTCACTTTGAGGAGGCGTTATGTGTGTGTTTCTTCTATCTCCCTTTTTTTCTGTCTGTCACTATAGGACTGGCACCAGCAAGGTGGGAGATGAAACAACTATGGAGGGGTTGAAAGTCCCATATAAGAAGATTGATCTGTTGAGTGTCATTCCTGGCTCTTAGCTGTGCGACTGCAACACATCGTCATTTGAACTACTTTTGGTACAGCTTTTGACAGTTTCACAATAAATAAATTGTGATTACACTTGTCTGTCTGTTGTTTTTCCTCATAACTGTAGATCGTTTTAATAAATGGTTATGGGTGGTTTAGGTGTGAAGGTTTATCGGCTCAAAATATATTTTTAATGCTATTTTGTTAATAAAATAGTAATTTTCCTTCACATCTCTATCCACTAAATTTTTTCTTTTTATATTCTGTATAAAATGGGTATGTTTAGGTTTGGGAGTAGGGCTAAGGGATCATTTATCTATAAAATGGTAAAAGGGAAATTATACAAATATATTTATGATATAAAAGATTCGTAAATAATTAACTTTTTGTAGCTGTAAAAATGTAATAATGCTACTGTATCTTGTATGTTGTAAAAAAAATCCATTTTGTCAAGTCACCTTTATTTATATAGCGCTTTTTACAATACAGATTGTTTCAAAGCAGCTTTACAGTAATAACAGCAAGAAAATAATGCAACAGTTTGTTTTGGCTGTACAGCAGCTCTAAGAAAATAGTGTCATTGTCCAGTTTAAGTAAGTTCGGTGTTGATTCATTTCTATATACTGACTTTTCTATATGCTCTCAAAGATTAGCTCTTTTAACAGCCATAAAATGTATAACGGTGAGGTGGAAGGATCCAAACCGTCTGTTCCACACATTTCACAAGTGACTGCTTCACCAATCAAACACAGTTCAATGGCAGTTTTTCAAAGAAGCTACTCATCAAAGATGCTGCAGTCCCAAATCTTTTGTTTGTAAAACTTCAGTGTTTTCTTCCATCCAAAAAAAAAAAGAAAGAAAAAAGAAAAAGATGCTGCAGTCCTTGTTGGGTCTGACCTTACATTCGCAATCCATAAATCAACTTCTAACAGATTTTATGCTACATGGAAACAGCATAATCTGAAATTATATTTTGTAAACGAATATGCAACATTGAAATAAAACTCTAGAAAGGTGTACAATATGGGACCTTTAATATAAAAAAAAGTGTAGAGTTTGCGGTAGTTGATGTGACTTTTATTTTGACAACGGAAATCCTGGGTTTATGCGTCTGCACCATAGGTCTAGTATACACGCAATAACGCGTCTTCGCGTTGTATCGTCTGTACACGTTAGGTCTAAAGAAATAGCTTTCTGTATGGCCTTCCATTCGTCTAAGGAAATCTTTGTCTTTTCAGCCTTTCATATCATGTCAATTTCGTCTCGGAGTGATGACGTCACCACGTTCACTCAAGTCAAAGAAGTCTTCTGAGGTGAGCTACTTACAGCGCTTTGTATATTAATACAATCACTACACAACGTTTGTATAAGGAACTTTTTTGCTGCCCTTTCTGTCTTGTTTTTATTTGATTCTGCGCTATTTGTTTGCCATTTTCTGGCGTCTGCCTACTAGAATACAGATAACTTATAGCGTTGCTGGCAATTTAAAAGTTTCTTTGTGCGATTTTTGTGTGTTTTTGTCTGTTTGTGTGTATGATTGTTTTGTTGTTTGATGTAGTAATGTTACTCTTGTACGTTTGGTGTATTATTAATGTTTTTCTCGTTTTAGGCTGTGAGAAATAATACTATTATAGTGCTGTTTTATCGTCTTTTTCAGAATACAGACTCATATTATCTGATTATTTATAAAATTATTATCTCTTTGTTTAATGTCAACAGCTTCTGTTTTCTCCTCATTTGTTAGATCTTTAGTAAATTGTCGTTAATCACTTTAATCTATCACTTAAAGTAATTTCATTGGTGGTGGTGAGGCCAAGTGAACTCTTTTGAAATCCTAAAGATAAACCTCTCTTAACTTAATTAATTTTGTTATAGTATGTGGGGTGGAAAACATGTTTATATAAAACATTAAACAATAGATTGTTAGTGGATAGTTAAACGTAACGCATAAATGCCTAATGTGTAATTTAATAACTGATTTATTTTTGATTTTTGCAGATCTGATTCTCCCATTATACAGCAAATAGCGTTCAGTGAAGCTCCTCCCACAGGAATTCACCAATCGTCCTATTTGCTGGAATATTTTAATCTTACAAGTGAAGAAATAGAGTTTAAAGAACATGAATGATCCAGAACCCTGCAGAATAAAATACGAAGATACTGAAAGTCTAATAGGTTGGTGTTTATTCTTGATTCTTCATTAATGATTCTGAAGAACATTAAGGTTATAAAGCTTGAAGCAGTTCATCAGATTGAATGGTGGTTGTTAGAACACATTAGAACTGTGAAGGTTCTCATGCACCCTGTTTCCAGTCCTGGAAAACACATGTAAAATGGCCTTGGAAAATCTTGTTGATGTCCTGGAAAATTAACAATTAACGTTAGTTGCAGAAAGTAGTATGTTTAGGGATGCTGAGTTTTGACATGTGAGGAAAGTATTTTGAATGGTGATGTTTACTCTTGAAACTTAGAACAGACCTGCAAACTAACAAGAGGTGAAAAAGGTGACGTGTTTATGAAGTAAATAATTGTACGGAGTCTGGGATCATCGTCCCACGGGAGAAAGTGTTTGTGTTTTTACATGTAAACGAAGCATTCTGGTGCACTCAAATAAAGGGGGAAGACGACATTTGCTTTGCATACAAATTTTTAATTACATAATTATGACTCTACTAGTTTTTTAATATTAACATTCAAACGGTGCCTTTCATAAAATGGATTTATTCAAATATACATTCCGTTCTAAGATCGTGTGTGATGCAACTTACCTGTTTTCAGAAAGTGACAGCAGCCTAATATTAATAGCACCATTTAGTAATTAAAGGTGGGGTATGTGATTTGCAAAATGGCCGGCAGATTTTGAAAATACACAACTCAAATGGTCCTACCTTCTTTCCTCCAACGCTGGCCCTGATTCGCGTGAGGGGGAGGGGGGTATGGTACGACCGTTTGATTGACGGACTTACTGTCCAATGATTCTAGGTGGTCTTGGAAATGATTGGCTGGAGTTTTTCGAGTCCTGCCCGTTCCACAGATGATTAAATTGCTTAATTTTCATTTTGTGCTTCTAACTCAGTGGCTGTAAGTGGGTCATGAATTGGATTTCAAGTGATTTTGAAAAAATGGACAAAAAATAGAATCACATACCCCACCTTTAAGTCAAAGCAAGTTAACCTACCCGTGAACACTGTAATCTGTGAACTCTGTGTGAATCAATCCAGGGTGTTTCCCTGCCTATGGCTAGAGATGCTGATTGTCTCCAGGATAAACGTGACCCTACAAAGGACAAGTGATTTGGGAATGGCTAAATATTAGCCTGCGAAAACCCAGACAACTTCCAGCAAATTTAGATTTGCTCTGCAAGTTAGTCTGGCAAAGAGCTCATTCAAGCCCATTTCCAATCCGCCGAAATCGCGGCACCAATCAGAAACGTTGGGGCGGGCTTTACACGATGACGACAGCGCAGCAACTGTGAAGCAGATTTCGTACATTACAAAGATGGATGCCGCCGTGGAACATCACTCGTTCAAATCAGCTATCTCGTCTGTTTTAAGCGATTTGAACGTTTCCTTTTTGTTAAAGGAACACTCCACCGTTTTTTCATATTAAACTATGTTATTCCCTTAACTAAGACGAGTTGATTCCTCTCTCGTCTCGGTGCGTGCACTCAATCGCTCTGGCGCGCCGCAACACTTTGATACTGATAGCCCAGCTCATTCATTAGAATCCAAACAGAGATGAAGTTAGAAGCGATCAAACACCTCCACGGTTTCTCTATTTAAATACAATTACAAGAGTAGTTACACGATCAAGTATGGTGACAAAATAAAACGTGGAGGTGTTTGATCGCTTCTAACTTCATCTCTGTTTGGATTCTAATGAACGAGCTGAGCTATCAGTATCAAAGTGTCGCGGTGCGCCAGAGCGATTGAGTGCACGCACTGAGACGAGAGAGGTATGTATCAACTCGTCTTAGTTAAGGGAATAACATAATTTAATAATTATGAAAAAACAGTGAAGAGTTCCATTAAAACTGGAGCAAAGAACAACACTCGGGAGATGTTTCTCCATTGCTCTGCATACGTCATCTCCTCCATCGCTCTGATTGGTTTTAGGTCTATCCAGAGGCATTTGATCGACGTCCGTTGGTGACGCCCCTCAGGAAATGGGTTCTCTATGACGCTTTGCCAGACCCTAACTCAGTTACATCTGAGAATGGTCTGGTTTTAACCAGGCTAGCTAAATATCAGATTAATTGTTTTGTTGGTAAAGGCAGATACTAGTTTCTTTCTGATGAAATATCAGGGTTAAATTTATGTTCTTTCCCTTCTCATTTCTCCAGTTTTTTTTATGATTTACTGAAAATTAAACTTTTCTTTCATTTTAGATCTGATGGAAGACAAGGAGAGTGAAGAACTGAGAGAAGCAAAGGAGAAACATCATGTCAACGCTGGTGAAAAATCTTCAAGTCACTCACAGACTGAAAGTAATTTATTGATAAAATCTTTCACCTGCCCTCAATCTGGGAAGAGTTTTACAGAAAATGGAATCCTGAAGAGACACATGATAATCCACACTGGTAAGAAGCCACACACATGTGACCAGTGTGGGAAGAGTTTCACAAAGAGAAGAGGCCTTAATGTACACATGAAAATCCACACTGGAAAAAATCTGCACACATGTGACCAGTGTGGGAAAACGTTCTTAAAAAGAAGAGGCCTTAATGTACACATGAAAATCCACACTGGCGAGAATCTGCACACGTGTGATCAGTGCGGGACGAGTTTTACGTATCAAAAGAGCCTGAAGAGTCACATGAAAATCCACACTGGAGAGAAGCCGTACACGTGTGATCAGTGCGGGAAGAGTTTTGCACATTTAAGCAATTTTAAATCCCATCTGCTTTCTCATTCTGGAGAAAGACCATATAGCTGTGATCAATGTGGTAAATCATATTTTTCAGCATCATCCCTGAAGAGCCACCTGAACATTCATTCAAAGGAGAAGCCTCACATGTGTTCTTTGTGTGGAAATAGATTTAGAGATCTGAGTACTTTAAAATTACACCAGAAAAGACACAGTGATGTGAAGAATTATGTGTGCTTTGATTGTGGGAAGACCTTTCTTACAGATGCTGAAGTGAAAAGGCATCAGAGGATCCACACTGGAGAAAAACCTTACAAGTGTTCACACTGCGACAAGAGATTCAATCTGTCAGAACAACTGAAAACACACGAGAGGATCCACACTGGAGAAAAACCTTACAAGTGTTCATACTGTGACAAGAGTTTCAGACAGTCAGGATCTCTGAAATCACACGAGAGGATCCACACAGGAGAAAAAACTTACAAGTGTTCATACTGTGACAAGATATCCAGATGGTCAGAATCCATTAAAAAACATGAGCGGATCCACACTAAAGAAAAACCTTACAAGTGTTCTCACTGTGACAAAACTTTCATTCAGTTAGGAAACCTGAAGGCACACGAGAGGATCCACACTGGAGAAAAACCTTACAAGTGTTCTCACTGTGACAAAACTTTCATTCAGTTAGGAAACCTGAAGGCACACGAGAGGATCCACACTGGAGAAAAACCGTACAAGTGTTCACGCTGTGCCAACAGTTTCAGACAGTCAGAAAACCTGAAAAGACATGAGAGGATCCACACTGGAGAGAAACCTTACAAGTGTTCTCATTGTGCCAACAGTTTCAGTCAGTCAGTAAACCTGAAAAGACATGAGAGGATCCACACTAGAGAGAAGCTAGGCCTGTCACGATAACAAATTTAGCTGGACGATAAATTGTCCAAGAAATTATGGCGATAAACGATAATATTGTCGTTCTGAGACCATTTTCATCTAAAATAATGATAATGGCGTAAAAATGCAGGTACACCTTTTCAATAAATTTTTATTTCTAAAGAGTCTCTGTGTTGGTATCTGACCTCAGTGATGTGAAAAAGATAGCAGACGGTCGGTTTAGCCAGTCTGTCTGTTTCCTGACCTGGGCCCCAGTTAGCCAAGGTTTAACTATAAGACTGTGTGTTAGACTTAATTGTTTGCAGATTCTGGAGGTTGACATGGTATTTAATCATGGTTCAAGTCAGTCTGCAGGTGTCACTATATACATAAACAAATGCCCAGACTAAAAAAAAAAATTACTCACAAGGCTGATATAGATGGTCATTAGTTTGCAGCGGTCCTACGCTTACGGAAATATATATCTTTTTATTTTAGTTAAGGTGTATTGGTATAATGTCCACGTCCAGAATAAGGATTTATTGGTGAAAGAAACAAAAGTCCTAATTTAATGGCTTCAAAGCTAACTACCCTACAGAATATGTATTTATTGAGGGGGATTTTAACACGACAATAAATGAATATACCTTATGTAGACATACTTCGTTAATTTGGAAAAAGGCGACAAGAAAGAAATTTGATTAAGTTTATTTGTAAACTTAGTAGAACATTCTAATCATACAAATTAGCCAATGAGGGGTTTAATTTTAACTCTACATTGTCCTTCTGCAATTCTTTTTTTTTTCCAGATAAGAAATAACATCCCATCAATTGATAGTGTATTTAAAGAACTTTGTGAATTAGACATAACCATACTAGAGCTAAAACAGAGCAAATCTGGTAAATCACTGTCCTGATCGATGGTTTGATGACAGAGATATTTATATAAAATATTACCTTTTTTAAGTGCATAGGGACAATAGAAGAATATGGCTTGAAAAGTATACCCTAACTACCTTCTACCTTCTCCTTCTCCTCATTATCCTTTTTATTGAGTGCCTGGGACCTGCATCTTATTTCATTGGATCCTTTCCCTACCCCAAGAGCACCTATCACGGATATACTTAACCTGAGCGCCTGCTTGAATTCTCTTATAGTTCATGTACCCTAACTACCTTTTCTTTTCCCCCCTTTTTTTCTTCTTCTTCTTTTAATTAATTAATTAATAAATTACTTAATTCATTTAATTATTTGTTTTTCTCTTCTGCAATGCACTTTTGCACCTGTTCCTCTCTTCTTATCGTGATTATATATTTTTTGTTGCAATGTTGTTTGTATATGATATATTGGAAAGTAAAAAATAGACCATCAAAAAAAGTGTATAGTTCGTCTCGCATTGATGACGTCACCACCAGCGTCCTCTCAATCAGTCGAGGTGAGTAATTCACAGCGCTGTGTTTATTTACACAAGCTTGACCAAAAAAAGAGTTTTTATAAGCAACATTTTAGGCCTCATTTCTGTCTTTTACCCCCATCAAATTCTGTTCTATGCTATTTGTGTCTTTTCTGGCGACTGTCTACTATAGACATTAGCGTAGCTGGTCATTTTTCTGTTACTGTGCTATTCTTTTGTCTGTTCGTCTGTATGATTGTTTTGGTGCTTGATGTAATGTCACCCATGATCTAAAAGTCACTGTGTAAATGTTAAAGAAGTTACTAAAAACGAAGCCAACACGGTTTGCATTTTTTAAAATATATTTGTATGTATTTTTTAGAATATATTACGTTCCCTAACTTACTCGTATTATGTGAAGTTATTGTTCAAAATAAAATCTCTTTATTTCATGACAAGAAGTCCCGTTTCACCTCAAGATTTCGTGAAAATTGTCTTTACAACACTTCTGAAATCTTATAGATAAAAAAGGGTTCATATAAAATAAAAATAAATAAATAACCTATTAACAATACAGGCAGGTGAAAAGCTAAATAAAGTTAATATAAAACAATTTCAGTTATCTTACATTTTGAAAGATGGATAGTTAAACATAAAAGCTTAAAATGTGTAACTCAATAACTAATTGTTTTTTTTTTTTTTATCAGATCTGCTTCCCCTATTCTCCACAGGAATTCACCAATTAAATGCTGGAATATTTTCATCATCTTACAAGTGAAGAAATAGAGTTTAGAGAACATGAGTGATCCAGAACCCAGCAGAATAAAACATGAAGATACTGAAAATCTAAGAGGTTGGTGTTTATTCTTGATTAATGATTCATTAATGATACTGAAGAACATTAAGGTTATAAAACTTGAAGCAGTTCATCAGATTTAGTGGTTGTTAGAAGAACAGTCATAAGAACTGTGAAAAAAAAACCCCGTTAAAGTAGCAAATATGAATATAAAATGTTACAGGCAATGTTTGTAGTTAACATCTGAGAAGTGACTAAGAATCTCATCCATGTTTTGTTCTGTACTGTTCTTAAGATAGCTCTATGAGGCATGTAAAGGCAACTGTGCCTGGGGTCTTGAAGGTCAATAATGCACAATGTACCCACTAACACATATGCATACTTGGCGTATGTAACTCTTTTGGATTTACATTATATGTTGAAATGTGACAATGGATCATGGGTGGAAGTCCATGTCTGTTAGATCGTGCCAAAATGTTTGATCGGATGAATCTCCACATCAAAGACAACAGTTTTTTACATTTTTATTTCAGGATTCTTTGATGAATAGAAAGTTCAAAAGAACAGAATTGATCTGAAATGGAAAGCTTTTGTAACATTAATCACTACCATTCAAAAGTTTGGGGTCAGTAAGAATTTATTTTTTGGGGAAAGAAATTAGAAAATACTTATTCATCAAGGATGAGTTAAATTGATCAAAAGTTACAGTAAAGACATTTATGATGTTAGAAAAGATTATATTTTAAATAAATGCTGTTCTTTTGAACTTATGTTTTTTGAGCATAAAATCAGCATATTAGAATGATTTCTGATGGATCATGTGACACTGAAAACTGAAGTAATGATGTTGAAAATTCAGCTTTCAAATGACATTTAAAAAATATATTAAAATAGAAAACAGTCATTTTAAATTGTCATAATATTTCACAATATTACTGTTTGCCATTTTTTTTTCCATCAAATAAAGCAGCCTTGGTGAGCAGAAGAGACTTAATTTAAAAACATAAAAAATCTTACTGATCTAAAACTTTTGACCGGTAGTGTAATTCTTCTATAAAGCTGAGAGATAGACTGAGAAAGCCAGAGAAGAGCAGAAGCAGAAGATGAAGTGATGACAATAAATAGAGCAGAGTTTATTGAATAATTCACAAAAAACATTTTTTGTTTCAAACCGAGATCACAAATCTCCCACGATTGTGAACAGGCAACTAAACAAAATAACATTTTCTAGAGGTTCTGACAAACGTTTAATTGCTGCATGCAATTTAAAAAATGTGTATTTAATTTAAATAAATTGTTTAGAAAAAAAAATCGTTTTGAGTGAAAGATTCAATGAATCACTCTTAAAGAATTGTTTCATTACTGGATGAATCACTTGTTGCCACCTACTGGTGTAAGAATGTAATCGATACAATTGTTATGTGAAGTGCTAAGTTATTTTCAAAAGGTGAGTAAATGATGACTGAATTTTCATTTTTGGGTGAACTATCCCTTTAACAGACACAGGCGAATCTTTGCCATTTTTAGGAATAAGATCACTGAGGTTTTTGAATCGAGATCACAATCTTTTAACGATTAATCGTGCAGTTCTACAGTGAACACTGTAATGTGTGAACTTGTGTGAATCAATCCAGGGTGTTTCCCTGCCTATGGCATGAGACTCTGATGTGAGACACACAAAATATGTGCACAATTATGTTTTTTTTCATTCTTATTCACTGATTATGCTGCTTTATTTCCTTTATGCCTTGCTGATGTGTAAATTAACAAATGTATATGAAACTACATGGAAAAAAAGGACTCTTATAGGGCTGCAGCAATTAATCGATCAAATCGATTATCATCGACAATGAAAATTATCTACAACAAATTTGATTATTGATTAGTCGTGTCGTGCGCTGTGCTCGGAAACCATCAGCCAGTCACTCCGCTTTACAGTAGTGAATAACCTATTTCTATAGAACAAACGCTTATAGAAAATAGAGGAGGACACAGATTGAGTTGCTGCGTACATCATGGTATATGATCCAAGTTGTCCGAAACATGAGAATCCTTTATGCAAGTGCGTCAGACAAAAGCATAAACGTTTACCGTTTCGACAGATGCGTGTGCGGTTTAACTGCCTCTGGCACGTTTACTTTGGCGCATAACTTTCTTTTTAAGGTTATATCCTTACGTGTAAATGTTAGAATGTCCCGCGAGAATTTCCATTTAGCATATTCTGACAAGTGTCTTTTTAAACTTCACTGACTTCAATGAACGAGTACCGGTGTGTGCACCCGCGTCAAACAGAATAATGGATTATAATAAAAAAAAGTCATCAAATTAATCGAATAATAATTGAGAGAATAATCTATTATAAAAATAATCGTTAGTTTCAGCCCTAGACTCTTATTTTGTAAACAGAATAGCGTACTGCGCATGCTTCCTCACATCAGCGGAGGAGCTGTGAAAGACCAGACGCGGCTCTCCAGTTATCCTAACTTTATCTTGTTTTACAGTATTTACAGTAATCTGTCTGCTGGGTCTCCGGAGACAAGTCATCAGATCGCTGTGACCCTACATAGGACAAGCGATTTGGAAATGGATATACATCAGATTAAGAAAAAAGCTTAAATAAATGGAAATATTATTGGTAAAATTTATTATATAAATGCATCGAAATGATCAATTTATAGCAGTTGACTTCTTTATGCTGTTACATCGGGGTTCACCTTTTAATGTCACAAATTTTTTTTTGATTTACTAAACAATTTAACCTTTCTTACTTTTATTTTAGACCTGACGAAAGAGAACGAGGAGAGTGAAGCGGAGGAGAAACATCATGATGTCAAAACTGATGAACATTTTTGGAGTCACTTTAATTTACTGAAAAGGAGAGACAAAAAATCTTTCACCTGCCCTCAGTGCGGGAAGAGTTACACAGAACAAGGAAGCCTGACGAGACACATGAGGATCCACACCGGAGAGAGACACACATGTGATCAGTGCGGGAAGAGTTACACAGAAAAAGGAAACCTTCAGGTTCACATGAGGATCCACACTGGAGAGAAGCATGCATGCGATCAGTGTGGGAAGAGTTTCACATACATACAGAGTCTTAAACTTCACATGAGAATCCACAGTGGAGACAAGCCGCACACATGTGATCAGTGCGGGACGAGTTTTTTACAAAAAGGAGGCCTTCAGGAACACATGAAAATCCACACTGGAGAGAAACCACACACATGTGATCAGTGCGGGAAGGGGTTTGCAAAAAAAGGATCCCTTAAGGAACACATGAGGACCCACACTGGAGAGAAGCCGCACACATGTGATCAGTGTGGGAAGAGTTTCAGAAAGATATGCAGTTTAAAATCGCATCTGCGTTCTCATTCTGGAGAAAGACCGTTTTACTGCGATCAGTGCGGCAAAACATTTCTTAGGGCAGATGCGCTGAAGGACCACATGAAAGTTCACACAAAGGAGAAGCCTTACGTGTGTTCTTTGTGTGGAAAGAGTTTTAGTCACTTGGGTACATTAAAATTACACCAGAAAAGACACAACGGTGTGAAGAATCATGTGTGCATTGATTGTGGAAAGACTTTTGTTAGAGATGGTGAACTGAAACTGCATCGGAGAAGTCACACTGGTGAAAGACCTTACAAGTGTTCACACTGCGACAAGAGATTCAGTCGATCAGAACATCTGAAAAACCACGAGAGGATCCACACCGGAGAGAAGTCGTATCACTGCCGTGTTAACGTAACGTCCCAATTAACGTAAAATTGAGTGCACATGCACGAGCACAACGCCCCACCCAGTCTCCTCCCTCAATTAAATTAATTTAAATATGGTAATTAGTCCAATTTGGCAAAAGAACATGGCGAAAGCCAGCAAGAAACGAAATTTCAATGAAAATGTCTTCTATGTGAATATAAGTTAAATTGTAATTTATTCCTGTGATCAAAGCTGAATTTTTTTAGCATCATTACTCCAGTCTTCAGTGTCACATGATCCTTCAGAAATCAGTATAATATGATGATCAAGAAACATTTATGATTATTATCAGTGTTGAAAACAGCTGTGCTTCTGCTTCATATTTTCGTGGAAACCGTGATATAGTATTTTCAGGATTCTTTAATGAATAAAAACTTAAATCAAACACATATAGAAATCTTATAATCTTTTGTAACATTATAAATGCATTTACTGGAAATTTTAAACAAATTCAATGTGTCCTAATATTACTTTCTTTTTTTTATCTTTACTGACCGAATTAATGAAGTTTATTTTTTATTCCTAGTTAAGCCAACGCTGCCATTGCTAGACGGGTTTGCACATGCGTTATATATGTTCTTACTTAATTGCATAATAGAATATTTTAATAAGACTCGTGTGACATAATTTGTAATTGATAAATTATTTGACATATTATTAAGCAATATCTGACAGATGGTGGTGCGATAGAACAATTCGTAGTGTAATGTTTGCCACTTCACTTTATTGCCTCTATGAGTCGCCAACAAAAATCAAGACAAATGTACGTACGCCAGACATGAAGTTTACTTGGAGGAACACACAATCTTATGTTAATTTCACTGTTAGTACATCTGGCCGTGAACGTGAAAACTGGCGTACGCCGTGTTTTTGTGCGTACGCAGTGTTGATACATGAGACCCCTGGTCTATGAGTCTTAACTTCCCCCTACAATATGCATCACTCTTAGTTCATTTACTGTCTTTCATAAAGGAAAGTATAGCATATTTTTTATAGGCCTACATGTAAAAGTTCATTTTCATATCAGCAGAAAAAGTGCAGCTGGAATAAAATATAGCAGTTCGACTTAGTGTGCCATCCTCACTGTTAATTTTGTTTGATATGTCATTGTATAGATATTTGTCATTATGAACAACATTTGGCACAGTTTTCATAATCTTCTGTTGATTTGATGTTACCACTATAGTGCCCTCACTCACTCAGTGTTTAGTCTTCTGAGCCAGGTCACAATGTTCACGGTTATACAATCATGAAGACCATTTGCTTAAAGGTGCCCTAGAATGTGAAATTGAATTTATTTTGTCATAGTTAAATAACAAGAGTTCAGTACATGGACATGACATACAGTGAGTCTCAAACACCATTGTTTTCTCCTTCTTACTTAAATCTCGTTTTTGAAAAACACCCCTGAAAAACAGGCGAATCTCCACATAATACCGACTGTGACGCAACAGTCAGGATCATTAATATGTACGACTCCAAAAATTTGCATATGCCAGCCCATGTTCAATGACAGGCGGAACTGCGCAGCCGAAGCATGGCAGTTGATCAGTGTTTGGATGTACAACAGAAAAGTATTTAGTTCCTTCATCCGAGCCTCTGAAGAAAAAATGTTTTAATTTTATTTTCTCTGGAAATTTCCAAACATTTCACCGACGAGACTGTTTCCTCAACTTGGGCCAATACAGAGCTGGTCTCGATGAACGTCTGAAAATATATCGATCGAGCTACCAAGCAACACTTTCTGATGTGTAATTGTTCAAGTTCAGACAGGTAATCTTTCTTTCAAAATCGTTCAATACTGTATTTACATCATCGTGTTTGCATTGGTGAAAGCATTAGAGAGAGAGCAGAAACTGCGTTGCAATGATAAGATCTTTATTCTCGCGATCAACACACTGTCATCTGTTTGCTCAATGCTCATCACGGCAACATTTTATGTGATGGGAATAGATCTAAATACTTTAAAAACATCTCACGATTCATTAATCTCGATAGCTGTAATAGTAAAAACGTATAATATCTGTAGTAAAAGTATTCGAGAGAGTTTCACATGTAATACGTAGCTATTTCATATGCAAGCATGTCAGCCAATCACAGCAGAGGCCGGTTACACACAGCAGACACGCCCCTTCAAACAGAGCGTTCACATCAGAGGCTTAAATGCCTTTTATTTCTAAATTATGACTATTTTTGATCTAAAAAACATAAGGGCAACCCAGAAAACATTATACAATAAAAATAAAAACCATTCTATGACACCTTAAACCAACAGTGATTGTTGTATTGTTTTTATTTGTTATACGTTATTTGTGCAACTGTGCATATTTTCTGGTATATGAATCCTTGAAGTTTTGCTGGTAAATACTTCATATTGAGCCTGGGTGTGAGGAGTAACATGGGACCTTTTAAATCCCATAAATCGCTAAATTAAGTCCCCATTAAATTGATAAATTCTTGATACTGAATCTGCAATGAGCCACGTTGGACCTTTTAAATGGCATTTGATCATTTATGCTGCCTTCAGGTGCTATTGGAAATGCAAAAAAAAAAACAAGACAAATGTGATCAGGTGTTATGTTTTGATAATGACATAATCATCACGTAACAATTCAATGGTCTCATCCAGTATCTAATCCCTTACCAAAAGTGTGTTATTAATACACCTTAATCTAGATCAATGTATGTGTCTCTTGCTGTTCTGCTTTGATTTCAGCACAGCACTATAACGGTCTGCAGCTCTGCACTATTATGATCAGTTTCAGTGCTAAAATGTCAAATACACCGTTCACTTTGCATAAAAGCTGCTTTTATTGAACATGAAATCCGATAAAATGCTTAGAAGTAAAACCTAAAAGACTTTTTTTTGTTTGTTACATAAACGTACAGTTTCAGCTGCCTTTGATTTGATTGTAATTATGTCAGGACCACTATCGTCAAAGATGATTGACAATTAGCATACAGTTTGGATTGGAGGTATGGTTCTATTCTGGGCAAGAACTCCTTGTGCATCCATGCCTTCTAAAGGACAAGAGCCGGCTATCAGTGATACCCCATCCCCATATATAAATGTGTAGTCCTGACTGGACGAGAGGAGGAGCTGTTGGTAGAGACGTCATATCCTATAGGTAGATGTGGATCAGCTGAGAGTCAGCTAATGGGAACTTGACTAACTTGACCTGCCGAACTAACGCTATGCTTGATTCGTTGTGAACAGCTACATTTAGCAGTAAATATGAAATGAAGCTCTTGGGGTTTGAACATGGTCACTGGAGACGGAGCTGCTCTATTCTGAGAGGATCAGAATCACTAAACCTGCCAATGCAAATGTGATTTTCATCTTTAACTCACAGTTTCATTCTTGGTTCAACGCTCTGAACTGGAACAGTTTCACTTCTTATGTGAAATTAGTTATGAGAAATAAATTAATTAGCTTGAAATGATGTATCTACTTGAAAAAAGGCTTTGACTTTACAGTGTAGCTAAATGTACAAAATAAAAGTTTAAAGTGTATTGCCATTTAATTGATGATAATGCACATTGTTTGATACACTGTTGTACATGATTATACATGATCGGTCACAGAACAAAACATTATATTTGGGGGTTGGGCGAGAGAGTGGTCAGTGAGATGATTGTTTCTGTCCAAAGTGTGAATGGGTTGTGGGATGAGAAATATGAATTGTCCTTATGGGGAGGTAGAAATATTAATTGTCCAGAGTGGGAGAGGATTGTGGTATTGTACTTCTTTCCCTCCTTAATGTCCTACTAACCTAACAGGGGCTGGAAAGAAAGGGGCTCTCCTCCGTAATCCAGAAATAATAGCTGTACATGTGTATTGTGTCACAGATCTGCCAGGTTCCTGCACCAGCCAATCATCTCAACCATTTAAGCACACACCTCGCTCCAGCTCATTGTCCGGCCTCGTTTCAAACGACGTGGACTCTTACCTTGTTTCTCCAGCGTTTTATCTCCAACTTTATCTCCTGTGATTTCTCCAGCGTCTTCACATTCCTCCAGTCCTCTGTTTATGCTCATCAGGTCTGCATTCATTCATCCAGCGAGGTGTGTGCATCCAGTCAACTATCCTTTTATCCACAATCCTGCGGTCCTGTAAGAAAAGACATTCCATTCACTGCCCGAATCCTGTCAACGAAACTATCTATTGAACTGCCTACTTAACTGCTCACCACGATCAGCTCTAAGTTGTCAATAAACCTCGTTTTGTGTGTCATCCTCCGTGTCTGAGTGTACTTCCGTAACATATTGTGTGTGTCCAGGTGCTGCAGGATGTAGTGAAGTCCTAGTGTCACTGCATCATCCACTGATCTGTTCCAGCGGTAGGCAAACTGAAGAGGGTCCGCTTTTTCTGGAAACACATAGTTTCTGTTGTAGGACCAGCTACTCCAGACACTACATGGCAAACGGTGTAAGTGCCACGGGTCTGAAATCACTGTAATTGTGTTTGTTTTTCAGACTTTCTCCTGTGAGAGAGAAGTGTTAAAGATATCTGTGTACCCCTCTGCCAGCTGTTATGACGTTGTTATGGAAACATTTATATTTTCATTGATGTTAGTAGAGATTTAACAAAGGAATGCCATATGGATTTTTTATCTGTGTTCTGTGTACTGGAACAGAAGACCCTGTTTTCTGTTGTTATGTTTATACAGCTGGAGGGTGTGTGTGAGACACTCAGACTTCAGAGGTGAGAAGACCCCCTGGTCTTAGCCATAAAGTTCCTTTGTCCCTCTTGTCTAAACAAGTGTGTGACAAGAGATAGATTTGAAAAGAACACTATAAAGCTGCTGGCAAACCCCTCCTCATTGTCTCTCTCCACCTGCAGCTGACTGGGAACTTCTTGCAAGAATAAATACTTTTAAAATATAATTCGAATCTTGATGTCTCTGATGCTGTGATGATGCTGTTTGTTTAATTATTGTTTTTGCCACAACAATGTATGACGTCGTTATTGTTTGTTTGATTTCATATCAATTTACACACTCTGTTTTCTCTGATTCTAATCATAGTTAAGTCAAACCCGTCTGTCACAGTCTAATAGAGACAGTCTTCAATTTGAGCACATGTGTAGTTCCTGTGGTTGGAATCTGTGTGACGGTGTTTGAGCAGATGCACTATCTAGGTTTTTGTACGACTCTTTATCACTGTGTAAACGTTGGACCATTGTGTGCACTATGACAGAAATAACGTCCAGCATCTTCAGTCCGGACTCCACTGATGGTCAGAGTGAAATCACTGCTAGATCCACTGCCACGGAATCTAGATGCAGTTCCCGACTGGAGGACGTCTGCATCAAAAACCAGGAGTTTTGGAGGTTCTCCAGGTTTCTGTAAGTACCAGGCTAAATAGTATTTCCCGCTCCAACTGTACACACCTCTGCTGGCTTTACAGTTGATTTTCACTGTTTGTCCAGATTGGGTTGCTGTCATTGAGGGATTCTGAGTGACAGTGATCTGTCCTCTACACTCTGAAACACACAACAAGAAAATCAACTCAAAACTTTGACAATATACTTGAAGAAATGAATTCATCTCAAACTTGTGCTTCACCAACCTTGAGCAAACGCTGTCAGAGTACAGATGAAGATGATGATGAAGGTCATGTTGATGAAGATTGTTGTGTGTGTCAGTGATGAAGTGTTAAACTCACAGCACTATAAACACTGAAGCATCTGACGAATATGCAAACAGACTCAAGATCATTTACCTGAAGACAGAAGATACCATCTTCCCATTTGGTATCTTTGCTCATAATCTTTTTAAGAGGATTTTCAGAAATAAACATTCATGATATACTGATTTAAATCTTATTTTTGGCCGAGCTTATCCATTTAAACACACACATCAGTTTCATTCAGACTTTGATGCTGAGAGTATTTAATACCCATGCTGCAGATTTGATATCATCCATGATACTGTATAACAGGGCAAAGGTCAATAGGGAATGACCATCTAAATCTTGCTAAAGATTTAATTATAAAGATGGTAAATAGAAGTAGCAGAGTTTAAATCACATGTGATGAATGCATTTTAGGATTGATTATGAAACATCATTTGTTCCATCATTTGTGAAACATCTTTTAGCCCTCATGCAATAATTTTTTTTTTAAAGATGAACACTTTGTGCTTCTTTTCAGACCAATCCATGGTTGATGCTGAGAAGAGCTGCTGTTGAGTCTCGTATCTGTGAGTGTCGTTCGCTCTCTTTTTCTGCTGGAGTGTGTGTTCATTTGAGTGTGACGGAGGTTTTTGTACGACGCTTTCACTAGAATGAAGCACTGTGGTACACTTTTGGTGGAGGAACTGAACTGGTGTTTAGAAGTAAGTCTTTCTTAAATTATCTAAAGAAACTGTATGTGTGTGTTTTTAAAAGGAGGTTTAAGGTTATAAGAACATTTGGCAAAACAATATTCTTCGTTGTAGGGTATTATTGATAATCTTTACTTGCATTTCAAATCCTATTTACTGTCACATTTCATTCTATTTTATTAATTGATTGCACCAATTGAGGTATTTAATTATTTAGCTATATTATGAATATGTCATATTTGGTGATATTATGTTTTTTATGTTTCAAGGCATATTTCATATTCGTATTTAATGTTTTACATTAGTCAATTCACACCTAATATATAATAACATTTAATTGTATTTTAATTAATTGCAATATTTTATGATATTTACAATTATTTCTTAATTTGTTAATTTTGCCATTCTCAAAAAGGAATTTAGTTGAAAATGTTACAATTAATCATTTAAATGTTTATTAAGTTAATTTATAATTCTATTAATGACAAAACTGTCCTGAATGGTGATTATATTTACTATACAAATAATAAAAATGATAATTTAAAATTGGTTTGCTATCCTTATAAAGACATTTCAATAAAATTATCAATTTGAAAAGACATTTTACTTTTACAAAAAAAGCATATATTGCACAGTATATGATGTCTGATTAACTGATTTATATGTATAAATATATCTTTTATATCATATATTTAGAAGCAGTAAAAATTTATATATTTACTATACAAATAATAAAAATGATCATTTAAAATTGGTTTCCTATACCTTATAAAGACATTTCAATAAAATTATAAATTTGAAAAGACATTTTACTTTTACAAAAAAAGAAGAAGCATATACTGCACAGTATATGATGTCTGATTAACTGATTTATATTTATACATATATCTTGTATATCATATATTTAGAAGCAGTAAAAATTTATATAATGTAAAAAAAAATTATAATAATAATTCTGGATAGATTGTGTGTGTTATATGACCGAAATTTCTGTAAAGAGGAAATTTGACTATATATGTCTGACATCTAAATGATTCCTAAACTCTGAGCATCAAACAGTTTGTGTTGTTTGTGTGTTTGTGCAGCTGGTCCCGCAGTGAAGCCCTCCGTGTCTCTGCTGCCGCCCTCTTCTCTGCAGATCTCTGGAGACTCAGCCGCACTGCTCTGCCTGCTCAGCTCTTACTCTCCACGGGGGGCGCAGGTGAGCTGGACGCTGGACGGGTCAGAGGTCACCGAGGGGGTTCAGACCAGTGTAGAGAGTGAGCGGGATGGACGCTACAGCTGCAGCAGTGTCCTGAGCATCAGTAAAGCACGCTGGGAAGACGCTAAGCGGTTTGTCTGCAGAGTAACACATTACGGAGCTGATGACGAGGCCTCGTTCCTAAAGAGCTCCGAGTGCTGATGTTTCCGAGTGCAAGATTCACACCAGTCACGTGATTTACAGCTCAATACTGAACAGTCTTTCAATGTGCTGCGATTGCTGTTCATTCAATAAAGCTTCTGAATGCGTTACATTTGTGTTTGACTGCGTCATTGATCAGTGCGTCATTCATTCAAAGACCTGCTCTAAAGTTTCAGCTGCTTTTGATTGATTTTAATATTTGAGAACAGCTACATTTAGCAGTAAATATGCAATGAAGCTCTCTGGGTTTGAACATGGTCACTGGAGACGGAGCTGCTCTGAGAGGATCAAAATCACTAAACCTGCCAATGCAAATTTGATTTTCATCTTTAACTCACAGTTTTATTCTTGGTTCAACGCTCTGAACTGGAACAGTTTCACTTCTGCTTATGAGAAATTAGTTCTGAGTTCATTATCAGCTTGAAATTAAGTAGCTACTTGGAAAAACTGCTCAAAAAATATTTGTTACAATGTGGACATGTTCGGTTCATTGTGTGACACCTATTTCAATTGTTACTCAGTTACTAAAGTAACTCAATATATTAATTTGGACAAGGATTGTTAGGTTCGGCCAAGGAGATGGAGTGTCAAATAAATAAAATAACAAATAAACCAGAAATTATTAAAGAAAATAAGCCGGCTTTACTGACAAAACACAATAAACAATAAAATCAATGAAACAATTAACATGCAGTTGTCAAAAGAGAGAATACCACTTCCTTTAAGATAAATGTCCGCTAAAGTTGTTTATATTCTCAATTTTTTCAGTCCTGTTGTTGTGTGTGGTATGTCTTTTAAAGGGGCTATATGTAGTTTTTAGCGGGCTCTAGACACACACATGTGATCAGTGTGGGAAGAGTTTCAGAAAAGCATACACTTTTAAAATACACCTGCGTTGTCATTCTGGAGAAAGACCGTTTACCTGTGATCTGTGCGGTAACAAATTTCTTAGGTCAGATGCGCTGAAGGACCACCTGAAAGTTCACACACAGGAGAAGCCTTACACATGTCCTTTGTGTGGAAAGAGTTTTAGTCAGATGGGTACTCTAAATGTACACCAGAAAAGACACAACGGTGTGAAGGATCACATGTGTTTTGATTGTGGAAAGACTTCTGTTACAGATGCTGAACTAAGCTGCAACAAAGAACTCACACTGGAGAAAAACCTTACAAGTGTTCACACTGCGACAAGAGATTCACATGGTCAGAATATCTGAAAGTGCATGAGAGGATCCACACTGGAGAGAAACCTTACAAGTGTTCACACTGTGACAAGACTTTCATTCATTCAGGATCTCTGAAGTCACATGAGCGGATCCATCACTGCCCTCCGTGTGGGAAGAGTTTCAGACATATCGTCTTTACACAGTCATACAAAAAACACATGTTTGAAGTCATGAAATCATGTCTGAATTCATCTTCGGATCCATCACATTCATACAGATTTCCTGGTGATAATGCCATGGAGTCCTACCTGTCGTGACATTCTCTGCTCTGCCTTCTCTTAAAAATAGCATTTTATCAAGGTAAAATCTACATATAGTTCCCAGTATTGCCTCTCGTTCATTGATATCCATTTAAAAAGTAAAATGCTTTTTTTAGCTAAAGGTTGCAGGCTTTCCTTCCAGTGTCTATGGTATGGCTGTGTGCTCGTTGCATTTACAGTTTTGACCAGCAGGTGACGCTAGTGTAGTGTTTCGGGCTCTTCGAAATCCAAAGCATTTATTTTTTCAATCAACTTTTTTTCTGCCATCACTATTATGCTGTGTGTTTTTATTGTTCTGAATAATGGATTGGTTTTGCTATGACATTTACTGGTCTGTAACTCATTTGCCCTGTGGCTACAACAATACATCTCTGTGAAGTAGTGATTCTACTCTAAACTAGAACAAAAGAACACAATAAAAATATATATAAACCGTAATTTACACAAAAATTTCACAAATATTATTCTGTACAGTTCTCCAGCATGAAAAGCAGAGAATGCCAGTATATCCAGAGACTTTACGCTCCACTCGTGGCTGTGGGCTAAAGTGATATCTGTAGAATCAGGGCGGAAAATATTCCAGGATTCCCGCCTTGGAGAAGAGCCAAACCTGGAAACATGTCCTATCATGCAGGAAGTCTGCAGTAACTGCTGATGTGATAGTTAGATTAAAGCATGCTGGTTTTAAGATGTTAACTAGATGGAAGAACTCAATTCATTTTTTTTTTTTTTTTTTGTGCATGTGTAATTTAGCGTTTGTTATATTAAAAGCTATCAGGGATTAGATTGTTTTAGGTTTGAGAAAATAGTATAAGAAATGTGATTTAATAATAAAAGCTCCTTAAAGTGAAGTAAAATTGTTTATTCTTGCATTCCATTCAGTACAATGTTCATGAAATAATGCTGAAATATGGAAAAATACACAAACGCTGACCGTTGTTTTTAAGGCAGCTGAAGCACAAGCTCAAGTATCATCCCAGGTCTAGAGTAGACAGGTTTTTAAGATTAGTAGGCAGTTCTTGTGGGATTATGAAGCTGTCATTGAATACTCAGGTAATAACTGACAATGGATGACAATGAAATGGCAGTGTGCAAATAAATAACTTAAAAAATAATGCATTTTTACATTCTGCTTCATTAATTTTGAATGGTTGTAATCTCCAGACCCAGGTTTTACATTAAAAATTGTTAATAATACTAAAGTGAAAGTAGAAATACTTCTATTGGTTAAGTTATAGTATTACAGTGAGCTGCATATTTATTAATAACATTAAATTGGCTGAATATGAAACTATTTTAGTTTCTAAATTCATACATTTTCCAAACCAACTGTCCAAGGGTTTTCTTCCAAACTGTCCCATACGGAAATGTAATATATGACATATATGTCCCTATATCGCAAGTGACGCCATCATATATGCTAAATATAGGACAATATATTGCTATCACATATATACATATCTCTAGATATATGTAGATATAGGTTTATAACATATATAAATTGTCCATATTAATTGAGTATATTGACATATATTAATACAATGTATATGATTATTGTTTATATAATATTATATGTTATAACCATATATTTCACTGATATGTTTAATTTATATATGCCAATTTATGTAAACAACATACATACATTTTACAGGCTTATAGTTTCCTTATTAATTCATTCCTTGGTTTCCTTATTTGAACATCTTGAACTTTTAACAAGTCTACACAATTCACATTTCATTTCAATTTCTATCCCATTTTAGAATTAGCAAAAATTTTTATAAATACAATTATTTTTTTCATTTATTATTTTAACTGGCTCAAAAAAACAAAACAAATACTAAACAAATTATATTTGCAAACTTAAAATTTATATTTGTCAAATAATCAATAACCTATAGGCTATATCAATATAATCAATTTCTATATGTAAGAAAATACATACAAACACATTACATGCATTATGCAGATGTATACAGAATAATACACAGTTAATATATATGAAAGCTTGGCAGAGCTGCAAACTGATGTCACTGATGTCAGATATGAAAAAAATTAAAACGTTCCTTCATAATAATGAAGAAAAGTCATAATATAATCACATCTGTGCTTCCAAAGGCATAGAAATACTTTCTGTCTGCATTTCAGGCCACGTATTTAGCATGCGTTCCACTCCACCCCAATATCTTACGTCATTGCCTAATGCCCTATCTTCATAGGCGCGCCAAAATTCAAACGCAATCAAAAGACCGCCAAAGTACGCGCAAATTCATTTCAGAGACCAACGGATGAATGTTCGCCCATGTCGAGTAGAAAGAAGAAACGGATAATGAAAGTTGGAGCATTGTTCCAACTTCCAACATAAAAAAACTTCAATATTAATAATTTCTTAGACGGACTTGATGATCTGTAGGCTTTATTTAATTGAGTGGAGAGGTGGAATGAAGAAAACGTAAAGGCGGATGGCCGTGGCCGTACGAGGCAACTGTGCATAACGTTGCAGGTAAGTTCATTTCTTATAATTCACACATTGATATTGCACAGAGAATAAATAAGTTAAATAATGCTGAATTGCATGAGCTATTTATAAGCTACTGATCATATCGCGCTATATAATTGAGCAGAATGTTTAACTGAATTAGTTTTTTTTTTTTTTTTTTTTTTTTTACATCACGTTATACGTTACTATTAATACTGCTTTATTGTGTGCGTCGCATTTTCATGTTCTCATTTTCATGGTCATGTTTAAGAGCTACGAGTAGGCCCAGATTATTAACGTTACACTGCAGTGCATCATTATAAGATATTTAAATGTGTGTTATGTAAAAATAATATTAAGTAAGATTCAGCTGTCAGACACATGTAGTGGAGAATATAATACAATATTTGCCTTTAGAGTCTAGAACTAATACAATAATACTCAGTAAAAATGCCAACGTAAACTTGCAGGATATTAAATCACTGTCAGTATGTGTGCTAATATTTTGAACACTGTCCCCCATCATGACATCAATACTTTTGTGGGTGCATAAGCACTATGTGGTCAGCCGTAGTTGTATCTTTTGTTTTAATACATTTTGTATTCCCCTTTCCCCCCCCCATAGAGAGACAGTCCACCCTAGGACACAACATCGGTCCAGTCCAAAACTTCTGAGCAAAAGAAAATGCAGGCCAAACCCTAGGCTTGTTGAAGAAGACCAGTAATGATGGACCATTTAGCCCCAAAAGGTCACAAAATAATTTTTTTACTGAGACCCAAACCTAGCATCTGCATTGCTAATGTAAAAAAAAGAAAAATGTCTACCTACTATAACGTTGTTGCTTCAGGATAAAATAAAACAAAATCATTATTACTCATAACTTTGCAAATTAATTACTACATTTAGATATTAAATACTTTAAATACTTAAAATGAATCATCCAAAGTTAGGAGTACCTAATTATCTACATTAGTCTATCTCGACAGGATTAGTCATTTTTCACAGCCATACACAAGCAGTCTGTCAGAGTTGTTTATGTTGCTTTGCCTGTTTTTACTTATGTTAAAGCTTATATACAAGTCTAAATCTGTTTACCTGTTTTAATACCATCTGCTATTATCCACTCTGCTATTATTTCCGAGCTTACTGTTTTGGGCAAGCTGATCTTCATTTTCTGCTAAAGAAATTTAAAATACTGATACTGAAAATCTAATATATTTTTTAACTGTTTTGGTTCCTAGAAATGCCCACACTCCTTGGTACGATGGGCAAGCTGGGGAACTGTCTTGAAGCGAAGGATCAGAGCCCACAGGAACAACTGGCATCGCCTTCCAGCACAGGACACTGGGTATGCTGTTTTTCCAAACCACTACTGTAGTAACAGCAAGTAATGACAGTAAAGACTTATTACAAAGAAATTCAAATACCAATAAAACAATTTGTCTTTTTTACAGATGCAGTGATCCAGATATTTCCTGGAACCAGCAGGGGCCAACTAGGGGTAGCTATTATTCAAACGGTCACTGAGCTGCGGACATCCAAAAAGACTCAACAAACGTAAAAAATGAAAAGACTGTATCATATACCTGTTGGTGGATTTTCCTTTTCTGGGCTTGTTTTATGTTTTGTTATAATATTGTATTTGTATATAATAGTGATGGGAAGTCCGGTTATTTTCCGCGAATCTGTTCTTTCGGACAGTTTGTTTCAATTAACCAGTTCAAAAAAACCGTTCACCAGTTCTTTTACGTCCTCACGTAATGACGTCAATTCTACCATCCCGGCGGATAAAAATAAATTCAGATAAAGGTATTTGTAATTACCCTAGAAATCTAGATGCACCCTAGCGGCAGCAAATTTTATTTTGCAGCCAGTTACGACTAGCAACTCTTCGTTGACTTGCGAGCTGGAAAAACCAAACTCTAGTCAGGCCAATCACATCCTGTATAGAGTCGGTGGGTGGGCTTAACATAATGACGACAGAGTTGCAATGGTTCCGCCTCCACGTTCGGTTCAGAGACGGGGCTGTCACGCATGCTCAGTATCTCCAGCTCATCAGTTCTCTGTATCGAACGTGTCCGAAAGAAACAGTTTTCGGTTCTGTAGTGGTAATTGAGAACCGCTGTACCTGTACGTTTGGTAATACGCGCATGCTCAGTATCAGCTGCTCGTGCTCATCACTTGTCTCAGCACTTGTCTCAGTTCAGTGAACTGTTGGAGTTACTGGAGTAACGTATTCTCCAGGATATTGTTTATTTCGAGTCAGAGGTGTCTGAAAGTGAGTAGCTGTGGATCAGCTCTGACGCTGTTTCGAACGATTCAGTCTGATTTGGTGTACTGGTTCAACCGGTTCACTAAAAAGAACTGGTTCAAAAGAACGATTCGTTCCAGAACCGGACATCACTAGTATATAATATAGTTGTGTGTTCAGTGTTCAGTAGTTTTCTAATTTTGCGCAGCTTAAAATTTTTTCTTTTTAAATTAAAACTGTTTTAATAAAGTTTTAATGTTTTAACTGTTTTACTGTATTACTTCTTTTTTGCTAACTGCACCGTTTAACATTTAAGGCTTAGGCATGTCATGTGCATTGCAAGTGTGTAAGTACACGTCCATAACCTATATTTAAAAATATGTAAGAAATTAATGAAAGCATGTTTTTCACATTTGTTTAGTTTACATCACACATCAATGCAAAATATATTGCAATTAATATACATAATATAAGAACATAACATATTCAAAATATATGTGCACACAATGTTTTTTGTATATACCATTTATATATTCCAAATACATTTATCAAAAATATATATTTTATTTTAAATATATCATACATATTAAGTCTATATAAAAACATATTAGGGACACATATATGTCACATGTATGTAAGCAATATACTATGCATATATGTGTAGTTTGTATATTGAACAAATATTCAAATATATATATGTTATGTATATTGATAATTATATATGTGACATATAAAAAACATATAAAATATATGGGTTAGTTTTATATGTCAATATATGAAATTGTTCCATTTTCGAATATGTTTTATATATGGGCAGATATATATGTACATATATGTTTTCACTTACTATGTGGATATATTTAATATATGTGTATTTCATATACATACATATATTACATTTCCGTATGGGGTTTCACTAACAGTATCTATGATTACAGTAAGGTTAGAAGTATTTTAATATTTGCAGTAGCATTGCTTCCCTGAACAATATTTGGGCCATAAACCACCAGTAAGAAACACTGCTCTATACTGCAACCAGACTGAATTATTGTTGACAAAATGTTAAAAGTAATTTTGTTCCTTAGCTCATCATAACACTTGAGTACACTATTTCATCATGTTCCTTGCGTTTCTGTAAGAAAACACAAAAGTAAAATCAGAGAACAGAGGTTAATCTTTCAGAGAATAACAAATTACAAGAAATCCATCAAAAACGTTGGTCTATCATGATTAATAAAGTTGAAAGTAAGATGCTCTGCACCCAAACTGTAATTTTGCCTGAGATTTCTCTTTCAAGAACAGTGACATCCACTCTATAAAACCAAACAAGATGTTCATCCATTCCTGTAAATCTCACCCAGTGCAACTTTTGATTAGTCTGTATATCTACTTTAATGCATTCTTTTGTGTGACACAAATGCAGAAGTTCAGAATATTTTTGTGGCTCAGTGTCAATGAATAGTCATTTTATACTGGAGAGGAAGTTCTGAAAGGGACTTCATGCCTAACAATTGTGTTTCCTATCAAATCTGAATCCTAATCACTGAATGACAAAACTGACAAAAGAAGAAATGGTAGCAGAACATCTTACAATTGAGATGTCTATGACAAATGAACCAAGTTGTCATACATCTAGTCAATCTGGAACATACACGACATGATCTGCACACACAGACATGATCATGCAAGTGTATGCACACTACGAACATTCAAAGAAACTCACAAATCACACGATTTTAGACATGATACAGTAAAGCAGCAAAAGACAACAGCAATAAAGTCTTCCTCTTGATGTTCAAACAAAGGGTGTAAGACAATATCATTATAAGGTGCGTATAATGATAACAATATCAATTAAGCGTACTAATATTATATTTCTGTTAGATAATAGTGATTACAATAATTGTGTCCTTTCAGATCTTCACTAAACATCTTTTTGCAAGTAAATATAAACAGCAAAGGAAACAAAATGTATCGCCATTCTGTGTCTTTGTTTGGCGAGTGTGAACAGCAGCTGTTTGATGAACATCACTACATCGTACCTTACAGGGGGATTTACAACACTGCAAAAAACCTATTGACAACCTACATGATTTGTCAAAACAGATTTTTTTCTACTTGGCTTTTTTTCTTTCTTTTTTGGACTGACTCGTTAATCACAGGTAGAACAGGTTTTTTAACTATTAACTGACAAACTGCCGTCTTTTCAGTCTGTTGCTTTTTAACAATTCGTCATGTCATACTAATCTATTTCTTTACAGTCAGATTTGTGCACGTGTAATACAGTAAGTGTAACTGAAATAGCCAAACCCTGTTAAGCAGAAAGGGTTGTCCTGATTCAGATGAAGTCTTTAAATGAATCACTAGCATTAAATCCATAATCATCTATTATTCATCTTAAAGGGATAGTTCACCCAAAAATGAAAATTCTGTCAGTAATTACTCACCCTCATGTTGTTCCAACCCCGTAAGACTTTCGTTCATCTTCGGAACACGAAATTAAGATATTTTTAAATCTGAGAGCTGGATCACTCCTCCATAGGCTTTTAATGGATTGAAACTTGTTCCCCGAAAAGTTATTAAAGACATCGTTAAAATAGTCCAAGTGACTACAGTGGCTCAATCTTAAGTTTATCAAGCGACGAGAATACTTTTTGTGCGCAAAAACAAACAAAAATAACGACTTTATTTTAACTATTTATTTCCTTCTCAGTTGGCCTCGAGTCAGTTCACTAGTGTAATAGCGTAAGCTTCTGTGGTGTACATCACACGCATCACACACATGACCAGCGTCGGCCAATAGTGAGCCTGCGTGTGACGTAGCACTACGCTATCACACTACGTTAACTGACTAGAGGCCAACAGAGAAGGAAATGAATAGTTGAAATAAAGTCGTTATTTTTGTTTGTTTTTGCGCACAAAAAGTATTCTCGTCGCTTGATAAACTTAAGATTGAGCCACTGTAGTCACTTGGACTATTTTAAGGATGTCTTTAATAACTTTTCGGGGCTGGCAAGTTTCAATCCCTTAGAAGCCTATGGAGGAGTGATCCAGCTCTCAGATTTAATCAAAAATATCTTAATTTGTGTTCCGAAGATGAACGGATGTCTTACGGGGTTGGAACAACATGAGGGTGAGTAATTACTGACAGAATTTTCATTTTTGGGTGAACTATCCCTTAAGCATTGGGAGTACATATTTGCTTAGGTTATGATAAGAAAGCAAGCACAGACAGCACTGAGATTTCATTTGTAAGTGATCATGAATGATCCATCAATGCACTGGAGCGGAGCTTTACACACAGACAGCGCGACACAACACACACACAACACTGTATCTTACCGTATTCTGTACATGACGTGCACAGAATGTTGTTGTAGCATAATGTATTTCTTCAGTTTCACCTGTTTTAATAATAATCACATTTTAACTATACAAATTATACATGAACCTGAAATATTGATACACAGACTAATTTCAACTGCAGTAATACTTACCACTTGGTGTTGCTTGTTTACGGTTCTTGATGCACCAGAACACAATCCCTCCAAAAACTGGAATTATGGCCAGCAATGCACCAACTACCACTGGTATAAAATATGAACTCGGTTCTGTAATGAAAAAACAGAAAACAGTAAATGTTAGTCCTGCCAGTCTGACTTCAACCTGAGACACCAGACAGCAGATCAGGGAGATCATTGAATATATTTCGCAACTGGAGAAACTCTTAAAAATAGTTTAACTATGTGCTTGACATGATGTTGACCAGCCTGTGTTTAGAGAGTTTTAACATCAGGGCCAGTTGCATAAACTGTTAAGACTAGTCTTACAAGTTAAAGCTGCAGTCGGCAACTTTTTTTTTATCATATTCAGCGAATTCGACACTATATTCCGACAGAACAACATAAATAAAGTGGTTATAGAAAAAAACCCGAGCTTCTAACTCCACCTGGAGCGTGTTATTTGTTTTGCAAAAATCCACCGCTCCCGGTTCATTGTGTCCAATCAGCGCAGGGGGACCGTGTGAGATATGACTGTCAATCACAAGTCGTGCATGCACATGTCAATCACATGCACACGCATGAAGTTCGCGCAGTAGCGAAGAGTGATGGCGCACTGACGAGCCAAACTCTGTGGGAGGGTATTCGTTGATAGTGGGGGAGGGGCATGAGAGCTGTAAACATTCAAAATTTTGCCTAAGTCCACTCAATCAGCCAGAGTTGCCGACGGCAGCTTTAATAATCACATTTGTTTCTTTAAGACACAACTTAAGTATGTTACATAAAAAACATAGATTGGCCTAATTTAATAGCAAAAAGTAAGATTGACTGCCCCTTGACAAACTGCTAGTGGTTCATCCTAGAGACACCATGTTAACATAATATGTTTATGCAACTGGCCCCAGGTGTTTAAAGTAATGTAAAACCTAATATGCAACCCAGGCTCAAATATACTGATATTGTGTTGGGGTTATAGCTCACAAAGATACACCTACAATTTATTCCAATCAATACAGTTCAGAAGACTGTAATCTCAGCGTTGACATACCTTCACATGTGTGACAGAGTCGACTGATGTTGTCCAGATGTGTGGTCTGGTTTCTGACAGGATTGCTGATCACACATCTGTATGTGTTGTTATCCTGATATTCCACATCCAGAGGTAGAGAGAGACTGATGCTGAGATCAGACACACTGATGCTGGACAATACACTGATTCCTTTATGCCAGGAGAGAGTCACATGACTCACATTCAACACTGAACACACCAGTGAACATCTGGACACTGATGATCTTGATGATCTTGATGATAATGATGATGAACAGTTTGGAGAGTTACTGAAAATGACAAGAATGGGTAGAGGAGCTGGAAAACATGAAAGAACATGAAGTCAAGTCACCTTCATTTATATAGTGCTTTAACAATATAGATTGTTTCAAAGCAGCTTCAATTCAATTCAATTCAATTCAATTCAATTCAATCAACTTTATTAATCCCACAAGGGGCAAATATAGTTAAGAGCAGTATGTTTGTAACAATACATAATACAGATCACACACATTATTCACAACATACAAGCAGTCAGTGTGTGCACATTTAAAAACCCCAAAGAACCCTACACAGAGTTTAAAAGTTTGATCACAGAAGGGATGAAAGATTTGGAGTGGCGGTTCGTCTTGCACACAGGAAGCGCATAACGACGCCCAGAAGGCAACAGAGAAAATTCCCCTGCCAGAGCATGTCCCGGAGAGGCGATACTTGCTGCCTTCCGAACTATTTCTTGGTTGCAGAAGACATTAGGGGTCTCTCTGTTTCACACCGATGATTTTAGAACAGATTTTTACAATATTGTTCAGGCTATTCCTGTCTTTAACTGTCAGATTGTGAAACCAACAGATAAAAGAAACACTTAAAAGACTCTCAATAAAAGACTGATAAAATCTACACAGGATGACCGGCGTGACAGAGAAGGAGTTTCATTTGCTGAGAAGATAAATTCTCTGTTGGCCCCGCTTCACAATGGCAGCGCTGTTTATATCAAACTTAAGATGGTCATCAAAAACAGTGCCCAAGTATTTATATGATGAAACAGTTTCCAACTTTTCAAAATGTATGATGCTCTCTGAAGCATTATCTCTATTTCGCCTAAAGTCAATAATTAATTATTTGGTTTTAGATACATTTAAGCCAAGAAAATGGTTATCACACCAAGACATAAAGTCAGTCAGAGCATTCCCGTGTTCAGATTCTGGACCTTGGAGGAGTGACAACAACGCAGTGTCATGGGAAAACTTCACCAAATAGCTGCTCTCCTGGGCGCTTCTGCAGCCAGTTGTGTGTACATGATAAAAAAAGGGGTGAAAGGACACACCCTTGAGGTGATCCTGTAGAGCAATAAGGAGTCTGAGAAATGACCATTTACAAAGACCTTCTGCTCTCTAACAGTTAAAAAATTTAAAATCCATAAAACAAGTTGGTGAGGCAAGTTAAAATCGCACAGCAGCTTGTCTATTGAAATATGTGGTTGCATTGTATTAAAAGCTGAAGAAAAGTTTGCAAACAGAAGCCTGGCATGGGATTTTGGTTTGTCAATGCTTATATATGCTATTCAAGATAAAAGGCTTTGCATCCTCTACTCCCCTGCCCGCTCGATAGGCAAATTGCAGGGGGTCAAGTCTTCCCTTTACAGATGAAAGCACCAGGTTTTTAACGATTTTCTCGAATATCTTCATAATTAGTGATGTTAAAGCAACAGGCCTGAAATCATTTAGTTGCCCTGGTTTGCTGATCTTAGGAACTGGGATCACTTTAGGATTTCCAGAGAGTGGGAACTACACCACTCTCCAGTGACATCTGGAAGATGTGCTGGACGACACTGCTCAGCTGGTCGGCACAATAGCGCAGTGATATCACTTTACAGTGATAACAGAAAATTAAAGTAACAGAGACTGTTTGGCTTTACAGAAGCTCTAGAACAGGGTTCCTCAATGTCGGTCCTAGGTGTGTTTGATCAGGGTTGGAGCTAAACTGTGCAGGACACCGGCCCTCCAGGACCGAAGTTGAGGAACCCTGCTCTAGAATAAAGTTACTGTCCAGCTTAAGGTAGTTTTGATTGATTCACTTCCGTTGTAAAGATCATAGTTATTAATTTAGGGCCGCTTACACAAGACGTTTAATGTGTTCTGGCCGTTCACTTTCACGACAGCAGTGTTGGGAGGCTCAAGAACACAAACTGTGAAATAGGTTTCACGGTGCAAGTTTTGAACATTTTTGAAAAACGTTATGAAGGCTTTATATCAGAATTATTATCAAAAATCAATAACAAAAAAAATTATGCAGATGTTTTATTGCAAGGCTAATGAAAAAGAAACAAAAAACGCAAGGCTGAAAAAAGATAAATGTCTGCATCTAAACTAAAATACAGATTGATGATTTGAACAGCTATCATGCATATCACATCTTATTAATTATTTCAACAATTTGTAGGTCATTTGGGGTATTTGAATGATAATTTATCATATCAGAAATTATAGCATTTGTGATTTGATTCATACCGTTTACTCACCATACACAGTAACATTGAATCTCTTCAGTGTTTTTCTACTGCTGATGACGGTCAGTTCATAAAGTCCAGTGTGTTCAGTTCTGATGTTTCTGATGGTCAGAGATCCAGTTTGACTGTCCATCTGGAGTTTGTCTATGAATATTCCATCATTACTGACAAATATATAGTTCATTTGGTCTCTTCTAATGATTTCAGCTATTTTAGTGTTTTGAGGTCCAAACGTCCACAGTATCTGATCCTCTCTCTGTACTTGAACATCAGTGTTTAGACTTAGAGGGACAGAATCTCCCTCAGTCACTGACACTGACTTCACTTCATCCGTATCACCAAACACACCTGAAACACATTCAAACAAATTAATTTTCTTTGTCATAACAAACAAATAAATAAAGTAGAAAAACATGTATTATGTTTTATTAAATTAAGTTGAAAGGTTAAATTTGGTGTTTCTACCTGAAACCAAACCAAAAAAAGTTGAATGACAGCGGATTTAGAAAATAGAAATGTAATGTATGTAGGCTATTTGCATTTATTGTTGGGCTGTTCCAGTCATGACCGCGCTTTGAATGAGATTAAATCATACTTACCATTTGTGATCAGAATGCATAGACAGATGAAAGCAGTGTTAAAAATCATATTCCTCAAAAGACGTCCGAACGATTTCTGATAAATAAAGTCCTCATAGCGCTGTTGAAAACGTGTTTTCAAACGGATAAACAAAGCACTCTAAAAAACTTCGTGTTTCTCTGAGTGTCTGCTGTGTTTGCTGCTCGTGCTCTCAGAGAGGAAGAAGAGATGACGGAATGATCAGTGCAGCAATACAGCGCTTATGTGTGAATTATTGGTGAAACCGTTATTTGTTCTTATTTTGGAACTATTTAATTTCACCATAATATTATATGTGTCGAAAAAGCATCTTTGATCAATATATCACTACCAGAGGGGTTACCAGGATGTCATGGTTGGGGGGGGGGGGCATTTGGCTTGTTTGGGGGGACAACATAAACAATTGAAAAAATCGGCGCAAAATTAAGCTATAGCCTACTACACACAATCTGTTTTAGTGCAGATCTTTTTCTAAGACAGGACCCCATAGATAGGCACAGGACCCCTATTAGACTATAGGGCTATCTCATAAAAGTTAGTTAAACCAGCAACTTTGCCCCCCCCCCCCCCCGAATTTTTTTTGATTTTCTTGATCTCGACATGTGCATTTTAAGGTGTTTTGAAGGCCAAAAAAATGGACAACAGTAGCTTATAAAGCATGTCAGTGGCCAGTAGCATAGTATTTTATCAGATAATAGATTCTTAAACATGAGATTCAGTGTAAATGTCTCAATTAATGATCCACACTATAAAATAGAAATGCAGAATGTTTATGCTTATTGTTGACAATACACAATCACATATTCGAAACGGGAATGGCCTTGAATAAGAAATGATTTGATTATTTTGCATAATGTTACATTTCAAACAAATGCCAATGCAATCATTCTGTGTCCAGAGGCATATGAGCAATTAGTATCAAATATCAGTTTCAGCTACTTTTTCTTTCCTAAATTAATCAATATTTTGGACTAATCTGGTCATTTAACCAATGGTTCAATTGCTCGCTCATAAAGACAGTCACTTGTCGCCGCCTTCTGGCTTAATGATGCAAGTTGCGCAAACACAGACAAGCGGAGTGATACAAACAGGGAAAAGTTGAACACATTCGAGGTAACGTTACAAATATATTTATAGAATAATAATGGCAATATATTTAATAGGGTGTTTGTGTTAAATTAAGCTTATAGTAGCCAATCCACTGTCTTTGATCAAACTGATTATTTCTGTCGGTCATTTAAAACTTCTATCGAAAAACAGCTGTTTAGATTAGATTTTATCTCGCACTGTATGATCATTATAACTGAAGTGAATAAGCGTCTCGTTGGGATTCGCGCTCCTGTGAACATAAATCCCGCTTGCTTTGATTGAACTCAAACATGTTGACATTGAGAGCGGGTGTTTGAGGCTGAAGCAGCTCAGATGAGAAAGTCAGTTATCGTCGCGATGGGCGAATCATTGCAGCACCAAATTAGAGTTAATATTAGACAATTATTTCACAACTTTCATTAGGCCTATATACACTCAACAAAATGTAGGCTATAGCCTGAAGGAGACGGAGCTGAGCTCCGGCAGGGTGTGTTGTGGTCCCGAGGAGGCGGGTAAACATTTCATTGGCGTTCTGTTCTGTCATGATGCACTTTTTTTGCGCGTGTACGCCCGAAGCGCGCGCGCACTGTAAAACAGCGCCAAACTGGATTTTTGTTGGGTCAGACCCAATCTGCTAGCGATGGAAAAATATGCACAAAACAAGCCAGTTTAAATTTTATTTTATCATCGATCAGATAATTTCTCAGGGGAGGCAGGGTTTATCCTCCTCCCCCTAGACACGCCCCTGATCACTACAATACAGTCTCAAATAGGATCTAGAAATCTAGTCAACATTTGACAAGAACAGTTCCATTAAAGGTTTTTTTAATGCAGAAATAGCGATAAAAACGCGTTTATTTCAGACTGGACCAGCTAATTTGCGCTTAAGCGGCTGTTTCTATGACGACTGAAGCACAGAACTTCTAACTGCAGCAAATTGGGGATTGGCTCATTTATTTAGAAGGCGGGACTTATTTGTGATATTTCGAGTCGCAATTTCCCGACTGAGTATTTGGTAGTCTTTGAATTTGCACTTGTTTATTTAAAGTCCCCTATGATAAATTGCATCCCTTAAAATTCATCTTTGATCATCAAAATATTGATCTGATAATAAATCAGAAAATATTTTGTTCATGTCTTAAAAAAGCTTAAATGTAACTTTACATCATTGCTTATTTTAGTAAATGGGGTTTTTAATGAATATGCAAATGAGTCCCTGCATGCCTCCACTCAATCACACCAGTTCAGACTATCTGTGTCGGTACACAATGGAGAGTGGAAATATTTATTTAATTAATATAGCCTATGCTTAAACCAGAAACTGATTCAAAAGAAGAAGAAGAAGAGGAGGAAGACATGCATTTACACATGGTTTGTCTTAAGGCATATTAAAACAACATATATACATATAAGAAACATTAAAAACTTGATTTTCACAACAGGGGGTCTTCGAAAACAACAATACTGATTTTGATAAAAATAATAATATTGATTTTATTTGCATGAAACTATGTAGATAGTAACTGGAAAAAAAAGATTTACATTTATTTATTGACCCTATCTAGAGTTTCACACTATCTAGAGATTTTTGACACATTGGGTTCTGGTAGGCCACTATTTCCTGTTGAGCAATGTACAAACACAAAGTGTTATCTGTTCATCAGAATTAACAGTGGTTGGTGTGTGTGTGTGTGTGTGTGTGTGTGTGTGTGTGTGTGTGTGTGTGTGTGTGTGTGTGTGTGTGTGTGTGTGTGTGTGTGTGATAAATGCTGAATATCATTAAAATAAATGGTTTCAGGCCTGGCCACTGTAAATATGTATATCATCTTAATGTACAGTTTTAATATTAAAAGGAAACACAGAAGGTCAAAATAAGATGAAAGTGTGCTATTCTGAACCAGGAAATCTGTTCTCATTCTGACACCTGATGTTTTGGAGATCTAGGCTGAGCATGTAATTAATTTTTATCATCATTCATATATTTAGCATGAAGCATGAGGACATTGATACAACTGACTTGAATATCTTAAATTCTGCAGAAATGCAGAAAAAGAGAAAGAGGTTAAAAAAAGTAAAATAAATAATTACATATACTAACGTTTTCTACTCATGCTATGTGTAGGTCATGATGAGCACAAAATGCAGAAACACCAACCACATACATCCCATAATAGACAAGCTTTCATTTAACTCCTGTGAGTTTACCAAAAACAAAACAAAACCACATGGGTTCAGTGCATGCGTAGACCCATGTCCTATATAAACCAGACCACAGAAGATCTCGCTCTGACTCAGAAACTGAGTGAGTTACAGTGCATGAAGATCTTCACGTTTATTCTAGTTAAAATAGATCTGAGGCCTCGCGTGTGTCCAATGCAACTGCAGACTATCCTTATATCTCACTGAAAGCACATGGTTCTCCAGTTGTAAGAGCAATGGACTTTAAATGCATATCAAGGGCGTGGGAATGATTAGAAAGGCTGGTGAAGCAAAACAATCCTTTCGGGAACATTCAAATTTTATTCAGCCCTTGAGAAATTTTAAAGTTTTTTAGTATCAGCAATTTAATTACAAAATGAAATAATCTCGAGTGAATTTTAGCTCAAGGACAGTTACTGCATTTAAGTACAGTGCATGTGTCATTCTTTAGTCATCACATTAAAGTCCTCCTGTCATAGACCTCCTTGTTTAGGTAAAACAAAATTGTGAAAAGAATATATTCAAAACATGGATTAAAATCTGTTACTGGCTGGTCTGGAGTAAAAAAAAAAAAATCTGTGATATTCATGATAACTATTTTACTGTAAATTTGAGCCTCTGACGTTTATCTCTGACCTGTTAAGTCAGCTTCAGATAATAGCAGGTTTCCATGTTGGCTTGTGCTTTAACTGCTTAGCTGTTTTTTTCCATTGACGCTTGGTTATTTGAACTCTCTATCTTGTACATTTGTACACAGCCTTTGTACACCACAACTTTCAAAACAACATGTTTAACCATTTTATCATAATGAAAAAGCAGATCTCTTCTCTTTCTGTCTTTCCCATAATGCATTAGCTTAATGGCAGCTTTTATTTCATTCAGATGATTCTCTAATGCTCTTCACAGACGATCACAGGGCTTCATTACTTCCTGCTGGCTGGACTTCTCGTCTCTGAACATGATAGTGGAAGTTCCCCGTTTTTAATTTGAGTTCTCTAAAATCCATGAGTTCGCTAAATATTTTCATGACTGTGACAGTTGGAATAAAAACCACAGCATACTCTTCAGGAGTTGTTAAATCAAAGAAATGGCTTCATTTGTTAAAATGAATAAGAAAGTATCCGTAGGCCTATATCAAATTCTAGTTAGTCAAACAAACAGACAAACTCTGCAACTTCAGCTCTGAGAAATTCATGTACTCCCTCCCTCTATTTCAGTTTCTGCATCTCTCCATCTCTCACTAACAAACCACATCCTGACCAGACTGTCAAGAGAAACACAATCAGCACGTGACTTTAAGAATGATATATAATTCATATAAAATGAAAACCCACATTTTAAATATTACCTAAAATATTTTTATGTATTTTTTTTTGTAAGATTGTGTCGTATTTACCTAACCCTACAATATATTTCATATATAAAATAACTTACACAAAAAACTTTAACTCAGACGTATCAGACTCATGTACTCCCTGATGGCTTTATGAGAGGCCGTACAGTCCTGCTCCCTTTACTGGCAGTGTTCTAGACATTTGCTAAACATGTAATTCATCACTACATTTGAATGATGTCATTGTTAATGGAAAATAGCTTTTTGATATGGTTCATTTACATGAACATGCATTTAAATTTATAATTTAGGGACACTGGCAGGTCACCGTGATTTTGCCAAGTAAAACATGTTCCTGGATTAATATACTTTGTGGACCCTGGAATATAATTTCTGTCCAAAAATTAGTCCTGACCCTATCCCTAAATCTTACACTACCTATAACTTATCCATAAAATCAGAGGGAAATTATAGGACCACAGGTGTAGAAGCAGCAAACCCTGATTGCAAGCCTAAACTTGTCATAAACTGTAAACTTGTCTCTCAAATCTGATTGATTGATTGGTTGATTGATTGATTGATTGATTGATTGATTGATTGATTGATTGATTGATTGACTGATTGATTGATTGATTGATTGGAATGTCAAGATCAACAAAGATTGAGCTGTACCTGGTGAAATCACGTTCACTGAATTGGCACACACCCAAATCTAAACATACAGTAGACATTATGACCAGTCACAGGTGAAGCAAATATTTGTTCACCATCTCCTAAAAAGGCCACATATTAAGGTTTGGGTAGATTAGATGGTAAGCAAACAATCAGTTCTCATAATCGACGATTGTGGACGCAGGAGAAATGGGCAGAAAGAAAGATCTGAGCTACTTGACAATCCCATCGATCATCTGTGATGTCCTGGACCAGCAAGATTGATCCATGGCGGCTACAGCTCACAGATACAGGACTTTAAAGATCTACTGATAACGTTGAAGTATTACTAATTTATTAAATGTTTAATTTACATTCAATAGTATATCAACTTAGAAAACGGTCTGTACCTTGAATTTAGCATTTAAGATTAGGATGGTGATTATATCCGGCCAATCCTGTTTTTCTGTAGTTGTCAGATTACGGAAACTCTTAAATGGCTCTTTCCTGGCAGTTCTGTTCTCTCTATTGTAAGTTAAATGAGTCAAATTACTGAGACGCTTTGTCTCTATTGGCGCTTTTCCACTGCATGGTACGGTTCGGTTCGGCTCGGTACGGTTCGACTCGGCGCGGAACGGTTCGGCTCGCTTTGCTTTTCCACTGCGTGGTACGACTCGACTCGGTACGGCACGGTTCGGTTCGCTTTAGCTCGGTTGCTTTTCCACTGCAGTTAGTACCGCTTCAAGTGGGTGGGACTGATCGTTATAGTTGCGCGACTCCTCGGCAACCAACGAGAGGAACATCTGCACCTCGCTGACCACGCTTCAGCCATTGCAAAGTTTTCATCTTCTTTTTTCAAGCAAGTACTTTAAAAACAGACGCTACAGCGTTGGCTGTTGTCTACTGGCTATTTAAATCTAGCGGGTTTAGTGTCTCGTCTCGTGTCGCAAATACAATGACGCTGGTAGTGACGATTCTGTCTGACCAATCAGTGATCTGCAGTGTTTGCACGTCACATTTTAGTACCGGTACGGTACGCTTGGAACCTCAACAGACCAGGTACCATTTAAAGCGAGCCGAAGCGAGCCGTACCGTACCGTACCATGCAGTGGAAATGCGCCATAAGTGAGCCGTACTGAACCGAGCCGTACTGTACCATGCAGTGGAAAAGCGCCAAAGCGTGCCGTACCGAACCGAACCGAACCGTACCATGCAGTGGAAAAGCGCCATAAGATAATGTTAATGTTTGAGCAATCCAGGCTGATGGCAACATGACATCATGACTTTGCGTAAACATACACGCCACTTTCAAATCAAGTGGCGTGTTATCTATACGCATTTTCAGCTATCCGCGTGTATGTCCACGCCGCGTGTATGTCTACGCTGCGTGTATGTCCACGCCGCGTGTATGTGTACGCCGCGTGTATGTCCACGCCGCGTGTATGTGTACGCCGTTAAATTTCCGAGCGAAACTAAGCTAAATGAATATCTACATCTGGGGAGCGATATTTTTTTTCCTAGGATGGTAGGGGAAGAGTCATAAATGCTAATAACCCAAGTGACGGGTAGGTTTAGGGACGTCGTTGGGGTAGGTCATATATTTATATATAGTAATGTAACGTTAAGTCAATGGCGTTGATAAACACGCTGAAAAGCGATTATGCGTGTTGATAGCACGCCAAAAATGGAAATACGAATTGGCGTGTCATACATACGCTATTTCATGAGATCAGTCTGCTGATGGGATTAGCATCTCAAGGATGCAAATGCTGATGAGATCAGGGCTGGGGAATTTCCGGTAACGAGCGGACTTCCCTACTTCATTTGCATGCTTTGTTTCAGAATGTATCCCCCCTCGATGTAACTCCTCCCCCTTAAAAGGTACATGAACTCAAGTGTATACTGATTTTAGTGAGACTCGTGACGACGCGTGGTAAAGACTACAGCAACGCCAGTTCGTGTGTGCAATAAAGAACCTGCAAAAGATACACTCGAGTCTCCTGGTCTTCGCTTCTGAATCTTCTACACTTAAGAAGAAATAAGTTCACTACAACGTCATGGTGCCAGAAACCACAGGACACATCTTGTAGATCCATGCCTCGGCGGGTCGGCGCTGTTTTAACAGCAAGTGGAGGAATAACAGCATATTAGGAAGGTGGTCATAATTTTTGGCTCATCTGTGTATATATCAATAGGAAAATAGGGTTGTAGTCCAGCTTAAGTAAGTTCAGTGATGAAGAGTTCAGAGTTAATTTTTGTTGTAAAAAAGTTATTAATTTAGTTCATTTATATATATAGCCTCTCTGGAGAAACCTGTGATGTCATCGTCCAACTCAGTTCAGTTCTCATATAATGGTGTCAATAATATTGTTGAATATGAAATGTCTCCAACTAAGCAAGCCAAAAGCCAAAGGCGACAGTGGCAATGAACCAAAACTCCATCAGGTGACAGAATGGAGAAGAAAAACCTTGTGAGCCGGCTCACCCAGTTCTCCTCTGGCCAACAAAAGAACAGTTTATGATTATGATCCAGGCAGCATTACAGGTCACAACTCAGATTGGATCAGAACATTCAGAATATTTATCCAATATCAGCCTTCTTCCTACGGCCCATAATGCTTTGTGAGAATTATGGGTGTAACTTCCGTTAAACTGTAAACAATCACTGAAAGATTCGCTCTTTTTTCATATTGTAACAGTTATGCCGTAGGCACGTTAGCAAAAAGGTGGATAGAAGTTCAGTTTGGTGAGCAGTAACAAATGCAGTCTCGTTTATCTGCTTCCTATCCTCCCACAGGGCTTGTGTGTTATTTCTGTCAAATGAATATTCTATGAGATTAAATTTCTCATTGTGCCTGCATTAAATCACCCTTTGTCGTGTTTCTTCCCACAGGACAAACAACCAGGTCAGAAAAGTGATATGTGCACACCTGGAGTGTAACTGGAATCCATCCACACACACACACACACACACACACACACACACACACACACATCAAACATCACCATCTGTCGCTCATGATGATATCATCAACAGAAAGAGAATGAGAGGAAGGGGGATGGGGTCTTTATTTCCAAAACATCACACAAACTGAATCTATACAAAACAAAGTCCTAGTGGCAGAGCAGCTGTCGCACAACTCAATGGAGTTTTTGATATGAGGGTTTGGCTCGCAGAAAAAACAGGTGTCAATGATGGGAAGCACCTATCAAACTCTATTCAGCATTATTTCATCAAACTCTAAACCTCTACAGGTGCAAAATGATCACAACCAATTTCAGGTGATCTCACAATGATTATTGTTCATCTTGATGACCTTCTGATAGTTCACAGATGTCTCTGTTCTGTCCACTCCCAGTAAGGATATCTATAAAGAAGAAACATTCACCATCACAAACATAGATAAACTTCTGTGCTGACTGGAAGTAGGCCTCCAGACCGTCATCTATTCATGAATATGAAATATTTTAAGTAAAACCAGATAAAGTGTCTGCTGACCTGTGGTAGATCTCTCATCTGAACACAGTAGATGATCTGTGTGTATTCTGACATGATTTGCTGTTCTGTGAATGTCAGGTCTGCAAACACAAACACACGAGCAGAAATTACAGTTGAGTAATAAAAACGCCATCATCTCAGCGTGTGCCATGAAGCAGACTCTCCTATGTTTGTTTAAAACGGGTGATTCCCCAGAGCTTTGAGATTTAGCGGCTCAATGTCAACCTCTCTCGCTCATTGTGACACCTAACCTCTTCCACTCACACACCTCACACACGTCAAAGTAGCCGGAGCAACTTTTCTTAGATTTGATGAGACCTGGGCGAGTGACATATGTATGCGATTTCCTGTGAAAACCATCCTGACAGGTCTAAAATATAACCAGAGTAATACAAAACACGTAAAGAAAAGAAAAGTTAAATAGTGCAGCTTTAACATCAGTGTGTTCTGTAGTTTTCTGGCCATCTAGTGGAACATGATCACATGACAATGGACAATAGAATTTACAACATGACAGTGATGAACGTCCCGGGTTACGTATGTAACCCTAGTTCCCGAAGGGACGGACGCTGCGTGTAATCGCAGTGGGAACGCCCCCCAGCGTAGCGCGTCTGAATAATGAATGAAATCAGTCAATGGAGAGAATGAGCGTACGGCGAGTGACGTCATCGACCAGGAAGCTATAAATATCCCCTGAATACACCAGCCGCCAGCTTCTAATGTTACTGAAGCAAGCGACCCAAGGGGATGCCGGGAGTATGGCAGGACACGCAGCGTCCGTCCCTTCGGGGAACTAGGGTTACATATGTAACCCGGGACGTTCCCCTTCAGGGACTACCGCTGCGTGTAATCGCAGTGGGAACGCAATACCCACATCCCCATACGACCAAATCCCCGTCGTGTGTCATTAGGAGACACAGACCGACGAGAGAACCTGAGCCCCGGGAGTGGAGCTAAGGTCAAGGGAATAAAACCTGACGAAAGTGTGCGATGAGGACCAGCCTGCCGCATCACAAACGTCCTGAAGAGAAGCTCCTGAAAGAAGAGCTGTAGAGGCAGCCATACTCCTAGTGGAATGAGCCCTTACAGCCAAAGGTGAAGGCTGATGGGCCGAACCATAAGCGAGCGAGATGGCCTCGACCACCCACTTGCTCATCCTTTGCTTAGATGCAGGACACCCTTTCCTGGGTGACCCAAAACAAACGAACAGTTGTTCCGATTTCCTCCACAGGGCAGCTCTGTGGACATACACATCTAAAGCCCTAACGGGGCACAGCAAATTAAGTTTCTCCTGGTCTGACGTCATAAAAGGCGGAGGACAGAAAGCCTGCAGAACTATAGGTCTATCAAAGGTAGTTGGTACCTTAGGAACATAACCTGGTCTCGGACAGAGAAAGGCCTTAACCATACCAGGCGCAAATTCCAGGCACGAGGGAGCCACCGAAAGTGCTTGAATATCTCCAATTCTTTTTAGAGATGAGATAGCGAGAAGAAGGATAGTCTTTAGAGTAAGAAACTTTTCCAAAACTTCCTCAATGGGCTCGAAAGGAGCTAGGGAGAGACCCTCTAAGACGACGGCCAGGTCCCAAGCTGGTACCCTCGTGCGAACTGCAGGCCTCAGCCTCAAGGTGCCACGAAGGAAGCGAGATATAAGTGGGTGTCTCCCGAGGGAACCTCCACTTGAAGGGGCGTGGTAAGCAGCTAAGGCCGCCACATACACCTTCAGTGTAGAGTGGGATAACCCTGTGGAGAGGCGGTCCTGCAGGAAATCCAGCACTGTACCAACCGGGCAGTTAACTGGGTTCTGCTGGCGCTCTCCACACCAAGAGGTGAAAAGTTTCCACCTTGCGGCATATAACTTCCTCGTGGAAGGAGCTCTGGATTGGAGGATGGTCTCAACGACCTCAGTCGAGAGACCAGAATCTATGAGCTGGGCCCCCTCAGAGGCCAAGCCCACAGCCTCCATAGTTCTGGGCGGGGGTGAAGGATCGACCCACTCGCCTGAGAAAGTAGATCTCTCCTGATCGGTATCTCCAGGGGAGAGCCGTCGAGGAGAGACACTAGGTCCGCAAACCATACTCGGGCCGGCCAGAACGGGGCTATTAGCAGGAGACTGAGCCCGTCCTGGCGAACCCTCTCCAGAACTCCCGGGAGCAGAGCAATAGGGGGAAAAGCGCACAGACGTGACCTCGGCCACGGATGTACCATCGCGTCCAACCCCAGTGGGGCTGGCTGGCTGAGAGAGAACCACAGTGGACAGTGTGATGTCTCTCGGGACGCAAATAGGTCTACCTCGGCACGACCGAAATGTTCCCATAGGAGCTCCACCACCTCGGGGTGAAGACTCCACTGCCCGGGCCTCGGCCCCTGCCCCTGCCTCGACAGGATGTCTGCCCCCTGATTCAAATATCCTGGGAGATAAATAGCTCTGAGAGAGAGAATTTTCCCCTGGGACCATAGAAGGATCTGACATGCCAGTTTGTAAAGCGGGCGATAACGCAGACCCCCCTGATGGTTGATATAAGAGACCACCGATGTGTTGTCTGTCTGGACAAGAACATGGTGGCCCCTTAGGTCTGGGAGGAAATGTTTCAGGGCCTGAAACATTGCCAACATCTCTAGACAATTTATGTGCCATAGACGGTGATGGTCCCCCCACAGACCCTGAGCTGGGCGACCACTCATGATCGCCCCCCAACCCGTGAGGGAGGCATCTGTCGTTAGCATCACGCGACGACAAGGAGCCCCCAACACAGGACCTTGGGACAGAAACCAAGGATCTTTCCACATGATCAGGGCGCGATGACACCGTCGCGAACTCACGATCCTGCGAAACGGATTTCCCCTCGGGGAGAACCCCTTGGTTCTGAGCCACCACTGTAACGGTCTCATGTGCAAGAGGCCAAAAGGTATCACGTTGGACGCAGCTGCCATGAGACCTAACATCCTCTGGAACTGTTTTACAGTGAGTGACTGGCCTAGCTTGACCTGTTCTACTGCGGCGAGAATCGAAGCAATACGAGCAGGTGACAATTGTGCCTGCATCGTCGTCGAATCCCACACTACACAGAGAAAAGTGGTTCTCTGTAATGGAGAAAGGACACTCTTCTTGGCGTTGAGCCTCAACCCCAAACTCTTGATGTGAGCAAGAACGACATCTCGATGCTGAACCGCCTGATGTTCCGATTGAGCTAGAATTAACCAATCGTCTATATAGTTCAGAATACGGATGCCCTGCAGCCTCAGCGGGGCTATGGCTGCATCCATACACTTCGTGAACGTGCAGGATGATAATGCTAGGCCGAACGGAAGAACCCGATATTGGTATGCTTCGCCCCCGAAAGCGAACCTCAGGAACTTCCTGTGTTGAGGGAGGATAGATACATGGAAGTAAGCGTCCTTCAGATCTATCGTGACAAACCAGTCCTCGGATCTGATTTGTGACACGATCTGTTTGAGAGTGAGCATCTTGAACTTGAGCTTGCCTACAGTGCGATTTAAAAGATGCAGATCTAAAATGGGACGCAACCCTCCATCTTTTTTCGGAACGATGAAGTACCGGCTGTAGTATCCTAACTCCCTGCTGGGTGGAGGAACTCGTTCTATAGCTCCCTTTAGTAGCAGAGTTTTTACCTCCTGTTCTAATACCAGAGCCTGCTCAGGGCCCACCAGTGTAGGCAGAACCCCTCTGAAACGAGGTGGACGCGTTCTGAACTGAATAGCGTACCCGTTCTTTATAATATTCAGGACCCACTGAGAAACATTGGGAAGCATTTTCCATTCCGCCAGGAACTCTACTAAGGGAACCAGCCTCTCGAGGCTGGCCTCTGGATGAACATCCCGAGTGACAGACACAGCGCCCTGTAACATACTGGCAGGAAACAACTGGTCTGAGCACTCCACAACCCTCCTCGGAGGGGGCGAGCGTCCCTCGGGAAAGCACTCGCCGAGTCTCTCTACGCCCTGTATAGGCAGGGTTAGTAGAACAGACCCCTGAGGGCATCGAGAAAGACAGGGCACCATGTTTTTGTGTGGTGAACTCAAGTCTTTCCCGATGGGGACCACCCTCAGAGTCCTGACGTTCAGCACGTCAGGATTTTTTCGACGCGGCCTTCTTGGCCACAATGACTGTCCTCAGATCAGTCCTGCCCCGAGAAGGCCGCGCCGGAGAGCGCCCCGCCTCGTCCCTCCAGTTTCTCTGCGGGGGGGCACGAGACGCGACACTCTGCTTCTGCTGCGCTCTACTAGAAAAGGAACTCGGCGGCTGGGACTGCCCTTTTCGTTCAGCAGCCCCAGCGACCCGTACTTTGAGGGGAATAAATTTATGAAAAGCAGCCGCCTGTTTTTTCTCTTCCTGGAACCTCTCAGTGACAGAAAAAAGAGCGTCACCGAAGAGACCCGCAGGCGAAACTGGAGCATTTAAAAGAAAAGATTTATCTTTTTCCTTCATAGAGGTTTGACTCAACCATAAGTGTCTTTCTGTGGCCACCATGGCTGCCATAGACCGACCAATAGATTTAGCTGTCTCCCTGGTGGCCCGAAGAGTGAGATCAGCGGTCTGCCTCAGCTCATTGATCATATCAGCAGAAATTTCCCCCCCCTCACAAGCGTCTTTAAGCAGGTCGGCTTGATAAGCCTGCAAAATGGCCATAGTATGCGTACATGCAGCCGCCTGACCAGCCGCCGAGTAAGCCTTCCCTACGAGCGCAGATGTATTTTTTAAAGGTCTGGATGGAAGAGACGGTGCTTTAAGTGAGGATGACGAAGCAGGAGAGAGATAGCTAGCGAGCGTCTCCTCCGCCTTCGGCATCGTCACATACCCAGCAGTTTTAGCACTAATAATGTTACCATAAGCATTAGACTGGTTAGTGTAAATTCTGCTAGAAACAGGTCTAACCCAGGTTTTTGAAACCTCAGCGTGGAGATCTGGGAAAAATGGTAGGCACCGACGAGCGGGCTGAGGTCGAGCAGACAGAAATCTATCGTCTAGTTTGCTTTTTTATTTTATTTTATTTTTTTACTTCTAGACTCCTGCCTATCAGCTGGCCACTCAATGCTGAGCTTTTCAACAGCCCGAGATAAAACATCCATCAGCCCTTCCTCATTAGCAGTATAATGTGACAAACTCGTTTCTTCTGATGCAACACTATCGACATCCAGCTCCTCGGAACTGGATAATCTCAGTTCAACATCATCACGTGCCTCCACCCGGGCAGAAGTAACCGCCGCAGCACGTGCTTCCAGAGCCGGGTGAGAGGCACTGGATCCCGCCGGAGATGGCTGAGATAGGGCGGGGCCCGTCTCAACGTCGCCGGTGAGATCCATCTGCGAACCCCAAGACAAGCGCCGCCACTCTGCCTCAACAGAAGCGGGACCCAAGCCTTGGGGAGCTCGCAGCATACCGCTCTCCTCGAAGAGCGATCGCCGCAAGCGCAGAGTTCTAATAGGAAAACGCTCGCAATGCACACAATCGACCCCCTCGAGAGCCGACTGGGCATGCTGCATTCCTAAACAAGCAACACATAACTCGTGTGAATCCCCACCCGTGATGTATCGAGTACAGGGGGGAGCACACTTTCTATACTGCTCGCTCATATTGGTTTAAATATATATATATATAGTGATAAACTCCTGACTAGAACAGACAAACACAATCGACAGATTCCAGATACACACAGAGCGCTGCTGAAGTAACAGAAGCTGGCGGCTTGTGTATTCAGGGGATATTTATAGCTTCCTGGTCGATGACGTCACTCGCCGTACGCTCATTCTCTCCATTGACTGATTTCATTCATTATTCAGACGCGCTACGCTGGCGGGCGTTCCCACTGCGACAACGCAGTCTCACACCCAAGGCGTCATCTAACTGACGCTATGGACCATTTTTGACCATGCGTCAATAAGCCGACGCACACACCCCCCCTTAAGCGTCAATATGAGACGCGCCTCCTAGTGGTCTAATCCTAACCCTACCCCAGACCTAAACCTACCCATAACGGAAGCGTCATCTAACTGACGCTAAAGGGTGCGCGGCATTTGATGACGCCCGAGGATGAGCGTCTCATATTGACGTTTGTGGGGGGGTGTGTGCGTCGGCATGTTGACGCATGGTCAGAAGCGTCAGTAAGATGACGCCTTGGGTGTGAGACTGTGTTGACTGCGATTACACGCAGCGGTAGTCCCTGAAGGGGAACTGTAGAGATATTGAGAACTTTTAATACGTTTTTCTGTTTTCCCACCAAAAATACAAGAATTTTATGCATGTGTATAAACATAAACCATTTTATTAATTTAATGAAATGTTTTATATTATTTAATGTTATATATTTAATCATTTTAATATATAAACAAAACGTGTATTAATATAATATTAAGTCATATGGTGAACTTTGTCAGTTGTTGGTAATACTTGCCTTTTTGTTGCACTCGACAGGATTTCCTGGAGCGACAGTATATGAGTATAACAGCAGGCATGAACACCAACAGACACACACTGATTATTATCAGAATAAAATAATGGTGGCTCTGTTCTGTAATGAACATAGAGAGAAAAACTTTCAGTCTTTCTGATATGAATTCAGATAAAAAAAAAGACATCAGTCTATTAATAGTAAATATCAATCCACAAAGAGGAACAGATCAGTAATATGAGCGCTGACGTACCTGCACATGTGTGACAGAGTTGACTGATGTCCAGATGTGTGGTTTGGTTTCTGATGGGATTCTTCAGCACACAGCTGTGTGTGTTTTTATCCTGATATTCCACATCCAGAGGTAGAGTGAGACTGATGCTGAGATCACACACACTGATGCTGGACAATACACTGATTCCTGCGTACCAGGAGAGAGTCACATCACTCACATTCAACACTGAACACACCAGTGAACATCTGGACACTGATGATCTTGATGATGATGATGATGAACAGTTTGAAGAGTTACTGGAAATGACAGGAATGGGTAGAGGAGCTGGAAAACATGAAAGAACATGTAGGTTTTATCTCAGTATTATTATCAAAAATCAATAACAAAAATAACATGATACAGATGTTTTCTTGCAAGGCTAATTAAAAAAGAATCACAAAATGTGAATGCAAGACTGGAGAAAAAAAGAAATGCATGCATCTAAACTAAGATTCCGGTCAATTATTTGAGCTATTGTGCATATATTAATTATTTCAACAATTTGTAGGTCATTTTGGCTGCAATTTTGGGCTTTTAAATTATCATTTGAATTCTGCGTTAATGAAACTATTATTCAGCGCACTTGAGTTCAGCCTATAATTAAAAATAATAATAATTAGCAATTAAAGCATTTGTGATATGATTTATACCGTTTACTCACCATACACAGTAACATTGAATCTCTTAAGTGTTTTTCTACTGCTGTGTGTTCAGATCTGATGTTTCTGATGGTCAGAGATCCAGTTTGATCTGGAGTTTGTCTCTGAATATTCCATCATTACTGACAAATATATAGTTCATTTGGTCTCTTCTAAAGATTTCAGCTATTTTAGTGTTTTGAGGTCCAAACCTCCACAGTATCTGATCATCTCTCTGTACTTGAACATCAGTGTTTAGAGTGACAGAATCTCCCTCAGTCACTGACACTGACTTCACTGCATCCGTTTCACCAAACACACCTGAACACATATACATATATATAAAGACTGCAGTTTGAATTAAAATAGTTGAACTCAAATAGTTTAAACAAGTCAATCACATAGAACATAGTTGTACTCCATAAATACATAAAATTAAATGAATCCACTTACAATTTGTGACACACACACATAGACAGAAGACGGCAGCGTTTGACATCATATTCAAATTGTCCTTGAAAGCAACAAACTCCTCATAGTGCTGTGTGTGATGAACAACAGAAATTCATGAAATATCCAACTACACACTCCACTTTCAAAAGGAAAATAAAAATCTTTGTAAAATGTAAAATCCTTCTAAATCCTGGACAAAGTAGAACACACTGAACAACTGCAAACGCCTAATCAGACACAAAAAGGTTTGTCGAGTAAAAGGTTATACTGACCTAAAAAAAGACCAAAGATTTTACCGCAGCTGTTAGCGGCAGAGAAACGTGAAGTGGAAAAAACTGGTACGACAACAGATACTTTTTCTGATTTTAGAGGTTTAAAATAATACATAATTGAATGTATTTTAACACAGAAGTGATCTCAAGGTCACTTGAGAAGGTCACAAAAAAAAACTTCCCGTGAGATCAACATATCTTTAACCCACTGTCAAGTTCACATAGAATTGATAGAAACAACAGGATCAGACAACCGAAAATAATGCTCGATGCTGGGATTCATTCAAAGGAATTAATATGCCCACTAATAGTCTTGCATGCACTAGATGAAGGCCAATGTGTTATCCATCTCATCTCATCTCAACTCATCCCAGTATGTCCAACTTAAGTTTAGTGGAGACAAACACAATCACTACAGAGTAAGTTTAGAAATGTTTATTTTACAGCAAATAAAGCAAAACACAGCATATTGTTTATAACACCGTAGTACTGTACACTGAAAGCTTTTGTAAAAAAAACACAAAAAAACACTTTAGCATGACATTACATTAGTGCACTTTAACATCATTAATGGCATGGAAGCATTCAGTAGAAAATGTCTCTTTGCAAAATCTTCTTGCCTGGTGATTACATTACAAAGTTTAATGGAAATTCACACACAGTGGGTATATGTACTGACATGACAATAATCAAGATAATCTCAGATTACCATTATAAGATATTTTCCTCAGATCTTGCCATTAATGGAGAAATATGCTTTAGCTCCTCAGGTTGTGCAGTTACAGTTATGTACAGTACAGAGACTTACTTGACCATGATCAATGATAATGATAACCAGCAAAATCCATCACAGTAATTCTTGTAAATCTCACTAACAGTCAGTAGAGGGAGTCCTCGGCTTTACTACACACATTCAGCAGGCTACTAAATGCATTCTTTCTCTCATTACTTACTAGGTGAAATCTTGATTGTTGCATCTACTTTTCTGAGTTTACTTCTTTCTCTTTATCTCTGACTCTTGGATTAGGATAGGTTGGCTGTATAATATAATAACAACAACCAGGGGCGGCACCAGCCGATTTTGAGGAGCTAGCACAGTCAACCGCAAGAGTGCTCAACAGTCAGCGGCCAGGAAAGAAAAAAATAAAGAAAAATTAAGCAAACGAGACTTTTCCCTGTATTTATATGAAATGGTCTGGGCTAAGCCCCGGATGTCCTTCAATGCTGGAAACTCCCCTGCTAACAACTAAGCACGCAAACCAGCTCTACTCACGTCTAGACATGACTGAGTAATGAAACATTGGCAGGTGGGCGCCAACATGCTCTGTCTGTCCTTAAATAAGAGAGCTGTACAATAACAGACTGTGTGCTTATCATCTCAAAACAACTCTTGAATACTCTGTCTCATCCCGTCTATTAGTCTCCTGTAAGAAAATCAAGAAAATCAAGAGAGAGAGAGAGAGCTGATACTACTATACATGCTTAAAGCAGAAAGATAAAAGAGCACATTCCCAAACTAATATCAGCTATAAAGGAAATGTAGCACACATGCTCCAAAAAAGCTGTTAAAATGTGAAATTAATTATATTAGAAAATTCAATGTATCACTATCAATATAATCCTACATCTAGTTAAAGGTGGGGTATGTGATTTGCAAAACGGCCGGCAGATTTTGAAAATACACAACTCAAATGGTCCTACCTTCTTTCCTCCAACGCTGGCCCTGATTCGCAGGAGGGGGAGGGGGGTATGGTACAACCGTTTGATTGACGGACTTACTGTCCAATGATTCTAGGTGGTCTTGGAAATGATTGGCTGGAGTTTTTCGAGTCCTGCCCGTTCCACAGATGATTAAATTGCTTAATTTTCATTTCAGTGCTTCTAACTCAGTGGCTGTAAGTGGGTTATGAATAGGATTTCAAGTGATTTTGAAAAAATGGACAAAAAAGAGAATCACATTGTTATGTGGTTGAAGGATGAACCCAATTGCAGACAGCAAATGATTTACACAGGATTTATTAAAGGACAAAACAGAAAACAAAACCCACGATGGGGCTAAACAAGACAGGGCAAGGCAAATACTCTCACAGTAAACTAACAGCAACGACAGGAACAGACACTTCTTGAAGACAAAAAGTCTTAACAGATTACTCACGGCAAGACACACACACACAACATGTGACAATGTCAAACAATGAACCGACACAGGACAGCAAACACAAGGGGATTATTAGGGTTGCCAACTTTTGAGTTTTGCTTGGAGTGAGATTTGTTGACGGGGGGGGAGTCATGATGATGAAAAAAAAGTTGTACTGTATCACGTGCCGTTTGAGCTGAAGCGCTACAGCGGTCTGTCACATTTAAAAGCACCAAAAACTGTATTTATAGTTTGAATCTCGTAAAAATATTGACAGAATATGAGAGCAGAGAATTTGTTCCATATCAAAAGTAGCCTACAACTTTCTCTGTCTTGTATGTCGGTGTCAGTATCCTCTTTGACTGGCGATTTTTCTCTGCTTGAGAAAGATGTGTGCCGTGAGCGCGTGTGAAAAGGGTTAATTACGGTCACGGACGTCACTGACGCACCGTCGACAAATGTTTCCAGCGAATCGACAATCAGAGAAAGGCATTAGACACAGCAGTGGTCCAATCAGTAGTTAAGAGCCTGAACTTGTTTAGTAATTCGGAAATTAGCGCACATGAGGAAAATAAAAATACAGCACAGAAGAATGTCTCATTTAGCGTGAGATTTCTTTGTCGAGCGTGAGAGCGTGAGATTGAGGCTGAATGCGTGACTGTCACGCCAGATGCGTGAGAGTTGGCAACCCTGGGAAACTAAAGGGAAACACTAATGACGAGGACAGGTGAAACTGACTAGACAATAATGACAAGACGAGGGTAACAAGGGGGTGGAGTTACATAATGAGACAACACAAGCACATGGCCCAAACAATTGGTCATGCACTTGTACACAAAACATGGGTCTGTCATGATCCTGCCATACTACACTGTAAAAATGAATTTTGATGATTTGTTATCACAACTTTTTATATTTTGTCAAATCAACTTAGATAATTAATGTAGTTCTACCAGAAAGACTCAGGAGAATAAATACTGTAACAATAAATACATTTATTGATAGCCCAGCAAGCAATAAAGTTATTTGGCGTAGGCCCCGTCCATAGCTCACAATCCGAGGGTCCGGACTCTGCATTTCCTGCCTGAAGACGAAGGCAGGGGCGCAGCCGACCCCCTGGGAGGTATAGGATGGGACCATCCTGGTGGTGGTGGGAAGGATGAGGGGGAAGGAACCATTTTGGAGGTGGTGGGGAGGATGAAGGTAAATGAAAGCGTCAGCATCTGCGAACTCAAACATGTGTAAGTACCGGTCTTTTATACCGCAAGTATTAGACGCGATTGGATAGATGAGAAGGTAGTAAGTGACGTAGCAATTGAGTCTTCCTGGCAGAACTTAACGCTAAAGCTTCCATTTCAGATAACATCATATTTTGAGTTTCTATTTATTAAACCAATCTCCTTTGTTGTAGTAACAAAACAATTTTATTTTAATGAACTCAAAATGTTAAGGCAACCAGGTAACTTACTTTAAGTTAATCCAACTTTTTTTTTTTTTTTTTACAGTGTACACTGTAAAAAAACTTAACTCATTATTTTGTGTTATCTTTTTGCATGTTTTTTTTTTAGTTTAACTAATTTCGATAAGTTGAAGACAAGAAAACTTAAAATTTCTTGTTGTCTGGACAATCTAGTTATCTCTACACAAAAAAATAAGTTGAAATAACTAAATTGCTAAAATATTTTTTACAGTGTAGGAGAATTCAAGGACATGATGGCAGAATCATGACACACATACCCCACCTTTAAATGAGAGTTTCATTATCATGAGAACATGCACAGAATCCACAGAAGAACTGGACTGAAGCCGAGTCACACATAATGCAAAACCAACAGCATATCATGTGGGTGATGTGAGAACATAAATCATGTTTAAACATGGTAAAATTAAATTTCTATTGATTTGGCTACAAGGACCAACACAATAACAACAATTATTCATGACGTCCGAGTGTTCAATTATGCAACATCAAGCATATAAAAAGCAGCCACATGCAGACACACAAACAAACAATATCGCAGTGTTTTACTACCAGCAGACAAAGAGATTTAGGAAAATAACAAACGTATCTTACCGTATTTGAAGCTCTGTGTGTGGTAACTGTTGCATCAGTATAAATGACCTCTTCCTCGGTTGTCTGAGCTGTTTAATAATCAATTCAGAAATGTAGAAATTTGTTGGCACAACTTCTGCAAAAAAGATACATTGCAACAAGTCGCTAATACTTGCCTTCTTGTTTCTCTCGTTTGTAGTTTTTATAGCAACAATACATCAACAACACAGCCCCCGCTATAATCAGTAGCAGCAATACAACAATTATTAGTGTGATAAATAAATGTTGTCTGGCTCCTGCAATGCATAAGACAACAACAGACATTAATGTGAATAAGTATACAAATGAGTAGTATAAATACACAAGAGGGACAAACAACTTAACTGGATACAGGTGAAAACAATGGGTAACTATGGAAACAAATCATTACTAGACACCATGGAAACAAATAAACACAACGAAAACAAACAAAACCCTAAGTCAGAAATTACAGAAATAAGAAAAACTTAAAAATCTCAGAACAGAAATGATCAAACTTGGTTATGAGAATAATAATATATCCATAAAATGTACGTTATAAAATGGGGGGAATGCCAATCAAATGCACCGAACATGATGTGATTAGTAAAATGCTTAAATATGTAAATTGCATGTGAATGTGTGCAATGTTCAACTACAAGATGCAGAGTTTGTTGAATGTTGTCCATCTGGGATTGACTCCCTCGGCGGGTCGGCGCTGTTTTAACAGCACGTGGAGGAATAACAGCATATTCGGAAGGTGGTCATTATTTTTGGCTCATTTGTGTATATATCAAGTCAAGTCACCTATAGCGCTTTTTACAATACAGATTGTTTCAAATCAGGTTTACAGTGATAATAGGAGAATAATGCAACAAAGTTTGTTTCTATAGGAAAATATTGTCATAGTCCAGCTTATGTAAGTTCAGCGATGGTTCATTTTTGTTGTGAAAAAGTTATTAATTTAGTTAATTTATATATATAGGCGCTCTAGAGAAAACTGTGATGTCATCATCCAACTCAGTTCAGTTCTCATACAATGGTGTCAATAACGTTGAATATTAAATGTCTCCAACTAAGCAAGCCAAAAGCCAAAGGCGACAGTGGCACTGAACCAAAACTCCGTCAGGTGACAGAATGGAGAAGAAAAACCTTGATCCGGCTCAGAGCCAGTTCTCCTCTGGCCAACGAAAGAACAGTGTATGATTATGATCCAGGCAGCATTACAGGTCACAACTCAGATTGGATCAGAACATTCAGAATATTTATCCAATATCAGCCTTCTTCCTACTGGATAACGTAGGAAGCATCCAACACATCCTGTAGGATGCTTGTGAGAATTATGGGTGTAACTTAAAAGATTCACTCTTTTTTCATATGGTTACAGTTATGCCGTAGGCTCGTTAACAAAAACGTGGATAGAAATTCAGTTTGGTGAGCAGTAACAAATGCAGTCTCGTTTATCTGCTTCCTACACTCCCACAGGGCTTGAGTATTATTTCTGTCAAATTAATATTCTATGAGAGATGAAATAAAATCATCTAATTGTGCCTGCATTAAATCACCCTTGTCGTGTTTCTTCCAAAAGGACAAAACAACCAGATCAGAAAAGTGATATGTGCACACCTGGAGTGTATAGAATAACATCCATCCACACACACTGATGATGATATATCAACAGAAAGAGAATGAGAGGAAGGGGGGAGGAGGCTTTATTTCCAAAACATCACACAAACTGAATCTATACAGAACAAAGTCCTAGTGGCAGAGCAGCTGTCGCACAACTCAATGGAGTTTTTGATATGAGGTTTTGGCTCGCAGAAAAAACAGGTGTCAATGATGGGAAGCACCTATCAAACTCTATTCAGCATTATTTCATTAAACTCTAAACCTCTACAGGTGCAAAATGATGACAACCAATCTCAGGTGATCTCACAATGATTATTGTTCATCTTGATGACCTTCTGATAGTTCACAGATGTCTCTGTTCTGTCCACTCCCAGTAAGGATATCTATAAAGAAGAAACATTCACCATCACAAACATAGATAAACTTCTGTGCTGACTGGAAGTAGGCCTCCAGACCGTCATCTATTCATGAATATGAAATATTTTAAGTAAAACCAGATAAAGTGTCTGCTGACCTGTGGTAGATCTCTCATCTGAACACAGTAGATGATCTGTGTATTCTGACATGCTTTGCTGTTCTGTGAATGTCAGGTCTGCAAACACAAACACACGAGCGGAAAATACAGTTGAGTAATAAAAACGCCATCATCATCTCTGCGTCACTTTTACAACATTTTAAATCCCTCAGTTCTCGTCATCTCCAAAAAGCCAAAAAATTCTGGTTTTATTACGAGCTCTGTCACGTTCTCTTTCTGCTAGACTCTCCTATGTTCGTTGATTATTTAAAACGGGTGATTCCCCAGAGGTTTGAAATTTAGCGGCTCAATGTCAACCTCTCTCGCTTGTGATTGTGAATTGTGAAAGATTGTGAAACCTAACCTATTCCACTCGCACAATACACTCGTCAAAGTAGCCGGAGCAACTTTTCTCTATTTAGAGATTTGATGAGACCCGCGCGAGTGACATATGCAATGTCCTGTGAAAACCATCCTGACAGATCTACAATATAACCATATTATATATATATATATATATATATATATATATATATAATATAATATAAATATATATACAGGTCCTTCTCAAAAAAATGACCAAGTATTGAGTGCATAACTGAACATAATTATTTGAAGGTTGACTTTTTTGTATTAAAAACACTTCTTTTATTGGTCGGATGAAATATGCTAATTTTTTTAGATAGGAATTTTGGGTTTTCATGAGCTGTATGCCAAAATCATCAGTATTAACACAATAAAAGACCTGAAATATTTCAGTTGGTGTGCAATGAATCTAAAATATATGAAAGTTTAATTTTTATCATTACATTATGGAAAATAATGAACTTTATCACAATATGCTAATTGTTTTGAGAAGGACCTGTATTATTATTATATATTAAATTATATTTATATAACCATAAATGGGCGGCAGTGGCTCAGTGGTTCATGTAGGTTGTCTACAAAAAAGGTGGTTCAATCCCCGATTCCACCTGACCAAGTGTCGAGGTGTCTATGAGCAAGACACCTAACCCCAGTTGTGTGTGTGTGTGTGTGTGTGTGTGTGTGTGAAACCTAACCCCGGCTGCTCCCGACGAGCTGGATGGCGCCTTGCATGGCTGACACAGCCGTCGGTGTGTGAATGTGTGAGTGAATGGGTGAATGGAAGGCAATATGTAAAGCGCTTTGGTGGCCATTGGGTCAGTGAAATGCTACAGTATATAAATGCAATCCATTTACCATAACCAGAGTAATACAAAACACGTTAAGTGAAAAAAAAAGAAAGGTTAAATAGTGCAGCTTTAACATCAGTGTGTTCTGTGGTTTCCTGGCCATCTAGTGGAACATGATCACATGACAATGGACAATAGAGTTTACAGTGATGAACTGTAATGATAATGAGAACTTTTAATAAGTTTTTCTGTTATATAAACATAAACCATTTTATTAATTCAATGAAATGTTTTATATTATTTAATGTTATATATTTAATCATTTTAATATATAAACAAAACGTGTATTAATTTTATATTAATATTATTGCCATATGGCGAACTTTGTCAGTTGTTGGTAATACTTGCCTTTTTGTTGCGCTCGACAGGATTTCCTGGAGCGACAGTATATGAGTATAACAGAAGACATGAACACCAACAGACACACACTGATTATTATCAGAATAAAATACGAATGATGGCTCTGTTCTGTAATGAACATAGAGAGAAAACTTTCAGTCTTTCTGATATGAATTCAGACAAAAAAAGACATTAGTCAATAAATAGTAAATATCAGTCCCTCAAAGAGGAACAGATCAGTAATATGAGCGCTGACGTACCTGCACATGTGTGAAGGAGTCGACTGATGTTGTCCAGATGTGTGGTCTGGTTGCTGATGGTATTGTTGATCACACAGCTGTATGTGTTGTTATCCTGATATTCCACATCCAGAGGTAGAGAGAGACTGATGCTGAGATCACACACACTGATGCTGGACAATACACTGATTCCTGCGTACCAGGAGAGAGTCACATGACTCACATTCAACACTGAACACACCAGTGAACATATGGACACTGATGATCTCAATGATGATGATGATGATGATGATGATGATGATGAACAGTTTGAAGAGTTACTGGAAATGACAGGAATGGGTAGAGGAGCTGCAAAACAGTATCAGTATTATTATCAAAAATCAATAACAAAAATAACATGATACAGATGTTTTCATGCAAGGGTAATTAAAAAAGAATCCCAAAATGTGAATGCAAGGCTGAAAAAAAAGAGAAATGCCTGCATCTAAAATACCGGTCAATTATTTGAGCTATTGTGCATATATTAATAATTTCAACAATTTGTAGGTCATTTTGGCTGCAATTTTGGGCTTTTAAATTATCATTTGAATTCTGCATTAAGGAAAGTATTATTCAGCGCACTTGAGTTCAGCCTATAATTAAAAATAATAATAATTAGCAATTATAGCATTTGTGATATGATTTATACCGTTTACTCACCATACACAGTAACATTGAATCTCTTAAGTGTTTTTCTACTGCTGATGACGGTCAGTTCATGAAGTCCAGTGTGTTCAGATCTGATGTTTCTGATGGTCAGAGATCCAGTTTGATTGTCTATCTGAAGTCTGGCTCTGAATATTCCATCATTACTGACAAATATATAGTTAATTTGGTCTCTTCTAATGATTTCAGCTATTTTAGTGTTTTGAGGTCCAAACGTCCACACTATCAAATCATCTTTCTGTACTTGAACATCAGTGTTTAGTGACAGAATCTCTCTCAGTCACTGACACTGACTTCACTGCATCCGTTTCACCAAACACACCTGAAACTATATAAAAAGTGTAGTTTGAATTAAAATAGTTTAACTCAAATAGTTAAACTTTTTTTTTTTACTTTAAACAAGTCAATCACATAGAACATGGTTGAACTCCATAAATACATCAAATTAAATGAAATCTACTTACAATTTGTGACACACACACATAGACAGAAGACGGCAGCGTTTGACATCATATTCAAAATATCCTTGAAAGCAACAAACTCCTCATAGTGCTGTGTGTGATGAACAACAGAAATTCATGAAATATCCAACTACACACTCCACTTTCTAAAGGAAAATGAAAATCCTTGTAAAATGTAAAATCCTTCTGAATCCCGAACAAAAGAACAGACTGAACAACTGCAAACGTCTAATAAGACACAAAAAGGTTTGTAGAGTAAAAGGTAATACTGACCTAAAAAAGATTTTACCGCAGCTGTTAGCGGCAGAGAAACGTGAAGTGGAAAAAACTGGTACGACAACAGATACTTTTTCTGATTTTAGAGGTTTAAAATAATACATAATTTAATATATTTTTACACAGAAGTGATCTCAAGGTACTTCAGTGTTTCTGCTTTTCTTGCATACAAAAAAAAAAAAAAAACTCCCATGAAATCAACATATCTTTAACCCACTGTCAACACAGAAACAACAGGATCACACAACCAAAAAAAAACTAGAATTAATATGCCCATGAATAGTCTTGCATGCACTAGATGAAGGCCAATGTGTTATCCATCTCCTCCCATCGTGTCCAAATTAAGTTTAGTGGAGACAAACGCTATCAGTACAAGTTGTGCTGTGAAAGTTTAGAAATGTTTATTTCACAGCAAATAAGCAAAACACAGCATAATGATTACAACACCATTATAAAGTAGTACTGTACACTGAAAGCTTTTGTAAAAAAAAACATAAAAAAAAAACACTTTAGCATGACATTACATTAGCGCACTTTAACATCACTTAATGGCATGGAAGCATTCAGTAGAAAATGTCTCTTTGCAAAATCTTCTTGCCTGGTGATTACATTACAAAGTTTAATGTGTAAATTCACAAACCGTGTGAGCAAAATCTTTTCTGAGTTTACTTCTTTCTCTTTATCTCTGACTCTTGGAATAGGATAGTATCACATGGATGGCTGTATCATAATACTAACAACTAAGGACGCAAATAGCTCTACTCACGTCTAGACATGACTGAGTAATGAAGCATTGGCAGGTGGGCACCAACATGCTCTGTCTGTCCTTTAATAAGAGAGATGTACAATAACAGGCTTATCATCTCAAAACAACTCTTGAATATTCTGTCTCATCCCGTCTATTAGTCTCCTGTAAGAAAAGAAAGAAAATTTAAGAGAGAGAGAGAGAGAGCTGATACTACATGCTTAAAGAGCCCCTATCATGGATTTTTGAAAATGACTGTTCGTGTAGTGTGTAACATAGCTCTAAGTGAATGAAAACATCCTGCAAAGATTTATATCTGAAAGTGCACCGTGTATAAAGTTATTGTCTTTCAAAAGTGGGAGTCGACTCTGAGTCTATGAAATGAATTGTTTTTGAAACGAGTCATTAGCCGTTTCGTAGTGGCGTAGATACGAAACATTAGCATTTTGGCCACGCCCAGTTACTGCGCGCGCAGACGGAAGTGTAAACTTGAACACATTCAAATACTTCAGCTGAATAGCATCATGTCAAGAAGACGCTGTGTTCTACAATGCAAAGATAGTTCAGCCACTTTGTTTTCATTGCCCAGGGACGAGCATGTGAAGAATCAGTGGTTAGAGTTATTTTTACAACCTGGTTAGAGTTATATTTACAACGATACCACAACAGTATAGCCCGAACCTTGTGTTGTGTTCTCATCATTTTAATGACGAATCCTTCATAAACATAAATTAATTCGAAGATGGATTCGCAAGCCGGTTGTTCCTGAAGGAGGGCTCAGTACCCAGTGTATATGGATCAGCTTCGTCCTCCTCTGAATCACAACCTGTAAGTATTAGGCTAATAAAAATGTTTGCTGTTATGTTTTCCGTAGCATGCTCAATATGTATTTTGTTGTGTGTGTTGTGTACGCTCCGCGCAGCTTCTAGGTCTCCATCTAACAGCAATGTGTTCGCTCTCATTGTTTAGAAATATGTCAAATGTTTGTCGTTGTTATTACTTGGAGTTGTACTTGGTGTAGCTAATGTTACTACTGCAGTGCTTTATCAATATGTTTCTGCGTTGGGCTAACGCAAACAATGACTTGATTGATTGGGTGTTTACCACCAAGCTGTGGGCTATGGTCGCTAACATAAACATAAATCAACTTATTCCCTCTCTGAGTTATTATTTTTTACAACAAAGCGTGAGACCACCATTATTTTTATAACACAATGTAAGTGATGCAAGCACTGTATAGTCCGTGTTAACCAGTAGAAGTATTTTGTCTGTAAACACCGCTGACCAATCACCGCAGATTAGCGTCAAGCAAAGGAGGGGTTTGGAAAAATTAATCGTTGAACGAATCATTTCAAATAGAGATCTCTGCAGACGGTAATAGGAGTTACCAGATTCAGGGGGCGAGGCCATAAACAGAGGGGCGGTTTCAACCGCGTTACCTGATTTGACCACGTCACAGTGTGGGTAGGTCTTAGGGGTGGGGTCAGGAGAAGGACATCCTTTTCATTGCATGATTTATAAACACCCACCAGTAGCCATGTTTCCATCCACACGTTTTTAGCCGAATTAAGTGATATCGAATGAAAAATGCCTTATGGAAACAGTCAAATTCGATTGAATTTCATGAAAATCGACTCAAATGAAATACGTTCGGTCTCATCGGATTTTATCTTGATCGATATATGGCTTATGCGATAAACACTGATGGAAACGTTATTTGCCGAATAAATAATGAATTGCGATTAAGTTTTAGGTCATTTTATGGTTGTAACCCGCCACAAAACAATAGAAGAAGAAGTTTTAGTTAATTTACGACCAGTATTTCAGCTCAGTATTGCGCACACATGGCGGCTGTCAACAAAGACAGATGCAAGTGGACAAACGAGGAGACGAGATACTTTTTGAATTTAATTTACCAGAAAAATATAAATTATGTTTTATTAACAAGGTTCGGGAGGAGCACGCACAGATAATTAACACGAGTGGAGAGCACTCAGCAATCAACGATGAGAGGTGTATATACAGCGGTCTCACCTCGTTGCATTGGCAGTTTTGCAGCATGCCTCCACCGCCCCTTTCTCCTCACGTCTTGTCATAAGCACTTACATACGTACTATGGATTCGGGACGAATCCCGAGCTTGAAGCCTGTCCCCCGGACTGGACAGCACGCCAAATATGCATTAAACTTAATCCCACTAATTATATAAGTGTGAACTAGCGAACGGCTATTTTAGATGGCAATAAAATTACACATCAGGTCAAATGTTGTCGTCGGGCATTTACGTGCATCTGCATCATCATAGCAATGAGTTGATAGCGTCGTTGTTTTCTTACACATAAGCACTATTAGGCCTACAACTTGTGCAATTTTGATCATTTGGTAGATGGCGCGATCCATTTTGTCTAGCAAAACTTTATTCGCAAATGTTTGCTTGAATGTTGTGCGATTCAGTGCGAAAATGAATGAAAACACCTTAAAATGTCTCAAATCAATTCGATATGCCAATTTGATCGCAAAACAGCATGTGACGTCATTATGCACAGGTTTTTATTCGCTTTAAAGCCGTTGGATGGAAACACACTTTCACCAGCTTTATTCGCATGAGTTTTTTTACCGAACTTCAGATAATTCGATTGACAAGTGGATGGAAACTTGGCTAGTGTGAAAACACCCACTTTTGTTCCGCAGAGACCTCCTACTCAATCATTTGGGAGTCGTTGAGCAAATCAGGTAAAATAAATGCATATTATAAGACAATTTGTCCTTGCATGCATGTGAAACTGTTTTTGGGAACTCCTAAAACAAAAATAGGAACATTTCAAATGCTATGATAGGGGCTCTTTAAAGAAGAAAGATAAAAGAGCACATTCACAAACTAATATCAACCATAAAGAAAATGTAGCACACATGTTCCAAAAAGCTGTTAAAATGTGAAATTAAATATATTAGAAAATTCAATGTATCACTATCAATATAATCCTACATCTAGTTAAATGAGTTTCATTATCATGTAAGAACATGCACAGAATCCACAGAAGAACTGGACTGAAGCCGAGTCACGCATAATCAACGTGATCTCATGAGAATACGTGTGTATTTTTACATAAAGTGTAGTTCTGTCACACGTACTGACGTATTTACAGCACTAAAACGTAAAAGATTTACGTATTGACAGCACAAAAACGTAATTATACTTACGTAGTTATATGTAGAATAGTATCAACAAATACCGACGTAGAAATTTGTACGTATTACTATTATGTACATTAAAATCGTGTCATTAATGTTTTGACTCTATTGCAGCAGTCTTATCAATTAACTTAAGTTTTCAGTCACATTTATTAATATAATAGGCCTAACGTTAAAAGTGCCCTATGTCAAAAAATCAATTCATACTCCACATATTCCATACCAGATGGGGGCAGTATACCTCCAGAAAGGTGGCCTACTCTAGTCTGTTTTTTAGTTTCGGGTTGTTAATCTTCTAAAACCGTCAAATAGTCCGCTTTGTCCCGCCAAAGCCTATTTTGATCGGTGAGGGATGTAGAATAGAATGACTGCTGCCGCTGCGCTTGACAGGGCGCGTTACAAGCAGAGAGAGAGAGAGAGAGCCCCGGCCGCGCACGCGCACTCTCACGTCTTCAAACAACACGATCGCGGTCCTGCTCTCTCTCCCTCGCGCATATTAATCAAATCAATTGACACGATAGTAAGACCGCAGTTTCACGTGGAGCATTTGGAGATTTTTAGAGATTAGAGACTCAATTAACAACATCTCAACACTAAATTATAAAGGCCGGTCTCATATAGACGCCTGTCTCAAATACAAGCTGGTGCAGTTCGACGATTTGGGAAAATAAAAGCCCGGGCTATTATGTGAAGTTTTACGGTATTCGTTTTGTTCATATTACATTTTTTATGACACACGCAATTGACACTTTTCACACGCTCTCACACATCAATTTTGTCACGCACAGAAAAATCGCAAAGCAAAGAGGACACGGAGACCAACAGACTAGACAGAGCAGGTTAGTTATGATATAAACAAATCTCAGCTCTCAGATTCTGTCAATTTTATTACGCAATTAAAACAATAAATACCGTTTTGGCGCTTGTAAATGTTACACGAGATCCCTAGCGTACGTGAACCAATCATCTCTACTAGCTAATAGTAAAAAAACACGAACACTGTTGAAAGATACAGTGTGCTGCAACTTACCAAAATGTATTCCTCATACATAATATCGACCAATCATTTTTTTGAACTCTTCCCTGAACTGAAATGTAGTAGTGGGCTGTACCAAAGTCCTTTTTTGTCCTTTACACGATTGACATCACATAACCGTGCAAGTTATTCGTGTGTTGCAGTTTGGCTGGTGGTTATGTTTCCCGCATACCGCCTCCCATGGCCGAAACTGGTATTATGACACCGGCTGGGCCGGGGCTAGTAATTTAGCATGCTAATTCAGGTTTATATCTCGGCAGCACTATAACTTGTCATTTTTTTAATGACATCATCCCACTTATTTCTTCTCATTCTTTTGATGCGTGTAGCTCATTTTTTGGATATTTTTACCTCAATTTTTACATATGGCACCTTTAACGTTACTCATAAATATTAACATTTTGCTCTGTGCCTTCTGCTGCAAACTAGTTTCGGAGGATTAGCCTTCATGGTGTTAAACAATAGGTTACACTTTAAAAACATAAAAATATCTTGTTCAATAATTTAACCATGTTGTAGTAACGTTATTTAGTTTATTTACCGTGAGACACAAAACGCGTTTTCTCCAATAAAACACAACATCACAAAATACATACATTTTATTAGCTTGATGTAATCCAAATATTTAGAGTCCATACGTTGTTTGCAAGACACAGATCAAATTCAGCCCTTTATCCAGTGATCTTCATCTCCATTTCTCAGCAGCGACCGCAAACGTCGTCAAATCCCGCGCTGGTGATGAATTCAAATAAAAAAAATGCGCCTTCAAGAAGCGTTACGATGTTTTACGGCCGTGATATCAAATGCTCATTGGCTCTCGCATGGTTCGTCACAGATTGCGACATGCTGTGTTTCAGTCAGTGTAGTACTAGGGCTGTTCGATTCCAGATTTTTTAGAATCGATTCCGATTCCGATTCCTGTTTCTGGAATCGATTCCTCACTAGGGATGAGTCGCGATCTTCGAATAGTCGAATAGTCGAACTGCGTTCGAAATTCGATCATAAAATTGCTTATTCGAATATCGTTATATTTTCGCGCAATACCAATGTGACATAATTGACGGCGCGCCTACTGTCACAGATCGCGCAGCAGGGTATTTTCCTGTCAGGGACACAGGTGTCACTAACATGAATGAAACCCCCTCCTGCGCAATCTAGGATACCAGCGTTTCATACATAGTGTAAACAAACAATAGAAGAAGAGCATTGTCGTGACCGTTAACTCTGCGCCCAACAGAGGTGGGTATAGATAACCTTTACTGTCTGTCTATGGTAGTAACCGTCTATGGTAGTAACAAAGTAGGCTACATTTACTTCACTACGTTGGGCGACGTTCCTCTCGTTACTTTATTTTGATGCAATACATGTTGTTAAATGCGTAGTTTATTCCAAGCGCGCTGTATCTTTTTTATGGGCATGAGCGATGCTCCATTCACAAATGAATCACTTTTGAGTCGATTCTGTTCAAAGACTTCATCAAACAAGTTGGCAGATCTGTCTAAATCGGTTCGCGAATCAGTTTGAATGATCTGTTCAGTTCCTCGCGCACTGAATCGTCTGAAGCGCTTTCAATTCACACTCGACTCGGAGTAGTAACAGGAAGATTTAAGAACATCAAGAGCGTTGGGTGAAGTGGCCGTGGATCTACAGTTTAATCTAGTGAAAGCAAATCTGCAAATGCATCATATTTTTGCCAGCGATGAAGATCTAGTTGAACATCTTCGTATGATGTCTGTGAATGAATGATTCCACAGGACGATACATTCGAGTTCATTTCATTCAGGTAATTCATTTTACAACCAAACAGATTATTACTCGACAATAGCACTACAAGTAGGCTATGATGACATTATCCGTTTTGTGGACATACATTCATTTATAGGCTACATTATACCATTGTCCACAGTTTATGAAATGAACACCCGCGGTAATGTGTGTGTATTGCGCAGTGGCACACGAATAGTTTTGATGACTACATGACTACAACAGTAGCCTGCACTAATCGGTTATTGGGGAAGTTAACAGATAATATTGAATGGGCACGAATGCAATTTAAGCCCTCTAAATCAAGGAGCATCTCCATAGTTAAAGGAAAGGTAGTAGATAAAACATTCTTCATTAATGGTGAGGCAATACCAACAGTTTCTGAGAAGCCAGTGAAAAGTCTTGGGAGATGGTACGATGGAGATCTAAAGGACACAGTTCGAGTGGGAGAAGTTAGACGACAAGCAGTGGAAGGGTTGAAGAGCATAAACAGTTGTGCTCTACCAGGCAAACTAAAACTCTGGTGCTTTCAGTTTGGTCTACTGCCGAGGTTGCTGTGGCCACTGACTGTGTACGAGGTTTCTTTGACAACAGTGGATAAGCTGGAAGCGTTAATAAGTTCATACATCAGGAAATGGTTGGGAGTTCCACGCTGCCTCAGCAGAGTGGGACTTTATAGTAAAGGAATATTGCAGCTGCCAGTCTCTGCTTTAACCGAGGAGTTTAAGTGTGCCAAGGTCAGACTGGAAATGACATTAGTAGAGTCACGTGACAAATGTGTAAGGGAGGCAGCCCCTGTGTTAAAAACTGGTAGAAAGTGGTCAGCAAAGAAATCAGTAGTAGAGGCAAAGGCTGACCTTCAAATAGGGGATATCGTGGGACAGGTACAGCATGGAAGAGGGGGTTTTGGGCTCAGTTTAGCTCCTCCTAAATGGCACAAGGCAGGCCCAGCTCAAAGGAGGAAGCTGGTAGTCAACGAGGTGCGAAAGCAGGAGGAGAGGATGAGGAGTATAAAGGCCATTTCCCAGGCTAAGCAGGGAGAGTGGATGAGATGGGAGAGTGTGGAACAACGCAAAATGGGCTGGCAAGACCTTTGGGCAATGGAAGAGAGTAGGATCAGTTTCCTTATTAGGTCAACATATGATGTTCTCCCATCACCGCAGAACCTAAACCTCTGGGTAGGAGAGGATCCCTCTTGTCCTTTGTGTTCATCACCTGCCACATTAAGGCACATTTTGACAGGATGTAAGGTGGCTCTTAGCCAAGGTCGGTTTACTTGGCGCCATGACCAAGTACTGAGATGTTTGGCTTTAGCATTGGAAGGCAAGCGTAGTATGACCAATAAGTTGCCGCATGTTCTAGCAAAACATTACACGCAGAAGACAACATTCCTCCGCCCAGGCGAGCAACCACCAAGAAAAGGTGTTAACACCAATTCTCGGCCAGGACAACTGGAAGCTGCTAGGGACTGGAAGATGCTGGCTGATCTTGATCAACGGCTTATTTTTCCACCTGAGATTGCCACCACTAACCTACGACCAGACATTGTTTTGTGGTCTGGATCAGCACGCATTGTTCAACTGATAGAGTTGACAGTGCCATGGGAGGATGCTGTAGATGAGGCATATGAGAGGAAGAAACTGCGGTATGCTCATTTGGCCACTGAAGCAGAACAGCGAGGATGGAGAGTCCAGGTTTATCCAGTGGAAGTGGGTTGTCGAGGTTTTGTGGCACACTCTACAACCCGGTTCCTCAGAGACGTCGGATTCAGCGGCCAAGAGTTGCGTCGCACAGTAAAGAACTTATCTGAAGCAGCAGAAAGGAGCAGCAACTGGCTGTGGTTGAGACGGAAAGATTCTAGCTGGCAAGGTACAGGCCGCCACGCTACGGTTTCGTAGAATTCTTGAAAAACTTGAAGAGTCTGTTGGTTTATTTGTATAGGTTGTGTAGTATAGGTCGTATAGTATACTATTCAATTTGTATAGGTTGTATAGTATAGAATGACGGGTGGTTGGGCAGATATTGTGTTTTGCGGTAGGTGGTATGCCATACGGAACCGTTGCCACTGTAACTGCTTTAACGCACCAGTGGGGCTCGACAGCCTTAGTCAATCGGGTTGGCGCGTATGGTTGGGTTGCGGAGAGATAGTGAGATTGTGGTTAGGTCTCAGCAGCAGGAGGGATGTAGAGGTCAGTAAGCTGGGCTGAGTTGAGTGGGGGACGGAGGGGGGTGACTCTGGGACGCCAGAGTCACTGTCGAGCCCTCTTGAGGTGTCGTGGGCCAGTCGACGAAACACTGAGGACGGAAGGTGCCCACTTGAAGACCCTAGAGATGTCCCCTACTCGGCTCAATCCAGACGGTTGTCGTGTTGGTCCACTAGGGAGACCACACTGTAGTTGCAGCCGTCGTGTGTGCTAACGCGCCAAGTACACTGCAGCCGTTAACGCCGGACAGAAGGGGAGTCACACCCTCATATGGAAAGAAGCGTAAATGGATGGAGAAGCATAGTTTACTGTAAAGCTACGTCTTAGTGTTGCTTATCTTGGCGAAAGCCGAGTACAAATCAGCATGAAGTTTTAACATCTACTCTCGTGTAATGGAAATCATTGAAACTAATTGGTTTAAAAAGTAGGCTTTTGCAGTAACAAGGCAGGTTTGCATAAAATCATTATGACATTATTTTTTTTATCTAACGAGCATCTGGTTTGGCGATGCAAAAACGGACTGTCGTGTTGGCAGCTATATTGTTTTTTTCTTCTATGTTAACCGGTATGTAAAAAAAAAAAAAAACGACGAAAACATGTTAATTGTTCGAATAATAAAGTTTGTTTGATGACAAATCGCTAAAGATGAAATTGGCCTCTCTTTCTGTCATTGTGAGTGTGCGTTTTTTTTTTTTTTTTTTTTTTTTGGTTTTCGAACGATAATCGACTTTTGCTCCTCGATTTTCGAATGGCATTTTTGGCAAAAATTCACATCCCTATTCCTCACTGTTATTTTCTAATCTTTTTTTTTTTAAATACCAACGTGTCAAACATTGTCGCGTCTTACCGTGCCACACAGCGAAGAAACTCTCTACACCGGGCGTGACAAGCGACCATGTCAAATCCGTTTGTCCTTCCTATTAGACGTAGTGCGAGTGCTGCTGGTCATAAATAAAACGAGGCATTTACTTCTGGGATTTGTCACGTTGTGCTTCCTGCGTCAGGTGTAGACAGTAGACACAGTGTAAAGACTAGGAATATGTTCACCACATATGCGGTAGATTCTATTTACATACATACCTACCTACACACACACGAGAGAAACCGAAGTGTCCGAGCATTAGAAATTAATTGGTACATAGCAATATATAATTACTAAGAGGCATGTGGAAGTTCATATGGAGGCATATGGAAGTACAAATTAAGTTGTAACAACAATAATCAGTAGGCTACAAACGTCTTGTTTTGAACTCTTTAATAAATATAAATAATTCGAACACATAAACTTTCAAATGGAGGATTAAATAAGATTGAATTTATGTAGTAAGATTTCATAACTAATCACTGCACCACAACCAGGTTTTACGGTTCTTAAGCATAAAAAAACAATGAATCCCGACATCGGGATGTTGTCAGTGCAAGTCGGTATCACGAGAGCTGTGGAGAGGATTCTGCAATGAACCAGCTTTGGGGGTTTGCAAAAGGTTGTGAACCCCTGGCCTAATCATTTATCTAGTCTGAACTTTATTTCTTTACAGGTAACGTCTGACGTGATTGTGTTGACAAATTTAACAAGCTACAGGCCGCGGTTTGTGTTAAAAAAAAATATTAAAGAGGATTCGATTTCCCTTAATGGAATCGATTCCAACCTTTGGAATCGACTCTCAATTCCAAACGCCAATTTTGGAATCGATTCCCAATTTTGGAATCGATTCCCAGTCCTATGTAGTACATGAAATGGAGAAGCGCGCGCGTCTTCACAGAGCGAACCAAAACCGGATCAACATTTTCATGGATTAATAACTTAAATTCTGATCTGTACCTCATACACAACTATTCCAATACTGCCAGAGAGGACTGCGAGTGCAACGCATCATCATGTGAACGACTTTTGGTACCGGTTTTGAAATTTGCGCAATAAATAAATTATTGTGAAATGTATTATTGTCTGTCTGTTATGTTTTTTTTCCCCTCCATAATTATAGCCTAACGTTACGTAGTTTTAAGGAATGGTTATGGGTAGGTTTAGGGGTAGGAGTAGGATTAATTTCTTCATAATTGTAGCCTAGGCCTACGTAGTTTTAAGGAATGGTTATGGGTAGGTTTCTGGGTAGGAGTAGGATTATAGTGGCTCAAAATATTTTTATATTCTGTATAAAATGGATATGTTTAGGTTTGGGAGTAAGGTTAAAAGATCTTGTTGCATTTATCTTTAAAATGGTAAAAGTGAAAGTATACAGATATCTTTATGATATGAAATAGGCTATACGTAAATAGTTAACGTTTTGTAGCTGTAAAAACGTAATAATGTTACGTTTAAATGTTGCAGATACGTCCATATTATACGTTTCAGCATATATCCAAACGTATAAAAACGTACGTTTTCTATCTTTGAAAATAACGTATTATACATATAACAATGAGACCAGGCTGGCATAATGCAAAACCAACAGCACATCATGTGGGTGATGTGAGAACATAAATCATGTTTAAACATGGTAAAATGTAATTTTTATTAATTAGGCCTCAAGCATCAACACAATAACAACAATTATTCATGACGTCTGAGTGTTCAATTATGCAACATCAAGCATATAAAAAGCAGATACGCAAACAAACATTATCGACTCAGTGTTTTACTACCAGCAGACAAAGAGATTTAGGTAAATAACAAACGTATCTTACCGTATCTGAAGCTCTGTGTGTGGTAACTGTTGCATCAGTATAAATGACCTCTTCCTCGGTTGTCTGAGCTGTTTAATAATCAATTCAGAAAGGTAGAAATTTGTTGGCACAACTTCTGCAAAAAAGATACATTGCAACAAGTCGCTAATACTTGCCTTCTTGTTTCGCTCGTTTGTAGTTTTTATGGCAACGATATATCAACACAACCCCCACTATGATCACTAGCAGCAATACAACAATTATTAGTGTGATAAATAAATGTCGTCTGGCTCCTGCAATGCAACAGACATTACTGTAAATAAGTATAAATATTAGTAGTATAAATACACAAGAGGGACAAACAACTTAACTGGATACAGGTGAAAACAATGGGTAACTATGGAAACAAATCATTCCTAGACACCATGGAAGCAAATAAACACAACTAAAACACACTAAACTCTAAGTCAGAAATGACAGAAATAAGAAAAACTTGAAAATCTCAAAGCAAAAATTATCAAACTTGGTTGTGACAATAAGAATATATCCATAAAATGTACGTTATAAAATGGGGAAAATGCACCGAATGGTGTGATTAGTAAAATGCTTAAATGTGTAAATTGCATGTGAATGTGTGCAATGTTCAACTACAAGATGCAGAGATGGTTGAATGTTGACACACCTGGACACGTCCGACAGAGATCAGTGATGTTGAGGTGTTTAGTCTGGTTGGTGAATGAATAAGACACTACACAGCTGTATGAATCATCCAGACACTGAATCTCCAGAGGTAGAGAGAGACTGATGCTGAGATCACACACACTGATGTTGGACAATACACTCATTCCTTTGTACCAGGAGAGAGTCACATCACTCACATTCAACACTGAACACACCAGTGAACAATTCTGCTCTGATGATCTTTCCGACACTGAAGGTTTTTGTGGAGAATCACTGATGACAGGAACAGTTAAAAGTGCTAAAAACATATCAAGAATCACTCATAAAGATGTCTGTAAAGATTGTCAATATAAAAATACCAATGCATCTTCAGATGCTCTAAAACTAAGACTATGAGGAATGAACAATGGCAACTTGACAGAAGTTTTTAGATACAAATTAATAGACATTTTTCAAATACTTCTTAAGAATAATTCCTCACACTAATTCAATCATCCACATACCAGACCAAAATGAATTTATGATTTACTCACCATAAACAGCAATACTGAAGCTCTTGTGTTTGACCCCTCCATTAATGATCTGTACTTTATAAAGTCCAGAGTGTGATTTGTTGATGTTTGTGATGGTCAGAGATCCTGTCTTCTCATCTATCTGTAATATGTCTCTGAATCTCTCCTTCTCACCTCTATCATATATATAGATGATCCGTTCAAAGATCTGAGCGATACGAGTCTCTGAATTGTGAAATTGAAATGTCCACAGTATCTGTTCATCTCTCTGTATTTCACTAACATCAGTGTGTAAAGTGACAGAATCTCCCTCCATCACTGATATCGTCTCAGTTTCACCTGCATAAACACCAGACACACCTGGAAGAAAAGAGTCAACACAACATAGTCACAGATTATCATCTCAGATCTCTTTCAGAGTTTATTTGGAGAAATACAAAATAAAACACCACTATAATTTCTTAAACCTAAGAGTTTAAACAAAGTACATTAAAGCTAAAGATACAAAAAAAGCATAAAACGTCATTACTTTATTACTGTCTACACACCGATAAGCGGCACCCTATGAAATAAGGGGTCTTCTTATCATTTGCTGTTGCTGAGCTGGTATAACAGTATTTGATAGTTGTGCCAACTTTAAAACTGCAAAAGACTAGAACAGTTTAATGAAACGTCCAAATAATTACATAAATAATATAATGACACTGTAAACCCTAATAAGTTGAGACTACTCAAATGATTTGATGAAAGTTATTCCCTCAATTTAATTGAGTAATAATATGTTCTTTTCATTAAATTAACTTAAATGTTTAAATACAGATAACTTAAAAGGCAAACAGACTAAATTCAAAGATCCCAGTTTATATTTTAATACTTGTATTAAATCGTTTATAAATCATTAAAACTGAAAACAACTAAAGTCTTGTTTTCCCCCCTCGACAGTTTTAGGGTTACACAAGGCCTATAGCTGAACTTCTAGAATGTATATTGAAATAACAGTAAATAACAAATGCAGTAAAATTAATCAATTGATTAAAAACAATCTGCCATTTAACCCACTATGGTAGGATGTTGTATTTTAGTTTATTTTTTAAATAAAATGAGACACCCATTTATTGCTCAAACGTCAAACCTATAGGGGAGAAGAACTCAAATTCTAATCAATGAAAGTGCCAAAAAGTGGTAAAATTACCCACAGGGTCAATTTTGTGTCTTGTTTTACCATGTGCAGGTCCATGGCTCAATATTTTCCCTTAATGAAAAGTTAATTTTTCACTAATTTGCTTCCAGTTAATCACCCACAAAAAGTCACCTTCACAGAGCAAAAATAAGTATTTTCAATAAATTTACATTATATATCATCACATATTTTAGAGGACATACCAAACTGTGTTTTGCCCCAAGGCAACATTGTATTTTTTCGTTTATATCTTGCATACTTATAGAAGATTCAATGTGTAATTGACCATTTCAGAACAATTAAAAGCACACTGTAATGACCAACATCAGACTAGGGCTACATGTCATCTAGGGCTAGGCTACTTATCTTTCACCCTTATAATTTACATGAATTATGAGACAAGACCATGCAAGACTACAATAACTAAAGACATAAAGAAAAAAGCATAAACTTACCTCCTAAAAGTAATGAGCAAAAAAATAAAGATGTGTAAACCATCTTCTTTAACATCTCAAACAGTTTGTAAGGAAAAAACGTAAAGATGTGTAAACCATCTTCTTTAACATCTCAAACAGTTTGTAAGGGAAAAACGCAACATTATGCAACAATATTGTAGTTGTCTAGTTCTTTTCCAGACGGCAAGACAAGAGGTTGGCTTTTCTGATGGAAAAGAAAAAATAAGCAGGATATTGTGCGCAAATTAAATAATTCAGAGCTGAATAAATTCCGCTGAAGAACGTTGGTAATGTCGTAGCAAAGAGCGCTCATTTAAATCACTAACGGACACTGTATTTTGGCAGACAATTCCTAGGAAGGTGAGAGTTATACTCCATTCAGCGTAATATCCGAATAATAGGTTATTTTGAGATGAGCTAGAGTCTGTAGTGCAGGGGAGGAGTGAAACAAACGATCACACTAAATGCGTCTTTATAGCACGCATGTGTAATTGTCTTGTAATTAATACGCTAAAGTGAGTTTTTACGTGCATATGATACGCATTGGTTGTTAAGGGTAGGTTTAGGAGTGGTGTGGGGTGCGTGTGTATTACACGCAAATGAACTGCGTATCAAATGCACGCGAAAAACTGCGTGTCATATGCACGTAAAAACTCATTTTCGCGTATATATTACACGACAATACACCATGCGTGTTATAGAGACGCATTTACGTGAGAACAGGCTGAACAAACGCAGGCAAGACGTACAAGTTGTCTTCTTCTCACAGTGAATCAGACCTACATCAAAGGCACTCAGATATCGCTGCTAATATCGTGTTGCTAATACCCTGGATGTAAATTAGGTTCTGTTGCTTTTATATGAAAATAAATATGACGAACAGGACATCAAAAGTATTTTACGTTCGAAAACGTGTTTGTCAATACTTTTTACTTAAATACAGACATGTTTTATATATATATATAAAGGGGTGCAGGTACTCTATTAATATCCATTTCTTTTTGCTGACTCCCCTCCTCCCCTGAGGTAACAACAACTATATTGAAGGGGTTTTATATACAGCAGTCAACAGACGACCTTATAAAAAATAATAAATCCTTTTATTAGTTTGTGGATTTGCTTGAGCTAGAAAGAGCTACTGAACATAAAATGTGCAAAAGGGTATTGAAAAAATATTGAACAAAATGTACATAAAATAAATGATAAAACATAGTAACATAATAACCATAGAACAATAGAACATAAAAATGAGTCTTGAAGATGGTTAATTTCTTTACCCCTGAAAAATCTACAAAAGCAGATTCAGCAAAATACAATCACAGTATACCAAATGAAAAATGAGAAATGAGCAATGGTTTCACACACCCTCTCCGGACCACTTTGAGTTGACACTGAGAGCAGCAAAAGCGACGCATGCGCTTTTCACTTGTAAATGGTAAAATGGTAAATGAACTGCATTTATATAGCGCTTTCACAGACCCAATGGCCACCAAAGCACTTTACATATTGCCTTTCATTCACCCATTCACTCACTCATTCACACACCGACGGTTGTGTCAGCCATGCAAGGCGCTATCCAGCTCGACGGGAGCAGCCGGGGTTAGGTGTCTTGCTCATAGACACCTGGACACTTGGTCAGGTGGAACCAGGGATTGAACCACCTATATAGACCTAGGTAGGTCCTAGGTAGGAAGACCAACCTAGGTAGACAACCTATATGAACCACTGAGCCACTGCCGCCCCAGTTGTAAAACTCAAGGGTGTATGGGTAATGTAGTCTGCTCTCGGTGGGACGAATTAGGATTAAAACAGATGTGCAAATGAGCGTACCGGTACGCTAAAAGCACATTCTGGGCGGACGGAGAGGTGGCGGTATACGCTCAAGAGCTATATTTGGAAGTGGCGGTACTGGCGGTGGCGGTTTTAAAATCAAATTTTTTTTTAAAGAGATCAATAATCAAGTTTTTTTTTTTTAACCAAAGCATTAGGCTAAGCTTTGTCGCCAGAAAGTAATTTCTCATCCTGCTTTAAAGCCGGCTGCACACTGTACGATTTTGACCATGATTTAGCCGTCTGAGACAAATTTAGTAAATCCTAAAAAAATCTTTCGATCTAGGCTAAAATCTGTTGTCTTTGATTGTTAGTTTGACGTGTTCACCGACTGCCGATTAATGACCTTTGCGATCAAATTTGACCTCAGATGAAATTCGGGTAGTGTCAGAAGATTTGACTCCCAGTCCTGCAGTGTGAAGTCTCAAGCACATTACATATCATGAAAATCTGACTTTTTCTGTGCATCCAGAAAATGTGGAAAAAGACAACCCAGCAACTTTGTTTTGGTAAGCCTTTCTCTGCAAGCATGTGAAAAAACGCTCAGATTTTGTTCCCCTTCTGACATAGGAAGGGGATCTTATTATAATATTACTGCCCCTAATCTGCACGTTTACACCCATGGCGCACAAAATTTCCAAAAACTCATTTATTTGAACTTCTTAAGGCTAACATACTTAGAGGGGTTAAAGGGGTCATGACATGAAAAACAAAATTTGCCTTGATCTATTGGTATATAAGAGGTATATGTACTATTAAAACCTCCTGCAAGTTTCATAGCTTATGATATCCTCCCCATTATAAACGAAGCATTTATTTAATCAAGCTCTAAATACAGCTGGTTATGGATCCATGGTACGAAGTGACGTCACGGTACGAAGTTATGTACCAGTCGTTTGTATATGACCGCCTCCAGCGCAAGACAACTACGCCTCATTTCGCATCATCGCATCGTTGTCATGCCCACAAGTGTTCAGCCGACGTGCAGCGAGTGGGTCTGTTTACAAGAAGATTGCGATGCCACGCAGATGTGCTGTTCCTGGCTGTGGACAAACAACATGTTTGAATACGCTGCCGAACGATCCAGACATCAGGGAAAGCAGTTGGATGCAGTTTATTTGCAGCATATGCAGCCCGCCAAAGCGTTTGATCGGTGAGTGATGTAGATGAGTGTGACAGGGCGGATGTTACTGATACACGAGCATAGAGAGAGAGAGAGAGCCCCGGCCGTGCGCGCGCCTTCAAAATGTCTTGCTCTCTCTCTCTCCCTCCCTCGCGCATGTGAATCAAAATCAATTGAGAATTGACACAATGGTAAAAGATCGGAAGACCGAAGTTTCACGTGGAGCATTGTGTAGCCTGAATGTGATACAAAATTTACATTTTTGCCATATCATGCTGCATCTTCAAATATGGCCTGTGCATGCATTTTGTCCGTGGTACACCCTATAATTTCATTTAAATGAGTTAAATAATGTTCAACTGTTACCAAATTATAGGATAATTACGCAACAATAACCCGTTTTCAAGTGTCTTACAAATGACATTAATTCAAAATAGTTTCACACTTTTCACACTCCAAAATCAGACGATGAGAAACAGGGTGGGAAAAGGTCATAAATCACTACATTTAAAAAAAAAAATGTCCAAAAACTATAGCAATACTGTAATTGCACCTAAGGGAACATAATAAAACACCATGTCATGACCCCTTTAACATTTATTTTAGACACTGTTCCTGAACATTATAACCCCAGCGTTTATCTGTGCTCTGCACCTTTTTTTGGAGAACAGCTTGTTTTCTCTTGCAAAAGTAAGTTCTCGCTTCTGTTCACTGGTCCTTAGGAAAATTAACCATGGTTTTGTGATCGATTACTGTTTGTATTACCTTAGTTTTCTGACAAATATCACGGTTAAACGGTGGATAACATTGTATCTATGGTGTATAAAAAACGTTCCTGTAAAATCCGTTCTGCATGATCCTCTTGTTCGTCAACATTGTCAGGGTCTGAATCGGGCTGGAATTGGTTTGATATTGAAACCATCCTCTATTATACTAGAGCAGAACATGCAGTTATGGAGGGGGTAGGACATTTCCCAAGAATCACAACACACTGGGACAGTTAACCAATCATAGCACATTACATATTTCGGAAGGAGGATGTGATTTTGTTTTTGGTGGCCTCTTCCTGCTTGTCACGTAATTGGCTTAATCGAAATCGAATTTAGTTTAGTTGTGTTATGTTAATATGTTCAAACACATACAATAAATAAAGTATCACAGAAAAATGTGTGTAAACAACAACAACGCATTTCCTTTACACAACCCTTATTAATTCAATTTAACCAATCTGGACCGGGTAAGGGATACCTGTCAATCAATTTACAGTATTTTATGTTAATGAGATGTGATGAATGAATGAATGAGGTGAAGGGGGTGGATTGGAATCCACTGCTGCTTCAATGTATATGTAATGAGTGATTATAATCAAGGTATTATTTAATATTTTTCCTTCTAATATCAAATGAGTTGAATGACTTCTCTGGATATTTTACTTTTGGCGCTTTTCCACTGCATGGTACGGTACGGTTCGGTTCGGTACGGCACGCTTTGGCGCTTTTCCACTGCATGGTACGGTACGTCTCGGTTCAGTACGGCTCACTTATGGCGCATTTCCACTGCATGGTACGGTACGGTACGGCTCGCTTCGGCTCGCTTTAAATGGTACCTGGTCTGTTGAGGTTCCAAGCGTACCGTACCGGTACTAAAATGTGACGTGCAAACACTGCAGATCACTGATTGGTCAGACAGAATCGTCACTACCTGCGTCATTGTATTTGCGACACGAGACGAGACACTAAACCCGCTAGATTTAAATAGCCAGTAGACAACAGCCAACGCTGTAGCGTCTGTTTTTAAAGTACTTGCTTGAAAAAAGAAGATGAAAACTTTGCAATGGCTGAAGCGTGGTCAGCAAGGTGCAGATGTTCCTCTCGTTGGTTGCCGAGGAGTCGCGCAACTATAACGATCAGTCCCACCCACTTGAAGCGGTACTAACTGCAGTGGAAAAGCAACCGAGCTAAAGCGAACCGAACCGTGCCGTACCGAGTCGAGTCGTACCACGCAGTGGAACAGCAAAGCGAGCCGAACCGTTCCGCGCCGAGTCGAACCGTACCGAGCCGAACCGAACCGTACCATGCAGTGGAAAAGCGCCATTTGTTATAGAAGTTACCAGTGTGATTACTGAAATGTTCTTTTCATGCATTCTCTAATGTCTGTGTTGGATGTCTGTCCGGCTTCCAGAAATGAAATATGGACTTGTTTTGTGTTTGAGAAAGGTCTTCAATGTGTTCAAACATATAGGGGTCATTAAAGCCAATAGTTTAAGGGACCATTTCTTTGTTAAAGCCTTACTTTCCAGTTAGACTAAAGTGTAGCTCTCCTTGAGAGAAAGAACATTATCTTGATGTTTTGAGACGACTCTACTGTTTATAGTTAGAGCCTGGCCAAATCCAACCTTGGAAAAGTTGTGTGTTGGTGTGTGTGTGAGTCTTCTTGGTTGCAGGTTAAGGAACCACTGGCATTATGGGAGATTGACTAAGTTGTTGTTCTGGACATGCTGGTGCCCAGCAACCCAAATCTGTGACCTGGAAAGTCATGACGTGCCTAACTTCAGGGTCTGAGTGTTAGCTGCATAATCGATGGAGATATGTCTATATGTATATGTGTGGAAAATTACTGTTTATCTACTTCGTAGCCAATGAGACTCATTCAACCTGTAAGCAATGATGTAGCTTAGACCTTGGAAATGGTGTAACTGCTGTTATCTTTGTAACTGTAAAGGGGCGGCCTACGAACTCCTGTGTGAGTCTTGAAGCTGACTTCTGCTGATGAAACTGCAAACTATCTTCAGTAAAACTTTTCTTAATTTTTTTATAATTCTGACTCCGGGTCTTCATTCTTCATATCTGGTTCTGGGTCTTTGACTGTATACCCCTTACAGAGGCATTTATATAGCGCTTTCATATGTACTACTGTACACTCAAAGCGATTTACAATCATATCAGGGGATCTCTCCTCAACCCCCTCCAGTGTGTAGCATCCACTTGGATGATGAGACGGCAGCCACAGTACAACGGCGCCAGTGCGCTCAACACACAACAGCTATAGTGGATAGGAGAGAGAGTGATAGAGCCAGTTCAATGGACGGGGATTATTAGGAGGCCATGATTGGCAAGAGCAAATGGAGGGAACGTGGCCAGGACACCGGGGCTACACCTACAGGAGTTCCCTACTCTTTACGAGAAGTGCCATGGGATTTTTAATGACCACAGAGACTCGGGACCTCGGTTTTAACGTCTCATCCGAAGGACGTTACTCTTTGACAGTATAGTGTCCCTGTCACTATACTAGAGCGTTAGGACCCACACAGACCACAGGGTGAGCACCCCTACTGGCCTCACTAACACCTCTTCCAACCTGGTTTTCTCAGAAGGTCCAGGTACTGACCAGGCTCAACCCTGCTTAGCTTCAGTGGGCAACCAGTCTAGGATACAGGGTGATATGGCTGGCAACCACAATACTGATGATTTATGAGTGGGTTTTAGCATGATAAAGGATCAGATTTTGAACATGTAGCTGTATTCAAGCGATCACAATGCCAAAGTGGCCTAAATATAAGTTGTAATGGTAAAGAGTGGGAATTAAACTAAAAATATGAATTACACCTGTGGTGAGAGATGACTAGAAAGGCTCTTTTTTAAATTATAATTGTAACAAAGAGCACATTCAGTGCATAATTGAATGATTTAATCAAAATCGAAACTATAATTGCACTCCTGTCCAGCATCAGGAATTAAACGGTCTAGACTGTGTATGTTCTATCTATATGTTCGTCTATGACAGCTGTTGGACTTGATCAGTTTTAACTACATAAAATCTCATAAACTTGAAGTCATTTAAATCATTTAATATTTAGAAGGATAAATTTTTTTTTAATAACTTAACAACCACTCAAAAGATATACATTGAAGTGGCAGAGTATAACCCTTCACAATTTAACATTGAAAGTAATCCCACCCTCCCTTCAAAATGTCTCCAAAGCCACATCATCTTCAGAACACATGAACTCACACAGCAGAGTCTGCAAAGTGTCACGAAACGAGACGACGTTAAAGGCACACCGTGTAACTTTGTGTGCCACTAGGGGCGCTCAACCTGTAACTTTCACGTCTAGCGCCCCTAGAGGCCACAAGCACCGCAACACTGTCGCAAAAGTCAACAGTCAGCCGGTCAGCCTCCCGTGTCTTTAGATTGTGTGTGCAGACAGTAGTTGACCTGTTGGTTGAAGAGAGATAATCGACTCACTATTGAAGAAAATAATAATATAAATATAAGATAAATAAGACATATGACTGTATACTAGGAGCAAAGAGTTAACTTACCATTCTAATGATAAAGTTAAGAGAAGAGAATCGGTATTACATCCAGCTTCTTCTTTCAACCTGTCAACGAGCAAACTCCTTTTCAAGATCGACTCTTGTTTTTCCTCGAGCACGATCCCACTCACGTTTTCTCTTTTTTGTTTTTAACTTTTTCCTTGCCTCAGCCATGGCCAGGAGTCGAGCAGGCGGAAAAATAGTAGCAAAATCCTTAGCTCCATGAGTACATCAAAGCCTGTGGTCACGTGACGGTCGTAAAGCGATACGCTCTCCAGGCATTCTCCAGGTCACATGACCTGGCCAAAGCCTTCTCCAAACTTACATCGGTGGTAGTGATGCGCGGGTCGGCTTTTTTTCCAACCGGCGGGTCCCGCTTTTATGAAATTATTTGGCCCGCCCCAGCCTGCCCTGCACCACTGTATCTATTTTTACAACCCGCCCCACCCGCACCCGCGACCGTTAAATAGATTTACTAGGCATTGTAATGTAAATGAAAACAGCCTTTATTTCAGCCTGAAAATGCATGGAAACATCGCCCTGTAAACTTGCAACAACAGACGATTATGAATATGAACCATAAATCATATTAATAAGATACTAATAAACATTTTTAACATTTACAAAGCAGCGTTTGTATTCATCTAATAGGCTAAACCATTTTTTATTTCTTAGACCCCCCACAAATATGTCTTGACATGCTGGAAGTGACCGTTTTGTGGCACTTCACAGAGCCGATACTGCTGTCTCCTGCTGCAACTATTTCTGAGAACCGGTCCCAAACATTAGATTTAGCAGCCTGACCTTTTTTTTTCTTTTAATTATGTAAAATCCCGACCTCAATCTCTCCCGCACCTCGTCTTCCATCTTCACTTTTATTGCTCCGCTCTTGTTGTCGTGGCTGGTGGCGGGAGCTGCGGAGCTGCTTGGCACGCCGCTTTTGTGACGTGTCACGTGACGCCAAAGGTTTGGGGACATCACGCAAGTTACATTGCTAGTGCATTCGTATTGTAACCTTATCAAAGAAAGAACCTAATAAAATATGAACATAGATATTCCCAAATATTTAATATACTATAGGCTGGAAATTGCAGGCAACATACATGGATTTTTTTATTTTGTTTTTAATGACCCGCCCAACCCGCCCCGCAAATAAAGTAACAATTTCTTTACCCGCCCCAACCCGACCCGCGGGTTACGAGTCGACCCGCGCATCACTAATAGGTGGTATTTCAAGAGGGCAGCCCATCGGAGCACTGATAGTGTCAAGCGCTGTATATTGGCCTGAGGAATCATTTAAAATAACTCATATGCGTAAACTCTTTAGGTCACAAAGTCCGCGGTGTGCCTTTAAATTACTTCCAGTCTTAAACAACATAACATGGGTGCAGGCAGGTAATGAAATACATACGCTGACATGCAGGTAGGACATCATTGCCTTTTTTGGTTCTGAGACTTCCACAAAAAATATATGTACAATACATGCTTTTATATATAGACGACTTATATTATTGATTGCTATCAGGAGTTTCAACCCATATAACAATAAGTGTTTACAAAAGATTCCCTACCCACTACCTTTATTACTGCTGTGATAGTCTGCATTACGCACAGCTCAGTTTGTTGTTAGGTGACAGTCTAACGAATTACATTTTAGGCTGGTTTGCCTCGGCAGTCTAACAGCGCTCGTCAATTACAAAATGATGGCCAACCAAAACCAATTGAAATGGCGGGTTTACTGTTCACAGGGCGTTTCACAATTTTGGGGCGTTTTCAAACTAGGCATTTTTTTAGGCATTCAACCTCTTTGGCTGATTTGCTAAAATCGAGTGGGAGATTCAGAAAAACACAGAGAGAGATTGCCTGCATGTGAATGCAAGGGATTTGCTGTAAACTAGCAGTTATTTAACGTTTCATTTGTGTAAGCTGAATTCTGAAAGTGATTTCAGTGATATCATTCCTCTGTGTTATCATTATAGTTGTAGTGTGTGGGCTATTTCTTTTCCATTTAGAAGGATTTTTTTCAAACAAAATTGTATCGTTATCCTTATCATCCTTGATGTGAACGGGGCTTTGGTGTTTATAGTATGAAATGCTGTAAGGTGAATGAACGCAGTACACACAGAACGCTTTTTAAATCTTAGAAACACGAGGCACAGTGCAATGAATGGAATGAAAAAAACGTCCATTCCACGTGAAAGATGAAGATCATGACCAGCAAAGCCAACTTGGCTCCTATAAACATTGTTGTATTTATATTTTCAACATTAGTTTGCAGTAAGGCGATTTACACTGATGTTAACGTTGAGGGACAATCTGCCCTGCACCTTAACCCACCACACCACCCACACACACACTCTACATTCAATGGCCTTCGATAAGACCACAAGACTCTCACTTTGACTCAGTAACTTAGTTGGAAAGTGTCACTGTGCATGAAAAGCATCTTTATTTTGATCGCTGCAAACAAACAAAAAATGTACAGTGTTCAAGAAATGTGCAACACAAAATGCACAAAACTGAAAAATTGCATCGCTGAGTACTGCACTGACTTTACATTTACACACTGAATTTAAGTAAATTTATTTCATTTGCAATTCAATTTGTGATGTACAACTGTTTTTGTCCATACAAAGAAAGTAAATGGGATCCAAAACTTTTACCACTTTTGACTTTGATTGTACGGATAACAACACATAGACATTTATGTAATTATCTTCTTATTAAGAATATTAAGATTCTTATTAAGATTACATGAAAGTAATGTTCATTTTTGAGTGAACTGTACCTGTAAGAGAACGGAAAAAAATTGTCTGTGTTATGAGACTGGCATTTCCTCCATCTCTCACTTTCAAACCACATCCTGTGAAAACTCATGTGAAGTCATGTTATGAAAGACCAAGCAAAACCATAATCCTATCACATTCTTAAAACATGTTGTCTTTACAAAAACATAAAAATAAATTATACCTTATAATTTTAAACTATTATTAAACAAAATGAAAACATAAAAATACATTGTCAATTTTATAGTGTAGAAGAAAGAAAATCTGTTTTTTTCATGCATTTAAATATTGAAATAATAAATCATTCAAACTGTTTCATATAAACAACAGGTTAGGTTATATAATAATAATGCCTTGGTAAATATGTTTTAGTATATTTTGAGTAAGACAAAACAAGCAATAAAATAAGCTAAAAATAACAAAAAATAAATTCAATGTATTTTCTTTGGGCATTTTATGAAAATATTATTTGTTCATGCTAAACTCAACTGTTAAACATGTATTTAAGTTTACACAAATGAGCTTTATGTCAAATACTGATAACTATTATTGATAACTAAACATATTGATATTGATAACTAAACATATTGATAACTAAACATAAATGGAAACGGCCTGAGGTCAATCCATACTATACATGCTGAGTTTAGAGTTAAGAAAGCCCTCTGCTGTCACTAACAATGTGCCAAAAAACACAATTATCAGTCAGTTATTGCAGTTAGTAAACAGACTGTTGGAGTCTTGTTACACAAGGTCAAGTAAACACTTCAGCTACATAAAATAAAAAATAAAAACATGCAAATCAGACGTTCATGATCTAACAGATTTGGTTTCCCAGTCTGATAGCACAATAAAATTTGCTATGCAAAGTAGCCAAGTTAAACTTAAGCGGTTATGGAACGTTTATGCAAAACAACCATAAAAAAATGCATGTCATAAAATGCAAATCTACAATCTAACCTTATTCCAAATGCAAATTATTAACAAAAACATACAGGTAAAAAAATAATGAACGAACAGATGACGTTTACAGGCTTGGACAGAAACGAATCGGTTACCTAACGTAACCTCGGTTCTCTCTAGATGAGGGAACGAGTATTGCGTAAGCTAGCTTACGCTACGGGAAAGATTCATCTTTTCTGAGAAATTGAAGCCAAAAAATTATCCTATAATTTTGTATCCATTGTCAACGCAGTTCAACTGCAGCAGAGCATGAGCGGGCTAACTAGCAGCTCATTGGCTCGCTCACAGGGAACTGCTTAAGCCTATGAGGAGACGCGATTGAACTCTCGTCCAATGAGAGTCGACATGCTCTCATTGCGTCATAGCCCGCCGAAGCGGGCGTGGTCAGAGAGTATAATAATGGCGTCGTAGGCTGAAACTCTGGTTTTCATAGAATGAAGCGAGAAACGCTAGTAGCACAAGCACGGCCAGGAACGCAATACTCGTTCCCTCATCTAGAGAGAACCGAGGTTACGTTAGGTAACCGATTCGTTCTCTTACGAGAGGTTCTCTCGTATTGCGTAAGCTAGCTTACGCTACGGGAACACCTGGTCAACGCCGTGCGTGCTAAGCATCCACTTACGAGTCCCAGGGGAGACCCGGGGGAACCCTTGATAGTGGGAATGAACATATGTACATGAGACAGGGCCAGCAGAGCGGGCCGGTGATTGTGTAGTACTAAGCACTTGATAAGAGAGACAGAGCGGGAACCGGTCTGTGTGAATAACTCTTTTTAGTGCAGCTCACCAGAGAATCTGTAACATACTAGATAGCTAGTAGTTTAGCCTGCAAGGCGGGAACTTCGAGATTGTAAAATCTGACAAAGGTGGAAGGGGAAGACCATCCTGCTGCCACACAAATGTCGTGAATGGAAATTCCGCTGGACCATGCCCACGATGAGGCCATGCCTCTAGTGGAATGAGCCCTAATGCCCAGAGGGCATGGCAGGTCTTTCGACGCGTATGCGGCTGCAATGGCATCAACTATCCATCTGGATAGTGTCTGTTTCGAGGCGGCCAACCCTTTGGTGCGCCCACCGAACGAAACAAACAGCTGCTCAGATCGTCTGACCGGAGCAGTGCGGGAAACGTATAATCTCAGGGCCCTGACCGGACACAGGAGATTAGAGTCAGATTCGTTATCGGATGCAGGCAGAGCCGATAAGGAAATAACTTGTGCCCTGAATGGGGTACCAATCGCTTTTGGGACATAACCATGTCTAGGTTTGAGAACGACTAAGGAGTCATTGGGCCCAAACTCAAGACAGGAAGCGCTAGTTGACAGCGCGTGAAGGTCTCCCACACGTTTTACTGATGCGAGCGCAAGCAGAAAAACGGCTTTGAACGAGAGGTATTTGAGGTCCACGGTGTTTAGTGGTTCGAATGGGGGGGCTTTCATAGCTTCGAGAACTATGGAAAGATCCCAAATCGGCACCGAAGGGGGGCGTGAGGGGTTCATCCTTCTAGCTCCCCTGAGGAAGCGGATGACCAAACCGTCTTTGCCCAGTGACTGGCCGCGCCGGGGTTCAACGAACGCTGCGACGGCTGCCACATACACCTTGAGAGTGGACGGGGACCTGCCCTTGTCCAGCATCTCTTGGAGAAAACTTAGCAAGGAAGGAACCTCGCATGACCGTGGGTCCAAATTTCTGTCGGTGCACCATTTTGAGAACACAGACCATTTAGACGCATAGAGCCTTCTCGTAGAGGCCGCTCTAGCCTGCATGATCGTGTTTAACACTCCCTCTGGCAAAGCAACGGGTAGTTGTTGATCACCCACGCGTGTAGCGCCCAGCGCTCTGGGTGGGGGTGCCAGATCGTGCCGCGAGCTTGAGAGAGGAGATCTGCTCTGACTGGAATGGGCCACGGGGCTGTCGTGACAGCTGGGTGAGCTCCGGAAACCAAGTCTGACCCTCCCAACGCGGGGCTATGAGAAGCACCGAGTGGCGTGTTTCCCTGATTCTCTGAAGCACCTGTGGTAGCAGAGAAACCGGAGGGAATGCATAAAGCGGGCGGCTGGGCCAGGTCTGGGCTAGCGCGTCGTCGCTCTACTGTAAGAGTGTGCAGGGACCATTCCCCGGGGGGAATGGGGTTCCTGGACAGACTGTCTGGACCGTCGTTCAGATGGCCCGGCACGTGCGTCGCTCTGAGCGATAGCAGGTGACACTGCGACCAAACTAATATGCGTTCTGTCAGTCTGAAAAGATTTCTGGATCTGACCCCGCCTGACGGTTTAGGTAGGAGACCACGGCTATATTGTCCGAACGGATCAGCACGTGGTGACCGTGAACGCGCGGGAGAAAATGCGTGAGCGCGTTCTCGACCGCTAACATCTCCAAACAGTTTATGTGAAGGAGGCTCTCTTGAGCTGACCAGGGGCCGAAGGCCGGTGAGCCCTCGCAGACCGCACCCCAACCCGTGTTGGATGCGTCTGTCGAGATGACTTTTCGGCGAGAACAAGTCCCCATGGAAACGCCCCGCTGAAACCATTCTGTCACGGTCCATGGTTGCAGAGCTATAATACAGGTCTGCGTTACCTTTATCAGCTGGCAGCCCGTGGTCCACGCACGGTGAGACACACGGCTCTTCAACCAGAGCTGAAGCGGGCGCATGCGCAGTAACCCCAGTTGGAGCACCGCGGAGGCTGAGGCCATATAGCCCAACGCCTTCTGAAAAGTTTTCAGAGGTGTGAGTCTGTTCATCTGAAAAGATGCGGCGAGACGCTGAACACGGCGCGCGCGCTGTGTTGACAGACGAGCCGTCATCGTGACCGAGTCTAGCTCTATACCCAAGAAGGAAATAGTCTGACTGGGTTGAAGTGCGCTCTTTGTCCAGTTGACAGAGAGGCCCAAAGCTTTCAGATGGTCGAGGAGAACTGTACGATGAGACAGTATCTCCCTCTGTGATTGTGCCAAAATCAGCCAGTCGTCCAAATAGTTCAGTATTCGCAGCCCCTGACTCCGCAGGGGGGCGAGCGCCGCATCCATGCACTTCGTGAACGTACGAGGTGCTAAGGATAGGCCGAACGGAAGGACTGTGTATTGATAAACCTGGCCTTCGAAGGCGAAACGTAAGAATGGCCTGTGAAGGGGATTTATCTGAATCTGAAAATAAGCATCTTTCAGATCTAGTGAAATGAACCAGTCCCCCTGGCGCACGTGCGCGAGGAGTTTTCTGATAGTGAGCATTTTGAACGGTCTCTTCATGAGAGCTTTGTTCAGCACTCTGAGGTCTAATATTGGTCTGAGGCCGCCGTCTTTCTTGGGAACAAGAAAATAGCGGCTGTAAAACCCCGACTCGCTCATAGACAGAGGCACTCTCTCTATAGCCCTTTTGCACAATAGTTTTGCTATCTCTGAACGGAGCAGCGTCGCCGCTTCTAGGTTCACAGTAGTTTCTAGCCGCGCTCGAAAACTTGGAGGGCGGCGGCGAAACTGTAAGCGATAGCCCAGCCTTATTGTGTTTAGCACCCACTGGGAAATTCCCGTAATAGCTTCCCACGCTTTGCAGCGCAATGCTAGGGGGTGAATGGCTACCCGGTCCTCGTCGCTGCACATGGCGGGCTGTGTGCGCGCGCTCATATTGCTTATAACAACGGGACTTACACTCAGAGAGGAGTTTATGGGCCGTGTAACAGAGTGAACAGAGGGGGGAAGCGCGCACGGGTTCGTGGGCGCTTTTATGTACTCTGAAACTCGAGCGGATTGGGGCCGCTTTATGAGAGTGTGCTCTGTGTGGGACACGGGAACAGACGTGCTTTTGTGTATGAGTGAACACAGTGTTGTGGGCACATTTATTACACAAGGTGTCTTTTTGCTCTTTTTGAGATTTATTTGGGTCGCCGTGAAAACGGCGTTTGTGCTCATGCAAGCGGGAAGGGAAACCGGCTTGGTAATGGCGGGATACACTACTGCAGTAGCCGCGTGCGCGGGGACTAGCAGAGGGCGGTATTTTGACGGCGGTCCGGCCGCAGCGGGAGAGCGCCGTCTTTTTCTCAGCTGTGCTAGGCAGACTTCGAGTGATCAGGTTTCGGCGTGATCCTAGGCCGCGGCCCCCGAGGCGGCGGCGGTCTGTGGCGGCTGTCAGAGCGAGAGCGAGGGCGGCCGCCCTGGCGTCGCTGCGAAGTCTGGCTGTGCTGAGCTGGGCGCTGAGGTGGGGCTCGTGCAGGAGGCTGGTCACGTGAGCGGCCTGCAGAGGAGCTAGCGCGACGAGGCAGGAAGAGGTTCATGGCCTGGGAAGCTTTCTGAACTTCGGAGAAACGGTCAACAATACCTGTGACGGCAGATCCGAAGAGGCCGGATGGAGAGAGCGGGGCATTTAGAAAAGCGGCGCGCTCAGAATCTCCCATGTCGGCGAGTGTGAGCCACAAATGTCTTTCAGACACACAAATGGCGGCCATACATTTCCCCAGGGCTTGAGCGGCAGATTTTGTAGCGCGAAGGGCGAGGTCCGTGGCGCTCCTCAAATCCGCGACTTTAGGGGGATCTCTTCCGTTCTCATCCCATTCGCGGAGTATGTCACCCTGTAGAATCTGTAAAACAGACATGGAGTGCAATGCAGAGGCTGCTTGACCGGCGGCTGAATAAGCGCGGGTATGAAAACTCGAAGTCGCTCTGCAGGCTTTAGAGGGAAGCACAGGTGATGAACGCCATCTCGCGGAGGGCGGGCACAAGTGTGCAGCGACCAGGTCCTCTACAGGGGGAATGGAGAGATAGCCCTTCTCAGCGGCTCCGTCCACAACGCGAAGCGGGGTGGAAGAATCAGAGCGAGTTCTGGCAGAGAGCGGGGCATTCCAGGACTTAGAGAGCTCCGCGTGTAGTTCAGGGAGGAAGGGCGCGGCCCGCTTGGTGGCGGGAGTCGAACGCTGGCGGAAGTAACTGCCGTCCATGCGGTTGGTGGTCTGCTCGGGGGGAGGGGACCACTCGAGCCCGAGGCGTTCGACGGCCTGAGACAGGAGGCGCATTAATTCGTCCTCGATGCCCGCGCGGGTCGCGGTGGATTCACGGGCCGAAGAAGCGCGAGAACCGGACCATTCCTCACTGTCTGAAGCGAGAAGCGAACATGTCTCCTTAATGTCCGCGGCGTCCTCGGAGGCAACAGAGCGGCCACTCGGCGGCAGCTGTATGTCCGGTAGCGGCGGAGATGGAGAGCGGGAGGCGACGGGCTCCGGCGGAATGAACGCTTCAAGCTGGGGTTCCGGCGGCCTCTGTGAGCGGCGTTTCTTCTTCCGCGGCGAAGTCAGAGGCGGCGCGGAAGCTTCTTTTACGGCCTGAAGTCGAGCCCGCAGGGTCGACAGCGGCATACTCTCGCAGAGCTCGCAGCCGCCATCAGCGAGGGCGAGCTCGGCGTGCTCCAATCCGAGACAGAGAGCGCAGATGACATGGCGGTCTCCAGTCTCGAGGGGAGCGCGGCAAGAACCGCAGGAAATGGTACGAGACATCTTGAAAAAGACGCTCGGCTCTTTTAGTAATAAGGATACAGTAATATGCAAGAGAGAAAAAAGGATATATTCCGTCGGATGGCGGTAGCTTGCAGGACGGCTGAAGGTGGCGAAGACGGCCGGCTTCTTCAGTCTCCTAGATGCTCGCTAAGTTGCCTTGTCGACGACGGCGGCTTCTCTCAAGATCAGCAGATGCGTGTAGCCTCGCTGAAGAGATGAAAATCAGAGTTTCAGCCTACGACGCCATTATTATACTCTCTGACCACGCCCGCTTCGGCGGGCTATGACGCAATGAGAGCATGTCGACTCTCATTGGACGAGAGTTCAATCGCGTCTCCTCATAGGCTTAAGCAGTTACCTGTGAGCGAGCCAATGAGCTGCTAGTTAGCCCGCTCATGCTCTGCTGCAGTTGAACTGCGTTGACAATGGATACAAAATTATAGGATAATTTTTTGGCTTCAATTTCTCAGAAAAGATGAATCTTTCCCGTAGCGTAAGCTAGCTTACGCAATACGAGAGAACCTCGTAAGAGAACAGACCTTAAGAAATGTAACCATATAGTCTTTAACTAAAGTAACCATATCACCATGGTATACAGTGACCAACTTTTAACCATTTGTTGTAAAACCATGACAATATAAATGAAAATAATTATTTTATAAAAATATTTTTTATTCATAATGACAAAGGCTATGTGAATGCATAAATACTTCTGTCGCTTCTCCTTCCTCGCACACACACTGGACTACATTTCCCACGTTCCCAGACGTTAAATTTTCAGTTTTCAGATAATAAAATTCACACATTAAAGTGAATTAAATGTAGTAATAATAATAATAATAATAACAAGTAAATGCTGGTCTAATTATTTTATGGTTTTATTCTGCTTATATGGCAGAAAATATGGTCATGCAGTATATGTTAGTAAATGGAATTGAACTTCCATAAACCTGTAGAGTAGTGGTCGGGGTTCAAACATTCCGACATGCAACATGACGTGACTGGAAAGAAAACGAGGCTTCGTTGATCACGTGTTTCTGAAAACAATACGCGCCCATGAGATATTGCTCTGCGTCTCGATAAGCACGATTTGAAGCTTCACATGTAACATCATCCAGCGTCTCCAGTTCTGAGACTATTGCCTTACCGCCATCAAGTCGACGTGTGTGTATCCTTGGTCATCCCCCTTCCCATCAACATCCACGATCTCCACCATCAAACTGCGAAAAGAGTAGAGCCTATAATGTCAACAGAACATAAGAACCTCAGTTGCACGCCACACACTGGTGACCTCTACTGGTCAAAATAGTGTAAATGCAACGAAAACTCAGTCAAAACATCCATTACAACTTTTGCAAACAAATTGCAAATGTTTTATTGAAAGTGTAATCTATTAAATGTAATTTACAAATCACTTAATAATATGAAATGTCTGTATAGTGTTTTAGATATAACCATTTGATTTACATTCCAGCACGTTCCGAAACATTTTCGTTCACTGAATTGAATTCACGTAGCCAAACTTTTGCAGTTTATTTTATACACTCTGAATCACTGGTTCGAATTCGAAACAAATGATTCGCAAACGTTTCGAAGCTTTACGAAGCATTGGCGTTTGGAAACGAAAGCGCCAATTTGATAGGCTAGTTGTTAGAGACATTTTGTAGCGCGAATCACATTCATAACAGAACACAACAGCACATTGAGACACGGATTATCTTATTGATGAAGAAAAAGAACATTGTGAGGAGTCTCTGCTGAAGGCGGCAACAGGCAGACAAAAATATGAGGAAAACGAATAGCCTGTTGATTGATTGATATTAACTATGATTTATATTTTATAAAGAGTGTTTAAGTTCAATAAATGTACATATATATTCAAAAAGTAATAACAATGTGTGCATGTGTGAATAATTGTAATTAATGATCAATAATTCTGTGATCAGTAGATCAGTAACACAGTGATCAAGATGGCAGCATTATTTCCGCTTTGAGGCGAGTAGAATCAGGGGACAATACAAGTTGGACAATGATATTTGTGGATAAAGGAATAACATTTTTATTAAATGATTAATTGGTGAAGCAAATACAAAAAAGCATAAGGATAAGTGAATGACAAGTGTAACGTCATTCTAAGTTTAGCATCTCCTGGTTTCTACATCATAGCCTAAGTGATATCGAGAACTGCTATAACAAACAAGTTAAAGATAGATATGGGCCTTGCTTGGAAGAAGGTCAAGTGTGTGAAGTTTGTTTGTGGTTCCACAACCCTGTTTCAGTCATGTCGAAATACGTTTCTTCCACAAAACAAGAAAATAATTAAACCAAGGGTGATACATAAACATCTGGTATGAAGCAGACACTCTGAAACATAATGCAATAATCAATAGGCAATCAAACATGATATAAATCAGTGTTCGAATTACGGGGGAGCTAAGGGGAGCTCGGCTCCCCTGAAAAGGACCTGGGCTCCCCTGAAAGCCTACTTTGAGACATTTAGGGGGAGCTCTAAAACACTGTCCATTTTTTGTGTCGCATATAGATTTAGATTTTCTGTACATTAAGGTTCCTGAAATAAATGATGATATTAAAAATGTGTCAGTGTTTATTCGCTCATTACATTACAATTTCCGATCATCGGTCTCCACTAATAAATGCAATGCTGTGTCTCCTGCTGTGACCATCCATGCGTGGCGGCGCTGCACTGAAATTACTACGTTTACGTCACCACTTGAACTTCTCATAGAGTTGGTATTTGAATATTAGCTTAGCTTCAAGTTCAAAACATACTTTATTCGTTTTTTGGAACACTCTGTGGATACTAATAAGAATGTCAAAAAGAAAGCAGCCAAACCTCAGTCAATTTGGATTTACAAAACAAACGAAGAGGAGTGATGACTAGCTTGCCGGTGTTACCGCCGCCGCCGCTAAAAGTTGCTGCTAGTGACAGCACCAGCACCGAGGATAGCGGTCACTTCTGATTTAAGGTAAAAATCATGGAATTACTTACTTGATCTGTGCGTTTGTGAGGATTGGCCCTAATCCTATTTAATATTGATGTATTTTTTTTATGATTGTTATGTGAGTTATTCTGTTTTTATCATTATTTGCATGATGTAGGCCTAAGCGCGGTTGATTCAGAACCGTGGACAGAGCTGTTTGCCCTAACACTGACAACACTGACTGACGCTTGCGTTTTGAAGTAAACGGTTTACTAAGTAAACAATAGGTTTACTGTCTGTAAACCTATTGTTTTAAATGCCCGAACATACACCAAAAGCGTTAAAGTCAGTCAGGGTCAGGGAGGATCGGAAAATAGGGCTCCCCCGAAAGCCACTTTGTAATTCGAACCCTGATATAAATGATAATGGAAATTTAAAATAAGCACACTAAATTAAAAAGAGGGTATTAAATGCAAAATAAAATAACAATAGGCTACTTGTTTTGCATTTTCCAATTAATTGAATCTCTTTTAATTTAGTAAATATTTAAAAAATATTTAAATCATAAAGAGTAACATTGAATCTCTTGTTCCTCTGCTGATGATCTGTAGTTTATAAAGTCCAGTGTGTTCAGTTCTGATGTTTCTGATGATCAGAAATCCAGGTTGACTGTCCATCTGGAGACTGTTTTTGAATATTACATTACTGTTATGAATATTAATGATCTGAGTGATGATCAGTGATGGTGTCAGATCTGAAGACGGTAGAGGATCTCTGTGTATTCTGACATGCTTTCCTGATCTAGAAAAGATTATCAGTGTTTTCAACATTAATATATAATATTTCATCAGGTGACATTTCATACTGATATATTTTCTATTCTATAATAAGCATATTTTTAATTTTATAACTATTACATGTTCAAAATTTAATTTAGGCTCTAAGTTGTAAAACTAATTTACATATAAAAAGTGTTTTTTGTCTTGTCAGTTATTAATATAGTAATACTTGCCCTCTGTTTTTTCTCGGTTGCATTTCTTGCAGCAACAGTAAAACACACATGCAGAAATGAGCAGCAGCAGAGATTCTCACTCTCGAAAACAGAATCACATTAAAATAATTCCATTATTTTTTAATTAAACAATTATAATACGACAAAATAATGTAACATAATTTATTTTTGCAGTTCCCTATAACCAATAAATTAAAAGGATCATCGGTCATATTTTACTGTCTTTCTTTGCTGAATATTAAACACTTCAGAGGAAAAAGTAAAATTTTATTCAATTTACTCACCATAGACAGTAACATTGAATCTCTTGTATGAAGTTTCTCTGCTGACGATCTGTAGTTTATAAAGTCCAGTGTGTTCAGATCTGATGTTTCTGATGGTCAGAGATCCAGTTTGATTGTCTATCTGGAGTCTTTTCTCAAATATCATATCAGTGTCATCTATATAGATGTTCTGTCTGTGGATGTCAGCAATACGAGTCTCTTGAGGTCCAAACGTCCACAGTATCTGATCATCTCTCTGTACTTGAACATCAGTGTTTAGAGTCACAGAATCTCCCTCAGTCACTGACACTGACTTCACTGCATCTGTACCAGCGCCAAACACACCTAAACAAGATAGACAAAATATATAATTATCAGACAGAGACTTTATATAATCTCATTCCCTGTTTAATCACGTCTAAAAAGTAAACATTTTGGTCCCACTTTATATTAAGTGGCTTTAAGTACTATGTGCTTACATTGAAGTTACTACTTTGATACAATGGACTTATTATGTACATACATGTTTTTACATTGTACTTATATTTTGAAAATACCTGCATGTAATTTCAACTGTAATTAATTGATGTAATTACATTTGTAATTACACAGTTGACCCTTCCCTTACACCTTAACCTACCCTTAAATCGACCCATACCACCACACCTGTCACTAACCTTACCAGTATAACATCTCAATAGCAGCAAAAGTGTTTTACAATACAACCTGAACACAATAAGTACATTGTACTTATTTTTCTATGTAAGTACATAGTACTTAAAGCCACTTAATATAAAGTGTGACCAACATTTTTTTTATCTTATGTTCAAATGTATTTGTGTTTAAATAAATGATCTACTGCTGATTAAAAGTGTTTCTCACCGCTCGGGACAAACAGGATCAGAACACACAGATGAGAAGACATCGTGACAGACACAAACGTCCAGCCGAGAGTCAGAAGAGCGACTTCCTGATTAAAAAGTTCAGGTATTTCAAAAAGTCTAAACTGCTAAATTAAAAGCGAGCTGGTTTTAGTGATATCTGTTCTGTCTCGCTCTCCAGATGAAGTTCAATGTATTATTTATCTTCTTCTTAATATAATAAGAAACTCTCACTGTATCTCATGAACAAATGTTTCATCACAACATCATTCTGGATTCCTCTTCATCAGAAAAGTCTCATTCAATGTTGTTTCTGAGTTTATCTGGTTCTCAGAAGGTTTGTTTGTGGTTGTGTGAGAATAAACTGCATGTCTCACACTCTCACAAAAACAAACACACATTATTAACTGAACATCCGGCCAGCACATTAAACCACAAGCGTTCAGTTCAAACACATTTACTGAGCTCAATAACACAAGAGCTGACTCCAAAACATGTGTAGGATCACACACACAATATAATGATGAATCTCTGTCAAACGGTTTGAAAAAGTGAATCAAACGTTTATTGATTTAATTGTCTGTTTTAGTTCAACTCATATTTTAGTAGGCAGATTCATCAATTGTTCCTAAATTACAAGTTGAGGTCATTTAATTATATCAAATCAAATGCATTACTCTTTTATGTCAATGCATAAATCCTGAAACCTAAAGGCCGTGTTAAACTGCATGATGGTTTTGGTGAAATCAGTGAATGAGGAGTGATGATCAGTGATGATGTCAGATCTGAAGACGGTAGATGACCTCTGTGTTTTCTGACATGCTGTCCTGATCTAAACACACACACACACACACACACACACACACACACACACACACACACACACACACACACACACACACACACACACACACACACACACACACACACACACACACAGACTTTCAGTGTATTTGACATCAGGTGCTGCTTTCTAGAATTTCACACTGATATCATATATATTTTAGATTATTTTACCAATATACACAAAGTTTTCATGTTAAAACCATAAAAAATATTAATAATGTAATTTAGGCTCTTGGATGTAAAACTCATTTGCATATAAAGAGTGTTTTTTTGTTTTGTCAGTTATTAATATAGTAATACTTACCTATGAGCTGCCACGTAGGATTTAAATCAAACTTCGCTTATCAATACATACATAACACACGTGCATATACACCTATACATTACTCGCATATACATGTAGCCTATACTATTGGATGTTCAAAATACATATATGAAATACACGTGCACACTAATATGAAATCCATACCAATACATATTATGTTAGTAATGAATGCATATACACTTGTGAATAACTTGCATAAACATATAAACTTGACGCACGCATACACCTATAAATACTCGCATATACACCTATAAACACTCGCACATACATATACACTCGCTACACGCAGACACACCTATAAACACTCGCACATAGCCTACATATAAACTTCCATGCATGTACACCTATAAACACTCGCACATACATATAAACCCGATGCGCGCATACACATCCATAAAACACTCGCGCATACATACAAAATAAAACGCTTTAGTTGTGTATATATGTATATGCGAGTGATTTCATATGTGGATGTGCGTGAACTTTTCAGTGTAAAAGCATAGACAGTATAAGAAGTGGACAGAGCCATCTCATTGGAACTCAGTTGAGACAGTTGAAGCCCATTTTTAGCGATTTTTTTGCACTTCCGTTCCTGACGCGCAGACTCAAACCGACTCAAACTAAGCTTGATGACGTGAGCACCCTGTCTGACAGATGTAAATATTCTAGTAGCTGTGCGTGAAAACTGCCAACGTTGATCTTGCAGAGATGGCGAGCTTGAGCAAAGAGTTCTTTGGCGTGAGTGAGCAGGAGTAAGTCATTTGTATAGTATTTATTTTAAAATGTAACGCCAGTACGCCATATTAAGTTAATGCATTGATTGCCTGTGAGCTTCTCCTACTGTCTGTACGGTAATTTCTCTACTGTGCGACAGAGCGTCGAGTGGTTATGACGCAATCGTTTGCCTAATTTTACAAAAACTGTTTCTATGGGGCCATAATGTAACATAGAAGGTAATGGAGCCCTTTATACATTGTTGTGTTTCTTTAGAAATAAATAATAGACAAATGGAGTCTTTAAACGCCTCAGATGTAAAGTTATTCGCTGTCAAAGTGACGCGAAAATGAATGGGAGTCAATGGGAATGCTAACGCAAGTGAAGTTCTGCTTCAAGATGGCAGCTCCCGCGAGGCTTCAACTTCCGGTCGATGGATTACCCCCTTGTGTAAAAGGAAGTCATTTCAGTATAAAAAGGAAGTCATTTTTTCTTCTTCTTCTTTTGGAGTTTTATGGCGGTTGGCAAACCAGCTAAAAGGTGCATTTACCGCCACCAACTGGACAGGAGTGTGAATTGTCAACACAGGGGGCGGAGAGATATCACGCAACACCTGAAATAAAGCTTGCCACAAAGAACCTTTATTTTACTGTCTATGCAAAGAACCGGCGAAAGTAATGATTATGCATGAAACATTTGAATGGTTGATAAAGTTCATAAATCGATGCAGACTCGCCATCTTCGCTGTAGTGAACGCGCCTATAGAGAGAAATGCACACTTCATATGAATTAGCCACATGCATAAGCAGAGAGTAGCCAATTTCTTTTAGTTTTTAATTGTTTTGTTTAAAAGTACACATTTCAAGCTTTCTATAGGCTATACAGGTCTGTGATGCAAGTAGTTTATATGCTGAGTTTCGGTTCATTTACGCGCTCCAGTTCACGCGCCGGCGCCTCCGTGTCCTGATCACTGTCCACTATATTTGCTTCTTATTTATTAATCCAGACAAATTGGTTTATGAAACATTGATTAAAATGAAGATACAATTTATACAAAACGAAATTTTCAAGCACAGCTAATATTCTAAGATCAATGGGTATTATTTGATTATTATTTGAAAATCGCAGCCCTCGACCACACACACATGTATAGGCTACTAACTAGGCTACACACCAGAGCATGTGAGCAAAGCGGAGCGGTGCGACGCTTATAAGTTAAACAACTTAAACATACGTTTCATATTCATGTTTAAATGTTTTTTATTATTATTTCATCTAGGTTGATTAGCCTATATGAAAAGGGAACCGCATGAGATGAGTAAGATAGGATCATAAGATATAGGCAATCGGAAAACATTTGGAATGGGTCAGATATGATTTTGACCACTTAGGCCTACTTAAAGTTTTCTTTTGTAGACAGCCTTTCTTTAAAGTTTATTTCGTTTTTTTTATAAATTGTATGTTCAATTTAATCAATGTTTCATCAACAAATTTGCCTGGATGAATAAATAAGAAGCAAATAGTGGACAATATAATCAGGACACAGAGGCGCCGGCGCGTTCACACTTCATATGAAGTGTGCATTTCTCTCTCTAGGCGCGTTCACTACAGCGAAGATGGCGAGTCTGCATCGATTTATGAACTTTATCAACCATTCAAATGTTTCATGCATAATCATTACTTTCGCCGGTTCTTTGCATAGACAGTAAAAGAAAGGTTCTTTGTGGCAAGCTTTATTTCAGGTGTTGCGTGATATCTCTCCGCCCCCTGTGTTGACGCTTCACACTCCTGTCCAGTTGGTGGCGGTAAATGCACCTTTTAGCTGGTTTGCCAACCGCCATAAAACTCCAAAAGAAGAAGAAGAAAAAATGACTTCCTTTTATACTGAAATGACTTCCTTTTACACTGAAAAGTTCACGCCAGTGTTGCCAACGTAGCAATTTTGTTGCTAGATTTAGCAACTTTTCAGACTACCCTAGCAACTTTTTTTTCAAAAAGCACCTAGCAACAAATTTAGCAATTTTTTAAAATTTATTTGGCAACTTTTAGCAACTTTTGGAAAGTGAGTTGACTCTAATCCAAAAAACACACGGCAAGGGCGTGGTGAGCTGGTACCTGCTTACGTCAGGGCACCACCACTTCCTGTTCAACCTGAAGAGGGCAGCACTCAGACGCTTTTACACCATATATTGTAGAATTAAAACACTTTATATCCAAATGTCAATAAAAATGTATGTCAAAAAATTACTTGAATAAATGAACAGCATTAATAAAGCCCTAGTCTTACAGATCATTAACTAAAAAAAGCTGTTTTAGGGTTTAGTTACCCTTTAAGATCGACGTGGAAATGTGAAAACAGGAAGACAAAAGACAACAAGCGCAGGGGCGGGGCTACATCAGGTCTATTGAGAATGAGAATGTGACGTCACGCGTTTCCCTCCGCGTTGCATTTCATCGTCAGGTACACTCAGAAACCCGTCAAAATAAAAGTTCGGTTTAACATGAAGAAATTATCACAGAAATATATTACTATTGTACAATAGAATCGAACATACTTCTCAAAATATTAACACATTGTGTAGTGCTTTCATGCATAACATATATAAACAATAATATCTTATTGTGTGTGTGTGTGTGTGTGTGTGTGTATAGCCTATATATATATATTCATATATATAAAGCTATATAAAACCATTCCGCATAATTCCGCAGATTTTTCCAAAAGTTTAGCACAGAAATCATAAAAAAAAGTCAGCAGATTCCGTGTGGCCCTGGCAATAAGTCACATTCACAAATAAAAAGAAGAAAATAAAGAAAAGATACATTTATAATTTCCTACACAGTACACAAGTAGCCTACTATTGCAACGCATCCTCATCCCAAGGCGTCATATTCTGACACTTTGACAAAGCGTCTAAATCCAACGCCCATGGAACCCTTTAGCGTCAATATAACACGCAGAGAGATGGGTAGGTTTAGGTATGGTGTAGGGTTAGGGTTAGACCGCTAGGAGGCGCCTTCTGACCCATATATATCGGCGTCTCATATTGACGCTAAAGGGTACCATGCGTGTTCGATATAGACGCTTTGGCAAAAGCGTCATTATATTACGCCTTGGGATGAGAACGGGCTGACTATTAACACTTCAAAAAGGGCTAATGCATGCTATTGCACTCACTGCAGACGAAATGTACGTAAATTAAGTATTTTTCGTAGTTTTGCGTTGGAATTACGTAATGACGTCAACGTCATTTAGCAACTTTTAGCAACAAATCGACCTGCCTTTAGCAACTTCCGCTGAAAATTAGTTGGCAACACTGGTTCACGCACATCCACATTTGAAATCACTCGCATATACATATATACACAACTAAAGCGTTTTATTTTGTATGTATGCGCGAGTGTTTTATGGATGTGTATGCGCGCATCAGGTTTATATGTACGTGCGAGTGTTTATAGGTGTACATGCATGGAAGTTTATATGTATGTGCGAGTGTTTATAGGTGTGTCTGCGTGCAGCGAGTGTATATGTGCGAGTGTTTATAGGTGTTTATGCATGGAAGTTTATATGTATATGCGAGTATTTATAGGTGTATGCGTGCGTCAAGTTTATATGTTTATGCCAGTTATTCACAAGTTTATATGCATTCATTACTAACATAATATGTATTGGTATGGATTTCATATTAGTGTGCACGTGTATTTCATATATGTATTTTGAACATCCAATAATATACATGTATATGCGAGTAATGTATAAGTGTATATGCACGTGTGTTATGTATGTATTGATAAGCGAAGTTTGATTTAAATCCTACGTGGCGCCTCATACGTGGCGCCTCATACTTACCCACTGTTTTTTCTCGGTTGCATTTCCAGCAGCAACAGTAAAACACACACGCAGAAATGAACAGAAGCGCCACACACACTACTGTTATAATGAATATCAAATGAGATGAAGTCATTTCTGTAATAAAGAAAGAGAAAATGGTCAATCCTTTCATTCGGACTTCATAGACAGTATGAACTGCACATTTACAAAGAAAAAGAGTTGTAAAATGTTGCTGCTGACGTACCTGAGCATGTGTGACAGAGATCAGTGTTGTTGAGGTGTGTAGTTCTGTTGATAAATGAATTAGACACTACACATCTGTATGAATCATCCAGACACTGAATCTCCAGAGGTAGAGAGAGACTGATGCTGAGATCAGACACACTGATGCTGGACAATACACTCATTCCTGCGTACCAGGAGAGAGTCACATGACTCACATTCAACACTGAACACACCAGTGAACATGTGGATGATGATGATCTTTCCGACACTGACGGGTTTTGCAATAAATCACTTATGACAGGAACAGTTAGAAGACCTAAAATAATCATATACATAGGCCTATATATTAATCAGAAACGATCAACAAAAAAAGATGACTGAATATCTGTAAGAATCATATAAAAATAATAAAAGAAATGCATTGACAGAAGGTCCAATATAAATTAAATAAAAAACACAATTTGAAAGTATTTATTCAGAGTACTCACCATGGACAGCAACACTAAAGCTCTTGTGTTTGACCCTTTTACTGATGATCAGTAGTTTATAAAGTCCAGAGTGTAATGTGTCGATTTTTGTGATGGTCAGAGATCCTGTCTTCTCATCTATCTGTAGTCTTCCTCGAAATCTCACCTTCTTACCACTATCATAAATAGAGATGATCTGTTTAAAGATCTGAGCGATACGAGTCTCTGAATTTTTATATCTAAATGTCCACACAATCTGACTATTTCTGTGTATTTCAGTAACATCAGTGTTTAAAGTGACAGAATCTCCCTCTATCACTGATATCAATTCAGTTTCATCTGTATAAACACCAGACACACCTGGAACAAAACAGTGAACAACAAGTCAAAGATTTTAAAACCGTTGCGAATTGCCATGCCATTTTACACTATACAAAATAACGGATCCAAACTATAAGGACATACTAGTTAAAGGGATAGTTCAGCCAAAAATGAAAATTCTGTCATAATTTATTCACTCTCATGTTATTCCAAACCTGTATGAGTTTCTTTCTTTGAACACAAACGAAGATATTTTGATGAATGTTGGTAATCAAACAGTTGAAGGCCATTGACTTCCATAGTATGGAAAAATAAATACTATGGAAGTCAATGCTACATTCAGTTGTTTGATATATCTTCTTTTTTGTTCAACAAAAGAAAGAAACACATAAAGGTTTGGGACAACATTTTTTTGAGTGAACTACTACTTTAATGTAGAAAATATAACGATTTAAACTCGTAAGATGACAGATTACTCATTATTGACTGCATGCAAGACTAAAAGAACTGAAGACATAAAAAATGTGGAACTTACCACCTAAAAGCCATAACCAAAAACAAGCGTAAACCATATTCTCTAAGATTATGTCCTGTGAGATATCACGACAACAGTCAGGTGAGGCACTATGCTACGGTGCTCTGGTTTGTCACACACTGATGTGTGATGCTCGTTTGACCTAGAATGCAGCTATGCAGCTCCACATCTTCAATCAATGAGCAAAGTTATTCAATGCAATAAAAAAAGTTGTTTAACAAATTTACATTCAATCAAGGAAATTGCACTTTGGAATATAGAACTGAATACTGAGATTATTTTGGCGTAATTTACAATCAAGTTTTATATTTTAAATAATGTCAAATAGTTTGAAAATATTGTAGCATTATGCATATTGGATACATGGTAGATAGCTAAATTAGTCTTACTAAGTATTGTTTTAAATTGCACATGCACTTACATGACATTTATGTTGGGGAAATATTGATGAATATGTCATGATTCTGCCAGCATGTCTTTAAGTTCTCTAGTCTTGTGGCAGGATCATGGTAGACCCATGTTTTGTGTACAAGTACATGGCCTTTTGCTTGGGCCATGTGCTTGTGTTGTCTCGTTACGTAACCTTGTTATCCTCGCCTTGTCAGTTTAATGTATTGTGAGTTTTTGTTATTAATTCCTGCCTAGTCCAGTTCAAGTCAAGTCTTTATTTATCATCTAGTTTTAGTCTTGCTTGTCTTGTTTTGCCCCCTCGTGGGTTTTGTTTTCTCTGTTTTGTCTTCAATAAATTGTGTGTAGAGCATTCAGTCTGCTTTTAGGTTCGTCTATCTGCATCCTCATAACAGGAGACAGAAAAAAAAAACTGACAGAATTCTCCTGTGATGCGTTATACACTGTCGGACATTGTTAGTACACAACTTTAACAACTAATGGGAGTGTAAAATAAAATAATAATAAAAAAAAAAACAGATGGAAATCTCTTATTCTGTTTTTATGAAATGAAAATATGTCAGTATGTGAATAAAAATGTAATATCTCATATTCCATTCTGTTGCAGTATAATCCCATTTTTCCTGTATTAGAGAAAAGAGAAACTCTTCTTTACCAATAGCCTGTATTAACCACAGTACATCTCGCTTTGGTTCAGAAACCCAGCTGGAAAGTGTGTCAAGCTGTCCCAGAGCCCGCTCCCACTGCAAGCGCTGTCCCAGAGCCCGCTTCGACTCAGGGTACTGTTACTGAACCAGCTGCTGAAGACGCGGTTCCCGAGCCTGCTGTCGTGAGCGCCACAGAGAGGGCCGCGGCTGATTCGGCTGCTGAGGCCGTTTTGTGGTCAGTGTCAGCTGATCGGGAGTTGCCTATCGTCGTTGCTGCAAGAACATTGTCTGAGTATCTGTCGAGTTTAGCCAAGATCCTGGAAGTTCCAACCAGAACTGGCATGTTGTCTTGTCCCGAGTCCACTGCGTCAGAGGGCGCTATCCTGAAGTCAGCTGCCGTGAGCGCCGTACCCCAGTCAGCTGCCGTGAGCGCCATACCCCAGTCAGCTGCCGTGAGCGCCATACACCAGTCAGCTGTAGACGACGATCTCCCCGATTCAGAGACGTGGAGCGTTGGTACTGAGCCGTCTTCGGAGAGCTCAGTTCTTACTTCTGCTCCACAGTTACCCGCAGCATCCCCTGTCTTGTTTCCTGTTGTGTCGCCTCCTGTGTCCCCTATCAAGATTCCTGTCCCTCCGCTTGTTTCTGTTCCTGTGGCGGTTTCCACCCCTGTCAGGCTGCCTAGTTTTTCCCCTACCACCCCTGTCATTTGCCAGCCTCTGACTGTTTCCCCCAAGACATCTCCTCATGTGTCTCCAGCCAAGTCCCCCCCGGATTCCCCGTCCTCAGCCCTCGTCCCGAAGACCCAAGACCCCCAGTCCTCCCATCCACCCTGGACTGTCCCCTAAGGACTCTGTGTTTCCTCCACCTCCTCTGCCTTGTATGTTGTTTTTGTTGTTTCATCCCAACCCTGTCATAGTTTTTTCATGTATGCCATTAATAGTTTTTTCCATGTTTTGTTGGTTTTTATCTATGTCACGGTCTGTCTTGTCTTGTGTTTAGTTTCCCTTTGAGGAGCGTCTGGAAGCCGCTCCTTAAGGTGGGGGTTCTGTTTCTGCCATCATGTCTTTGATTTCTCTAGTCTTGTGGCAGGATCATGGCAGACCCACGTTTTGTGTACAAGCACATGGCCTTTTGCTTGGGCCATGTGCTTGTGTTGTCTCGTTACGTAACCCCGCCCCCTTGTTATCCTCGTCTTGTCATTATTGTCTAGTCAGTTTCACCTGTTCTTGTCATTAGCGTCTCCCTATATTATTGTAAGGATGGAATTTTCCTGAGACTGAATTCAAGAAGTCGAATCTGCAATAAAACAATAAAAAATCACTAATCTGCAAAGGAGATCTACGGGACAGAGAGCAGCACAACTGGCCCAATCTGATATCTTCCCCACATGCTGTGTTCTTCTGTTGTGGGAGATGCCCCAACAAAGATTGTTGATAACCATTTGTCTTTATCCCCCAAACTCAGGCTTGACCACTTGGGTCACGAGAAAGGGTCCAGCAAAAGCTGAATAAATATTTGGGTGCTAGATGTTTATTGGTCTTTTGTTTCACTTGGGTATTTAAAGAGAATTGGCAAACCACTCAAGGAAGCATCTGTAAACAGAACTTCCCACACTGTGCTGTGTGTCTCTATTGCCAGGTATGCTGACTCTTTTAAACTATTTTTGATATTGCATTTTGAATTATGTTTGGATTTTATGCTGATCAGTTATGTATTGTGTATTCTTTTAATTCTTTCGATTGATTTTAACTCTGCCTGGCAAAATAAATGTTACATCTTGATTTACTCTGAAGTATTCTGAAATCATTATTTTAGTAGATTATAGGAGTCTGGTGCTACCGCAAATCTTGCAGGGTAGGTCAAACTAAAAGGCGCAGGTATGACTGGAGCAGTAGGCACGTCATCTGGAGACCTTTTTGATTTCTGTCTATCACTGACTTAGCAAGTTGTATGGAAATGGCTAAAGTAAACTACACTCTTTGTACGAGTAAGCAGTAGGCAACCGTCCTAAGAGGTATTAGCTAACCCTGCACCCTCTGACTAAATTCAGAACTGACAAGGTTTGTGTCCGTGAGAAACACGATCTGGCCGCCGTGATCTCTGTGCGACATTGGGTCCATAATGAATTAATAAATGAAAATCCAAGAAACTCAGACTAATCAATGATCTAAATTAAAACACAATTCAACTTTTGATCAGCTGTTAAGATAGTAAATCAAGATAAAGAGTCAGTCAAATTTGGAGTCAGATTAATTTAGGCATGGAGTCAGAGTTAATATTTGAAATCAACTATTTAATAAATTAAAGTGATTTTTCCAGAAATGCCCGAATAGACATACACGCTGAATTCCTTCGACCAGATCATTGGATTCCGTTTTTGGGCCAGTGGGTGGATCTTACATTATCCCCTTGTGTTTGCTGTCCTGGGTCGATTCATTGTTAAACTCTGTCTAAAAATTTATCATTGTGTATCTATCTTTATAGTACACTTCTGTGAGTACTTTGTCTAGAATCCAGTTTAATGTATTGTGAGTTTTTGTCATTAATTCCTGCCTAGTCCAGTTCTAGTCAAGTCTTTATTTATCATCTAGTTTTAGTCTTGCTTGTCTTGTTTTGCCCCCTCATGGGTTTTGTTTTCTCTGTTTTGTCTTCAATAAATTGTGTGTAGAGCATTCAGTCTGCTTTTGGTTTGTCTATCTGCATCCTCATTACAGAATAACAGGAGAGAGAAAAAAAACCTGACAGAATTCTCCTGTGATGCGTTATACACTGTCGGACATTGTTAGTACACAACTTTAACAACTGATGGGAGTGTCACAAGGTGACAAATCCAGCGGAACCATTTTTCGCTAGGAGTGTGTTTCCCCCCGGGACGATTTCACTGACACACCGTGCTAGTTTGCTTGTTGTCAGTTGCCATGACAGCAGCAGCTGATTAGTTAAACGGTACCAGGTGCGGGTGTTTGATGTGGGGATTTGTGATTGGGAAACATGGCCTAGAGAAACAGTTAAAAGGAAAAGGAAAGAGCATTCGAGTGTGGTACTCTTTCGGGAGAAAATTAGTCCTTTGGCAGTGGCTTGAATTCGCTGGGATCTTTGGAGAGGGCTGTGAGGATCTGGCTGGATAAAGGGTGCAACGGTGATTTGTGAGGAGACAAGCTGGAACGTGAACTGGATGTGAATTGTGGAGATTGAGTAAAGACTGGAGAACGCCACCATTCTAGGGAGGAAGATAAGTAATGAAACACCGGGTCTGTGTGAATGCATGTCTTGCATTGAGTTGAATAAGGAGTTGTGAAGTGTAATCCTGAATATCTTCTGAGTGTGGGAGAGTATTGAAGACGCTGTTTTCCATGCTGGGAGAAGTCATCTGCATCTCTTCATCTCTTGAGTGTTGATTCAGCATACCGGGGAAGGTTTGATCATTGGGTGAGTGCTGGCCTTATTGCACTGAGATTGAGAGTGGATATGCAGTGCCCGAATTGAAGTGTGAACCACCCGCTCCAGCCGTAAGTCCTTACTTCACCGAAGTAGAATTTGAACCTGCAAATTTGTCTGTCTTGGATTAGAGGGTATCCTTGTCTCTGGCGGGAACCGTTAAGGGCGGAAAGGCACCCGGAGGACCTCACACCTGTTTCTCCGTGACGCCACGGGGGAGAGCACCCTACACGGAGGAGACTTGCTTACCCGACTACCTACCTGACCGGCAGCGAGTCCCCCTCCTGGACTCCATCGCCCCCCTGTGCCGATCATCTGCCGAATAGCTGACGCTTGGGAAATACTTACTTACCTGTTACCCACCTGTCCTGAGGAGAGAGTCCCCTCCTGGCCCGTGGTCCCGACCCTGGTCTGCCCGGACCGTTGACCGCCTGTATTACGCCGAAAAGAGCCTCCTTACCACTTTACTTACTTGCACGCCAGACGGGCGTTTGACTCCCTCCTCCTCTGTGGCTGCCAGTAACCCGGGCCCCCGCAGTGAACCCCTCGGTCTCCTCCCTGGAAAGAGAGACGAAGCCTGCATTAAGACTTTTAATTCTTGTTTTTATACAATAAAGATTGTTACTTTTCGAAATTCTTCTTGTCTCTCTGGTACGCTCCTCGAGGTGGTCCTGGGTTTGAGGGGTGGGCGCAGTCTGGCTTGGCCCCCCCGACCTGTGACAGGAGTGTAAAATAAAATAATAAAAAAAAACAGATGGAAATCTCTTATTCTGTTTTTATGACATGAAAATATGTCAGTATGTGAATAAAACATTTTATATTTCATATTCCATTCAGTTGCAGTATAATCCCCTATTTCCTGTATCAGAGAAAAGAGAAACTCTTCTTTTCATTGGGAAATTCAAGGCGGATTTGTCTCTAAATGGTAAAGATTGCTGTATTGTAACTCAAAGCGTTAGTTTGCTGTAAGGCTGTTTACTCTGAATTTAAGAGACAAACTGCCCGTCAACTAAACCCACACACACACACACACACAAACACTTTCCACATACAATCAATAGCCTTTAACCAATAGCCTGCATTAACCACAGTACGTCTCGCTTTGGTTCAGAAACCCAGCTGGAAAGTGTGTCAAGGTGCATGAATAACCTCATGGTTATTATTTTTAGTCTTCTCTCTGCAAAAAGGGGCGAAAAGGAACCCCTTAAATCCAGTGCATTCATGTAGAGTTACATTTTCAGTTACATTGTCATTCCATTACATTCATAATTTTCCTATTTAAAACCAATGTAACTTTAATAATAACATTTCTCATTAAAACTGAAATTTCATTATACTGTAAAGGGCTGATACAGAGTCCACACAACATACCACTCTGTCTGGTTTTAATTCATTTACCCACTGTAACCCTACAACAATAAGGTAATCTTTTCCTAATACTTATTTTCAACGTTATATGTATCCTAAAAAGGTTGGCACTGAAATGTGATGTGCGCCCTAACATCAAATTAGTCCCATGTTTGTTTATTATGTGTGTGGTTTTGAGAACATCACCCCCTGGTTTATGTCCTGTCTTAATGAACTCCTCTAGATCTGAAGTGATCCACCATCTGCCAACAGTAGCCACGCCCACCAGAGAAAAGACCACCAATCAGATCACAGCTTCAGTGAAACCACAACACTGCAGAGTCTGAGGAAAAAGACTAAATAACTTTGACTCATTTTTAGTTGTGTAAAAAGCACTAACATTAATGCTGAAGTAACCTACCTAAATATGTCAAACAGAGATGTCATAAATGACGTTGTTTACAATCTTGCAACACAACACGTTTACCCACTTGTAACCCATGAGATGTTGTAACCCACTTCACCACTCGTTACATCAGAATTGTTATTATTATTATTGTATTTTTTTTCATCAGTCACTCAGTACACACAGGAACAGACACAGATGAGTGAAGTTCATTCTACTAACTTAATCAGAAAATCACAAACTCATCTGAGCTTCCCACTGATCGCTCACACACTGCTGTTCTCGTTCATTTGTGGATGTGACAAAAACGTGTATTTATCACACCCTCTCTCTTATGCTTTGTTCTTTTACTCAGCAGAATAAATGAGTGCAGAACCCTGATTTATTAACCTGGATTATTGGATTTATTGAAGGATTTCCATCAAGATCAGTTCGACCATTTCTAACAACTCAAATACAAACACATTTCAATTGTAACATTTATTTTTTCTTAACATATTAATATTAAATCATGTTCACACAAAAAAAACATTAAAGAGTGAAAATTGAGCTGAAAAACCTCAAACTGAGCTGAGAGTGAGCAGATGAACAGGAAGTCATCAATCCTCACGAATGTGAATGAGATGAGTGATGATCATTGACCTGCAGAATATTCTCACATCTGAAGACAGTAGATGATCTGACAGGCTCTTCTGATCTAAAACACACACACACCAGTTGATTCAGTGCGTTCTGCCATTTATGAATCATTGTTTAGATGAGCTGAAGGATAGACTGACCCTCTCGTCCTGTTTGGGTTTTTGTTGTACAAGAAACATCACAGCACAAATCCCCAGAATCACAGCTGATAGAAGTCCACACATGCAGAAGAGAAGATACTTTCAACATTATAATAAACTAATGAAATGTACAATCTTGTGATCTATACGTTTTTACAGTAATAAAAAGAAGAAAACACTGGATGGACAAACTTTATGATGCTTAAAATATATGTCTGAATCATTAAAACTTGCGTGATGTCCAGATGTGTGGTCTGGTGTGTGATGGTGTTGTTGATCACACAGCTGTATGTGTTGTTATCCTGATATTCCACATCCAGAGAGAGACTGATGCTGAGATCACACACACTGATGTTGGACAATACACTGATTCCTGCGTACCAGGAGAGAGTCACATGACTCACATTAAACACTGAACACACCAGTGAACATCTGGACTCTGATGATCCAGATGATGATGAACATTGTGAAGAGGTACGGGTTATGACAAGATCCGGCAGAGGAGCTGGAAAACATGGGAGTAAAAAATATTTAAAGTAAAATTTGTTTTGTTAGCTTTACTTCCAAAACTTTTTTTTCATTTAGCCAATTCAAATACATTGGGCAAATCAACTGCATTAACAGAGAAAATTAAGTTTAGTTAACTAAAATAAAAAGCTTTTTCTTTTTACGGTGTAGACACTAGATTGTAAATCATATATCATTTCTTAAAATAATTTTTATGAAGTATCTTTAGACTTTTAATGATTGCATATCAACAAATGGAAAAAATATGCACAGATGTGAAACAATAATTTCAACAAGATACTAAAGAAGATAATCTAAAGCAGTTATTTTAAAAGTTATAAATGTTATAATTAATTGATTTACGTTTGATGAATGTTTCTGACTACCAAAAAAAAACACAAAAACAAAATCTAATAGTTACACAGCGAGGGGAGTTTCCTGATTTCCTTTTAGATTCTTTTTTTTATAAAACAGTACCAAATAAAAATAAAAATAAAATAAATAATAATAATAATTGAACAAGTTATTGAACGAGTCAGAAGAGCGACTTCCTGATTAAAAAGTTCATGTATTTCAAAAACTCTGAACTCCTCGCTCTCCAGATGAAGTTCAATGTATTCTTTATCTTCCTCTTAATATTTCAGAAACTCTCACTCTATCTCATGAACAAATGTTTCATCACAACATCATTCTGGATTCCTCTCCATCAGAAAACTCTCATTCAATGTTGTTTCTGAGTTTACCTGGTTCTCAGAAGGTTTGTTTGTGGTTGTGTGAGAATAAACTGCACGTCTCACACTCTCACAAAAACAAACACACATTATTAACTGAACATCCGGCCAGCACATTAAACCACAAGCGTTCAGTTCAAACACATTTACTGACCTCAATAACACAAGAGCTGACTCCAAAACATGTGTAGGATCACACACACAATATAATGATGAATCTCTGTCAAACGGTTTGAATAAGTGAATCAAACGTTTATTGATTTAATTGTCTGTTTTAGTTCAATTCATATTTTAATAGGCAGATTCATCAATTGTTCCTAAATTACAAGTTGAGCAGATTTAATTATATCAAATCACGTGCATTTTACTCTTTTATGTTAATGCATAAATCCTGTAACCTAAAGGCCGTGTTAAACTGCATGATGGTTTTGGTGAAATCAGTGAATGAGGAGTGATGATCAGTGATGATGTCAGATCTGAAGACGGTAGATGACTTCTGTGTATTCTGACAGACTCTCCTGATCTAAAACAAACACACACACACACACACACACACGCACGCACGCACGCACGCACGCACGCACGCACGCACACACACACACATGGAGAATTTCAGTGTATTTGACATCAGATGCTGCTTTCTAACATTTCACACTGATATCATATATATTTTAGATTATATTACCAATATACACAAAGGTTTCATGTTAAAACCATTACAAATATTAATAATGTGATTTAGGCTCTTGGTTGTAAAACTAATTTGCATTTAAAGAGTGCTTTTTTTGTCTTGTCAGTTATTACAGTTTTTTACAGTCGCTAGGACACATTTCTCAATACTTAGGTCACTTTTTCAAAACTCTTCACACAGTGAGCACAACAGAAGTATATGTGGGCTAAACTGTGGATCATTTATCAGTGCTTTGGCACAAAATGCATTCAATGACTACATCTTTCAAATTACATTAATTCTTTTCTCACTTCGACACAACAACCGCCAAAACTCTGTGTACCGACAGGCCAATCTGCACATGCTTACATACTGATTTCAAAACTGTTACAGTTTTTTCCAATTGCTAACACACTAAAATGACATGCACAGCACAATTATTTAAACTGACACACAGAGAGCAAAAGCTCTTATCAAGTTTCCAAAAGTCTAAACACATTTTCTGCTTTGCACACATTTTGCAATTCAAAATGGCACTTTTTAAATGCACTGAACACGGTTCTCTGCATAAGACACAACAATCTGACATAAAGTCACTTGTTTGTCATTTCAAAACATCCCCATTTAAAATGACACTACATGAGCTAATTGGTCAATACATGTGTCACCTGGCCAAAAACCTCAATGGTTAATTGTTAACACTTCAATCAGGATGTTAGCACTATGAAAAGACCACAGGTGAGCACCTTTTTTTTTTTTTTTTTACAACAATGGAATTATTGTTATAATAAATTTTTTGCCTCTTTTTTTTCTATATATTTTTTCTATATATTATTTTTCAGTTTACTGTATTTTTGTGAGCATAATTGTGTTATGGCAGTTGATTCAATGCATTTAGGGGTGTGGTCCTGGTCAAGACAATCTCCTGAACTCCAAAGTGAATGTCAGAATGGGAAAGAAAGGTGATTTTAGCCATTTTGAGCGTGGCATGGTTGTTGGTGCCAGACGGGCCGGTCTGTGTATTTCACAATCTGCTCAGTTACTGGGATTTTTACGCACAACCATTTCTAGGGTTTACAAATAATGGTGTGAAAAGTGAAAAACATCCAGTATGCGGCAGTCCTGTGGGCGAAAATGCCTTGTTGATGCTAGAGGTCAGAGGAGAATGGGCCGACTGATTCGAGCTGATAGAAGAGCAACTTTGACTGAAATAACCACTCGTTACAACCGAGGTATGCAGCAAAGCATTTGTGAAGCCACAACACGCACAACCTTTAGGCGGATGGGCTACAACAGCAGAAGACCCCACCGGGTACCACTCATCTCCACTACAAATAGGAAAAAGAGGCTACAATTTGCAAGAGCTCACCAAAATTGGACAGTTGAAGACTGGGAAAATGTTGCCTGGTCTGATGAGTCTCGATTTCTGTTGAGACATTCAGATGGTAGAGTCAGAATTTGGCGTAAACAGAATGAGAACATGGATCCATCATGCCTTGTTACCACTGCAGGCTGGTGGTGGTGGTGTAATGGTGTGGGGGATGTTTTCTTGGCACACTTTAGGCCCCTTAGTGCCAATTGGGCATCGTTTAAATGCCACGGCCTACCTGAGCATTGTTTCTGACCATGTCCATCCCTTTATGGCCACCATGTACCCATCCTCTGATGGCTACTTCCAGCAGGATAATGCACCATGTCACAAAGCTCGAATCATTTCAAATTGGTTTCTTGAACATGACAATGAGTTCACTGTACTAAAATGGCCCCCACAGTCACCAGATCTCAACTCAGATCTCAAGGATGTGGTGGAACGGGAGCTTCGTGCCCTGGATGTGTATCCCACAAATCTCCATCAACTGCAAGATGCTATCCTATCAATATGGGCCAACATTTCTAAAGAATGCTTTCAGCACCTTGTTGAATCAATGCCACGTAGAATTAAGGCAGTTCTGAAGGCAAAAGGGGTCAAACACAGTATTAGTATGGTGTTCCTAATAATTCTTTAGGTGAGTGTATATCTGCTGTGCATATGTTGCACTGACTTGTATAAAAAAAAATATTATAAAAATTAATTTCAACAGCATGTGTGTGTATCTGCAAATATTGCTGTGCGTGTGACCAATCTAAAGAATATTCTATAAAGAATATTCTATAATTTGAACTATTTTAGTATTATGGCAAAGCATACTAAAGATGAGAGTGCTTTTCATTATGCCCAACAGTGTGTAGTTGTTTAGACAAAAATCTGGTAATATGAATGAAGTGTGTGCCATTTCATGCAAAAGTTTGATTTTGATAATGCTGTGTGTAGTTTCGGTTGCAGTGCTTCATTTTGCAGGATATATGAGGTATTTTGCAGTTTGGGTGTGTGGTTTTGTGAATTGTGTTAAGTATTTTGAAAAAACCAGACTAGTTTGCAAAATTGGGTAACGCTTTATTTTACGACCCGCAAACAACTGCGTAAGTAAACCGAAATTACGGTGTACGTTTCTGTAATTATAGCGTACTTCCGTGTAGGTATAGGGGAACAATATGTTAAGTTTGGGGTAATAAAGGGGTAACAAGCAGATAGTATACAACCTGCAAATAACTTTGTAAGTAAACTGAAATTACGGTGTACGTTTCTGTAAATATAGTTTACCTCCGTGTAGTTATAAGGTAGGCCTAATAAAGGGGTAACAAGCTATGCAAGCAAATTATTTATAATGTAATTATTTTAACAGGTACCATTATGTTAATATATTCCAGGCAAAAATTGTACGTCTGTTGTATATAAAAGTTCTGGCAAAATATGTTCTTCTGCAATTTTACATTTAATTTTGGCATCTGTGGGTTGATTTAACATTAATTAATCTAGTAAGAAAAGCCAATACATTCATTTTTTATCATACTGTGCTTACATGCATCATTTTCAACCCACAGATGTCAAAATTACCCTGTAAAATTGCACAAGAACATATTTTGCCAGAAATGTGATGATAACTTTTATATACAACAGACGTACAATTTTTGCCTGGAATATATTAACATAATAGGTAGCCTACCTGTTAGTTTTAAAATAATTACATTATAAATAATTTGCTTGTATATCTACTTGTTACCCCTTTATTAGCCTACCCAAAACATATTGTTCCCTTATACCTATACGGAGGTACACTATAATTACAGAAACGTACACCGTAATTTCGATTTACTTACGAAGTTATTTACAGGTTGTATATCTGCTTGTTACCCCTTTATTACCCCAAACTTAACATATTGTTCCCTTATACCTACACGGAAGTACGCTATAATTACAGAAACGTACACTGTAATTTCGGTGTAATTACGCAGTTGTTTGCGGGTCGTAAAATAAAGTGTTACCCAAAATTGTGTGTTAGCAATTGGAAAAAACTGTAAACTTAAGTTCAAAACAAAAACATGATACAAAACTGAATAAGACAGCATTTCTACAGTAATATTGTAATGAAATATATTTAGAATCTAAAAATGAAATGGTATAAAAACAATTGGACCAACCACAGCTGATTCCTATTGTATCTGTATCGGTGGATGGTGTGTATACAAATTTTTGTACTTTGGAATTACTCCAAAAACATAAAATATAATAACTGGATGACGTCTGATTCATTCTAGTAACATATATTGCAGTGAATTCTAAACAGTAGAGAGGTAGAAGAAAGAAAGCATTTACATAGGAAAACATTGTATAAAGTTTCCTGTTGTTGGTGTTTTTTATGTTATTATTTTGTGGGTGACAAAGTGTGTTTGTTAGCTGTCAACCTTTGCTAGTGTTATGGAAGAATGTGTTGATTTGAGATATGTATGAAGTGATTTGGTAGTTTTAGTGCATTTTGAATGTGAAATGAACTGCTGTGCCGAGCTGAAAGTTGGTTAGGAGAACTGTGTGAAGAGTTTTGAAAAAGTGACTTAAGTATTGAAAAATGGGTCCTAGCGACTGTAAAAAACTGTAATATAGTAATACTTGCCCTCTGGTTTTTCTCGGTTGCATTTCTTGCAGCAACAGTAAAACACACACGCAGAAATGAGCAGCAGCGGCACACACACTACTGTCATAATTAACATCAAATGAGATGAAGTCGATTCTGTAATAAAGAAAGAGAAAATGGTAAATCCTTTCAGTCTGACTTCATATAGACACAATATGAACTGCACATTTATAAAGAAAATATGTTGAAAATGTTGCTGACGTACCTGCACATGTGTGACAGAGTTGACTGATGTCCAGATGTGTGGTCTGGTTCCTGATGGGATTGTTGATCACACAGCTGTATGTGTTTTTATCCTGATATTCCACATCCAGAGGTAGAGAGAGACTGATGCTGAGATCAGACACACTGATGCTGGACAATACACTGATTCCTGCGTACCAGGAGAGAGTCACATGACTCACATTCCACACTGAACACACCAGTGAACAATTTGATGATGATGATGATGATGATGATGAAAATGACGATGATGATGAACAGTCTCTGATAATGACAGGAACTGTCAGAATACCTTAAAAAACATGAAAGAAAAACATCTTTCAGGAACAAGCAATTACTGATATTGGTGTGTGTAAAGATCTTCAATCATTATCAATAATAAATAACAGTGAACATCCAGATGGCCAGATTTGCATTTGATTTCAAATTAAAACATTTTAACTTATTCAGTTTACTCACCATAGACAGTAATGTTGAAAGTCTTGAGTTTGACCCTTTCATTGATGATCTGTAGTTTATAAAGTCCAGAGTGTAATGTGTCGATGTTTGTGATGGTCAGAGATCCTGTCTTCTCATCTATCTTTAATCTGTCTCTGAATCTCTCCTTCTCACCACTATCATATATAGAGATGATCTGTTTATAGATTTCAGCGATACGAGTCTCTGAATCATTAAGTCTTAATGTCCACAGAATCTGATCATCTCTCTGTATTTCAGTAACATCAGTGTGTAAAGTGACAGAATCTCCCTCCATCACTGATATCGTCTCAGTGTCATCGGTATAAACACCAGATACACCTGGTAGAAAAGAGTCAACAAAAAGAAATCACAAAATATTTTCTTTTGGTTTAAAAAAAAAAAAAAACACACAGTAGTAAACTGTAAATTATTACATATTCCTATGAGATTGTGTTGGCATTTACCACTATTTCATCAATACACAATGTACCGGATCCTACCGGGGCATTGAATAGTCGATTTAAAAATATAACTGGTTTCATCAGTATCACCAAACACACATGAAGAACATATAAAAGTTTTCCAGACACATAATTATGATATTTATACAGATATGATAAATAAACTCTGTGCGTCAGTAAACACTCCACATATAGTCATAAAAAATGGCCATAAAAGTAATTTCTATTTACTCACGGCAAAGGCCGAACAGGAACAGAACACACAGATGAGAGGAAATCATTCTGCCGTTACTAAACTTCAACAGAAAACTGTGATAAGAGCACATTTAAACTGTGAGCGGATCTTTCACACACTGATGTTCTCATTATGAAGTGTATATGTGGTTGAGAAAACAAACCACACACTTTACACTCACACAGACACACTCTTGTGTTTTAACTTCAAATCTTAACACAATAAACCACAAACTACCACGGGCTAGTTGTAACACACTTAAACTTAAAACTTTCCACACATGCCAACATGACAAATCTTAGTGTATTTACTAATTGCCATCTCAACACTATATAGAGAAAATATTGTGTCAAGATTTAAAACAAATCTTTGCAAGAAATCACAGAACATTTCACGAGTTGTACTTTATACTTTTTTTTATACTTTTATACTTTATACTTTTTAAGCTAATAAGGTTAGATTTGGCTTTCTGTCGGCAATGGAGGGGCTCGAGGAAGCAGATTTAACTCCAGTTTAGATAAACCCAGTGGGACTACTAATGCTGGGATGAGGAGTATGGCAGACAGATGCCTAAATCATGATGGTGGAGCTGGGGAGGTGGAGGGACACTTACAGCTGATGCCAGAGCAAGATGAGCGGCTGCTTATGATCCGCAGTTCATTGAGAGATTAGATGGGTTCACTCCTCCCGAAATTATGTTTGTGAACATCACTTATGTAACCATAGCAAAAGTACATTTCTTACTGAAGTTCATTTTTCATCTCAGCTTTTATAGTTTATATACACTGAGACAAATCTGATATTATTTTAATCTTATATCTGTTAATTAACAGTTTTAACAGATAGTTCTTTAAAGCTGATATAACCAGCAGAAGAACTAGTCAGATTTAAATCCCAGTTGCGCAGGTGGGGCATGTTGTCACACTACATTACAATGTTATGTTCCCTATTAGAAGTGTTATTGCTGATAACTGCTATTCTATTCTATACTTTGATAAATTCTATTGAGAAACCACGAGAAAAGGCAAATAAAGATTGTGAGTCAATGTTCAGAAATGATTAATTATTATGTTTTGTACTATGTTGATATCCGTGTTTGCTGGTGTGTTCATTGTCAAACTTAAACATGTGTTTATTTTTAATTATTAAAACAATTATTATATATGAAAAAGTTAATAATAGTATTTTATTGACAAAATATTTAAGTTTGTCATGTAGGCTATATTTTTTTTATTAGATCAGATAAAATTGTAAGCTGTCAAATGGTCATGTTACAATGTGCTCCATCTATGGGGTGTTGTCACATTTCACTTCCATTATTTCGGGGTAAATCGAGAAAAAAAGTATACACTGTATTAATGAAAACAAAAATTGTACTAGACATGTCTGGAATTCATGTGGGGTTAAAAAACACTCAGAACCCTAAGTGGATTTGCTCAAACTGAGAAAGTCAAAAAGTGTTAGGTTGTGTCCCGCTCTCCCTGTATTGAGCTCAGAAAGCAAGTCTGGACTTCCAAAAACAGTTGAAGACTGACGGTCATTCATTACTGTTGTGATTCTGTCCTCTGCTGGTGGAAATGAGTTATTGGATGTGACAATTTCACAATAGATTTCAACATTGAATTCTATAGTGGTTTAACATACAATATGTATACAATAACAATTGCAGAAAAAATTAACATCTGTGCCGACAGATGTTTCACAAAGTTGTGGGGACATGTCCAACCCGCAGATTACTCCTAGAGTAGCTTAGAATAGAATAGAATAGAATAGAATAGAATGGAAAGCCTTTATTGTCCTTATACTCACATAAAACAAAATCAACATTATTCTTTATAAAAAGAATAACTTAACATGAATAAATGTCACTTTCACATAGCTATCTTAATGAAGCATTCAGTAAGTAGTGAATATATCATAGTAGTGCATATCAATGTCAGGACTGATTTGATAACCAGCCAAACCAATGAACTCATGGATTCCTCAACCAGTCAGAAGATGGAGCCATTAGCACAATGATTAAACACATTCAATACTGATACTTGACACAGGCCCGCCGACAGGGGGGGGCAAACGGGTCTGTTGTCCCGGGCCCAGGATAGGGGGGGGCCCAGAACTGGGCCCTTATTAGATTATGGAATAATTGTTAAAAAATAAATAAAATAGGCATATTTGTGGAAAGAATATCTAATATTTGAGTTACATAAAAGCTTTTTATTTGTTTTCTTCCTAATTGTCCTTGAAATAGTGGCTCAAACCCGGTACTTGATGCGCGTGCATTCCCGAAGCGCGTGCAGTTGCGTCCTCTTCATAAAAGCGCTGAGACATGGCGACCGGCGGTGCTGCTGATGTGGTGGCTGTAAATCCACTTGTTGATAAGAAAGGAGGAAAGAGCCACATATGGAAATATTTTGGATATTAGCTCATAATAGCGACGCGGCGCGCTCGTTTTTACAAGTTCATTGTTGCATAGCAACGACAGACGCCACGGGAGAGCAAGCGCTTGTGGAAAGGAGAAAGCGGTGCGAACTGCGCTCTCCATGATGACGAGGAAGTATTAGCAAAGAATTCATTGATTTCTAGCCTTTGCATTAGCTTTACTGTACTAGATATATTTATGGAGATGAGAAATAAAAAGCCGGCTGAAATGCGTCACTGTCGGCATCGGTGAACAGATAATGGGCCAGATCCGAGTCTATTTTTGCTGCGCTGCTCATGCTTAATTAAAAGTGAAAGCACACTTTTGATGGACAAAAAATAAATATGATTTCACACAAAAAGTGCCCAAAATGCACAGATTTTGCATGTCTAGTGTGTTTTAACAAGAACTGCAGTATAGGCTATATGTCAGAAAAGAAAATGAAGACATTTATAGAAATTTTACCCATTTAAACGTGTTTTTATTATTCAGTTTGGGTAAAAGTAGGCTATATGGTGTTTTATAAAAAAAATATTAAAAAAAAGTGGAAGTCTGCTGTAAAGTGGTTAGAAAAAAGGAGAGATCTGGGCGTGGGGGGGCCCATCTAAGATTATCTTGTCCCGGGCCCAGGCAAGACTGTCAGCTGGCCTGACTTGACATTTACAAAGGCTTATGATTCCTGAGTGAAAACTTACTTTCTATTTTTCGGAGCTTCCTTTTTTTTTGTCCTGTTGAGACTCTTGGCTACCGTCCCCATTATATAAGTCATCATCACTTCATATTTTTGTGTTCAATTTTTATTTATTTAAAACAATCTCTTATTAATGATGCAATTGTTTATTCCAGTGTCAATTCATACCGTACCTTTAATCGTCATTAAACAAACCATCTAACTCCATTTCAGATTCAGCTTCTGTGCCTCTCCAGTGCAAGCTTGGATTCTGTTGATACTGATTTGATTGGTAACAATCCTGTAGTGTCTTGATATTCTTATTGAATTTACTGATTTAATTTCAGAAACTGACATAAAAGATGACACATTGAACAAGACTAGAAGAAAAATCAACCAATCGAACACTGCAGTATATAGGCCTATCTGAATTTTTCTAATGATCTTCTCAATTTCTCACAAACAAATACTTTTCTTTTTCACATTTATTTATAAAGCGCTTTTCACAATGCAATTCAAATTAGTTTTGCAGAAAATGCATGTTTCGTGATCTGTTATAGAGAGATGACTGTGTCCAAGTAATGTCCATATTTCAGAAATGAACAGTACTAAACCAACAATAGAGATCATGCGGTTAGCTACATCATGTATTAATTTGATCTCATTGAAGCAAATATTACAAGTTGTGATCCATATTGATTACAATATATAGAAATATTTGGTAGTAGGCTTCATCAAGTCCTTGACATACAGTCCTTTAAAACGCATAGCTTCAACCATAATGTCAATTAATATTCAACAAAATACCAAGTTTCCATTAATAAGTTTATATGAATTTCATTTCACTGTTCACCTGGTCAAATCTGAAGTTTATTTGGCATAAAGAGACAAAAATAATCAGTGCAGAGAGAATATTTAATCATGTTTCTTCAGAAAATAGACAATTGCCAATCCTACAGCCTAAAATATCAAGAATAAAAGAACAAATCTGCTCACAACACTTGAGCTAAAACTCAAATCATCAGTCACATTCATCCGGTGTCCATAAATGAGCACATTATCCAGACATACATAATACTGACAGCCGTTGCAAAAACTTTTCGTTAAACAGTGCACCATTTACGGTTTTACATTACGACACCTTTCTTCAGAAAAATAAAAACTTAATGTGTAAATGCGTCCCATTCAGAAATGTTATCACATGTTGGCTATTACCTGGATTGAAGAGTTCACTACTTCACTTCACTTACACATTTCATTACATTGTTTAATGTGTAAAATCCTAAACAATTTACACCACATTTCTAAATTACATCATAAATCGAAATAATGAGATTATCATCTTGAATTTATATTTTGCAGCAATAAATTAAAAATTACCTGTCTTAATGACCTTGTCTTTTGAAATTATTCAGTCAAAGGCCATCATTTAAAGCTTATGAAAGATGCTTTTTGTCCCACACAGTGTATTTATGGTTATATATTAGCAGAGGCGAACTGAACAATGCTAACCAGCCAAACACATTATAACATTGATTCCTGTAACAGTCGGCAGAGGGAGCCATTAACACACGCACACGCGCGCACACACACACACACACACACACACACACACACACACACACACACACACACACACACACACACACACACACACAGTACTGAACACATCTCATCTCATTTTGCATGTGTTTGAGTCTCTGTAAATCCCTGAAATAAATGGCATATTTTTATTGGTTGTGTGTTCTACAGACATTGTGGTCTGTCTTAATAAAGATTAAAAATGCTTAAAAATGAAATGCAAAAAATTCAGTCATCTGTGGCAAACAGCAACAATCAGTGCATTTGTGCTTTAACTTTGAGGTTTTGAGCTTTGTTACTGACATAAACCTCAACATCTCTGTGTCTGTGCTGTAATAAACTGATCTGTATGATAATTCAGTGAATGATCATCATCTCAAAACAACTTCTGAATACACCGTCTGATGCCGTCCATCAGCCTCCTGTAATGAAATGCACCTTTTTTTCTGTTCACAAAAGAAAACAAGCAAGAACATTATGAACCATTAAATACAGATTTTTAAATTATGAAATTAAATTGTGTATGATGTGTGAGTGTTTAATTATACAACATTGTGTACATAAAAACAAGTAGACAAACAAGGAAACTGTACTAGCAATAGCAAGCTTTCAAGAGATTTAGTGCAGAGAATAACAATCGAATCTTACCGTATCTGGAGCGCTGTGTTTAATGAATGTCGCATCAGTATAATCAACTTCTTCTTCATTAGTCTGAGCTGTTAATGATCATTTATAAAATTGCAACAACAAAACAAAAAAACAATTGTCGGTTATGGCTTAGTTGGCATTTCTGAGAACTACTTTTGCAATAAAACATAATTTTTTCTGTTGTGTGTAATACTTGCCATCTTGTTTTGCTTATGTGTATTTATTGCGGCGAAAGAACAACACGACTAAAACTGTGATCAACACCGGCAGCAAGAACAGGAACAACAGCGATACAAGCAGGAATGGAGTTTGGTGAGATTCTATAATGATAAAACACACACAGTTATTAATCTACTGTATGATTCTCAACAAAGATGAAAACAGCAGATCTGATGAGGAAAAATATCTTAGTGAAGGCTAGAGTTATTTTGATAATCAATTAATCTGTACATTATTTGTGGTTAACAGGATAAAGATTATTTTCTGTAATGAAAAAATTAATTATTCCAAATCTTGCTCAATTTTCTCCTCCAAAGTAAATATAAGCTATTTCCCAGCTATACAAATGTATGTTCTACACATTTTTTCAATGATTCTGAAATGTAAACTTTCCAGTGATTAGAACATTATTTAAAAGGTTACGCAATGTTAGTACAGCATTCTCCTAACCATATTGCTACTCACAATATTATAATCTTTGAATGTAATATTCCAAGAAGGTCAACATTAACAAGTACAGAATGGATGCTTCGAAAATGTCCTCAGAGTGTTCTCTCGACATATCAAATATTAATAATGTTATTTGAACATTCTATAAATGTTATTTAAATAATGTTTTATCTTAACATTCACAAAACCTTTACAAAATATTAGTGAAAGAGAAGTTGTGGGAACTTTGTTAGCTGGGATGCTAGACATTATGTGTTTTAAAAATACTTTTTTACAAAAGAACAGCAAACTCTCTCTGTTTGATAAACACACTCGACCATCTGTCAATACTCACTTGCTTGTATCAGCCTTTCTACAAAACGAAAATTAAATTCAAATTAATTTATATACACTCACCGGCCACTTTATTAGGTACACCTGTCCAACTGCTCCTTAACACTTAATTTCTAAGCAGCCAATCACATGGCGGCAACTCAGTGCATTTAGGCATGTAGACATGGTCAAGACAATCTCCTGCAGTTCAAACCGAGCATCAGTATGGGGAAGAAAGGTGATTTGAGTGACTTTGAACGTGGCATGATTGTTGGTGCCAGAAGGGCTGGTCTGAGTATTTCAGAAACTGCTAATCTACTGGGATTTTCACGCACAACCATCTCTAGGGTTTACAGAGAATGGTCCGAAAAAGAAAAAACATCCAGTGAGTGGCAGTTCTGTGGGCGGAAATGCCTTGTTGATGCCAGAGGTCAGAGGAGAATGGCCAGACTGGTTCGAGCTGATAGAAGGGCAACAGTGACTCAAATAACCACCCGTTACAACCAAGGTGGGCAGAAGAGCATCTCTGAACGCACAGTACGTCGAACTTTGAGGCAGATGGGCTACAGCAGCAGAAGACCACACCGGGTGCCACTCCTTTCAGCTAAGAACAGGAAACTGAGGCTACAATTTGCACAAGCTCGTCGAAATTGGACAATAGAAGATTGGAAAAACGTTGCCTGGTCTGATGAGTCTCGATTTCTGCTGCGACATTCGGATGGTAGGGTCAGAATTTGGCGTCTACAACATGAAAGCATGGATCCATCCTGCCTTGTATCAACGGTTCAGGCTGGTGGTGGTGGTGTCATGGTGTGGGGAATATTTTCTTGGCACTCTTTGGGCCCCTTGGTACCAATTGAGCATCGTTGCAACGCCACAGCCTACCTGAGTATTGTTGCTGACCATGTCCATCCCTTTATGACCACAATGTACCCAACTTCTGATGGCTACTTTCAGCAGGATAATGCGCCATGTCATAAAGCTGGAATCATCTCAGACTGGTTTCTTGAACATGACAATGAGTTCGCTGTACTCAAATGGCCTCCACAGTCACCAGATCTCAATCCAATAGAGCATCTTTGGGATGTGGTGGAACGGGAGATTCGCATCATGGATGTGCAGTCGACAAATCTGCGGCAACTGTGTGATGCCATCATGTCAATATGGACCAAACTCCCTGAGGAATGCTTCCAGCACCTTGTTGAATCTATGCCACGAAGAATTGAGGCAGTTCTGAAGGCAAAAGGGGGTCCAACCCGTTACTAGCATGGGGTACCTAATAAAGTGGCCGGTGAGTGTAATTTATAGGTAAGATAACCTTCAGAGGATGTGCTATGAAACTCTCTCAAATGCATTAAACAGCACATGCATGTAAAAGACGTAATGTGTGTGAGAAGAACACACATCTATAAAACATTTGAGAGATAAACCAGCATGACATTATTAACAAGTCCAATTATGGACTCTAAAATTATGGACAATAAACATGCCCAGTGTGAAAACCCCCTATATACTGACATACCTTCACATGGTTGACAGAGTTGACTGATGTCCAGATGTGTGGTCTGGTTCCTGATGGGATTGTTGATCACACATCTGTATGTGTTGTTATCCTGATATTCCACATCCAGAGGTAGAGAGAGACTGATGCTGAGATCAGACACACTGATGCTGGACAATACACTGATTCCTGTGTACCAGGAGAGAGTCACATGACTCACATTCAACACTGAACACACCAGTGAACATCTGGACACTGATGATCTTGATGATGATGATGATGAACAGTTTGAGTTACTGGAAATGATAAGAATGGGTAGAGGAGCTGGAAAACATGAAAGAACATGAAGTCAAGTCAAGTCACCCTCATTTATAGATTGTTTCAAAGCAGCTTTACAGTGATAATAGGAAATTAAAGTAACAGAGACTGTTTGGCTTTACAGAAACTCTAGAATAAAGTTATTGTCCAGCTAAAGTTAGTTTTGACGGATTCACTTCTGTTGTAAAGATCATTAGTTATTAACCTAGGGCCGCTTACACAAAACTGTTAATGTGTTCTGGCCGTTCACTTGCACGACAGCAGTGTTGGGAGGCTCAAGAACACAAACTGTGAAATAGGTTTCAAGGTGCAAGTTTTGAAAGATTTAGAAAAACGTTATGAAGGCTTTATACCAGTATTATTATAAAAAATCAATAACAAAAATAACATGATGCAGATGTTTTCTTGCAAGGCTTATCAAAAAGAAACCAAAAATGTGAATTAAAGGCTGAAAAAAAGAGAAAAGCCTGCATATAAACTAAAATACAGATAGAGCATTTGAACAGCTATCGTGCATATCAGATTAATTTCAACAATTTGTAGGTCATTTTGGCTGTAATTTTGGGTATTTGAATGATCATTTAATATCATATCAGAAATTATAGCATTTGTGATATGATTCATACCGTTTACTCACCATAAACAGTAACATTGAATCTCTTCAGTGTTTTTCTACTGCTGATGACGGCCAGTTCATAAAGTCCAGTGTGTTCAGATCTGATGTTTCTGATGGTCAGAGATCCAGTTGGACTGTCCATCTGGAGTTTGTCTATGAATATTCCATCATTACTGACAAATATATAGTTCATTTGGTCCCTTTTAAAGATTTCAGCTAATCGTGTGTTTTGAGGTCCAAACGTCCACACTATCAGATCCTCTCTCTGTACTTGAACATCAGTGTTTAGAGGGACAGAATCTCCCTCAGTCACTGACACTGACTTCACTTCATCTGGATCACCAAACACACCTGAAACACATTCAAACAAATACATGTTCTTTGTCATAACAAACAAACAAATAAATAAAGTAGGAAGGCATGTATTATGTTTTATTAAATTAAGTTGAAAGGTTAAAGTTGGTGTTTCTACCTCAAACCAAACCAAAAAAAAGTTGAATTACAGCGCATTAAGAAAGTAGAAATGTTTGCATTTATTGTTGGTCTGTTCCAGTCATGACCGCGGAGATTAAATTCGACTTACCATTTGTGATCAGAATGCAAAAACAGATGAAAGCAGTGTTTAAAATCATATTCCTCAAAAGATGTCGGAACAATTTCTGATAAATAAAGTCCTCATAGCGCTGTTGAAAACGTCTTTTCAAACGGAGAAACAAAGTAGCCTACTCTATAAAACTTCGTGTTTCTCTGAATATTTCTGTCTGCTGTTGGCTGTCGTGCTCACACGGACGGAATGACATCATTGGCTGCAGCAATAAAGCGTTTATAGAATTGTTTCGGGAAACGATTCACTCTGGCTCGAAACGCCACACACTGGTGACCTCTACTGGTCAAAATAGTGTAAATGCAACGAAAAATCAGTCAAAACATCCATTACAACTTTTACAAACAAATTGCAAATGTTTTATTGAAAGTGTAATCTATTAAATGTAATTTACAAATCACTTAATAATATGAAATGTCTGTATAGTGTTATAGATAGGCCCATTGACATTTCAGCACGGTCTGATACATTTTCGTTCACTGAATTCACGTAGCCAAACTTTTGCAGTTTATTTTATACACTCTGAATCACTTTGATTGAAACAAATGATTCGCAAACGTTTCGAAGCTTTACGAAGCATTGGCGTTTCGAAACGAAAGCGCCAATTTGATAGGCTAGTTGTTAGAGACTATGGCAAGCCGTTTTAACTTTTATTCATTTCCAGGATATGAATTGTTGATATCAAGAATTAAATTGTTGATATCAACAATTACATTCTTGATATCAAGAATTAAATTTTTGATATTAAGAATTTAATTCTTGATATCAACAATGTAATTTTTGATATCAACAATTTAATTTTTGATATCAACAATTTAATTATTGATATCAACAATTTAATTCTTGATATCAAAGATGTAATTCTTGATATCAAAAATCTAATTCTTGATATCTGTAATTGTATTTTCACTAGTGAAATGTCACCATAGGCTGCCATTCAAAATCAATTGTTGATATCAAGAATAGATTTCTTACTAGTTGAAATTCCAATTTCACATATCAGAAATACAATTCTTACTAGTAAAAACCTTTATTTTTGATATCAAGAATTCAATTGTTACTAGTTGAAATGTATATTCATGATATCAACAATTGAATTGCTACTAGTAACAATGTTAATTTTTGATATCAATAATTAAATTTTCACTAGTGACAATGTTAATTTCTGATATCATGAATGTGATTGTTACTAGTAAGAAAGCCATTTTAGATAGCTTAAATAATATTGATATCAGAAATACATTTTCAGATATCAAAAATGAAAATTTTTACTAGTAGTAATTAAATTGTTGATATCAATAATAGACATTTCAACTAGTGACAATTGAATTATTGATATCAGGAATTCACATTTTTACTAGTAACAATGTAATTATTGATATCAAAAATTATATTTCTACTAGTAAGAAATTAATTCTTGATATCAACAATTGATTTTGAATGGCAGCCTATGTATGGCAAGCCGTTTTAACTTTTATTCATTTCCAGGATATGAATTGTTGATATCAACAATTCAATTTTTGATATCAACAATGTAATTCTTGATATCAATAATTAAATTTTTGATATCAACAATGTAATTTTTGATATCAACAATGTAATTCTTGATATCAACAATGTAATTCTTGATATCAACAATGTAATTCTTGATATCAACAATGTAATTCTTGATATCAAAAATTTAATTGTTGATATCAAGAATTGTGTTTTTACTAGTGAAATGTCACCATAGGCTATGGCAAGCCGTTTTAACTTTTATTCATTTCCAGGATATGAATTGTTGATATCAAGAATTACATTGTTGATATCAAAAATTTAATTATTGATATCAAGAATTACATTGTTGATATCAAAAATTCAATTGTTGATATCAACAATTCATATCCTGGAAATGAATAAAAGTTAAAACGGCTTGCCATAATAACAAACAAGTGAAAGATAGATATGGGCCTTGCTTGGAAGAAGGTCAAGTGTGTGAAGTTTGTTTGTGGTTCCACAACCCTGTTTCAGTCATGTCGAAATACTTTTACACCTCCACAAAACAAGAAAATAATTAAACCAGGGATACATAAACATCTGGTATGAAGCAGACACTCTGAAACATAATGCAATAATCAATAGGCAATCAAACATGATATAAATGATAATGGAAATTAAAAATTATAAGCACACTAAATTAAAAAGAGGGTATTAAATGCATAATAAAATAACAATACTTGTTTTGTATTTTCCAATTAATTTAATCTCTTTTTCATTTTGTAAATATAAAAAAATAAATAATTTTAATCATAAAGAGTAACATTGAATCTCTTGTGAAGTTCCTCTGCCGATGATCTGAAGTTTCTGATGATCAGAGGTCCAGTTTGACTGTCCACCTGGAGTCTGTTTTTGAATATTACATTACTGTTATGAATATTACAGTTTTTCTCAATTGCTTAAACACTATAACCAGGCTTTTTAATTAAAATTTCAAAACCAAAATGCCATTTATCAAAAAGCACACCCATTTCACTAAACTATAAACACTATTCCCTGTTTTGACACATGAGTCAGAATTGTTGAACTGTCACTGCAAAACTCTACACACAAATCCCTTCATTTCTCATTGCCTAGACCATGTGGTCATTTAGAAAGCACTAGTATTCAATATTGTTCACTCAAGTCAGCACAGTTTCAGCTCAGTTAGCACACAATTACCCAGGTGAAAACACTAAATTTAACACACATCAATCAGATCTTTCAATAGAAAAAAGGGCCCGAATCAGTTTGAGTTTTGGAACAATTGATCCAGAAAGACATGAAGGAAGAGGTCGAGGTCGAGGAGGAGGAGAAGGAGAAGAAGGAGACGGAGAAGGAGGAGGAGGAGGAGGAGGAGGAGGAGGAGGAGGAGGAGGAGGAGGAGGAGGAGGAGGAGGAAGGGCAAGGGGAAGGACAAGAAGACAAGCAGTCTCGGATGAAATTCAAGCCACTTTAGTTGACCATGTCTTTGTCAATGGTATGACTATGAGGAAGGTCGGGCTACAAGTAAGGCCAGATTTGAGTGCTTCACCATCGCCTCCATCATCAGAACCTTCCGGGAGGTGTGGTGGCAAAGAAAATTCTATCACTGAATAAGAGACAAACATTTCCAATTGTCTTTGATGAGGTTTATTTTCTTGCAGCAGTTGTACAGTCACACAGAGTGGCTGCAGAGTGTGACAGTGAAGGAGGGCATCCTTTCTACTTCAGTGGAACTACTACAGTCTTGAGTCCCATAATGTTATCTTTCTTGGCCAATGATGGTATTTCAACCATATGTGGAACATTCTTAGACTTGTTCATCATATTGCATCCTTGAGTGGAGGCCCTCCTGTCACGTACCAACACTCTTTACCATTCCAATACAACTCCATATTACAGTTTTTCACAATTGCTAAGACACATTTCTTGAAACCTTCACCCATATTCTCAAAACTTTAAACACAAAACCCAGTCTTTAAACTACATTCACAAAACCCCTGACTCTTCTGGCAAAATCAAACACTTGCTTCAAAACCATTTGATATGTGCTCAAAATCAAACAATGCTTTCAAAACATAAACACAGCCAGTCAATATAAAAACACTCATCAGCATTCATTAGACACTACATAAATAAATTGAGAACACAGCGTCCAGGGCATGTAGTTACAGAGATTTTTTTTTTTATTGCATATAGAAAATAATTTTGCCATAAATAAAAGTAAATAATTCACAACTCAGTACAGCAAATATATTGCATACTGTAACTGCAAGTAATACAGTATTGAATGTCTGTATTTTCAGCATAAAAATACTGTAAAGTAAGGCCAAAGAACAAAGACAACTCTAATGGAAAGTGTATTACACAAAATATTGTGCAATTGCAAAATCAAATCATTGCTGTTGGGAGAACAAAGGAGTCCTTCCACCCTCAGTCTTGCAATTCTACAAAAGGGAAAATGCCCTTACAAATGTATACATACAGTAACAACAGTAATGGACATCACATATTATGTAAAATGTATTGTAAATCTTTTTTTCTTTTTTCCCCAGTCCCATTTCTATTGACAAACTGATGTACTGTATCAAATGTATACAGTAAACTTTCAGTCGCACAAATTAGAAAAACTATACATTTATCTGTTGTCTTCTCTGAATGTCCTGATTATGGTGGCCACAGATAATCTGCTCAAATTGGGTTGTACTCTTTGTCCTGCTTCCCTCATTGTCATTCCATGAACAAGAACATGGTCTATCACAGTTGCCAGAATTTGATCTGAAATTACTATTCTTGGTCTTGCTCTTCATTGCTCTTTTACTCTTCCTCCTCGTCCCCCACCTCTTACAATACAGTTTTTCTCAATCGCTTACAGTAGCTCTTCCTCCTCTGCCTCTCACATTGTTTCCATCCATTGTTGGTATCAACATTCAACGTACCTTGGCCACCTGTGTACTCTGAACTGGCTTAAATATTCTAGACAACTGATTTGATCACATCATTAGAAATAAGTGTGAACAATTTTGAGTTGTTGTGTGTAAACAATGACAGCAGTGTTATAGTTGTGTTTAACTTTTGCCACATGTATTTACCATTTTGCAACACAGTGCAAAATGTGTTTTAGTGAGTGAGAATGTGTTTAGAGTTTTGCAAAAAGAGTGGATGAGATTTACAAACAGTGTCTTAACTACCTGAACTTGTTTAAGGTTTTGCCTACAGAGTGACTGATTCGACAAATGGGTTTAGGCCACTGAGCATTGGGTTCAGAGAATGGGGTTTAGTGTTTTAGCAATTGTGAAATACTGTAGAATAAGGTTTGTGTGTGCTCTTTTACTGTCATATGATGGTCACACACATCTTACGCAAGTAAATATAAAACATTTTTTAGAGGAGAGAGTAAAAAAAAGAAGAAGAGAATAAATCCATTGGTTATGTCTTTTGTGTTCATCATGTGAAATGGTTTGTGAAGGGGGGGGGGGGAACCACAAGCAACATAACTTACCAGTTTTGGAAATGTTGTTTTGAATTTATTGCACCAGTGTGTTAGACTATGTTGTAGTGTGTGTGATTTTGAGGGCTTGTGTGTCCTGTCTGAGGGCAAAGTTTGGTTTTTCAGCAAGAGTGAATGGTTTTGAGTGTAGAGCTTCATTTTGACCCGAAAATAGGATGTTTGGGGAATTGGGTGAGACGTTATGGATTTGTGTTTACTGTTTTGAGAACACGAGGTATAGTTTCAAGAAATGTGTTTAAGTAATCGAGAAAAACTGTAATGATCTGATGAGATGATGTCAGATCTGAAGACGGTAGATGACCTCTGTGTATTCTGACATGCTTTCCTGAACTACAAACACAAACACATTGAGATTTTCAGTGTTTTTAACATTAATATATGATATTTCATCAGGTGACATTTCATACTGATATATTTTCTATTCTATAATAAGCATATTTTTAATTTTATAACTATTACATGTTCAAAATTAAATTTAGGCTCTAAGTTGTAAAACTAATTTACATATAAAAAGTGTTTTTTTTTGTCTTGTCAGTTATTAATATAGTAATTGCCCTCTGTTTTTTCTCGGTTGCATTTCTTGAAGTTGCAGCAACAGTAAAACACACACGCAGAAATGAGCAGCAGCGGCACACACACTACTGTCATAATGAATATCAAATGAGATGAAGTTGATTCTGTAAAGAAAGAGAAAATGGTCAATCCTTTCAGTCTGACTTTATTTAGACACAATATGAACATTTATAAAGAAAATATGTTGAAAATGTTGCTGACGTACCTGCACATGTGTGACAGAGTTGTGTGATGTCCAGATGTGTGGTCTGGTTTCTGACAGGATTGTTGATCACACATCTGTATGTGTTTTTATCCTGATATTCCACATCCAGAGGTAGAGAGAGACTGATGCTGAGATCAGACACACTGATGCTGGACAATACACTGATTCCTGCGTACCAGGAGAGAGTCACATCACTCACATTCAACACTGAACACACCAGTGAACATCTGGACTCTGATGAACGTTCAGATGATGAAGAACAGTTTGAAGAGTTATTAGTGATGACAAGATTGGTAAGAGGAGCTGGAAAACACAAAAGAAGAGATTTATTCAAATATATAAATCAAATATGTACTGTATATATTTGTATTTATTTATTATTGATGAAGTATAGGAATAAATTGTATTTTTCATCAATAAATGGAAAATTATGCACAGATGTGCCACAATAACTTCAACAAGATACTAAAAAAGATAATCGGATGATAATGTTTTTTTCAAAATTGTATTGTTTTGTAAAGTTTGGTGAATGTTTCTACCAGAAAAACCCAATAGTAACACAAGGAGGCGAGTTTCCTGATGGGATTCAGAGATTCTCACTCTCGAAAACAGAAACACATTAAAATAATTCCATTATTTTTTAATTAAACAATTATAATACGACAAAATAACGTAACATCATTTATTTTGTAGTTCCCTATAACCAATAAATAAAAAGGATCATCGGTCATATTTTCCTGGCTTTCTTTGCTGAATATTAAACATATTTCAGAAGAAAAAGTAAAATTTTATTCACTTTACTCACCATAGACAGTAACATTGAATCTCTTGTATGAAGTTCCTCTGCTGATGATCTGTAGTTTATAAAGTCCAGTGTGTTCAGATCTGATGTTTCTGATGGTCAGAGATCCAGTTTGATTGTCTATCTGGAGTCTTTTCTCAAATATCATATCAGTGTCATCTATATAGATGTTCTGTCTGTGGATTTCAGCAATACGAGTCTCTTGAGGTCCAAACATCCACAGTATCTGATCATCTCTCTGTACTTTAACATCAGTGTTTAGAGTGACAGAATCTCCCTCAGTCACTGACACTGACTTCACTGCATCTGTACCAGCGCCAAACACACCTAAACAAGATAGACAAAATATATAATTATCAGACAGAGACTTTATATAATCTCATTTCCTGTTTAATCATGTCTAAAAGGTAAAACATTTTTATCTCTTGTACAAATGTATTTGTGTTTAAATAAATGATCTACTGCTGATTAAAAGTGTTTCTCACCGCTCGGGACAAACAGGATCAGAACACACAGATGAGAAGACATCGTGACAGACACAAACGTCCAGCCGAGAGTCAGAAGAGCGACTTCCTGATGAATAAGTTCAAGTATTTCCAAAGTCTAAACTGCTAAATTAAAAGCGAGCTGGTTTTAGTGATATCTGTTCTGTCTCGCTCTCCAGATGAAGTTCAATATATTATTTATCTCTTAATATTTCAGAAACTCTCACTGTATCTCATGAACAAATGTTTCATCACAACATCATTCTGGATTCCTCTTCATCAGAAAAGTCTCATTCAATGTTGTTTCTGAGTTTATCTGGTTCTCAGAAGGTTTGTTTGTGGTTGTGAGAATAAACTGCACGTCTCACACTCTCACAAAAACAAACACACATTATTAACTGAACATCCGGCCAGCACATTAAACCACAAGCGTTCAGTTCAAACACATTTACTGAGCTCAATAACACAAGAGCTGACTCCAAAACATGTGCAGGATCACACACACAATATAATGATGAATCTCTGTCAAACGGTTTGAAAAAGTGAATCAAACGTTTATTGATTTAATTGTCTGTTTTAGTTTAATTCATATTTTAATAGGCAGATTCATCAATTGTTCCTAAATTACAAGTTGAGGTCATTTAATTATATCAAATCAAATGCATTTTACTCTTTTATGTTAATGCATAAATCCTGAAACCTAAAGGCCGTGTTAAACTGCATGATGGTTTTGGTGAAATCAGTGAATGAGGAGTGATGATCAGTGATGATGTCAGATCTGAAGACGGTAGATGACTTCTGTGTATTCTGACAGGCTCTCCTGATCTAAAACACACACACACACACACACGCACGCACGCATGCACACACACACACACACACACACACACACACTGGAGAATTTCAGTGTATTTGACATCAGATGCTGCTTTCTGGAATTTCACACTGATATCATAATATTTTAGATTATATTACCAATATACATTAAGTTTTCATGTTAAAACCATTAAAAATATTAATAATGTAATTAAGGCTCTTGGATGTAAAACTCATTTGCATATAAAGAGTTTTTTTTTTGTCTTGTCAGTTATTACAGTTTTTCTCAAATGCTAAAACGCAAAAATCAATCCTCTAAACCAAATGACCAGTTGTCTAAACACATTTACTAAATCTAGTCATCATTTTCCAATATCATAAACACATTTCACATGAAGACACAATTCACAAAACACAATCCTCCGTTCTCATAAATCTTAACACATTTTTCCTTGCTAAAACACAAGTTGCAAAAGAACTCTGCTCATATTTTCAAATGAAAGCTCATGTGATGCAAAATGCTTGCCACAGTCAGCAATATTTGAACACAATGAACACACCTGGCGTCATTCATTACACACAACAACTCAAAATTGAAGACACTTGTTGCTAATGCTGTGACCACATGTATAAAAGCAAGTTCAGAGTGCACAATTTGCTGAAGATTCCAAACAAACACAATGGATGAAGGCAGTCAGGGGAAGAGGTATTCGAGTCAGAGGAGGGAGAAGATCTGGCCATGGAAGAAGAGGAGCAGGCCAACGAGGAAGAGGAAGAGGCCAACAAGGGAGAGGAGGAGGTCCAGGAGGGAGAGCAAGAAAACCTTGCACCATCATTTCGGACGAGATGCGAGCAACAGTCACTGACCATGTCATTGTCGATGGCATGACAATGGCTGAGACAGGACTAAGAGTCCGTCCAAACCTGAGTAGGTTCACCGTGGCCACCATTATCACGGCATTCAGACAACACAACAGGTATTGTACTCTATTACTTTCTTTGTCACAATACAATTTTACAAGCCTGTGAAAGTAGTCTATTGGTTTCAAATCAGTTGTTACTGTATTGTAAAACATGTCAATTGACAACACATGTAATATTACTCTTTGTGCGGCCATGGGTTTGGAGGGGCTTGTCCACCGGCATGCTGTCCTTGGGTCTTACAACACCCAACGTCTCCTCACCTTCCTAGAGGAGCTAAAAGACATCCTCCTGGACCGCCAACAACACCATCATGGGCCCGCACATCACATTTATGTGATAATTTGGGACAATGTACGCTTCCACAGAACAAACCAAATCCGAGAGTGATTCACCACCAACAGTAACCACTTTTTAAACGTCTGTCTGCCACCCTACACCCCTTTCCTGAACCCTATAGAGGAGTTCTTCTTATCGTGGAGATGGAAGGTTTACAACCATAGACACCAAGGACAGACAACCATACACTAGAGAGAATCTCCTAAGGGCTATGGAGTTGGCCTGTGTTGACATCCCAGTGGAGGTCTTCCAAGGATGGATTCGCCATTCCAGGGCGTTTTTCCCGCGGTGCCTGACAAGAGACAATATAGCCTGCGATGTGGATGAGGTGATGTGGCCCGATGCAGCTCAGCGACATGATGCCGCACAGTGATTGTGGTGTGTGAATAAAGTAAATAAAAAAACTTCACACCCTGATCATGTTTTCAAGAGTACTGTTGTGTGCAATAGATTCTGTTTTTGCATTGAGTTGTGTTACAGCAGTGTACATGCAGAATTTACTATAGATTTATACTCTTCATATGAAACTCACAAATCTAAATGCCTAATCCTCCGCAGAGATCTAAGAAGATCCATTACTGTAAAGTTTCTAAAAATATGCATTGGCAGTTATGAAACAAAGAACCTTCTCACAAATTGAGCATTGTGTTTTCAATTGTTTTGCTGTAGTGTGTAATGATGTGTATAGTGTTTACATTTTTGAAAGCTTCGAGCTGCTCTTTTGGTGTGAAAGTTTGAGTTTTGAAGTGAGAAGGTGTGGTTGTGTTTATGTAGCTTTAGAAAAGGGTGTTGTGTTTAGACATTGGGGAACATGGAGGAAACGTTTGTGAAATGTGTTTTAGCATTTGACAAAAACTGTAATATAGCAATACTTGCCCTCTGGTTTTTCTCGGTTGCATTTCCTGCAGCAACAGTAAAACACACACGCAATGAACATCAGCGCCACACACACTACTGTTATAATGAACATCAAATGAAATGTATTCCCTGACATTTCTGTAATAAATAAAGAGAAAATGGTCAAAACTTTCAGTCAGACTTCATATACAGTATGAACTACACATTTACAAAGAAAAAGAGTTAAATGTTGCTGCTGACGTACCTGAGCATGGCTGACAGAGATCAGTGTTGTCGAGGTGTGTAGTTCTGTTGGTGAATGAATAAGACACTACACATCTGTATGAATCATCCAGACACTGAATCTCCAGAGGTAGAGAGAGACTGATGCTGAGATCAGACACACTGATGCTGGACAATACACTGATTCCTGCGTACCAGGAGAGAGTCCCATGACTCACATTCAACACTGAACACACCAGTGAACAATTCTGACTTGATGATGATGATGGAGAGTCTTTGATAATGACAGGAACTGTCAGAATATCTTATGAAAGAAAAACATATTTCAGATACAAGCAATTACTGATATTTATGCGTGTAAAGATTTTAACTCATCATAGACCAATATTAAATAAAGGTTTGTATCAGATTTGCATTTGATTTCAAATTATAACCTTGTAACTTATTCAGTGTCACAACCCCCTCCTGATGTATTCTCCCTATCCTTCCTTTCACACTTATACCCTGATATAATAAAATCTAATCTTGGCTTTAACCAAGTTTCCTCGATACAAATAATTTCTGGTTTTTCTCCAAGACCGTCTATAAAGCGTTTAAACTCTTGCCCATTCGCAATAAGGCTCCTTGCATTCCATTGCATTATGCAAAACATAATACAAAGGACACTAATCACCTTCATATTCTTCATGTCTGCTGTCCATTCCTTCTTCCTCATTATCTTCCATCTCTATCTGTTGACTTCCATTTATTCTTTGATCTACACTGTCCTGAGTATAAGTAAATTCCCATAATTCCTTTGGATTGATCCCCTTGAATCCTAAAAGTTTTTCTGCAGCAGAAGCTATTTCACGAGCCACATCTGACTTTTTATTTGCCACCATTTTTACTCTCCACATTGTTTCAACCATGAATGCCAGTAAACCTTTTTTGTTAATCATAACAAAATCATCTTTACAAACCTTTCCCTTTGCTAGATCTCTTGCCATGGCCTCCCCTTGATCTTGACTTTCCCCACCATTTTTCTCCACCCTTCTCACTGCCTCTGCATAAGATATTTTCCTCTCTTTTTTTATTCTCTCCACATTTTCTGCTTTGACATAATTATGACATCCCCTGAAAGAGGCTGGATGTTCTCCCCCACAATTACAACATTTCACAGGTCCTGTACATTCCTTTCCATCATGTTCCTCACTACATCGTCTACATCTTCTCTTTCCATTACACACAGCTGCCACATGACCATATCTTTGGCACTTAAAGCACCTCAGAGGTGGTCTTTCATACTCTTTTACAGGGTAGCTCATGAATCCCAACATGACCCTCTTTGGTAGCACATTATCTTTGAATGACAAAAGAATGGGGATGGTTCCTTTACCATTCTCATTATTACCCATGCGTTTTACAGCTACAACATTTCCTCCTTTCAAGCTAGTCAATATTTCTTGCTCAGTTACATCCACTGGCACATTATACATCACTCCTTTTACCTCTGTGTTTGCTTGTGGTTTAAACACCTCCACTCCCTTACCGAGCACAGTTTTAATCTTGAAAGCCTTAGTCTGTTGCATTTCCGACTTACATGTAATTGAAATCATTCCATTCTGCAAAATAGAGGCATGTAAAATATCCCCGATCCCTTTTTTTAGTTCATTCGTTAGTTTAAGGGGACTAACTGTAGAAAATCCAACCCCTCCCTTCACTTTGATCAGAACTCTAAATCCCTCATCACTATTTGGATTTGGTCTTATTGCTTTCATCTGAGGGTTTTCCATATCACTATCCTGAGAATTGTATCCTCGCTCTCTTTTGCGATTTACTTTATTTACTGTGATCCATTCATCTCCACCCCCACCCGCTCCCTTGAGCATGGGCTGACTCTGATTTAAACTTATCCCCAACTGTATGAGATTTTAACTTTATACCAAATTAAACGCGTGACGCGCGTCTCACCTGCAATTCTCCAGTAGCACCTCATTGCAGTACAGATTCAGGGGGCGGAGTCGGATCCAGATCTAAGGGGTGGAGTTGGGTAGGTTTAGGGGTGGGTTTAGGGATCAGGGGGTGGAGCTGGGTAGGTTTAGTTTAGGTAAATGTAAGATGGGAGGAGTTGGATCTGGATCCGACTCCTCCCCGTGGATTTCATGTTCTGCAGTGAGGACCATCTCGGAATTCTTAGTCCAGCCTGCCACTTACCAGCCAATCAAAAAAAAAAACAAAGAGGAAGAAAAGGGCTACACAATAGCGATCAGAAAATAGCACTATTGTAGCCTATCTGGGTAAGATTTAATGCAACAACCAATGAAAAAAATAAATAAAAATCATATCCTGGAATTGTTCACGTGATTCTGCACAACATCTTCCGAAAGTTTCATTCACCCATAGAGGAAACACTGGATCTCCGAGCATCACTTTGAGCACAGAGTAAGTCATGATTACTCTCCATGGGGTTAGATGTCATTCTTGCCTGTCGTCAAAACTTGAGAGCCCTGCTGTCACATGTCTGTCCGGTCTTGTGTTGCACATGGGTGTCTTGTTGTGTTGAGCCATGTGCTCTCGTCATTGTTCTTCTTCTTCTTCTTCTTTGGTGTTTATTGGCGGTTGGCAACCTATCTTATTGGTGCATTACCGCCACCAACTGGAATGGAATATGGATCAAATTATTTGCTTTTATACAAAATATAAATATACATTAAAAAAAAAAACAAGCAAAACAAATAAACAAACTGAAAAATAAAACATAACAAATTAACAAAAAACAAAACAAAACCACTATATTCTATTACATAAATTACTTTCTTTCGCAAATTTAATAATCTCATCATACACATTACTATCTGTTTCCCTTAATAGACCTGATAAAGTATAGTCATAATGTCTTACTTTTTTCAATGATTGAATTAGGTGACTTCTCTCATTATTATATTTCCTACAATGGATTAATACATGCTCAACTGTTTCTTGTTGGCTACAATGTATGCATTCCCCAGTTGGGTGTTTTCCAATTTTATATAGTGTACTGTTAAGTCCAGTATGACCTATTCTCATCCGTGTTATGATACTTCCTTCTCTTCGATTCCTGCTCTCCCTTCTCCCAGCACCAACTTGTTTTTGTATATTATATAAATGTCTACCGGTTTCATTATCATCCCAATATACCTGCCATACTGATTTTGCATATATTCTTATGAGTACTTTAGCTTCTGTTTTACTTAATGGAACTTGAAAATCTTGCTTTATACTTAGAGATTGTTTTGCCAGAATATCCACCTTCTCATTTCCTTCCACCCCAACATGAGCAGGAACCCAAATGAAATGTGGAGAAATACCCAAAACTTTCATATTATACATCTTACCGAATATCTCATTGATAAGATCCATCCTAACTAATGATCTGCCAGATCGTATACTTTCAAGTGATGAGTAGCTATCTGATGCAATGACAGTATTTTTAATTTTCTTCTCCTCTATCCACTGCAGGGCCAGTAATATTGCCAACATTTCTGTAGCATATACTGACAAATGATTGGTTACTCTTTTCTTAATAAAACAATCTCGAGCAATAATACGAGCCTGAGCTTGTAAAACATCTAATCTCTTGAGGTTTGATTCTGCTGCTGACATATAAACTATACTTCCATAATCAAAAACAGATCTCATGAGTGCCCAGTATATATTTTGCAAAGATGATCTACCTGCTCCCCATTCCCGTCCTGATAAACAACGAAGTATGTTGATGACCTTTTTACTTTTGTCGTTAATTTTATCCAGATGAACTTTCCATGTCAGTTTAACATCAAACCAAACCCCAAGAAACCTGACAGCTTTTACCTGCTCCAGAGGTTGCCCATAAAGTTTTAAAGAAAGAGGTAAGATTTTATGCCTCCTTGAAAAGCAAATGACTTGTGTTTTTGTTACTGATAATTTAAATCCCCATTTTTTTGTCCATTTTTCTACTTCTACTATTGCATCTTGTATTTTTTTATTCACATATGATATATTACGGCCTCTAATCCACAAAGCCCCGTCATCTGCATACAAAGATTTTCCTACATTATGTTCAACCTGATTGAAAATGTCATTAATCATAATGTTGAATAATATTGGACTACACACACTACCTTGAGGGGTTCCATTCTCTGCTGAATATACTTTAGAATATTTTGTACCTACCCTAACTTGAATTTTCCTGTCAAATAAAAAGTCCATAATCCAATTATATGTTCTACCACCAATTCCTAATGATTTTAGCTTTATCAATAATCCTTCTTTCCAGAGCATATCATATGCTTTTTCCACATCAAAGAAGACAGCTATAACTACTTCTTTATTGGTCTGTGCTTTCCTAATGTCTGACTCTAGACATAATACAGAGTCCATTGTGTTACGACCCCTACGAAACCCACTCTGATAAGGAGATAAAAGAGCTTTACTTTCCAGGAAATACATTATTCTTTCTGTGATCATTCGTTCCATGATTTTACATAAATGAGAGGTCAAGGCAATGGGTCTATAATTACAAGGATCTGATGAGTCTTTCCCTGGTTTAAGAACTGGTACTATTATTGCTTCTTTCCATGCCAAAGGGAGTTGTCCAGTATCCCAAATTAAGTTAAACAGTTTTAATACTATTTCCAGTGTTTTCTCTGTCATTTGTGCTAACATTTTATAACACACTCCATCTTTCCCCGGAGTAGTCTGTCTAGTACTAATGATTGCTCTTCTCAACTCAAACATATTTAAAGATAAGTCTAAAGGATTTTCCGACATCTCATTTTTCTTTAAAATATTAGGGAATTCCATTAAGGTTTTATTCCTACACTGCCTGGCCTCTTCAGAAAGATTATCTAAGCTATGAGCCTTCTTGAATATTTGAACCAGGAGTTCAGCCTTTTCTAGATTGTTGACAGCTATTTTATCCCCACTATTCAACACTGGTAATTCATAATTCCTTCTGATCCCCCCCCATTCTTCTGATCATGCCCCATACATCTGAAAGTTGTACTTCTCTTCCAATGCTATTACAATATTGCCTCCAAAATGAACGTTTTTGTGCTTTTATTGTTTTCCTTACTTTTGCCTGGGCCCTTTTATACAAGATCAAAGTATCCTGAGAATGATGTTTTTTGAGTTGCCTGAATGCCTTATTTCTTGCTTTTATAGCTTCTTTACAGTCATTATTCCACCAGGGAACACTCTTGGTACATCTTACTCCTGTACTTTTAGGTATCACTTCCTCAGCCGACTGAATTATTTCATTAACTAGTTTATTATTAAATATATTTACATCCATCTGATTCTCTACTTGAAGTGTCAAACATCTCTTTTCACAAATTTCTTGAAAACCTTCCCAATTTGCTTTCTCCAATTTCCATCTAGGAATTCTCTTTTCCTTTTCATAGCATATCTTTGTGCCAATTTTAGTCTTTACCGGGTAATGGTCACTCCCTACTGTAGTATGTTTGATCACACTCCATGTGCTGACCCCTGCCATTGAACTAGATACAAATGTCAGGTCAAGAGCCGTTTCTGTATTGTTTTTGCTATTATATCGCGTTCCTTCTCCATTATTAATACACACCAAATTCTTAAAATCAATAAACTCTTCAATAAGTATGCCATTTGCATCAGTACTATTACTCCCCCATAATGAATTTTGTGAATTAAAATCACCACACCATATAACACTATCTTGTATTGGTCCTACTACATCCTCTAAAATGTTCTGACTCAATTTTTTACACGGATTATAATAATTAATTATATCTATACAACCTCTTTCAGTCCATATTTTATTTATAATTGATTCATTATCTGTATTTATTTTTACTTCCTTATATTTCATCCCTTTCTGTATAAACGTTGCTATTCCTCCTCCTCTTCCATTCTCTGTCATTTCTTATTACATTATATCCCTTTATTATAAAATCCAATTGTGGTTTTAACCATGTTTCCTGTATACATATTATAATTAGGTTTCTTTATCAAGTTATCAATATACTTCTTAAATTCTTGACCGTTGGCAATTAAACTCCTTGCATTCCATTGTAGAATGATCAGCGTCATTAAGACGATCCAGCCCATGTCTGAGATGATTGAGTCTCTTCATTGAGGATGTCTCTAATTGTTTCCCAGAGCAATCCTTTCACATCTAGATACTTCCCTGCTGATTTATCAATGATTTTGATCCTCTCATTTCTGCTTTTTGTTTGTGCTGAACAATTTATTATCTCTGCCATAAACAATACAAAATCATTTTTACTCACTATCAAAGTTTCCTCTTTCAGTTTATCACATTTCTGACACTTATCAATGTTTTTGCTTTTATTTTCAGTTTGTTTAGCCATGATCCCAAATCCTGACACCTTCTTTGTAGCCTCTGCATAACTGATTCCTTGAACAACCTTGACTCGTTGCACTTCAGCCTGCCTCTTGCTAACCTCACATCCTCGATAAGCTGATCTATGTTCCCCTCCACAATTACAGCACTTCATCTTTGCACCCTCTTCACATTTGCCATACTCATGTTCACCACTGCATTTACCACATCTCTGTTTTCCCTTGCACACCGCCGCCACATGTCCAAATCTCTGACATTTAAAACATCTAAGTGGTGGTGGTATATATAGCCTCACGTCGTAACACATATGTCCAATGTAGACCTTATTCGGGAGTTTCTCCTCATCAAAAGTGATCATTATTGAAAGACTATCAGTTGTACTTCCATTCCTGTTTATTTTCAGACGTCTTACTTCACTCACATTTGCATTTTTTATATTTCCTTTCACCTCTTCTACTGAGACGTTTACCGGAATCCCTGTGATAACTCCTTTGACAAATTTTTTACCATTAGTCTTAGAGCATTGTACTTTCTTTCCATTTATTTTGTTCATTTTGATTACCTTCATTTGTTGTTTCTCGTCCTTGCATATAATCAGCAATGATCCATTTCTTAGTATTTTAGCACTCGATATTACGCCAATTTCCTTGTTTAGAGTTTTTGTTAGCTGTATTGGATTCATATCACCAAACCAATCCCCTTCATGCTCAAGTTTGATAAATACCTTAAACTGCTCTCTCTCCATTTCCTCTACAGTTAATCCTCTGTCAGAATCACTTTCATCTGACTTATTCTTTCGCTTCTTTTTCCGTGTATTATTTCTAACCATATCCCATTTTTCAGTTTTCCCGCCACCTACTTCCATCTCGTCTAATTCATTTCCTGAACTGTCACTTCCTTCAGCATTCTCCTGTCCATTCACATTCCAGTTGTTGCCAACCGCCTTGGGATCCAATCGTCTTGCCATCCCCCCTCCCTTCCTCTCGTCATTGTTTGACCCCTCCCTCTTGTTATCTGATTATTGGTTTATTTGCTCCACCTGTCTGTCTCGTTACCCTCCTTGTTTGCCTCCCTATTTAGTCTTCCTGTGTTTGCTATCCTGTGCTTGTTCGTTGTATTTGTTACGCGTGTTCGTCAGGTTGAGTTCTGTGCCCGTTCCTGCCTTGCCGTGTCTGTTTTGGATTTAGTTACTGAGACCTTGGTTTTCTTTTGTTGGTTTGTTCTTTTTATGTTTTTGTCTTATTAAATACTCCTCATTTCACTCTGCACCTGAGTCCTCTTTTCCATTCTCCACTACGACTCGTGACAGAACGAACGAGCCAGATGTGGATTCAGCGGAGTGAACTATGTTCTGCGGAGAGGGAGAATGGAATTTCTCTTTTTAAATATTTCTCCATGTGCGCTCAGAGGAATGAGGAGAGGAGGGCAGCAGAGTCTTCCCCACGTTTCTCATCTGGAATAAAATCGTCATCACTGGATCCGTCCAGCGTTGAAACTCCATCGATGGTTTTAGCCAGCCTCGAGTCTGCACATATCCGTCAGAAGGGACGGAGGAAGAGGAGGAGGAGACCTGCGCCTGTCCATTTAGAGTCGGTTCATGTCACCGCTGCCCAGTCAGAGACTGTTCACGTCACGTCTGCCCAGTCAGAAACTGTTCACGTCATGTCTGCCCAGCCAGAGACTGTTCACGTTTCGTCTGCCCAGTCTGAGACTGTGCACGTCCCGTCTGCCCAGCGAGAGACTGTTCACGTCCCGGCTGCCCAGCGAGAGACTGTTCACGTCCCGTCTGCCCAGCGAGAGACTGTTCAGGTCCCGTCTGTCAGAGACTGAGCACGTCCAGTATGCCCAGTCTGAGACCGATCCGGAAATGCCCATTTGTGTGGCCGCCAAGGAACTTACGGACTATTTGGAACGTCTGGCGCGGATTCTGGATATGCCTGTATTTGCTGTTCCAGAGCCGGAGCCAGTGTCTGCTGTTCCAGAGCCGGAGCCAGTGTCTGCTGTTCCAGAGCCGGGGCCAGTGTCTGCTGTTCCAGAGCCGGGGCCAGTGTCTGCTGTTCCAGAGCCGGAGCCAGTGTCTGCTGTTCCAGAGCCGGAGCCAGTGTCTGCTGTTCCAGAGCCGGAGCCAGTGTCTGCTGTTCCAGAGCCGGAGCCAGTGTCTGCTGTTCCAGAGCCGGAGCCAGTGTCTGCTGTTCCAGAGCCGGAGCCAGTGTCTGCTGTTCCAGAGCCGGAGCCAGTGTCTGCTGTTCCAGAGCCGGAGCCAGTGTCTGCTGTTCCAGAGCCGGAGCCAGTGTCTGCTGTTCCAGAGCCGGAGCCAGTGTCTGCTGTTCCAGAGCCGGAGCCAGTGTCTGCTGTTCCAGAGCCGGAGCCAGTGTCTGCTGTTCCAGAGCCGGAGCCAGTGTCTGCTGTTCCAGTGTTTGTTTCTGTGTTTATGTTTGTCTTTGTGACCATTTCTGTTTTAGTGCCTGTTCCAGAGCCGGAGGCAGAGCCAGTGCCTGTTCCAGAGCCGGAGGCAGAGCCAGTGCCTGAGTCGGAGCCGGTGTCTGTTCCTGAGCCGGTGTCTGGTCCTGAGAGGGCATCGCCGCCCTGGCCGCCCGAGGGGTCTTCACCGCCCTGGCCGCCCGATGAACTCTGTTTCGCCCTAGTCTGTCCCTCCCCAGCCCCCACTTTCATGTAGTGTGTAATATAGCTCTAAGTGAATGAAAACATCCTGCAAAGTTTTAAATCTGAAAGTGCACCGTATGTTATTGTCTTTCAAAAGTAAGAGTCGACTCTGAGTCAATGACTACGTTTACAAGCTGTCAATGTTCGGGCTATGGTCGGGTTAAGGTCACTATTCGGGTTTCTGAAACATTATGAATAACCCGTTTACATGTGTGAGCAGAGAGAGTTACTCCTGTATACATGGAATTTGTAATCAATTGGCAATATCCCGATGTAGCGGTTAGCGTCTGGACGTACGGACAACGACGCAATATGCGTCATTTCCAATTCTTCTAGACGGCTCATACAAGAAATTCCTCTACTCAAAAGACCAAGATTTCTTGTGAATAGAACATGCGCAGAACACAAATCAATGTTCCTTTTGATGGGGATATGATTATGCCGAACATTAGCCCGTCCACTTATTGCACAGACACCAGTGAAACTTAAACCTCAAACCTTCAGCTGAACCTGTGGATACTGGATAGATCATGTCGAGGAGTAAATACATTTTTTTCCCACTGCCCAAGGACGAGCATGTGAAGAATCTGTGGTTAAAATTATTTTTTTCCATGATACTACAGACGTATAATCATAAACTTGTCCTGTTACCTTTATTTTACTGACGACTGCTTCTCAAATATCGGAGTCAGCTAATCAGCTGTGGGCCACTATTACATAAAACTTTTTAGCAAAAAAAGAATTTAGCAAATCTTAAAAGATTCTTCTGATCCTATGATAAAATTAGTTGTCTTTGATCGTTAGTATAGTACAAAGGTAGCCTATAGCACTTTAGAGTTATAGCAAAAGTTTAAGTGCTATGACAAACTTAGAGGGGTTTCAATTTAGTTTAAACACTGTTCCTGAACATTATAACCCCATTGTTTATCTGTGCACTGCACACTAGACGGAGAACAGCTTTTTTTCTCTTGCTTTTGTAAGCTCTCTTCTGTTCACTGCTGCTCGTTAGGAAAATTAACCACCATTTTGTTATCGATTACTGTTTGTATTGCATTTGTTTTCTGACAAATATCATGATTAAATTGTGAATAACATTGTATATCGTGTATATTGTCGTATTTTTTGACAAAAATGATTTTTTTGCATAAGTCATCTTCTCATGATGCTTGCCACCTCTGGTAAAATTGCCCACATCCTAAGTTGAACAGATCATGCAATTCTATCCATGTAGTATAATGGCCTATGTCAAAAGTGGGACTTAGGCGGTTTTATTTTGCCTAAGTCAAAAGACAATGAGACTTAGGCAATTTTATAAGCTTTTCAAGATGACAGTTGCATCAAGAAAAACACAAATCTACTCGGCCTCTGAAGTTAGGTTCCGTTTTTTGTGTTTTCTGAGAAACCTGAAAAAATTACTTGGGCAATTATTATAGGAAGGTGACGATATATAGCCTATGATGTATAAGTAACTTTCCTGTGAAATCCGTTCTGCATGATCCTCTTGTTCGTCAACATTGTCAGGCTCTGAATCGAACTGGAATTGGTTTGAAATTGAAATCATCCTCTATATTTACACTAGAGAGGAACGCAATTATGGAGGGGCATTTCCTGAGAATCACAACACACTGTGCCAGCTAACCAATCACAGCACATTACGTATTTCAGAAGGATGTGATTTTGTTTTTGGTGGCCTCGTCCTGCTTGCCACAGAGGGGCTTAATCGAAATCGGCGTGTTCAAGCCAGACTGGGGAGAGAGGAGCTGTAATAATGTAAAATATATGGAAAAAGTATGTGTTTTTTGTACAATCAAGTGTAGTGAACTTATTTCTTCTAAAGTATAGAAGATTCAGAAGCGAAAACCAGGAGACTTGGTTGTATCTTTTGAGGGTTCTTTATTGAGCAAAAAGCTTGTTCGTTGCTGTAGTCTTCAAAGCTCGCTCGTCTCAAGTCTCACTAAAACATGACATATTTTTAGCTTATATTCATTTCAAAGGGGTGGAAACAAAACATGTAAATTAGCTGAGCCAGGAGAACAGGATGGAGCAGACCTTCCCGCACTGACAAAAGGCCCTCGCCTTTCAGACCCTCTCAGCAGGTCACTTCACATGCTGAGACACTAAAGAAACAACAGGTGATGGTCTCCGTGATGCTATCAGCTCAGGAACATTCACACCTGCTCAGCATGTCTAGCAGGAACAGGCACCCGTCAGGGTTTCTGAGTTTACAAAATTCACACTAATAAACTTCCTCAGTTTATATTCTACAGTATTGGAAATCTAAATTAAACCTTTAATACATTTGTAACACTTCACAAGCATGTAAGCATATATAGTAAAACCCAAAAACAAAATCAAAACTTCATAAAAGGCCATAATAGGACCCCTTTAAGACAAGTCATGACAACATTTTTGGACCTGATAAAAAATTTGGTTGGGTGGACAAAATTTGGGCTGTTTCTTTTCTTTTAAGTGATGGTTTTTTTCTTCACTTCAGAATCAGAATCAGAATCAGAAAGAGCTTTATTGCCAAGTGTGCTTGCACACACAAGGAATTTGTTTTGGTACTGAGGCTTCCAGTGCACATATACAAATACAACAAGAAACATAATTTACAACAAGAAACATAATAATACAAATTTTAAGAATAAAATATAAAAAATAAAAATATGAGAATAAAAGTATCACAGTTGGGTTTAGCCAGAATAAACATTTACAGATTTACAGATTATGAACAAATTTACAGTGTTTTGAATATTATAAATATATAAATCTACATGTAAGTGTCACCTGAGTTGTAAGTTGTTGCATTAAAACAGTGGGGGTATTGCACTTAAAGGCACATGCCTTGGGAGGTGTGTTAACTGTTCAGGAGGGAAATGGCCTGTGGGAAGAAACTGTTCCTGTGCCGAGATGTTCTTGTGGCCAGCGATCTGAGTCTCTGTCTTGACGGTAACAGTTCAAACAGGTGGTGTCCAGGGTGAGTGGAGTCTGTGATGATTTTACCTGCTCTCTTCCTCACTCTGGAAGAGTACAGGTCCTGGAGGGATGGCAGGGGGGCACCAATAATCCTCTCTGCAGTCCGAACCGTCCGCTGTAGTCTCCTGATGTCTGATTTGGTAGCTGAACCAAACCAGACAGTGATGGAAGTGCATAGGACAGACTCAATGACGGCTGAGTAGAACTGAATCAGCAGCTCCTGTGGCAGGTTGAACTTCCTCAGCTGGCGAAGGAAGTACAGTCTCTGCTGGGCCTTTTTCACAATGGAGTCAATGTGATTGTCCCACTTCAGGTCCTGAGAGATGATAGTGCCCAGGAACCTGAATGACTCCACTGCTTCCACAGTGCTGTCCATGATGGTGAGTGGGGGAGTGCTGGGCTGTTCCTCCTGAAGTCCACGATCATCTCCACTGTTTTGAGCGTGTTCAGCTCAAGGTTGTTATAACTGCACCAGACAGCCAGCTGTTCGACCTCCAGTCTGTAAGCAGACTCGTCACCGTTCCGGATAAGACCGATGACAGTGGTGTCGTCTGCAAATTTCAGGAGCTTGACAGTGGGGTCTTTAGAAGTGCAGTCGTTAGTGTACAGGGAGAAGAGCAGTGGGGAGAGAACGCACCCTTGGGGGGCACCAGTGCTGGTGCTGAGAGTCCTGGATGTGTGCTTCCCCAGTCTCACGAGCTGCTGCCGGTTCGTCAGGAAGCTGGAGATCCACTGACAGATAGAGGATGGAATGGAGAGCTGGGTCAGTTTGGCTGTGAGAAGATCAGGCATGATGGTATTGAAGGCCGAACTGAAGTCCACAAAGAGGATCCTTGCATAAGTCCCAGGTCTGTCGAGATGTTGCAGGATATAATGCAGTCCCACGTTGACTGCATCATCCACAGACCTGTTTGCTCTGTAGGCAAACTGAAAGGGATCCAGCAGGGGTCCAGTGATGTCCTTCAGGTGGGCCAACACCAGTCTTTCAAACGACTTCATGACCACAGACGTGAGAGCGACAGGTCTGTAGTCATTAAGTCCAGTGATTTGGGGTTTTTTGGGGACCGGAATGATAGTGGAGCGCATGAAGCAGCAGGGAACTTCACACTGCTCCAATGATCTGTTGAAGATCTGCGTGAAGACCGGGGCCAGTTGGTCAGCACAGGCTTTTAAACAAGCAGATGAGATGCCGTCTGGGCCTGAGGCTTTCCTAATCTTCTGTTTTTTGAAGACTCGGCTCACGTCCTCCACACAGACCTTAAGCTCAGGTTGGATGGCAGGAGGGGGGAGGAGAGGCAGTGCAGAAGGTGATGACTTGTGTGTTTAGTTGTGTTATTGTAATATGTTCAAACACGTACAGTAAATAAAGAATCACAGAAAAATGTGTGTAGACAACAACGCATTGTTTCCTTTACAGAACCCTTATTCATTCAGTTTAACCAATCCGGAGGGAGACCTGTCAATCAATTTACAGTCTTTTATGTTAATGAGACGTGATGAATGAATGATGCATTTATATAGCGCTTTCATACTGTACACCCAAAGTACTTTACCATCCTATCAGGGAATCTCTCCACAACTAACATCAGTGTAGCATCCATTTGGATGATGCGATGGCAGCCACAGTACAACGGCGCCAGTGCGCTCAACACACACCAGCTATAGTGGAGAGGAGAGAGAGTGATAGAGCAAGTTCAATGGTCGGGGATTATTAGGAGGCCATGATTGGCAAGATTGCCAATGGAGGGAATGTGGCCAGGACACCAGGGTTACACCCCTTTACGAGAAGTGCCATGAGATTTTTAATGACCACAGATAGTCAGGACCTCGGTTTTACGTCTCATCCAAAGGACAGTGCTCTTTGACAGTACAGTGTCCCCGTTAATATACTGTGGCATTAGGACCCACACAGACCACAGGTTGAGTGCCCCCTGCTGGCCTCACTACCACCTCTTCTACTCGAAACCTAGTTTTCTCAGTAGGTCTCCTATCCAGGTACTGACCAGGCTCAACCCTGCTTAGCTTCAGTGGGCAACCAATCTAGGATACAGGGTGATATGGCCGCTGGCAACCACAATGCTGATGATTTATGAGTGGGTTTTAGCGCGATAAAGGACCAGATTTTGAACATTAGGTCCATACATTTAGTTGTATTCAAGCGATCGCAATGCCAAAGTGGCCAAAATATAAGTTGTAACGGTAAAGAATGGGAGAGAGATCCAACTCTAAAAACATGAATTACAGGGAGATGACTAAAAGGCTCTTTGTAAATTATAATTGTAACTCAGAGTACATTCCGTGCACAATTGAATGATTTAATCAAAATCTAAACTATGCACTCCTGTCCAGCATCAGGACTTAAACCGTCTAGACTGTGCTCTATAGGTTCGTCCTTGACAGCTGTTGGACTTGATCAGTTGTGACTGTGCAAAGTAATGCATTATGTTTTACAATATGCACTTCATGAAATATGTAGCTTACTGTGTAGAAGTTAAAGAGTAACACAAAGCTAAGTGCATCAGTGTTGTTGATTCTTCTTCTTACCTAAAGTGTTTCCAGATAAGTGTGCCATTTGCATCAGGCGTCAACGGTCTGTGGGCGTGATGTCTGAGACTGGGACTATGAGTACCCTGATATCAGCAACGGTTTGACTTTCAGAGTTGCCAAGTCCATGTATTATACAAGACTTTGTGTCAGGGTTCTGTCACTTCTGTCTAGTTTATTTCTTGGTTTTGTGACAGAGCCCTGACACTCCTATATTGTCTGTGCACTCTTGTCTGTGTGCCTTGTTTTATGTGTTTAGATCCCGGCACTTCGGTCTAGTTTGGCTTCGGTTCTGTGTCGGGATTCAGACACTCATGCTTCGCGTGTTTGTATTTACTGTTGTGAGCGCACAGGATAAGCCTTCATTCATAAAATCTACTGAAATCAGATTACATAAAATCTCATAAACTTGAAGTCATTCAAATAGTTTAATATTTAGAAGGATACAAAATTGATTAATAACTTACTAACAACCACTCAAAAAAGCGGCAGAGGATTCCAGAATCCAACCCTTCACAAGTTAGCATTGAAAGCATGAGATCCCACCCTCCCTTCAAAATATCTCCAAAGCCACACCATCTTCAGAACACATGAACTCACACAGCAGAGTCTGCAAAGTGTTAAAAGACCAGAGACGGCGTTAAATTACTTCATATCTCAAACAACATAACATTACAATAGTAATGGGTGCACGGAGGTAATGAAATACATACGTTGACAGGCAGGTAGGAGTCTAGGACATCCTATCATTGACTTTTTTGGTCCTGAGACTTCCACAAACAATATATGTATGTTTTTATATTTAGACGACTTCTATTATTGATTGCTATCAGGAGTTTCAACCAGTATAACAAAAAGTGTTTATAATACATTTCCCTCCCACCTCTATTGCTGCTCTAGTCTCCATTAAAGACTCAGTTTGTTTTTAGGATGACAGTCTAAAAAAATAACATTTTAGGCTGGTTTGCCTCAGCAATCTAACAGCTTTTGTCAATCACATAATGATGGCCAACCAAAACCAATTGAAATGACAGGTTTACTGTTCACAGGGCGTTTCACAATTGTGGGGTGTTTTCAAACTAGGCGTTTTTCAACCTCAGTCAAACCTTCAAAATCAGTCAAAGGATTTGCTAAAATCGAGTGGGAGATTGAGAGAGATTGCCTGCATATGAATACAAGGGATTTGCTGTAAACTAGCAGTTATTTAACGTTTCATTTGTGTGAACTGAATTCTGAAAGTGATTCCAGTGATATCATTCCTCTGTGTTATCATTATACAGTAGTTGCAGTGTTTGGGCTAATCTTTTCCATTTAGAAAGATTTTTTAAAAACTAAATTTTATCGTTATCCTTATAGTTATCATTCTTGATGTGAATGAGCCTTTGGTGTTTATAGTACGAAATGCAGTGAGCTTAATGAACCCAGTTCACTCAGAACACTTTTTTAATCTTAGAAACACGAGACGCAGTGCAATGATTGGAATGAAAAAACATCCAGTTCATTCCACGTGAAATGAAGATCATGCAAAGCCGATTTGGCTCCTATTGTTGTATTTATATTTTCAACATTAGTTTGCAGTAATGCTGTTTACTGTGATGTAAAAAGTTGAGGGACAATCTGCCCTGCATCTTAACCCACCACACCACCCACACACACACTCTACGGATGTACCCTATACATTCAATAGCCTTAGATAAGACCACAGGACATCTCACTTTGACTCAGTAACTTAGTTGGAAAGTGTCACTGTGCATGAAAAGCATCTTTACAGTGTTGAAGAAATGTGTAACAAAAAATGCACAAAACTGAAAAATGATGCATTGCAGAGTACTGAAACTGACAGTGAACTTACATCTACACACTGAATTTAAGTACATTTATTCCATTTGCATTTCCATTTGTGATGTAAAACTGTTCTTGTCAATACAATGAAAGTCAATGGGATCCAAAACGTTAAACCCCTTTGACTTTAATTGTACGGACAAAAACACAGAGACATTTATGTAAATCTCTTCTTTTTAAGAAAGTCATAAGGTTTTTAACGGCATGGGGGATGATTCGATGAAAATAATGCAAAAATAAAAACAAAAATAACACATTTTTGAGTGAACCGTCCCTTTAAGAGAATGGAAAGAAATGTCATGTTGTGTGACTGGCATTTCCTCCATCTCACTTCCACACAAACCACATCCTGTGAAACTCATAAGCAGTCATGTTATGAAAAATCAAGAAAAAACATAATCCTATCTCATTATCTTAAAAAAAATTGTCTTTACAAAAACATATACAACAATAAATTATACCATTTTTTTTAGTAACATTAAACTAAATGAAAACAATAAGTAAAAATACATAAATAGTCAGTTTTATCTGGTTTTATCAAACAAAGCATCTGGGTTTTCATGCATTTGACATTTAAATATTGAAATAATAAATAATATAAACATTTTCATATAAAAAAAAAGGTTAGGTTATATAATAATGCCTTGGGAAATATGTTTTAATGTATTTTGAATAAGACAATACAAGCCATAATAGCCATAATGGCTAAAGCCATAGCCAGAATAAGCTAAAAATAAAATAAATAAAAAGCCCTCCTCTGCTGTCACTAAAAATGTGCCAAAAAACATGTTTATCAGTCAGTTATTGCAGTTAGTAAACAGACTGTTGGAGTGGTGTTAACACAAGGTCAGGTAAACCCTTCAGCTATATAAAGTAATAAAATAAAATAAATAAAAAATCTGTTATGCAAATGCAAAATCTGATATCCAAAGCGAAGCAGTTATGCAAAGTTCATGCAAAAAAACAAAAAAAAACAAAAACAAAAAAAACACACATTAATTTATGTCATAAAAAATAACATTTTTTCCAAATGCAATTTCACAACAAAAATAAATAAGTAAGAATTCATGACCGAACAGACTCGTTGTTTACAGGCTCGGACATCGACCAAGACAAAAACAGACCTGACGAAAATGAACCATGCTGTTTGTTTTGGAGTCAGAACGAGTGCAACTGAGTTCTAGGCGCATACGTTCTATAGGATCTGCTGCTTATGATCATGTGATAGAAAGTGACCAATAAAAAAAGGGTTAAAAAAGAAAACAATCCCCTGATATTAATTAGCCTATTATTATTAAGTTGGCTTGAGAAAGCCAACTTACTGAAATCCTATTTAAACTTATTATTATTATTATTCTTCTGACTCTAAAATTTAAACTCTAACTCGTCCTAGAGCTTTAACTCTACAAACTCCAAACTCGGGTCAGACCTTCAAACTGTTCTGACTTAGTGTGCTATATCTTTTCAGACTGATTTGACTTTCAGATTTCTTAAAAATTAATATTAAAAATCATAAAAATCCCATTGACTTTCATTGTAACAGTTCAAAATGAGCCAAGACTACGGTGGCCCAGTAGTCTACACCAAATAAACTCAAATCTAAATTCCCTAAAGCCTTGGACTCAATTAAACTCCCATTCTATATGTACTTATGAACTCTATCTATCTATCTATCTATCTATCTATCTATCTATCTATCTATCTATCTATCTATCTATCTATCTATCTATCTCTTTCTAACTTATCTATCTATCTATCTATCTATCTATCTATCTATCTATCTATCTATCTATCTGATCTTTCTTCCTTTCTAACTAATCTATCTTTCTTCCTTTCTAACTAATCTATCTTTCTTTCTTTCTAACTAATCTCTTTATTTCTAAACTAATCTATCTTTCTTTCTTTCTAACTAATCTTTCTTTCTAACTAATATTTCCTTCTAACTAATCTATCTTTCTTTCTTTCTAACTAATCTATCTATGTTTCTTTCTAACTAATCTATCTATCTTTCTTTCTAACTAATCTATCTATCTTTCTTTCTAACTAATCTCTTTCTTTCTAACTAATCTCTTTCTTTCTTTCTAACTAATCTCTTTCTTTCTAACTAATCTATCTTTTTTTCTTTCTAACTAATCTATCTTTCTTTCTTTCTAACTAATCTATCTTTCTTTCTTTCTAACTAATCTATCTTTCTTTCTTTCTAACTAATCTATCTTTCTTTCTAACTAATCTATCTTTCTTTCTTATCTATCTATCTATCTATCTATCTATCTATCTATCTATCTATCTATCTATCTATCTATCTATCTATCTATCTATCTATCTATCTTTCTTTCTTTCTAACTAATCTATCTATATATCTTTATTTCTAACTAATCTATCTTTCTTTCTTATCTATCTATCTATCTATCTATCTATCTATCTATCTATCTATCTATCTATCTATCTTTCTTTCTTTCTTTCTTTCTTTCTAACTAATCTATCTTTCTTTATTTCTTTCAAACTAATCTATCTTTCTTTCTTTCTAACTAATCTATCTTTCTTTCTTTCTAACTAATATTTCCTTCTAACTAATCTATCTTTCTTTCTTTCTAACTAATCTATCTATGTTTCTTTCTAACTAATCTCTTTCTTTCTAACTAATCTATCTATCTTTCTTTCTAACTAATCTATCTTTCTTTATTTCTTTCAAACTAATCTATCTTTTTTCTTTCTAACTAATCTATCTTTCTTTCTTTCTAACTAATCTATCTTTCTTTCTTTCTAACTAATCTATCTTTATTTCTTTATTTCTTTCTAACTAATCTATCTTTTTTTCTTTCTAACTAATCTATCTTTCTTTATTTCTTTCAAACTAATCTATCTTTATTTCTTTATTTCTTTCTAACTAATCTATCTATGTTTCTTTCTAACTAATCTATCTTTCTTTCTAACTAATCTATCTATGTTTCTTTCTAAATAATCTATCTATCTTTCTTTCTAACTAATCTCTTTCTTTCTAACTAATCTATCTATCTTTCTTTCTAACTAATCTCTTTCTTTCTAACTAATCTCTTTCTTTCTTTCTAACTAATCTCTTTCTTTCTAACTAATCTATCTTTCTTTCTTTCTAACTACTCTATCTTTCTTTCATTCTAACTAATCTATCTTTCTTTCTAACTAATCTATCTATCTTTCTTTCTAACTAATCTATCTTTCTTTCTTTCTTTCTTGCTAATCTTTTTTCTTTCTTTCTTTCTTACTAATCTATCTTTCTTTCTTTCTTACTAATCTTTTTCTTTCTTTCTTTCTTACTAATCTATCTTTCTTTCTTTCTTACTAATCTATCTTTCTTTCATTCTTACTAATCTTTTTTTCTTTCTTTCTTTCTTACTAATCTATCTTTCTTTCTTTCTTACTAATCTATCTTTCTTTCATTCTTACTAATCTTTTTTTCTTTCTTTCTGTCTTACTAATCTATCTTTCTTTCTTTCTTACTAATCTTTTTTTCTATCTTTCTTTCTTACTAATCTATCTTTCTTTCTTACTAATCTTTTTTTCTTTCTTTCTTTCTAACTAATCTATCTTTCTTTCTTTCTTACTAATCTTGTTTTCTTTCTTTCTTTCTTACTAATCTTTTTTTCTTTCTTTCTTACTAATCTTTTTTCTTTCTTTCTTTCTAACTAATCTATCTTTCTTTCTTACTAATCTATCTTTCTTTCTTTCTTACTAATCTTTTTTTTCTTTCTTTCTAACTAATCTATCTTTCTTTCTTTCTTGCTAATCTTTTTTTCTTTCTTTCTTTCTTACTAATCTATCTTTCTTTCTTTCTAATCTTTTTTCTTTCTTTCTTACTAATCTATCTTTCTTTCTTACTAATCTTTTTTTCTTTCTTTCTTACTAATCTTTTTTCTTTCTTTCTAACTAATCTATCTTTCTTTCTTACTAATCTTTTTTTCTTTCTTTCTTTCTTTCTTACTAATCTTTTTTTCTTTCTTTCTTTCTTTCTAACTAATCTTTTTTTTCTTTCTTTCTAACTAATCTATCTTTCTTTCTTTCTTTCTTGCTAATCTTTTTTCTTTCTTTCTTTCTTACTAATCTATCCTTCTTTCTTTCTTACTAATCTTTTTTTCTTTCTTTCTTACTAATCTATCTTTCTTTCTTTCTTACTAATCTTTTTTTCTTTCTTTCTTACTAATCTTTTTTCTTTCTTTCTAACTAATCTATCTTTCTTTCTTACTAATCTTTTTTTCTTTCTTTCTTTCTTTCTTACTAATCTTTTTTTTCTTTCTTTCTAACTAATCTATCTTTCTTTCTTTCTTTCTTGCTAATCTTTTTTCTTTCTTTCTTACTAATCTTTTTTCTTTCTTTCTTTTTAACTAATCTATCTTTCTTTCTTACTAATCTTTTTTTCTTTCTTTCTTTCTTACTAATCTTTTTTTTCTTTCTTTCTAACTAATCTATCTTTCTTTCTTTCTTGCTAATCTTTTTTTCTTTCTTTCTTTCTTACTAATCTATCTTTCTTTCTTACTAATCTTTTTTTCTTTCTTTCTTACTAATCTTTTTTTCTTTCTTTCTTTCTTTCTTACTAATCTTTTTTTTCTTTCTTTCTAACTAATCTATCTTTCTTTCTTTCTTTCTTGCTAATCTTTTTTTCTTTCTTTCTTTCTAACTAATCTATCTTTCTTTCTTTCTTACTAATCTTTTTTTCTTTCTTTCTTACTAATCTTTTTTCTTTCTTTCTAACTAATCTATCTTTCTTTCTTACTAATCTTTTTTTCTTTCTTTCTTTCTTACTAATCTTTTTTTTCTTTCTTTCTAACTAATCTATCTTTCTTTCTTACTAATCTTTTTTTCTTTCTTTCTTTCTTTCTTACTAATCTTTTTTTTCTTTCTTTCTAACTAATCTATCTTTCTTTCTTTCTTTCTTGCTAATCTTTTTTTCTTTCTTTCTTTCTTACTAATCTATCTTTCTTTCTTTCTTACTAATCTTTTTTTCTTTCTTTCTTACTAATCTTTTTTCTTTCTTTCTTTCTAACTAATCTATCTTTCTTTCTTACTAATCTTTCTTTCTTTCTTACTAATCTTTTTTCTTTCTTTCTAACTAATCTATCTTTCTTTCTTTCTTACTAATCTTTTTCTTTCTTTCTTTCTTACTAATCTATCTTTCTTTCTTACTAATCTATCTTTCTTTCTTTCTAACTAATCTATCTTTCTTTCTTTCTTACTAATCTATCTTTCTTTCTTACTAATCTTTTTTCTCTCTGTCTAACTAATCTATCTATCTTTCTTACTAATCAATCTTTCTCTTACTAATCTATCTTTTTTTCTTTCTTACTAATCTATCTTTCTTTCCTTCTTTCTTTCTAACTAATCTATCTTTCTTTCTTACTAATCTTTTTTTATTTTTTTATTTCTAACTAATCTATCTTTCTTTCTCTTTCTTACTAATCTATCTTTCTTTCTTTCTTACTATTTTTTTCTTTCTTTCTTTCTTACTAATCTATCTTTCTTTCTTTCTTACTAATCTATCTTTCTTTCTTTCTAACTAATCTATCTTTCTTTCTTACTAATCTTTTTTTATTTTTTTATTTCTAACTAATCTATCTTTCTTTCTTTCTTTCTTTCTAACTAATCTATCTTTCTTTCTTTCTTACTAATCTTTTTTTTATCTTTCTTTCTAACTAATCTATCTTTCTTTCTTTCTTACTGAACTATAAACTAATTAAACTTTAAACTAATTTAAACTTTAAACTTCTTCAAACTTATTGGTCCAAACTTTCACAAGCCAACTTAAAGTTTGTCTCGACGAACTTTTTCTAGTTATTTTTATTCTTATTAAAATATTAGCCTACTCTTTCGTAGTGATTTAAAGTTCAAGAGGAGCATAATCTAATCATGCCAAAGTTGTTGGGTCATCGTTTTGTTGTCATGACATGAAGAATAGGCTATTCTTTTTCCTTTTTTTTACGATAAGCCTATATGAATATGAATCAAAGCTTTGTTTTGATCGCTAAAATGTTTAGATCCTTCTGATCTGCTCTCAAAGATATGCGCTGTCTCACTGAACTCTTCAAGATAAACGAAGCTTTTCGAAACTTTAATCAATTGAACCAATTGCTTCGGGAAATGATTCACTGTTTCACAGCGCTCGAAACGCCACACGCTGGTGCCCTCTACTGGTCAAAACAGTGTAAATGCAACGAAACCTCAGCCAAAACATTCATTACAACTTTTACAAAGCAATTGCAAATGTTTTATTGAAAATGTAATCTATTAAATGTAATTTACAAATCACTTATAATAATAATAATATGAAATGTCTAGCTGTTATAGCCTAGGTATAACCATTGACATTTCAGAACGTTAAACGTTTTGTTCACTGAAATCACGTAACCAAACTTTTGCAGTTTATTTTATACACGCTCCGAATCACTGCTTCGAAACAAATGATTCGCAAACGTTTCGAAGCTTTACGAAGCACTGGTGTTTCGAAAGCGCCGATTTGATAGGTTAGATCTTAGAGGCATTTTTGTAACGTGACTCATTCAAAACTGAACACAACAGCACATATTTGATTGTCTTGATGATGATGAAGTATGGAGTGAAAACAGTCTCAAAACCTTCCACAAATGCACGCGAGAGATCCACATGCGCGCGCACCAATCCACAAATGCACGAGAGAGATCCACACACACGCAAAGCAATCCACAAATGCACGCGAGAGATCCACATGCGCGCGCACCAATCCACAAATGCACGAGAGAGATCCACACACAAGCAAAGCAATCCACAAATGCACGAGAGAGATCCACACACACGCAAAGCAATCGACAGATGCACGTACGCAAATCAATCCACAAATGCACGCGACAGATCCACACACACACATAGCAATCCACAGATGCACGCAAGAGATCCACACACACACAGCGATCCACGAATGCACGCGAGAGATCCACACACACACTTAGCAATCCACAGATGCATGCAAGAGATCCACACACACACAGCGATCCACAGCAATCATGCATTATTGTCCTTAGTCACATTGCTTTGCTCACAATCCACCAGGCTTGGGAGGGTTACTTTAAAAATGTATTCCGTTACAGTTACAAATTACTTCATAAAAAAAGTATTCAGTAACGTAATCCAAGTACCACAATATTAAAGTAATGTAACTGATTACTTTAGGATTACTTCAAGGACAGATATTATTAAAAAAAAAAAAAAACTTTTATTTATTAAGAATTTCACAGCCCTGAATAAATATTTATGTAAAGGACTATACAGACATCTAGTGGCTACAGTATGGTATTACAGATTATTTTGTTTTATTTTTAACTTGACATGTACAAGGAAAAAATAAAATAGACATGTTTCTTCAACAGGAAAATAGATATACATGTACATACTACTAATAACAATATTAAGCGAAAGCGTTGCTTTAATGACTCACGACACGACTCGTGTGCCACCCGCTGGTGCATGCGCAAAATAACAGCTGTTTACAACAATCTCCTCAGACACAGATTTAATCACAATTTTCGTTGCTGGAAGGCACAGTTTGGACTGTACAACCATGTTGTTGGCATTTTCTTCTTTAAAAACAAAATAGCAGCGGAATTTCCAAGAAATGAAAGCATTTTTACCCGTGGGCAGCATCGTTTCTAGCAGCAGTGACTAGATCTGTGTCTGAGGAGATTGTTGTAGAGCTGTTATTTTGCGCGTGCACCCGCGAGTGGCACACGAGTGGTGTCGTGAGCGTGAGTCATTAATGAAGCAACGCTTAATATAGTGTTATTATGCCAAAATACAGATTTATTTAGTTTTAAATTAAACCATTGTAATCCTGAAAGTATTCCCCCTTTTTTCAAAAAGTAACTATAATCTGATTACTACGTGTTTTGACGTAACTGTAACGGATTACAGTTACTGGATTTTTGTATCCTGATTACATAACGCCGTTACATGTATTCCGTTACTCCGCAACCCTGCAATCCACAAATGCTTTATCTGTACCTGTAATTACATGCACAGCAAATCACGTGACTTTTGAGACTGTTGTTCCGCGGCCTTGATTCACAAATGCACACAAGCCTATCTGTCCACATTACCTGCAAGGATGCGATATGGTGTCTTCCCCCAGAGGGCGCTAACCGGCCTTTGAGCTGAATCTTTTAAAGTGCTGGATTCATTTCGGTTTCTGACTTTCGAGACAACCGAAGTCTAAACATTACTAAATATCTAAATTTAGTAACTTTATTAACTATAGATAAAACTCTATATTTTAGCAAATATAGAGTAAAACCAAACCTCTTTTTTTATTCTGCAACGTATAAGAATAAGGGGGGAAATTATTTCAACCAACTAAATAATGAGACTGAATGATATACTCAATTCAAGGCAATATTTATTACAAAGCAACAAACACTTTAAATTGAATGGTTCATTTGCCAAACAACATGTTTTTTCCATCTACGTAAACAGGTAGGTAAACAGATTTGGGTGAAAAAAAGGCATTGTTCACCCAAAAATGACAATTCTGACATAATTGACCCACCCTCAAGTTGTTTTGAACCTATATGAGTTTCTTTCTTCTGCTGAACACAAATGAAAAGATATTTTGAAGAATGTCAAACTCAAACTTTTGCATGTAATGGTTTGCTTGAGAATTGTTTACTTGAGGGTAATACTTGTGGATTCTTTTGAAATAAATCTTTTACTTTGTTGGTTAAATTATGTGGAAGTGTTAATCCTTTCCTTAAAAATAAGGAAAGCAAAACATATAGGTAACTGCTGAAACATATTATTTTCCATTTAATATGTGTATGGGGGAGGGGCTATTACATTACCACAAAGTACATTCAGAATTACAATAATATAAACAAAAGAAAACGTATACAGCCTAGTAGTTGTTAACAGTTACAGAAATAATTTTAAGGTGTCCTGTTATCCGAACGGTTTTCTTAAAAGGCTATATATTCTGATTATATACGTTGAAGAATAAAAAAAGAGGTTTGGTTTTACTCTATATTTGCATTTATGTATAGGATATTAGTTACTAAAGTTACTAAATTTAGATATTTAGTAATGTTTAGACTTCGGTTGTCTCGAAAGTCAGAAACCGAAATGAATCCAGCACTTTAAAAGATTCAGCTCAAAGGCCGGTTAGCGCCCTCTGGGGGAAGACACCATATCGCATCCTTGCATGTAATGTGGACAGATAGGCTTGTGTGCATTTGTGAATCAAGGCCGCGGAACAACAGTCTCAAAAGTCACGTGATTTGCTGTGCATGAAATTACAGGTACAGATAAAGCATCTGTGGATTGTGAGCAAAGCAATGTGACTAAGGACAATAATACATACATGATTGCTGTGTGTGTGGATCTCTTGCGTGCATCTGTGGATTGCTATGTGTGTGTGTGGATCTCTCGCGTGCATTTGTGGATTGCTTTGCTTGTGTGTGGATCTCTCTCGTGCATTTGTGGATTGGTGCGCGCGCATGTGGATCTCTCGCGTGCATTTGTGGATTGCTTTGCGTGTGTGTGGATCTCTCTCGTGCAGTGGTGGAAAGTAACTAATTACAAATACTTTCGTTACAGTACTTGAGCAGATTTTTCGATTTTTTCTACTTTCTTGAGTACAATTAAATTGTGGTACTTTTACTCTTACTTGAGTAAAATAAAAAATAAAGTATTCAACTTCTCTACATTTATTTTTCATAAAAAGTACAGAGTACTTTGACAAAGGTGCCGACGGAGCAACAGGGCAAGCTGACATTTGACAGACGCTTTTCTTACTACTGCGGTGGAGCCCTGCGCTTCAGCCAATAACAGACATATCTGAAGCAGTTCAGCCAATAACAGACAGGTCTGACTCGGGTGCAAAACCAATCAAAACTTCCAGTTCGGCTGGGGGCGGGGCGTTCAAACCGCGCTTTGACATTCAATCACTGGCGCTCGTGTTTTGAATCCGTATCACTAACGTTTCAATATTTCAGTGAATGTAAGTGAGTATTCTCCTCATATTTAATTATGGCAACTACTGAAATGGGTCATCCCATTGATAATACCAGAGCACTGAGCAGTTGAAGTAAATAAAAAAGCTTGGCTCATAACATGGACGCAGTTATTGCATGGACGGAGCAAGAACAATGTAAGTGTCATACATGCACACAGTTCAATTAATGGTAAAGCTTGCCTTCTTTAACAATACCGTTAAACTAAATATACGAAGCAAACTTCGTACAGAGCTGAAAAAACAGTGAAATAAGATCGCATGATTTATCTGTCAATCAGATGCATGTAAAATTGTAGTTCATTCCTATAGCAACAGTGGCGCCCAACACATTTTCCGTACAACGAAAAAAAGAGAATTTCATTTAACATGTTAACCATACCCCACTTTTTTTTTTTTTACTTGGAATTTTTTATTATACTGTTGTAAATCTCACTTTTTTTATCGGACCTCTTACTTAACCTTCTTTGCTTTCAATTATGAAATGATTCAAATCAAAACATTCAAATGATCATACCTGGACTTACTTTTCAAAATTAGTAACAAAACAATTGCTCTTGACAACAGAGAAAGCTAGTATATATATATATATATATATATATATATATATATATATATATATATATATATATATATATATATATAACGTGGAGCACTTTTATCACTGATGGATGCACTTTTTTGGGCTTCAAATTTACTCCAGTCATTCACTGCCATTATAAAGCTTGGAAGAGCCAGGCCATTTTTTTATATATATAATTCTGATTGTATTCGACTGAAAGAATAAAGACATATCTTCTAGGATGACTTGAGGGAGAGTAAATCATGGGCTAATTTTCATGTTTGGGTGAACTATAAAAACATACATCATTCTTCTGAAAATACCTGAGATCGTTTGATGAACACAGATATATTATAGCTATAATGTGTTTGTCTTCATGTTTCATCAGTCAAAACATCTCTATTTGCATGTCATTATATCCATATAAGGGATTTCCTGAAATGTCAGAAGTTTAATACTTCATGTATCTCGCTTGTGGACTTTCTGTGCAAGGGATGCATGTACTGGGCTGCCAGTATGAATGAAACAGATGACATGAGAGTGTTTAGTGCTCCATTTCGCTATCATATCCCCATTTCATAAAAATAGAAAAATAATAAAGTACTGTGTAACGTAGTTACTTGAGTAGTTTTTAAGCAAAGTACTTATTTACTCTTACTTGAGTCATATTATATTTCAGTACTTCTACTTGTACTCAAGTAAATTATTACTTAAGTAGCAATACTTTTACATAAGTACAATTTGTCAGTACTCTTTCCACCACTGCTCTCGTGCATTCGTGGATCGCTGTGTGTGTGTGTGGATCTCTTGCGTGCATCTGTGGATTGCTATGTGTGTGTGTGGATCTGTCGCGTGCATTTGTGGATTGATTTGCGTGTGTGGATCTTTCGCGTGCATCTGTGGATTGCTTTGTGTGTGTGTGGATCTCTCCCGTGCATCTGTGGATTGCTTTGCGTGTGTGTGGATCTCTCCCGTGCATTTGTGAATTGGTGCGCGCGAATGTGGATCTCTCTCGTGCATTTGTGGAAGGTTTCGAGACTGTTTTCACTCCATAATGAAGAACATTGTGAAGACAGGCAGACAAAAACATGAGGAAAACTAATAACCTGTTAATTTAGGACAACCTATTAGGCTGTTGATAATACAAATTATTTTTTAAAGATTGTTGATCATTCAAGTGCAATAAATGTACAAACATGTTTAACAAGTTATAACACTGTGTGCATGTGTGAATAATTGTAACTGGACAGTAATGGTCCTGACATTTGAATAGTCAATAGGCGAGTAGAATCAGCGGAAAATACAAGTTGGACAACGATATTTGTGGATAAAGGAATAACAATTTTATAAAATTATAAAATTATGAATCAAATACAAAAACATACGGGTCAATGAATGACAAGTGTAAAGTCAGTTTAGACTTTAGAAGTTTAGCATCTGCACGTGGTTTCTACATCATAAGTGATGAGAACTGCAAGATAACAAAAGTTCAAGATAGATATTGGATTGCATGGAAGAAGGTGTGTGAAGTTTGTTTGTGGTTACACAACCCTGTTTCAGACATCTAGAAATACTTTTTCACTTCCACAAAACAAGAAAATAATTAAACCAAGGGTGATACATAAACATCTGATATGAAGCAAACACTAGCTGAAACATAATGCAATAATCAGTATGCAAACAAACAAACATGATATAAATGATAATGGGAATTAAAAATTATAAGCACACTAAATTAAATAAAAAGAGGATATTAAATGCATAATAAAATAACAATACTTGTTTTGTATTTTCCAATTCATTTAATCTCTTTTAATTGAGTAAATATGTTAAAAATCTTTAAATCATAAACAGTAACACTGAATCTCTTGTATGAAGTTCCTCTGATGATGACGGTTAGTCTATAAAGTCAGATCTGATGTTTCTGATGGTCAGAGATCCAGTTTGATTGTCCATCTGGAGACTTTTTGAATATTATGTTAATGATCTGAGTGATGATCAGTGATGATGTCAGATCTGAAAACGGTAGATGACCTCGGTGTATTCTGACATGCTTTCCTGATCTAAAACACACACACACACACACACACACACACACACACACACACACACACACACACACACACACACACACACACACACACACACACATGAAGATTGTCAGTGTTTTTAACATTAAAATATGATATTTCATCAGGTGACATTTCACACTGATATATTTTCTATTCTATAATAAGCATACTTTTCATTTTAGAACTATTAAATGTTCAAAACTCAATTTAGGCTTTAAGTTGTAAAACTAATTAGCATATACAGAGTGTTTTTTGTCTTGTCAGTTATTAATATAGTAATACTTGCCCTCTGGTTTTTCTCGGTTGCATTTCCTGCAGCAACAGTAAAACACACACGCAATGAACAGCAGCGTCACACACACTACTGTTATAATGAACATCAAATGAGATGAAGTCCGTGTCATTTCTGCAATAAAGAAAGAGAAAATGGTCAATCCTTTCAGTCGGACTTCACATAGACACAATATGAACTGCACTTTTATAAAGAAAGTATGTTGAAGATGTTGCTGACGTACCTTCACATGGTTGACAGAGTGTGTTGATGTCCAGATGTGTGGTCTGGTTTCTGACAGGATTGTTGATCACACAGCTGTATGTGTTTTTATCCTGATATTCCACATCCAGAGGTAGAGAGAGACTGATGCTGAGATCAGACACACTGATGCTGGACAATACACTGATTCCTGCGTACCAGGAGAGAGTCACATGACTCACATTCAACACTGAACACACCAGTGAACATCTGGATGATGATGATGAGCATTGTGAAGAGATGAAAGGAATGGGAAGAGGAGCTGGAAAACACGAAAGAAGAGATTTATTCAAATATATAAATCAAATATATACTGTATATATATTTTTTATTTATTATTGATGAAGTATAGGAAGATTTTTAATAATTGCAGATCAATAAATGGAAAATGATCCACAGATGTGCCACAATAACTTCAACAAGATACTAAAAAAGATAATCGGATGATAATGTTATTTTCAAAGTTATATTGTTTTGTAAAGTTTGGTGAATGTTTCTAAAACCCAATAGTAACAGTACTAATAGTAAAGAGATTCTCACTTTCTAAAACAGAATCACATTAAAATAATTCCATTATTTTTTAATTAAACAATTAAAATACGACAAAATAATGTAACATCATTTATTTTGTAGTTCCCTATAACCAATAAATAAAAAGGATCATCGGTCATATTTTACTGTCTTTCTTTGCTGAATATTAAACACTTCAGAGGAAAAAGTAAAATTTTATACACTTTACTCACCATAGACAGTAACATTGAATCTCTTGTGTGAAGTTTCTCTGCTGATGACAGTTAGTTTATAAAGTCCAGTGTGTTCAGATCTGATGTTTCTGATGGTCAGAGATCCAGTTTGATTGTCTATCTGGAGTCTTTTCTCAAATATCATATCAGTGTCATCCATATAGATGTTCTGTCTGTGGATTTCAGCAATACGAGTCTCTTGAGGTCCAAACATCCACAGTATATGATCATCTCTCTGTACTTTAACATCAGAGTTTAGAGTGACAGAATCTCCCTCAGTCACTGACACTGACTTCACTGCATCTGTACCAGCGCTAAACACACCTAAACAAGATAAAAAAATATATAATTATCAGACAGAGACTTTATATAATCTCATTTCCTGTTTAATCACGTCTAAAAGGTAAACATTTTTTTATCTTATGTACAAATGTATTTGTGTTTAAATAAATGATCTACTGCTGATTAATAGTGTTTCTCACCGCTCGGGACAAACAGGATCAGAACACACAGATGAGAAGACATCGTGACAGACACAAACGTCCAGCCGAGAGTCAGAAGAGCGACTTCCTGATTAAAAAGTTCATGTATTTCCAAAGTCTAAACTGCTAAATTAAAAGCGAGCTGGTTTTAGTGATATCTGTTCTGTCTCGCTCTCCAGATGAAGTTCAGTGTATTATTTATCTTCTTCTTAATATAATCAGAAACTCTTACTGTATCTCATGAACAAATGTTTCATCACAACATCATTCTGGATTCCTCTTCATCAGAAAACTCTCATTCAGTGTTGTTTCTGAGTTTATCACGTTCTCAGGTTTGTTTGTGGTTGTGAGAATAAACTGCACGTCTCACACTCTCACGAACACAAACACACATTATTAACTGAACATCCGGCCAGCACATTAAACCACAAGCATTCAGTTCAAACACATTTACTGACCTCAATAACACAAGAGCTGACTCCAAAACATGTGCAGGATCACACACACAATATAATGATGAATCTCTTTCAAACGGTTTGAATAAGTGAATCAAACGTTTATTGATTTAATTGTCTGTTTTAGTTTAATTCATATTTTAATAGGCAGATTCATCAATTGTTCCTAAATTACAAGTTGAGCAGATTTCATTATATCAAATCAAATGCATTTTACTCTTTTATGTTAATGCAAAAATCTTGTAAGGCCGTGTTAAACTGCATGATGGTTTTGGTGAAATCAGTGAATGAGGAGTGATGATCAGTGATGATGTCAGATCTGAAGACGGTAGATGACCTCTGTGTATTCTGACAGGCTCTCCTGATCTAAAACACACACACACACACACACACACATACACACACACACACACACACACACACATACACACACACACACACACACACACACACACACACACACACACACACACACACACACATGGAGAATTTCAGTGTATTTGACATCAGATGCTGCTTTCTGGAATTTCACACTGATATCATATATATTTTAGATTATATTACCAATATACATGAAGTTTTCATGTTAAAACCATTAAAAATATTAATAATGTAATTAAGGCTCTTGGATGTAAAACTCATTTGCATATAAAGAGTGTTTTTTGTCTTGTCAGTTATTACTGTAATATAGCAATACTTGCCCTCTGGTTTTTCTCGGTTGCATTTCCTGCAGCAACAGTAAAACACACACGCAGAAATGAACAGCAGCGCCACACACACTACTGTTATAATGAACATCTGTTGAAATGTATTCCCTGACATTTCTGTAATAAATAAAGAGAAAATGGTCAACACTTTCAGTCAGACTTCATATACAGTATGAACTACACATTTACAAAGAAAAAGAGTTGTAAAATGTTGCTGCTGATGTACCTGAACATGTGTGACAGAGATCAGTGTTGTTGAGGTGTGTAGTTCTTTTGCTGAATGAATAAGACACTACACATCTGTATGAATCATCCAGACACTGAATCTCCAGAGGTAGAGAGAGACTGATGCTGAGATCACACACACTGATGCTGGACAATACACTCATTCCTTTGTACCAGGAGAGAGTCACATCACTCACATTCAACACTGAACACACCAGTGAACAATTCTGACTTGATGATGATGATGATGGAGAGTCTTTGATAATGACAGGAACTGTCAGAATATCTTATGAAAGAAAAACATATTTCAGGTACAAGCAATTACTGATATTTATGCGTGTAAAGATTTTAAATCATCATAGACCAATAATAAATAAACGTTTGTATCAGATTTGCATTTGATTTCAAATTATAACCTTGTAACTTATTCAGTTTACTCACCATAGACAGCAATACTGAAGCTCTTGTGTTCGACCCTTTCATTGATGATCTGTAGTTTATAAAGTCCAGAGTGTAATGTGTCGATGTTTGTGATGGTCAGAGATCCTGTCTTCTCATCTATCTGTAATCTGTCTCTGAATCTCTCCTTGTCACCACTATCATATATAGAGATGATCTGTTTATAGATTTCAGCGATACGAGTTTCTGAATTTTGAAGTCCAAATGTCAGAAGTCTCAGATCAGTATCAGCAGAGACTAACTTGACAAATCAAACCCATTATCATAGTGATTCTTTAATAAAAATTCCAAATCATTCCTGTTTCAGACTGTATAAGTATATAGGCTACTACAAGAATTAAAGCCATAAAAATATAACTGACCACCCAAAAGCCACAGACAAAAACAGATACATTGATGAAACATCATATTCGTTAATAGCCCAAACAGTCTGGAAGCATGAAACGCATTTAAAAAAAACAACTAAAAGTAGGTCTGAAAACCACGCAGATAAAACCTTGCCTACATCAACAGGCGGTGTCTCACTAACTCGAAGCACCACCTTGATCGTGGCCTGGTTTCTTCAACTCTTGTCTTTCTCTGTCTGTCTGAGATCAGTGTTTAGAGTGACAGAACCTCCATCACTGACAATGACTTCACTGCATCAGTTTTAACAAACACCTGAAGAGCATAGTTTTCCAGACCAAATTATGTTATTTATACAGTGAAGATCTAGTAAATAAATGTGCGTCAGTAAACACTCCACATATAGTAATAAAATAGTGCACAAACTATACAAGTGATTTCTATTTACTCGCTGCACAGACCAAACAGGAACAGAACACACAGAAAGAAAGGAAATCATTGACTTTACTAAACTTCAACAGAAAACTGTGATAAGAGCACATTTAAACTGTGATCTGATCTTTCACACACCAATGTTCTCATTATGAGGTTTATATGTGGTTGAAAAAATAAACCACACACTTTACACTCCCATAGACACACTCTTGAGCTTTAACTTCACATCTACACAACACAATAAACCACAAACTAAAGTGGGGCGTTTGTAACACACATCCTTAAAACTTTCCACACATTCCAGCATGACAAAACTTAGTGTATTTACTAATTGCTAACTCAACACTATATAGAGAAAAAATGGTGCCAAAAATAAAAAAATCTTTGGAAGATATCACTGAACATTTCAGAAGTTAATTTGCCCATATAATCTATAAGCTAATAAAATTAGATTTGGCTTGTTGTCCGCAGTGGAGCGGCTCGAGGGAGCAGCTTCAACTCCAACTTAGATAAACCCCCCAGTAGGACTACTAATGCTGGGATGATGGTGGAGCTGGGGAGGTGGAGGGACGCTTACAGCTGATGCCAGAGCAAGATGAGCGGCTGCTTATATGCTCCACAGTTCATTGAGAGATTAGATGGGTTCACTCCTCCCGAAATTACTTTTGTGAACATCACTTATTTAATCATATAGCAAAAAGTAGCCTACATTTATTACTGAAGTTAATTTTTCGGTAACGCTTCATTTTACAGTCCTGTTACCCATGTACATACTTATTATAGTAATTACAATAACTGGGTAATAACTAGGTACTAACCCTGAACCTACCCCTAAACATACCCCTATAACCCATTACCTTATGAACCAGTACTTTCTTAGGTAAGTACACTGTAAGCACTCGTAAGTGCATGTACTGTAAAAGGAAGCGTTACCAATTTTCAGTGTTTATATACAATGAGACAAATCTGATATTATTGTAATCTTGTATCTGTTATTTAACAGTTGAGATAGTTATTTAATCCTTAATGCTGATCTAACCAGCAGAAGACACTAGCAGGGTTTAAATCACAGTTGTGCAGGTGGGGCATGTTGTCACACTGCGTTACCGGGGGCGAGAGAGTAAATCCACTCTGAACCTAAGTGGATTTACTCAAAATGAGAAAGTCAAAAAGTGTTAGGTTGTGCCCCGCTCTCCCCTGTATTGAGCTCAGAGAGCAATGATCATTACGGTTGTGATACTGACCTCTGCTGGTGAAAATAAGTTTTTGGATGTGACAAGTTCCAGATTTCAACATTGAATTATAATATAGTTGGTTGCATAATGATGATGATGATCAGTCTGAAGAGTTATTTTAACATCAGTCTTTAAAGTAACAGAATCTCCATCACAGACACTGAATTCACTGCATCTTTTTCACCAAACACTCCTGAAGGGCATATAAAAGTTTTCCATACACAAAATTATGTTATTTATACAGAATTGATCTATTTCACAAAATCTAAACATTCCATTTATAATAAACAGTGCTCAACTATACAAGTAATTTCTATTTACTCACGGTACAGGTCGAACAGGAACAGAATACACAGATGAGAGGAAATCATTCTGACTTTATTAAACTTCAACAGAAAACTCTGTTATGATGACAGAGCGGATCTTTCACACACTGAGGTTCTCATTATGAGGTTTATATGGGGATGAGAAAACAAACCACACATTTTGACACACAGTCGTGCTTAACTTCACATCTACTAGACAATAAACCACATTCATTGAGTTTAGAGAGAAAGTCTGGACATCCAGAGACAGTTGAAGACTGACAGTCATTCATTACTGTTGTGATTCTGACCTCTGCTGGTGGAAATGAGTTATTGGATGTGATAAGTTCGCAAAAGATTTCAACAAAGAGTTCTAATGGCTTCAACAACATATTCACTGATTAATTTTCAGCTCTTTATTATTCTTCCCTCCAACATAAGATAGGAAAATCACAATAATGTAATCAGTACAGAGAGAATGTTTCAGAATAAGAGTTTATTTCCTGTCAAATAAATACACATACCCCTTATAACCTATATGAAAAAAGAAGTACAAAAGAACACAGGGCTACAGTTGTGAATATTAATTAAATTAGCTGTCAGAACTCATAAAAATGTATTAGAGTATACCAATAAATCCCAGTACTGCATATTTATTACTTCATATAATTAGTAGAGCGCTTCAAGAGATTCAGATTTAGCAAACACTTCATTATAACTATTACAATTAAAAAAACAGACATTTTTATAATGTTAGTTCACTGATCAATTTAGTCTACTGTAGTTTACATCCATAATAACATACTTATTTAGAAAAATAACTTGACGTGAACAAATGTGTCACATTCACATGTCCTTCTTGGAATAACGCATTCAGTAAGTAGTGAATGTAAATTCATATCAATGTCAGGACTGATTTGACCATGATAACCAGCCAAACCAATGAACACATGGATTCCTCAAACAGTCAGCAGATGGAGCCATTAGAACAATGATTAAACACATTCAATATTGTTGAAACAACATTCTATAAGATTAAGTGTATTTGGCTTGCTGTCGGCAGTGGAGGGGCTCGAGGAAGCAGCTTCAACTCCAGCTTAGATAAACCCCCCAGTGGGACTAATGCTGGGATGAGGAGTATGGCAGCAAGATGCCTAAATCATGATGGTGGAGCTGGGGAGGTGGAGGGACACTAACAGCTGATGCCAGAGCAAGATGAGCGGCTGCTTTTATGCTCCCTAGTTTCACAAATATTATTCTGTACAGGTCTCCAGCATAAAAGTATAAGCCTGCCAGAGAATGCCAAGAATATATCGCTAATACCCAAAGACCTCAAAGTGGGAGGAGCCTGTGCCACAAGTAGGCGGAGCCTCACATTAGTGGGGTAAATTATGGGTCAGTGTGTAGTTGGACCGTCTATCCACCTATTATGTCCATATTACTGGTCCATCCAGAGAGCGGGAGCTGGACTTCAAGCTCCATCCATATGGGCTGCAGTGATACCTGTAGTGTAGACAGTCAGTGTTTCGCCTTGGAGAAGAGCCAAACCTGTGGAAACATGTCCTATCATGCAGGAAATCTGCAGTAACTACTGACGTGACAGTTAGATAAAAAATTAAATTAAAAAAAAGCTGGTTTTAATGAGAACTAATTATTAATTAATTTCATCAGATGAAAAAACTAAATTCATTACTTTTTGTGTAATTTAGGGTTTGTTATATTAAAAGCTATCAGGGACTGTTTTAAGTTTGAGAAAATAGTATAAGAAAAGTGATTTAATAATAGACGCTTCATGAAGTGAAATTAAATTGTTTATTTGTTGCATTCCATTCAGTACAATATTCATGAAATAATGCTGAAATATGGTAACACACACACACACACACACACACACACACACTGACAGTTGTTTTTAAGGCAGCTGAAGCACAAGCTCAAGTATTGTTTCATTTTTTGACACAGGTTTTTATTAAATATTAAACATTAAATTAGCTGAATATGAAATTATTTTAGTTTCTAAAATTCATCCATTTTCCAAACCACTACCAGTCCTATGTAGGTTTTCGCCCAAATTATTTAACTTACAGTATCTATGATTACAGTAAGGTTAGAAGTATTTTAATATTTGCATGTAGCATTAGTTCATTAATATTTGGGTCATAAGCAACCAGTAAGAAACACTGCTCTGCAATGAGACTTAATTATTGTTGACAAAATGTTAAAAGTAAATTTGCTCCTTAGCTCATCTTAACACTTGAGTATATTATGTCATCATCCTTGCGTTTCTGTAAGAAAACACAAAAGTAAAATCAAAACAGTGTTGAGGAAAAGATGCAAAACTGGAGAAAGAGGTAAATCTTTCAGAGGATAATAATCATGATTATAAAGTTGAAAGTCAAGTCGATATTGTATAGCGTTTTTTTACAATACAGATTGTTTTAAAGCAGGTTTACAGAGATAACAGGAAAATAATGCAATAAAGTTTGTTTTTAGAAGAAAATAGTGTCTTAGTCCATCTTAAGAAAATTCAGTGATGGTTCATTTTTGTTGTAAAAAAAGTTATTAATTTTGTTAATTTATACATACAGCCACTCTGGAGAGAAGTTCTCATATAATGTCTCGTATAGTGTCAATGCAGACAGATCAATAATATTGTTGAATATTAAATAATGTAAAATAATATTAAACAATGCAAAAACATGTTGAGGTAAATTACATAATTTACAGAATCTTTAACATATTAGGGTCTAAATGCTGTCTTTTCTTTCTTCTTTCTTTCTTTGGCTGATTGTTAAATCACAGGTTGACCAGTTTTTACAGTCAGCTGACAAACTGCAGTCTTTTCAGATGTTGCAACTGGATTACTTGTAATTTTTATCCATTTCTTTCCTGTCAGATTTGTAAAGATTTGCGCACCTGTAACAGGTGTAGCTGAGTAGAAGTAGAAAGGGGTGTCCACAAGCTTATAATACAGATGAAGTCCTTAAATGAATCACTAGCATTACATCTAAAATCTATTATTCATCTTAACAGCAGAATCTTTTCTTAGGTTATGATAAGAAAGCAAGCACAGACAGGCACTGAGATTTCATTTGTGAATGATCATGAATGATCCATCAATGCACTGGAGCGTTACAGGCAGACAGCGAAACAACGCACACACAACACTGTATCTTACAGTATTCTGTACATGACGTGCACAGAATGTTGTTCTATCATAATGTATTTCTTCAGTTTCAACTGTTTTAATAATCACATTTTAACTATAAAAATTATACATGAACCTGACATTTTGATACACAAAAGACTAATTTCATCTGCAGTAATACTTACCACTTGGTGTTGCTTGTTTACGGTTCTTGATGCACCAGAACACAATCCATACAGAAACTGCAATTATGGCCAGCAATAACAATGAACCAACTACCACTGGTATAGAATTTGAATGGTGACTCTGTCCTGTAATGAACAAACAGACAACAGTATGTATATACATTAGTCCTGCCAGTCTGACTTCAATCTGAGACATCAGACAGCAGATCAGGGAGATCATTGATTCTAATACAGTTTAAAAGTTAAAATTACAGCTGGAGATACTCTTAAAAATGTAAAGTAATGTTGGCCCTAATAGTCTTAAACAAGTTTAGGAAAATACTCAAATATACTGACATTGTACTGAGGTCATAGCTCACAAAGATAAACCTACAAAATATTCGAATCAATACAGTTCAGACCCTTACAGAACAAAAACATATGGGAATATACTGAAAAATATCATGCGATTGACCATGTATAGCTATAAATTAATACATATCAAATATTTGAAAACACTTTATTTTTTTTTAATTGAAGACACTTTATTAAAGTGTCCTTGTTACAAATGTTACCTTAAAATAAAGTGTAACCAAATATTTATAAATGAAGACAAAAATCGCATTACATTATTTTACAAAGTTTTATCCTTTATTGTGTATGCTGCACATACATGTTCCCATATAAATATGAATGTATGTTCACACATTTATACACACACAATCACATAACGAGTTACAACAGATTTATAGTTCCCAGCATGCTTTGCTTCTGACTATTAAAGGAGAGCAACTGTTTAAAATTAAGTGTTATTTAATGTGTTTTGCTCAATATTAATAGGGGGAGATCTGTTTCTTGGCTTAATATTTTAGTCTATGCAGGAAAGCTTGTGCTTTTGTTAACTAGATTGAAAACAGGGAAAATGTATAATGTAAATAATTATAAAATAAAAGATTATATTCAATTATATATTTCTATATATATGTGTTTATAACGCATGAGCAAATATATCTGGAATATATTACAAATGCAGAACCAAATGCAAACATCATCATCTGCATCACCTGTGTTCTGTTAATCAGTGTTTGTATTTAGTTCCTTTCAGTTCAGCCTGTCTTGGTAGTGATGGCAAAATGAGGCTTCCTGAACCACTGAGACGTCTCAGCCCATTGCTTCAGCCAAAGGTTCATTACTCGAAGCTTCATTCAGCATTGCTCACTAGTGACACCTAGCGACTGTGCAAAGAACTAGCAGACAAATGAATCAATTCTGAACCAATGACCTGAGCAGACTTATGATGTCCGTACCCACACACACACACACCCGCCCGTTCTGTTTTATTTATTTATTTATTTTATTATCACTGTTAATGTCTGCAACCTTTCATTTGCAATAACAAAAAGACCTGAGCAGACATTTGTCCATTGCCTGGGTATAAAATAAAATGTTTCTTTCTCTGTCTGAATTTACTTGTGCAGAGACAACTGCCACACACACAGTTCATTAATTATTCATAAATTGTTTGGAAAGTGAGTTAGTGACAGTATGAACAACAAAAGTGACACTGTGTTGAGTGCAGTAGTTATGGTGGAGGGAGTGTAATAAAGTAAACTCCAACAGAATAGGGGTGGGAAAAGTTAAGAATTGTTTCTGGGGGGTTTTGTGCAGTAAACTATTACTAGTTTTAGTGTGTTATTCTTATGGGACTGGGGATATAGAGCAAACTGCAACACTGCAGTTTAGGGTGGGTGAAGGAAGGATTACAATAGATTTTTATTGAGAAACAGAATTGTGGGGTTGGGGTTTAGACGATTCCTCTTCTTGGACAAAATCTCTCCAGCCTTGGAAAAGATCCTTACACAAGGAACAGAGGACGCAGGGTAACATAAAAATGCCAGTGCCAGCTGGTACATGAGGATACTGATGCTTCTGTTGGGACAGGAGAGGATTTCCTCTTTCCTCTGGCTCCATTACCAGGAAAAAGAAGAGTCACAAAAAGCAAACAAATCCAAAAGGGCAATCCAAATAAAAAAAGCAGTCCAGATGCAAACATCCAAAGCAATCCAAATAATCTTATCTAAATAATATAACATGACTATAATAGCTATAGCTACTATAGACCATTTTGCAAGATGTAAACAACACTGGTCCAGAAACACTTCCTGTTTACGTTTGTAACTGGTTTCTTTATTTCACATGTAAAGAAAACATCTTAAAGATGTTTGTTTAACTTTTTGATTCAGTTTTATATGTTCTGTTGGTTGTATTTTATCCCAACGTTTATGTAGTGTTAAAAAACTGAAACAGGAAGTGCTTCTGGACCAGTGTTGTTTACATCTTGCAAAATGGTCTATAGGCCTAATTAATAATAACAATATAGGCTACTATAACTATTCTAACCTGAATCTGATATAATGTAATAATACAGCCCTAACACATGACACAATAACGACAATGAGAGTTCCCTAACTCTCTCTTCTACTGACAACAGCCACAAGGTGGCGCGAGTTTCGAACCCCCTTTATCCTGAAGCGACACTCAGACCGAACCGATGACGTAGGCCCAATCCCAAATGGCACACTTCATGTGCACTTTCGGTCTTGTGGACTTACAATGGCTGCCGCGTGCGCGTGTCCGTCAAGTCCGTGAGACCGCAATGTGTCCCATTTGTCATTTTTAGATCTCAGAAGGGTGCTCGCGAGCGCCCCCTCTGCGGTCGATTTGCGCCCTTGATGCGCACTTTTGCCGAGCCCGCGCTGATGCGGACTCCACAGCAGACTTCTTCCCGACATTCAAAGCGGCGTTACGTCGCGAAAGTGCGGACTCAGAGGAAGACCGCGAGTGCTTAGGGTTCCATTTGGGACAGGGCCGTATCCACACAAACCGAGGCCTCGTTTGTCATTAGTCACGTGATTTTAACGTTAACAACACAAGCCTTGAATCGCAGCTTCATCTGGCACGCCCATTTTTTCTCGACACAAGCTCCGACGCCTCGGTTCAAATGTCACATCACTGTGTCTTGGTTCTTAGTCTTATGTAGTGTGTGTACCTCCTGCCTGTGTGTACCCATTGGAATCATTTTAGTAAAAGTTTGTATTGGGAGATCTTTACCTGTTCGCCTTTCTTCTACCTACACACACCGTGACAATCTGATCACAGTTACATCTATATATTATGAAGTGTATTACTAAATATAAAATTACATTTATTTTGATATATGTAATAAATATATTGTCACATATTTTTCAATATATGAAAAGCGTCTATTCCTTATGTATTATTAAATATATTGTAATATATTAACACAATATTATATTCTATATATTTTCAAATATACTGTTATTTCATTTAATATATTGATAATTCAAACATTAGGAAAAATATTTTCTTTTTGTAAGGGGAAGACTGTAATCTCAGCTCTGCCGTACCTTCACATGTGTGACAGAGTCGACTGATGTTGTCCAGATTTGTGGTCTGGTTTCTGACAGGATTGCTGATCACACATCTGTATGTGTTTTTATCCTGATATTCCACATCCAGAGGTAGAGAGAGACTGATGTTGAGATCACACACACTGATGCTGGACAATACACTGATTCCTTTATACCAGGAGAGAGTCACATGACTCACATTCAACACTGAACACACCAGTGAACATCTGGACACTGATGATGATGATGATGAACACTGTGAATAATCACTGGTGATGACAGGAATGGGAAGAGGAGCTGGAAAACATGAAAGAACATGTAGGTTTTATCTCAGTATTATTATCAAAAATCAATAACAAAAATAACATGATACAGACGTTAATCAAAAAGAAACCAAAAATGTGAATTAAAGGCTGAAAAAAAGAAATGCCTGCATTTTTGGGCATTTTAATTATTTATCATATCAATCTATTATAGTTATGCTGTTAAATTACTGTACTATTCACTAGTTGACATATTTCATATTCTATTGCTATTATTATAGTATTATACATAAACTATATGCTATTATCAATATATTACTAAAATATTATTGTACTTATGATATTATATAATTATATAATTATACTATTCATCACTTTTTTATTTGCTGTATACTGTTTGTTTATTTTTTTTGACTATACACAAAACTATTTACTATTACTTCTCACTTTATCTTATGATTTCCATTACACGAGAGTAGATGTTAAAAACTTCATGCTGATTTGTACTCGGCTTTCGCCAAGATAAGCAACACTAAGACGTAGCTTTACAGTAAACTATGCTTCTCCATCCATTTACGCTTCTTTCCATATGAGGGTGTGACTCCCCTTCTGTCCGGCGTTAACGGCTGCAGTGTACTTGGCGCGTCAGCACACACGACGGCTGCAACTACAGTGTGGTCTCCCTAGTGGACCAGCACGACAACCGTCTGGATTGAGCCGAGTAGGGGACATCTCTAGGGTCTTCAAGTGGGCCCTATATTATATTTTATAGGGATATAATATATTTTATATTATATTAAGCCTACTATTTGCATTGCAGTTGTACCATATCATATGTATTACCATAAAGAATCCGTTATCTTTGTTATTGTATACTTGGAGTATCTATCTGTAAATATCTATAATTTTTAGTGCTATAAAAATACAGAACGCAGTCTGCCGGTGTGATTTGTATGTGCCGATTTGTGTCATTCTAAGCACAAGAAAAGCTAAAATCGGGTTAAAGACAGAAAATGCTTTTTCCACAATAAGAAAACTTTAAAAATTAAATTATATCTCAGTATGGGGGTCTTCACAATTATTTTCCAAGAAAAAAAAGCCAAATACATGACAAGATTTTAAATAACTAGAGATGGAACTTTTTGTACACCACGTACAAACCACTGAAATTGGTTGATAAATGTAAACGTTATTTTTCGTGAGGTTGGCATATTTGTGTGTTGCTGCACATCCCCATGTGTGTAATATAAGCTGAGTGTACACGCGTTGTGGACCCGCCTATAGGCGCATATTACTAATGCGCTCTTAAATAACAAAAAAATATATATGTATTGCACCATTGACTTTAGACCAGGTTTCAGTTGGTCAATGCTTCAGTCTGTTTCAGTTGCCTCAAAACAGCAACGTGCCAACATTGTGCCAGAACACACCTGGTTTTCAGACCAGCACTCCAGCACTATATTTAAATAATGTGGCGTAGGACGCCAAAAAATTATAAAAATGATAACTGCGTCAGGCTGAAACTAGCAAAAAACACTTGCATCGCACCTGGCGCTGCATTGCATCTTTAGCGACGAGCAGCTGCTGACCTCCACACTGCGCAGAGTCAACCCACACAAGGCCTCTGGCCCTGACAGGCTAAGAGGCAGGGTGCTGAAAGAATGTTCCACTCAGATAAGTGGCGTTCTCACCAGGCTGATCCAACATAATAATAATAATAATAATAATAAGTTTTATTTATATAGCGCCTTTCCAGAGCTCAAGGACGCTTTACAATAAACAAGCAACAATAAAGGCAATAGACAAAGACAGCAAACAAACCAACATTAGATAGATGAGAGTGTAAAAAAAAAAAGAAAAAAAAAAAGGGTAGTACAACTTTAGAATTATGACATTCAGAAAACTAGTGAGTTTTGAGCATGAATTTGAATTCAGAAATAGTGTTAACAGAGCAGAGTGTTCGGGGAAGAGAGTTCCACATTTTGGGTGCAACAACACTGAATCACCAAGATTACTAGATGGTTTGATATAAGAGCCGGCGAACTCACAGGTGAAGTTAGTAGGAATTTTGTTAGTGAGTGACGGAGGTCCGGTAAAAATAATCTCAGTTTTGTCCATGTTAAGTTTTAGAAAGTTTGAATGAAGCCAATCTTTTATTTCATGCACACAAGCAAAGATTTTGTCAGTTGTGATGGAAACGTAAACGTAGCCTGGGTTTCTCATGTTGGGGTTCTCATGTGGTGAAATGCAGTGATGTGATTTGTCTTAGGCTACGTTTACACATAGCCGGGTATTTAGAGAAACGAATAAAAACATTGTGCACACGAGTCGACTCGCATAAATACGCCGCGAGCGCCATCATAACTATGCCAAACCTATGGGCGGCAGTGTAGGGAGAAGGATAAAGCCAATCAGAATCCTCAGAATCGACACGAGAGAACCTAAAACCCCGTTTCTCCCAGGGCCGTTTCTCAATATGCGTTCTTTTCTGTACTTGTGTTCTTGTGGACTTGTGAAACGTCATCAGTCGCTGCCCAAGTACTGTCTCAATTCAAAGTTCACATTTAGCCAAGTCCAGTTCAAATCCCCGGATGTGTTCTTGATCCGCCCCTTTTACCGAGGATGCATGGAGAGGTGACTTGTGCGGACTTGAGACAGCCATGTATCCCAGAATGCATCTCGCACCAACCAGCAAGCGTCAATACCAGAGGAGAAAACCCGCGTAATATTAAAATACTGCTGTTATTGTGTCATAAAATGCAATTTTAAGAGTGTTTCAGGCGAGAATGTAGTTGTTTAAAGCTCAAATCTGTGGTTTGTTTATAAAGATAGCGCCTGTTTGAAAAATGTATCTGACGCTTTCGGAGCTGTAAGATCCAGGCGAGCACCGGGTGTTCAGCGCTCATTAACCCCGACTGGAACAGCTTTTCCTCGGCTAGTGCTTCTGGCGTGTGCCGCTGGCTCTGGTGTCTCTAGTCTAGTGGATAAACATGACGGATATTCGTCTTGTGTCGATCTTTAGTCTCACTCATTAATCTATATTTGTTCCATGGCAAATCGTTTTGGCTGAGGGCAAAGTGAAGTTTCATAACTTTATATATTTAGGCTATAACTTTAACTTTGTAGCCTAATTTGTTTAATTTCTCATTGTAAGTTAGCTTCTTATACATCTTATACATGATATTATTGATCAGTAAAACTGACATTTAACAAAAAGAGACAGGTTTGTGCGATTTTATTTTATATAGCCTACTAGATATATTTTTTATATTTATTAACATTCTCTTCACTAGCCTATATGTAAAATAAAATGACACAACCCCGTCTCTCTTTGACAAATGTCAATAAAAATCAAGAATGTTTCATATTTTTTTAAATGAAATAAAAAAAGTGTGTGTTTTAATATTTCATGTTGTTATAAATATGCAGTGAAGATAATTAATGTACGTTGCCTGAACCACAATTGTGTGGCCATTTAGGCTAATACGTTTAAGATTTTTTTATTTTTTTTTATGAAAAGAGGCAGAGTGGTGTTTTATAAAATATTTCGTTTTATTGTTGATGAAAAGAGGCAGAGTTGTAGCATATTTCGTTTGATTGTTGCCTAAAATATACATAAAGAGATAACCGGAGTAGCCAGAGCGTGCTGAGTGACGTGACAAGAACGCCGCTGTTCCATTTGCAGAATTACCGGACTTGCGTCCTCGCGTCCTCTGGAGTTCGTTCTCCCGAGTCGAACTTGGCAAGTCCGAACTACCAAGGACGCAAGTCCGAAGTTTGCGTACTTGGTATTGAGAAACGGCCCAGTTGACACGGCAACACATAACCGGCGTTTTCGGAAATCTCCACTTTGGCCGGAGTTTTTAGAAATAATCGTTTTCTGTGATAAAAACGGGGTTTTCGTGTAAACGAGAGGCCAAACCTCAGGGAAATATCTGCGTTTTCCCTCCGTGTAAACGGGGCCTTAGGTAACGTGACTGAGTGTAATCAGGAAGCTGAGAAGTGAGATAGGGAGTTGTGTGTGTATGTGATGCGGCTGCTCTTGGGCTGTTTCAGTAAAGGCTATTGAGTTATTCCAACCACCGTTTTCAGTGCCTTATTTGAACCCCCAAGATATTACACTGAAAATACAGCTTTGATCACAGGAATAAATTAAATAAAAAAATTCAAATGGGAACGGTTGTTTTAAATTGTCATAATATTTACTATTTTTGATCTAATAAGAGATTTCTTTTCAAAAACATAAAAAGTCCTGTACCGATCCCAAATATTTGAATGGCAGTGTGTATACAGTATATTATATATATATATAAATAAACATGTAATTCTCTACTCACCATAGACGGAAAGATTGAATGTGTTAAGCGGCGTCTTTGATCTGATGCTGGTTACTCTATAAAGTCCAGAGTCTGTGGTTCTTGTGTTTGTGATGGTCAGAGATCCGGTTTGATGATCCAGCTCCAATCTGTCTCTGAATCTCTCATCAGGAAAATCTATCTTACTATTATAGTTATTTTCTTTGATTTTAGCTATGAGATTGTTGTCAGTTCTCCACACTATCAGATCATCTGTCTGTATTTCAGTATCAGAGTTTAGAGTGACAGATTCTCCCTCAGTCACTGATACTGACTTCACTTCATCAACACCAAACACTCCTGAACAACAAACAGAAATATTCACTCAGAATTTACTCAGGTTCACCACATTTGGAGATTTACCAGCTTAGTGGAGATTTACCAACTAATTTCATTTTCAATGTATTTTTCAAAAATGGCAATAAATCAAACCCTTTGATGTCATGGATAAAAAAATTACAAAGTAACAAAAATAAACAGAGTATATTTGTCTGACAAAACTTGAAAATTAATGACTTACCGCTCAGACTCCATAAGCACCAACAGAAGAATATAAACGCTTCAAATGTTTTCTTTGGCATTTCGCTGAATGGTTTCAAATAACAATAGTTCCTGATTTTGTAAAGGCTACATTTAAACACAAACAAATGAAAAAAACAACATACATGTGATAATAAACGATGAAAGTTTTGGTCTGTTGCTTTTGCTGCTGGTCTGTTGTGTGTAACTCTGCAGTCAGTGTGAATAAACACCAACGCTCAAGTGGTGCTCACTGCAGAGCAAACGGGTGGAGCTTATGTCCAGGGAGGAGGAGCGAATATTATTTGGGCCTGATGGGTGGAGCTAGAATTCTAGTTTTTAAAAACATGTTCTCATAGGGGATTTATCTGATCACCACCAAACTTATCAACGTGAAGTCGCTAAACATTAACATTGAGGATGCTAAATTGCAACAAAATGTTTTTGTATATCTTGAACGGTTTGGCCGGGGTGAGGAAACGCGAAACAGGAAGTGTGTTAAAACTTCTGCATACTGATAAGGGATGCGTTCCACTTCAAATTTGTATGACCTTCACTCACTTCCTTCCGTCAGTGGACCTGGATGTGCCTCATTGCTAATGGAATGCACTAAGCCCTTGATCACTTAGAATTCAGTTGATTTATTATTTAAACCCCTTTTTTTTCTTGTTTTATGCACCATTCTATGTACGTTGTTGGAGAAAAAAATATCCTATCCACATTTTTCCCATGCCCTATTTAACATCCGTTAAACTGTAAACAATCAGTGAAATGTTCGCTCTATGAGCGTAATAATACGCTTTTTTTAATGGTCACAATGATATGACATTATTACTCGTTCAACCATCGAACATTAAAAGGAAATTTAAAAGTCCAAAAGCATAAAATGTAGCAGAGCATGAATAGCCCCAAAAGCATGATTGTTTCAGGCAGCAATATTATAGACGGGTTAAATATCACTAGTAATATATAGGCCTATCTGCATTATGTAACGTCCTTTGCCTTTATCAAAATTGTTCATAGCATTGCATGATAATATTTTCAAAGTGCTTTCCGTCATTTTGACAGATAATAAATTGTATTTACCTGCTTCAGAAACATGCCTGTAAACACTGTTAATATGGATTAGAAGTGAAAAGAGGAGGCAATTACATTTTAAAGCATCCGAAGCATTTTAAAGGGGTCATGACATGAGAAACCAAATTTGCCTTGATCTTTTGGTATATAAGAGATCTATCTACTATTAAAACTTCCTGCAAGTTTCATAGCTTAAGACGTCCTCCCCATTATAAACGAAGCATTTATTTAATCAAGCTCTAAATACAGCTCGTTCTGGATCCATGGTAAGGAGTGACGTCACGGTGCGAAGTTGCGTGCCAGTCGTTTGCATAATGACCGCCTCCTGTGCAAGACAACTACTCCAGATTTCGCATCATCGCATGCGTTGTCGTGCAGCGAGTGGGTCTGTTTACAAGATACAACATGTTTGAATACGCTGCCGAACGATCCAGACGTCAGGGAAAGCAGTTGGATGTAGTTTATTTGCAGCATATGCAGCCCGCCAAAGCCTTATTTGAACGGTGAGTGATCAGACAGGGCATGTTACTAAAAGAACGAGCAGAGAGAGAGAGTGCCCCGGCCGCGCGCGCGCCTTCAAACTCTCTCTCTCTCTCTCTCTCTCTCTCTCCCTCCCTCCCTCGCGCATATGAATCAAAATCAATTGAGAATTGACACGATGGTAAAAGATTGGAAGACCGAAGTTTCACTTGGTGGAGCATTGTGTAGTCTACATGTGATACAAAATGATTAACGTTAATAATTTATGCATAAGCAGCACTGACGTTAGCCAATCATAACAGTATAGGCGTTAACACTGAAGTCTTAAAGGGGAAACACCCCCAAAACAGACTGTTTGAATCAGAGGTGAGAAACAGGGTGGGAAAATGTCATAAATCACTACATTGTACAAAAAAACTATAGTAATACTATAATTGCACCTAAGGGAACATAATAAAACAAAACAAAAAAACATGTCATGACCCCTTTAAAGCAAAAAAAAAAAAACTTGAAAAGTGTTAGAAACAAAAGTCTTCCAACGCGAAGTGCCTTTTCTCTCCGTCCTTTTATTGAGCGTAATGAATGAATCATTCAAAAGGAAAAACACCAGTGCTGGGGAGTGGGAAGCCAGAAAGACAGCTTAACTCCCTATACATAACCTGTAAAATATATAGGCTACAGTAGTGAGGGGAGTTTAGGGTTATAACCAAGATTATAAATGATATCATCCCATATCATATATACGTTACATTACATTTTATATAATAATCCCATAAAAGGTTTTTACAGTCCACAAATGCATTTTTTTTCATACTGTTACAGCGGAATACAAAGGGAGAAAAGAAAACAATCAGGAAAATAAAGCTTCAGACTAAAAAGAGCTCTTGCCATGAATATTCATGTGAAACAATGTCACCAGTGTTGGGTGTAACGCATTACAAGTGACTTGAGTTATGTAATCAGATTACTTTTTTTCAAGTAACTAGTAATGGAATGTGACGTCACTTAGGCCAAGGCAGTTCGCGTCACTAACAAATTGTTGCTAGCTGTGTCCCGGAGTTGTTCAAAAACCTATCTAAAAATGTTCACCATAGTCAATTTATGTAGCCTACATAAAATCTAAAGAGTATGGAGTAAATGGAGTATGTGTATGGAGTATGGAGTATGTGATGTGTAAAATCACATAGCTACTGGTGACATTTGAGTCAACGTTTTAACCTTTATTGTATTCCTTTTTATTATTATTATAAAAAATTTTATCATTAGATACATTAGATAACTCGATTCAATTGAAATCTAATACTTGCATTCAAAAGTGTAATCTGGCCATTTTAAGTTTAAATGCATCAATCTGGTGCACATTGAGAGCTCAAAATTAAGCGCTTCAACATTCAACTGGCTTCGACCCATGAACTGTGCATATTGAACAAAGAAAAAGCATTGACTTGTAAGAGGGCTCAAACATCTTTTTAGTTATAGTCTCAGTCTACATTAGCCTACATTATATTTTATATTACGCTATAGGAAAATTACAATACTTTTGTCCTAACACTTGTAAGAAATAAACACTTGAGCTTTTATTTAGGAGAAAACACCAGATCACCATGCTGATCGTGTGAGCAAAGAGCGCACTTTTCTTTAAAAACAGGGGAAAAGAGTATAGCGAGCGAAAAAGTAAGTTCGAATCCTTATTATTCATAAAAGAGTAAGCGAGATTTACCTGGGTGAAGTACTAATTATCGCGAGATTTGGACGATAGTGCGTTCGAATATGCCTACTTTCCTACTATATCGTAGGAATATAAGTATTGCAGACGAGCACATCACAACATGAAAAAGACATCTGAGTGATGCATGTGTGCTATTATGCTGGATAATTCACTGTTGTCAACACTGTTTACATTAGACAAATGTGCTGTAAATAATTTTGTATAATGTTTGTGCATTTTTGTAGGATCTGAAATGTCTGTAGACTGGTGTGGGTGTGATAGTGGATTTTATCTTTATTGTTTTTTTTGTTTTGTTTTTTTTTGTGAATTTTTTTCAACTGCATTATAGAATTTGTAAATGTTATTTTTCTAATATTGTTGATATTGCTTAAATGTTTATTTGTGCTTCGTTTAAAAAGAAGAGTGTTATGTCCATTTATTAAATTATTATCGCTTGGCATACCAGTGTGATGACGTCATCGCACGGCTTAGTAGCGCGCGCCCGTGATGTGCTTCATTCAAGAGTAAAAACGACGACCAGGAAGCCATCACTGAAGCACTCGTTTTATTTATTATTTTATCTTTTTATACTTCTTTTCAGGGGTATTACATGAGCACTGAGGATGAGGAACCCAGAGCTGAATCCTGGAAACGGTGCCATGGATGAGTCCCTCCATCCCTCCATCTGCCCTTATGAGTCCCTCCATCCCTCCATCTGCCCTTATGAGTCCCTCCATCACTCCATCTGCCCTTACGAGTCCCTCCATCCCTCCATCTGCCCTTATGAGTCCCTCCATCCCTCCATCTGCCCTTACGAGTCCCTCCATCCCTCCATCTGCCCTTATGAATCCCTCCATCACTCCATCTGCCCTTATGAGTCCCTCCATCCCTCCATCTGCCCTTATGAGTCCCTCCATCACTCCATCTGCCCTTACGAGTCCCTCCATCCCTCCATCTGCCCTTATGAGTCCCTCCATCCCTCCATCTGCCCTTACGAGTCCCTCCATCCCTCCATCTGCCCTTATGAATCCCTCCATCACTCCATCTGCCCTTATGAGTCCCTCCATCCCTCCATCTGCCCTTACGAGTCCCTCCATCCCTCCATTTGCCGTTATGAGTCCCTCCATCACTCCATCTGCCCTTACGAGTCCCTCCATCCCTCCATCTGCCCTTATGAGTCCCTCCATCCCTCCATCTGCCCTTATGAGTCCCTCCATCACTCCATCTGCCCTTACGAGTCCCTCCATCCCTCCATCTGCCCTTACGAGTCCCTCCATCCCTCCATCTGCCCTTACGAGTCCCTCCATCCCTCCATCTGCCCTTATGAGTCCCTCCATCCCTCCATCTGCCCTTACGAGTCCCTCCATCCCTCCATCTGCCCTTATGAATCCCTCCATCACTCCATCTGCCCTTATGAGTCCCTCCATCCCTCCATCTGCCCTTACGAGTCCCTCCATCCCTCCATTTGCCGTTATGAGTCCCTCCATCACTCCATCTGCCCTTACGAGTCCCTCCATCCCTCCATCTGCCCTTATGAGTCCCTCCATCCCCCCATCTGCCCTTATGAGTCCCTCCATCACTCCATCTGCCCTTACGAGTCCCTCCATCCCTCCATCTGCCCTTATGAGTCCCTCCATCCCTCCATCTGCCCTTACGAGTCCCTCCATCCCTCCATCTGCCCTTATGAATCCCTCCATCACTCCATCTGCCCTTATGAGTCCCTCCATCCCTCCATCTGCCCTTACGAGTCCCTCCATCCCTCCATTTGCCGTTATGAGTCCCTCCATCACTCCATCTGCCCTTATGAGCCCCTCCATCCCTCCATCTGCCCTTATGAGTCCCTCCATCACTCCATCTGCCCTTATGAGTCCCTCCATCCCCCCATCTGCCCTTATGAGTCCCTCCATCACTCCATCTGCCCTTACGAGTCCCTCCATCCCTCCATCTGCCCTTATGAGTCCCTCCATCCCTCCATCTGCCCTTACGAGTCCCTCCATCCCTCCATCTGCCCTTATGAATCCCTCCATCACTCCATCTGCCCTTATGAGTCCCTCCATCCCTCCATCTGCCCTTACGAGTCCCTCCATCCCTCCATTTGCCGTTATGAGTCCCTCCATCACTCCATCTGCCCTTATGAGCCCCTCCATCCCTCCATCTGCCCTTATGAGTCCCTCCATCACTCCATCTGCCCTTATGAGTCCCTCCATCCCTCCATCTGCCCTTATGAGTTCCTCCATCCCTCCATCTGCCCTTATGAGTCCCTCCATCCCTCCATCTGCCCTTATGAGTCCCTCCATTACTCCATCTGCCCTTATGGGTCCCTCCATCACTCCATCTGCCCTTATGAGTCCCTCCATCCCTCCATCTGCCCTTATGAGTCCCTCCATCACTCCATCTGCCCTTATGAGTCCCTCCATCCCTCCATCTGCCCTTATGAGTCCCTCCATCACTCTATCTGCCCTTATGAGTCCCTCCATCACTCCATCTGCCCTTATGAGTCCCTCCATCTGCCCTTATGAGTCCCTCCATCACTCCATCTGCCCTTATGAGTCCCTCCATCTGCCCTTATGAGTCCCTCCATCTGCCCTTATGAGTCCCTCCATCTGCCCTTATGAGTCCCTCCATCCCTCCATCTACCCTTATGAGTCCCTCCATCTGCCCTTATGAGTCCCTCCATCACTCCATCTGCCCTTATGAGTCCCTCCATCACTCCATCTGCCCTTATGAGTCCCTCCATCACTCCATCTGCCCTTATGAGTCCCTCCATCTGCCCTTATGAGTCCCTCCATCCCTCCATCTACCCTTATGAGTCCCTCCATCTGCCCTTATGAGTCCCTCCATCCCTCCATCTGCCCTTACGAGTCCCTCCATCCCTCCATCTGCCCTTACGAGTCCCTCCATCCCTCCATCTGCCCTTACGAGTCCCTCCATCTGCCCTTATGAGTCCCTCCATCCCTCCATCTGCCCTTACGAGTCCCTCCATCCCTCCATCTGCCCTTACGAGTCCCTCCATCCCTCCATCTGCCCTTATGAGTCCCTCCATCACTCCATCTGCCCTTATGAGTCCCTCCATCACTCCATCTGCCCTTATGAGTCCCTCCATCACTCCATCTCCCCCTATGAGTCCCTCCATCCCTCCATCTGCCCTTATGAGTCCCTCCATCACTCCATCTGCCCTATGAGTCCCATCATCACTCCATCTGCCCTTATGAAACCCTCCATCCCTCCATCTGCCCTTATGAAACCCTCCATCACTCCATCTGCCCTTATGAAACCCTCCATCACTCCATCTGCCCTTATGAGTCCCATCATCACTCCATCTGCCCTTATGAGTCCCTCCATCACTCCATCTGCCCTTATGAGTCCCTCCATCACTCCATCTGCCCTTATGAAATCCTCCATCACTCCATCTGCCCTTATGAGTCCCTCCATCACTCAACCGGCCCTTATTGCCTCAGATTGTGAAGTGCAGCAATAAGCTCGGGCACAAAGGCACGGCTCAGCTCTGGTGAATTAATTCATTGCTTGACTGACAATTGATTCACTGCATTTATCTAGTGTGTATTCATAACTATGTCATATGACAAAACAAATTACATGTTGCTTGTTTTATTAAATTATATCATTTTTAGTATATAAAAAAGTAATGTAATTAAGTATTGGTCAGCATTTAATATATATATATATATATATATATATATATATTTTTTTTTTTTAGTTTTGGGGTTGTGGTGAGATCTGGTATTTATCCTGAAGAGCCCCTAGTATCAAATTGGCTAGGTAGCCTTTTGCTGTCAAGTCAGAATAAGAATAAATCCTTCTTAGCTTGTTTTAACTCATACCAGTAAATCTAGGTGTATCCCTACACTCTACGTGAAACAATAACAATCATTGACAACTATCCATCAAATTCATGCTTACCCTCTGGTAGAATCTGTTTCTGGATCTCTTCGGTGTCCTTGGTTTTGCAAAATATTATATTACTCCTTCTAATGCTTATAGAACTGTCTAGGTAAGCTGAAATAAGACTAAACACTGATTGTCTTTAAACAAATTAAAATTTATTTATATAAAAGATAAAAATACTGGTTACACAATGATTAATATTTGTAGCAAAATATTAAAAAGTTACAGGTTATAATACTTCAGCTTATCCAATCTCAACAGGGCAGTCCTGTATGAGTGGAATAATTACACAGGCTATTTACCTTGTAAGCAGTCCAAGCAAGAGAGATAGATACTGACTTGTTCTCTTCAGAGGTATTCAAGTTAAACAGTACAGCAGAGTAACAATAGAAATTTCAGTTAGTAAACTGAACTGGTAGAAAAATTGTTTTCTCACCAGGGATGCATACGACATCAAAATCAAAAATGCAGCAGCGAACAGTAAAAAGTGGTCCTATAGCCTATATATGGACTCAGTTACATTGTTTCCTTGCAGTTTCTTGGGTTTTTTCCAGAGGAACTGAAACATGTGACATGACATCAGCCAGCTATTGCCTCATTCAAAGAGCCCAGATAGCATGTAACCATTGAAACAATGTTGAGCCAGTGTTAATGCGTCAACGCTGATTATATTGAAATGATGTTAGAAAGTGATGTTGCTTTAGCACTCTTGCACCCTCAGTTAATGTTGAAATAATGTTGTGATTTCAACCAAAAATCAATGGTAATAGTATTGCTTCAACATTACAAAGTGATATTTTATCAACATCACTTTTGCAACCTCAGTTAATGTTGAAACTATGTTGAACAAAAAATCAATGGTAATGCTATTGAATCAACATTACACTATGATTGATTCTACATCACCGATGCTAAATCAATATTGAAATTAACAAAAATAATCAATGGTAATATTGTTGAATCAACGTTACACAATGATGTTGAATCTACATCACTGCTGTTGAATTAACACTGAAATGAATAAAAAATAATCTTTGGTAATATGGTTTGATCAATGTTTCAATGTGATGTTGATTCTAAATAAATTTTGTTGAAACACTGAAAATACAAATTGAAAAGGAATGTCAAACAATGTTGCCATCTGATGTAGGGGAGCGCGGGGCACAACCTAACGCGGGGTTAAATGTAAAACGGACTTTTTACATAGTTATTCAGGGTCAAGCAGGTTGTGTTTCTGCTCTTTTTCTCTCGCTGCCAAAAGACGGTCTCCCGCGAATTTGTGGAAAGTTTTGATAAGATTTCGTGAAGATACTGGAAAAGAGTGTTTTGACACCATGCAAGTTTATTTTTTCATCATATGTTTTTTCTGGTTTCTGAGTTGGGTGTATACGTCACAATATACGTTATATTACCTTAATCACTGTCTTGTTGGCTAAAAACATAGCACCGTTTTGAAACATATCAGCAACCCCTAGCAACTGTTAGGTAGGCTTAAACTATTTTTTACACAGCGGGGTTAGTTGTAGCACAGTGTTACAACTAAGCCGCCAAGTGTACAATGTTGATCAAATGAAAACAGGGAGCCACACAACTTGTCAGGTTTGAGTATTTATTTATATATATATTTTGCGACATTTAACTTTCTTGGACTTTCACAAAAAATGTTGGAATTCAAATTTAAAAAAATTGTTTACTATGCATTGATCACTTGTTTATTTATTAAAAATATAGCCTGTTTTTCATGCAATAAATAGATTTTAAGGTTGTTTTTATTTTTATTACTGTTATTATTAATAATAATAATAATAATTGTGTGTGCAGTTGCCAGGCTAAAGGGATTTTGGATTAAATGCAATAAACTTTCTCCTATGTATTAACTCGTTATTTCATCTGACTCCATATATAAAAGGGTTTTAATGATATCTGTGCATCATTAAAATATAAGCGAGTGTTTGACCATTCCTTTTAACTTCAATGAAAATAATGTCAAAATCAGTTAGAATAATCAAATATAACAATTTATTATGTCGGGTAAAGTATCATGCCGATTTTATAATCAGTTCAAAGATAATCAATACAATACCATCGAAATGCTCTAGGATAAGAGAAATGCAAACCCAACATTTTAAGAAATACATGAGGCTGAGTTTTTGAGACTCAACCTCACGGGCTCTCAGAATTACAGAAAAGCCTCGATCCTCCTGCTGCAGGCCATTAAATAGCCTTAATCTTTCACATGTAAAACCTGCTAATTTGCATTAAGTTACACCTCTTGGGGTGGGGGAAAAAAGACCATTTGCCTTTCTTTGAGTCAGTTATCTCTAAACTCTTAAAAACCTTAGTACCTTGTGTTTTACTCTTTGGGAATGAGACCATTGTACCAGTCACACTGAGACCTTTAAAATGATACTAAACACAATACTTAATCATTCACATTAAAACCATATATATTCTTGTGTGAGTTAAGTGTTACTGAGAGACAGAATGGTGTGGATAAGGTGAGACTTTTGTCTCAAGGAAGAGGGGGAGGTCAAATGTTAATTTTCCCACAAGATTCTTTGTTTCCTAAACCAGTGGTCATTCTTTAACCAGTTCTTCCAATTTCCAGCCTTACAATTGCAAAACTGTGGAACCCTTTCCTATATATCTATCCATGATATTGATCCATAATAGAAGGATGATTGGATGAGGGATGGATGTATGGATATCTATCTATACTGATGCACAAACAATATCAAACTATACAGATAAAATAGTACTGAATTATGTGTTACACATAAGTGTTACAACTAACCCCTCTGTCTGTTACAATTAACCCCGCATATGGGGTAAGTTGTAATTTGCACTTCTGTCACTTTCAGTGCAACTGTACAAAAATGGTAGCCTGGCTGCGCCCTCCTACGCACTTCCGCTCAATTTCATTTTCCTTCAGTACTACGTCTGGGATTCTGCTGTAGACTTTGGTTTTCTCCGATCAATTTTTTGTAGGGCCAATCAGCGAACAGAGGGAGTGGCTGAGAACGATGACGTCGTGCGTTATTTTGAGTTGTAGTTCAGTAATGGCAGCGGAGAAAGATGCGAGCGAGGCCACGGTCCGTTGTAGCAAAGCTGCCGAATATCAAGAAGTTAAAGCCGGAGCAAGAACAATCTTTGCTTAGTTTTGTTTTGGCCATGATGTTGTGGCCCTCCTCCTCACGGGGTTCGACATACGTCACGAGCAAACGTTTGCGATTGGTGGCAGATCCAGAGTGACTCTGGGCAGATCCAATAGTTTTAGACTTCAATAGAGTACCCGCCTTCAAGGAAGTTAAAGGGATACTTCAGAATTTAGCATTAAGGTTTGTATCAGTAGAAAACCTGTAGTATTTTCGAATTACCGTGCTTTCCTTCCTCATATCCCCCTGAGATGAGAGATTTATGTATTTTTTGTCTGGAAAAAATCCTCCGATGACGCAAAAATCGTCATTTTGCGTCATCGGAGGATTTTTTGGCCAGAGGCTAAAGACTACAGCCAGTAGAAGCCGCTGTTCATCATGTTTTCAACTCGCCCATAGAGGGTAGGATCTCTCAGTCACATAATTATCAAATAGTGTCAGGCTGTCAGCTATCTTTTATTTGGAAGCTAACCTAGCAGGCTCTTGTTCAGTGGAGAAAGCTGAGTAGGGGTTTACATCCTCTTTTTCCCGGACATGTCCGGCCTCGAGATCGTCCAAAATGTAAGGGATTCAGCTTTTGATTTCTGCTGTCGCCATTCATTGTTTAACGTTACATGCACACCTTTTGTTTCAATCTAACTGACTTCCTTCCGATTGGTGAATCTGAATGTAGTGTTTACATGAACGCTAAACAAGTAATCGGTTGATGTGCATTTCAACATTGCTAAGAAAATTCCCGCTCCTCCGTGATAGAGACCGGTGCGTCTCACAGGTGTCGCTCATCAGTAATCACGCCACCGGCCTCGCGCCGTTCTCCCGCGGCCCTCCTGCTCGCCTCAGTAAACATGATGAATGGCGACTGTAGAACGCAAAAGCCGAATCCCGGATATTTTGAGCGATCTCGTAATCCCGGGCAGACTCATCACGGAGACTCACTAGTTGTCTAACCTGCGCTCTGTTACCGGTAGGCGTGACCTCCTTGGGCAGCGAAGCAAGTGCATTCTGGGAGTTGTTGTCTTTCATCCATATGAGCCAAAAATACATTTTCTGGCTTTTCTCAGTCTAGAAGGCTCCAAATTCAAAAATAATTTCACATTTCTTCTACATAAATGACCCATTTTAAATACACATTCATCTTTCCAGAGCTGAAGTATCCCTTTAACGATTGTCAATGCAGCGGTGCCAGACTCTCTGTACAAATGAAATGTACGAGAGTCTGGTAGAACCAGGCTACAAAAATGGTAGGTCCTAGAAAAAAACTTTAAGTGTTCATTTGTAGCAGAGATGTGTATGTTGCTTGTGTAAAAAAAAAGATGAATCTAAATTAATTATTTTTCGAATAATTGAGCCGAAATCAAAATGTGTTAGGTTGTGCCCCGCTCTCCCCTACCAAGTTAATGTTGAAACTCTGTAAAGCTGCTTTAAAACAATCTACATTGTTAAAAGCGCTATAAATGAAGATAAGATAAGAAGAAACAACATTAGTATTTAGACTAATGGTGTGTCAACAAATTCCTGACCATTTCAAAATTTGGCCAAAACCTTTAAAAAATATATAAATGACACCTTTCCAGCAGTTGAGTCAATTTATTTTATTCAATCAATCAATGACAAAAAATATATTAAAAGATCATTTTTTAAAAAGAAAGGGGGAGAAATAGGACAAAAGCATTTCAACCTTTAAAAATAAATTTGGCTTCAGAAGTCTGATGTCATAACTACAGGTGGTCAAACGGTTCAGGTTTTTGAAAATCTGTCTTACATCAGACTACACTTCTGCCTCTTTTCCTCTGGGTTCTCTGAAATCTGAAAAAGAAAGCATGATGTTACTCAAGAACAAGTCAATTCAGTTGTCATACAGTCACATTCAAGAATGTTAATATACTAAACACAATATGATTCACTTTTTTTTTAAAGTTGCTGAGCACAAAATATTCTAACTACAATTATAGTATTTTTAAATTCAGTTTATTTCAATTATTTTTCTAAAATCTATTAATGCTTCAATATCAAAAGCAAGCACTATCGTCTTCTTCTTGAGTTTAATGGCGGTTGGCAAACCATTTAACGGTGCATTACCGCCACCAACTGGACTGGAGTGTGGAACGAGAGATTAAGCAAAAGAAAAAAAGCAAGCACTATGGCAGGGGTGTCCGCTTTATCTCCAGCCCTAATTAAACACACCTGAGTCAGATAATAAAGGCCATTAGGATCAATGAACACTTACAGGCAGGAGTGTTGGAGCTAAACTCTTCATGAAGAGGAACAAACACCTCTGAGCTTTAGCCATTAACTACACTCACCGGCCACTTTATTAGGTACCCCATGCTAGTAACGGGTTGGACCCCCTTTTGCCTTCAGAACTGCCTCAATTCTTCGTGGCATAGATTCAACAAGGTGCTGGAAGCATTCCTCAGGGAGTTTGGTCCATATTGACATGATGGCATCACACAGTTGCCGCAGATTTGTCGGCTGCACATCCATGATGCGAATCTCCCGTTCCACCACATCCCAAAGATGCTCTATTGGATTGAGATCTGGTGACTGTGGAGGCCATTTGAGTACAGCGAACTCATTGTCATGTTCAAGAAACCAGTCTGAGATGATTCCAGCTTTATGACATGGCGCATTATCCTGCTGAAAGTAGCCATCAGAAGTTGGGTACATTGTGGTCATAAAGGGATGGACATGGTCAGCAACAATACTCAGGTAGGCTGTGGCGTTGCAACGATGCTCAATTGGTACCAAGGGACCCAAAGAGTGCCAGAGAAAATATTCCCCACACCATGACACCACCACCACCAGCTTGAACCGTTGATACAAGGCAGGATGGATCCATGTTTTCATGTTGTAGACGCCAAATTCTGACCCTACCATCCGAATGTCGCAGCAGAAATCGAGACTCATCAGACCAGGCAACGTTTTTCCAATCTTCTATTGTCCAATTTCGATGAGCTTGTGCAAATTGTAGCCTCAGTTTCCTGTTCTTAGCTGAAAGGAGTGGCACCCGGTGTGGTCTTCTGCTGCTGTAGCCCATCTGCCTCAAAGTTCGACGTACTGTGCGTTCAGAGATGCTCTTCTGCCCACCTTGGTTGTAACGGGTGGTTATTTGAGTCACTGTTGCCCTTCTATCAGCTCGAACCAGTCTGGCCATTCTCCTCTGACCTCTGGCATCAACAAGGCATTTCCGCCCACAGAACTGCCGCTCACTGGATGTTTTTTCTTTTTCGGACCATTCTCTGTAAACCCTAGAGATGGTTGTGCGTGAAAATCCCAGTAGATTAGCAGTTTCTGAAATACTCAGACCAGCCCTTCTGGCACCAACAATCATGCCACGTTCAAAGTCACTCAAATCACCTTTCTTCCCCATACTGATGCTCGGTTTGAACTGCAGGAGATTGTCTTGACCATGTCTACATGCCTAAATGCACTGAGTTGCCGCCATGTGATTGGCTGCTTAGAAATTAAGTGTTAAGGAGCAGTTGGACAGGTGTACCTAATAAAGTGGCCGGTGAGTGTATATCTCAGTTCATTTTCAGTCAAACTACTTAGTATTCAAATAACAAGTTTATCTTGTAGAATAAAAGAGCTTAAATTTCTTTAAAGGGATAGTTCAGCCCTTAATGAAAATTCTGTCATTATTTTCTCACCCTCAAGTTGTTCCAACCCTGTATGAGTTTCTTCTGTTGAACACAAAATAAGATCATTTAAAGAATGTTGGTAACCAGAAAGTTGATGGCGGCCATTGATTTTCATAGTAGGAAAAAAATAACATGGAAGTCAATGGCTTCCATCAACCATCACGTCTGGTTACCAACATCCTTCACTCTATCTTCTTTTGTGTGCAGCAGAAGAAAGAAATTCATACAGGTTTGGAACAACTTGAGGGTTAATAAATGATGACACAATTTTTATTTCAGGCCGAACTATCCCTTTAAAGCTGCAGATTCACCTTATGTAGACCTTAATTTCTTTAAATATGACAAAATAGCCATGTCAGTCACTTTCTTAATAAACACAATATGTTGTTTGTTATTGTGTTTCAGTGGAAACAAGCTAAACTGAATGGAAATCAGTTACATTTCTCAAATTTAATACAGATTCAGGAATATGAACGATTACCTGATTAAGCAGTGATAAGATGCAGGATATCATCAAGTCCCAGGTCAGGTGATTATGCTGTCGACAACAACTCAGTGTATAATCAATGTCAGCATTATCAGGAGGGTTCTTCTCTTTTTTTATTTTTATTGTCCATCTTTATCTGCCTCCACTCCTACTAAAGGAGCAATGTGCTCTGCATGCAAGCTCTGACGGATGCAACTTAGACATGGGCTATGTTTGTAGTGAAACATTCTTGCTCATATTCATGTGTCCTACACTTGAAGAAATCTGTTAAATGACGTTAGAACTTTATTCAGGAAATTCTTAATAAACTTTACTAAAGCAAGATGCATGTTTTAAGAATGTCGAAAAATATATGCTTTATTCAAACAAAATTACTTTTTAATGTATCTAATTACAGTAACAACACAAATGAAACACAAATAAGCACGCAAAACAGAGAAATAAGGTAGATGCACCATTGTTTGAAACTGTCCTAGAGAAGTCATGAATTTGGTGATTCAACAAACAAGACTTCTGTATAGGATGCACCTGTTTTCTCTCTAATGAGGGAGCATTAGACTACTGAGAAGTGCACATGCAAAACAAAAATGGCCGTTTACCAATCAGTGGGCAATTTCAAACTACAATAAATGTTTTTCACCATTTTTCAACAGACTTGCTAAAATCATGAAGGCTCACCCCTACACCAAGCCCCCAGTGGATTAGAGCACTGGATGAAGTGGTTGAAAATGCCCATTGTGGTTTGAAAACGCCCCACTGATTGATAAACACCCACTAGTGTTCTGCAGAGATACGTGCCTGAATGATCTTATACTCATCAACTAATCACCATTGGTTCAATGTCACTGTCTCCACCCATGTGTGCTGTTGGCTTTCATCAAAATTTCAATGCTGATCCAACACACTTTAAACATAGAAATGTCAATCTCAACCAAAATGATGGTTTGGATGGTTTGCAAAACTCAACATTGAATTAATGTTACCATGCTATCTGGGTCAGACCTTCATCAAAGGCAGTCAGATATCGCTGCTAATATCGTGTTGCTAATACCCTGGATGTAATTTAGGTTCTGTTGCTTTTATGAAATAAATATGACGAACAAGACACCAAAAGAATTTAATTACGTTCGAAAGCGTGTTTGTCAATAAATTTTACTTAAATACAGACATGTTTTAATTATAGCCTATATATATATATATATACACACACAGTGCTTTAAGTGGCCCAAAAGAGGTGCAGGTACTCTATTAATATATCAATTTCTTTTTGCTGACTCCCCTCCTCCCCTGAGGTAACAACAACTATATTGAAGGGGTTTTATATACAGCAGTCAACAGACGACCTTATAAAATATAATAAATCCTTTTATTAGTTTGTGGATTTGCTTGAGCTAGAAAGAGCTACTGAACATAAATAAAATGTGCAAAAGGGTATTGAAAAAATATTGAACAAAATGTACATAAAATAAATTATAAAACATAGTAACATAATAACCATAGACCAGTAGAACATAAAAATGAGTCTTGAAGATGGTTCATTTCTTTACCCCTGAAAAATATACAAAAGCAGATTCAGCAAAATACATTCACAGTACACCAAATGAAAAATGAGAAATGAGGAATGGTTGCGCGTTTCACACACCCTCTCTGACCACGTTGAGTTGACACTGAGAGCAGCAAAAGCGACGTATGCGCCTTTCACTTGTAAATGGTAAAATGGTAAATGAACTGCATTTATATAGCGCTTTCACAGACCCAATGGCCACCAAAGCACTTTACATATTGCCTCACATTCACCCATTCACTCACTCATTCACACACCGACGGCTGTGTCAGCCATGCAAGGCGCCATCCAGCTCGACGGGAGCAGCCGGGGTTAGGTGTCTTGCTCATGGACACCTCGACACTTGGTCAGGTGGAACCAGAGATTGAACCACCTATATAGACAACCTAGGTAGACAACCTATATGAACCACTGAGCCACTGCCGCCCCAGTTGTAAAACTCAAGGGTGTATGGGTAATGTAGTCTGCTCTCGGTGGGACGAAATAGGATTAAAACAGATGTGCAAATGAGCGTACCGGTACACTAAAAGCACGTTCTGGGCGTACAGAGAGGTGGCGGTATACGCTCAAGAGCTATATTTGGAAATGGCGGTACTGAGTACCGGCGTGTACCATCCCACTTAAAGCACTGAATATATATATATATATATATATATATATTAGGGCTGTCAGTTAAACGAGTTATTAACGGCGTTAACGCAAACCCATTTTAACGGCGTTAATTTTTTTATCGCGCGATTAACGGTCTTTTTGGCCTAGCAAACTTTGTAGTTTTTTTTCACATGCTTTTGCACCAGGACGCGGCATGCGCGGCGCTGCGCTATGAAACCCATTCATTTCAATGGCTTGCGCCGCGCGAGGACGTTTTGAAAGCGCAAGCGGATCTAGCTAGACCGGAAACAAAACAACAGGCACGCCGCACACACTTGTTTGGGCTTGCGAGCCGGATGCGCGAGTGCGAATCTCTCTGCTCGAGTCGCGCCTCGCGCGCTCTCAGATACACGCTGCTCTTGTAAGAATTTTCTCTGGGCTCGCTCAGAGAATATGCCTGCACTTAAAACGTGTTCAGTCAGTGCAATCGCGAATCTCTCCTCTTCCCCAGCTAACAATTTTAGGTTATAAGAACGTTTTCATAACGTTCCCATTAAGTTATAAAAACGTTATTTCTGAATGTTATAGGAACGTTCAAAACGTCCAGTTTTGAGTGGATGACGAGCGCGAGACGCCGAAATAGATGCCAATAAGATTCTGAATTGAAAGTTTACTTTTAAAAAGTTGCCAAATGGTTCCATTGACAAGACCAAAGTGATCTGTGTGTTTTGTCGTTGTGAACTGAGCTATCATCATCGCAGCACGTCCAGTCTGAAATACCACTTGATGATGGCCAAGCACACACACACACACACACACAGCTGATGCGAATTCTCCGCCCCCTCGTCAATATCAGGACCTCGTCAGTATTTCTTTCACCCTTTTATTGATGGACAGTGTTACATTGTGTGAGAGATTATTTGCTCCAAGTGAGAATGTTTTAGTGTGAAATTGAACAGTAGGCTATATATGCCAATATTGTTTTCAATAAAAAACATTTGCACAAAGCAAGCCGATCCACTTTTCCATGTTGATAAGAGCATTAAAATGAGAAAAAATAATGGGACAAAAAGAAATCAAGAGACATTTAGAATAGATAAAAATGTGCGATTAAATGCGATTAATCGCGAGTTAACTATGACATTAATGTGATTAATCGCGTTTAAATATTTGAATAGTTTGACAGCACTAATATATATATATATATATATATATATATATACATATATACTGTATACAACAAGTCATGGTTTTAAAATCAAATATTTTTTTTTTAAAAGAGATCAATAATCAAGTTTTTTTTTTTTTAACCAAAGCATTAGGCTAAGCTTTGTCGCCAGAAAGTCGTTTCTCATCCTGCTTTAAAGCCGGCTGCACACTGTACGATTTTGGCCATGATTTAGCCGTCTGAGACAAATTTAGTACATCCTAAAAAAATCTTTCGATCTAGGCTAAAATCTGTTGTCTTTGATTGTTAGTTTGACGTGTTCACCGACAGCCGATTAATGACCTTTGCGATCAAATTTGACCTCAGATGAAATTCAGGTAGTGTCAAAAGATTTGATTCACAGTTCTGCAGTGTGAAGTCTCCTACAACGGGACATTTCCCGAGAATCACAACACACTGGGACAGTTACCAATCATAGCACATTACATATCATGAAAATCTGACTTTTTCTGTGCATCCAGAAAATGTGGAAAAAGACAACCCAGTAACTTTGTTTTGGTAAGCCTTTCTCTGCAAGTGTAGTGAACTTATTTCTTCTCAAGTGTAGAAGACTCAGAAGCTAAGACCAGGAGACTCGGGCAGTATCTTAAGCAGGATTCTTTATTGAGCACAAGCTGGAGTTGCTGTAGTCTCTTCCAAGCGTCGTCACGAGTCTAAATTAAAGTAACTTTACATGGTATATTATAGGCATTTTAAGAGGAGGGACTTCTGGAGGTGGAGACAAATTCAAACAAAGCATGCAAATGTAGCACGGAAGTCCGCTCGTTACCGGAAATTCCCCAGCCCTGATCTCATCAGCATTCGGATCTTTGAGATGCTAATCCCATCAGCCTGGATTGCTCAAACATTAACATTATCATAGAGACAAAGGGTTTGAGTCTCAGTAATTTTACTCATTTAAAATACAATAGAGCTAGCAGGAAAGGATACTCTTGTTGGAGAAATCAGTCTACTAAACTTTATCAGTTTATACTATTGGAGTGGAAACCTAAATTAAACATTTGATAAATTTGTAACACGTCACAAGCATGTGAAAAAACGAGCCGCTCAGATTTTGTTCCCCTTCTGACATAGGAAGGGGATCTTATTATGATATTACTGCCCCTAATCTGCACGTTTACACCCATGGCGCACAAAATTTCCAAAAACTCATTTATTTGAACTTCTTAAGGCTAACATACTTAGAGGGGTTAAGGGGGTCATGACATGAGAAACCAAATTTGCCTTGATCTATTGGTATATAAGAGGTATATGTACTATTAAAACCTCCTGCAAGTGTCATAGCTTAAGACGTCCTCCCCATTATAAACAAAGCATTTATTTAATCAAGCTCTAAATACAGCTCGTTGTGAATCCATGGTACGAAGTGACATCACGGAACGAAGTGACGTACCAGTCGTTTGCATATGACCGCCTCCAGCGCAAGACAACTACGCCTCATTTCGCATCATCGCATGCGTTGTCATGCCCACAAGTGTTCAGTCGACGTGCAGCGAGTGGGTGTGTTTACAAGATAACTGCGATGCCACACAGATGTGCTGTTCCTGGCTGTGGACAAACAACATGTTTGAATACACTGCAGAACGATCCAGACATCAGGGAAAGCAGTTGGATGCAGTTTATTTGCAGCATATGCAGCCCTCTAAAGCCTTTGATCGGTGAGTGATGTAGATGAGTGTGACAGGGCGCACGTTACTGATGAAGGAGCAGAGAGAGCCCCGGTGGCGCGCATATGAATCAAAATCAATTGAGAATTGACACGATGGTAAAAGATCGGAAGACCGAAGTTTCACGTGGAGCATTGTGTAGCCTGCATGTGATACAAAATGAACATTTTTGCCATATCATGCTGCATCTTCAAATATGGCCTGTGCATGCATTTTGTCCGTGGTACACCCTATAATTTCATTGAAATGAGTTAAATAATGTTCAACTGTTAGCAAATTATCGGATAATTACGCAACAATAACCCGTTTTCAAGTGTCTCAGCCCTCGGGTTACAAATGACATTAATTCAAAATAGTTTCACACTTTTCACACTCCAAAATCAGACGATGAGAAACAGGGTGGGAAAAGGTCATAAATCACTACATTTAAAAAAAAAATTTGTCCAAAAACTATAGTAATACTATAATTGCACCTAAGGGAACATAATAAAACACCATGTCATGACCCCTTTAACATTTATTTTAGACACTGTTCCTGAACATTATAACCCCAGCATTTTATCTGTGCTCTGCACCTTTTTTTGGAGAACAGCTTGTTTTCTCTTGCAAAAGTAATCTCTCGCTTCTGTTCACTGCTCCTTAGGTAAATTAACCATGGTTTTGTGATCGATTACGGTTTGTATTACCTTAGTTTTCTGACAAATATCACGATTAAACGGTGGATAACATTGTATCTATGGTGTATAAGAAACTTTCAGGTGAAATCCGTTCTGCATGATCCTCTTGTTCATCAACATTGTCAGGGTCTGAATCGGGCTGGAATTGTTTTGATATTGAAACCATCCTCTATTATACTAGAGCAGAACATGCAGTTATGGAGGGTTAGGACATTTCCCGGGAATCACGGGACAGTTAACCAATCATTGCACATTACGTATTTCGGGAGGAGGATGTGATTTTGTTTTTGGTGGCCTCGTCCTGCTTGTCACGGAATTGGCTTAATCGAAATCGAATTTAGTTTAGTTGTGTTATTTTAATATGTTCAAACACATACAATACATAAAAAAATCACAGAAAAATGTGTGTAGACAACAACGCATTTCCTTTACACAACCCTTATTGGTTCAATTTAACCAATCTGGACCGGGTAAGGGATACCGGTCAATGAATTTACAGTATTTTATGTTAATGAGATGTGATGAATGAATGAATGAGGCATTTATATTGCACTTTCATATGTACTACTGTACACCCAAAGTGATCAATCATATCAGGGGATCTCTCCTCAACCCCCACCAGTGTGTAGCATCCACTAGGACAGGGGTTCTCAACCTTTTTCAAGCTGGGCCCCCCCAAAGCTGGTTCATTGCAGTTGGTTTTTTACAGAAGCTTGCAGGTAGGTGATGTTAATGTGAGACCTGAGCCTGCTTTGCCTTGCAATATATATAATCCTTATTAAAGCTACACAAGTTCAAGAGCAGTGAGTAATTTTCTCTGTTCCCTTTGTTCTTTGATTAAAGGTTGTATCAGTGATTTCAGGCCCAAAAATAAATGTCTAATCTTTCCTAACGATCCGCTAGCTGCCCGCCCCATAAGCAGGCTGTCAAAAAAATGCGTCTCTGTAGGCAGCCTAGGCTCCGAGATCTGCACACAAAAACAAATGGGTACACTACCACTCAAAATCAAAATAAAGTGTTCCAACCAATCACCGACAGGGGCGGGTGTTGTGAGGTTTTGAGCTTGTGCACGGCTGGACGCGAAGTCGGAGCAACACCCCCCCTGTCGGTGATTGGTTGGAACACTGTTTATTTTGGTTTTGAGTGGTGGTGTACCCATTTGTTTTTGTGAAGTAACATGGCATTTTATTTTGTTATATCCAGGGACAACAAATTTTCTCTTCACTTGTCCTACAAAAAAATCGACTTGTCGTTGTCCCGGACAAGCGGACAAGCCTTACGAGCCCTGCGTCCGTCATTAAAATAAAATGCGGATGGTTCGATTTTCTGCATTTTTGGCATCCGTAGCAAATATTTTGAGGGGTTTTGACAATTGAGAGTCACCAAATGACGAATATAAAAAAAACTAATACGACAGTTTCGGACTCAGTGAGGGTGCAAGGACCTTAAACTTTTGAGGCTTGCGCTAGCCTGGCTAACACCAGACCACGTATCATTGAGAATGATACGTGGTCTGGAAACCACATGTGCATTTTCTCGTATTTGAGGCGTGGTTTACGGATGCCCAGAGCCGTTTTATTGGGTGCTACGAATGTCTATCAAATGCGCCTGTACGTAGATCATAGCCAATCATTTCAATTATACCAGATGACGTGTGTAAAAACGCAGTTTAGACAAGAAATTAAACTTATTTGAACCTTACAAAAAAAGTCAATATTTAAAACAGTTTATTTAGTTCTGAGATACGATAATGTTCTGTGTGTCATTTTTCATTTTAATTGTGCAACATCTGAATGAGGCGATCGCCTGTACAATATATCACAGCTGTGATCAGGCATGAGGTGAAGAGTGTGCGCTGCTTTGCAGGAATAATGGGAATACACTTTTTATTGTTTTTTCGGATCATGTTGATCGCATGTTAATGCCAAGTGTAAACGCAGAGATTTATGGCGTAACAACCATAACGACAGGGGTCTCGCTAGCCTAAGCCCCATTGCCATATAGCACAAGCCTATTTGATGTGATTTTTACATCTGGAAGACGTATTTTTAAGAGTGTTTGCTCATCTGCAATACGTCTATAGGACGTCTCCGTCAGATGTCAAATAGACGTTTAGAAGATGTCTTTAAGATGTAATGATTTAGAATCCACGTTAAACTGACATCTTCTAAACGTCTATTTGACATCTGACGGAGACGTCCTATAGACGTATTGCAGATGAGCAAACACTCTTAAAAATACGTCTTCCAGATGTAAAAATCACATCAAATAGGCTTGTGCTATCTGGGTAGCCACTAACGGGGCTAACGTTAGTTGATATGAGGCTTTTGCCAAAGCCTGTTGGTAGCAGGGAAAAAACATCCTTCTTGGTTATGAAATGGTTTAACGCCAAAAGTTGCTATTTTTTCTAAATAAACTTGAAAGGTAACTTCGTGTCTGCTGCCGTGTTTGATCCATAGATAAAAACAAACTGCTTCGGAGAGTCGCATAGACGTCGTCATCACCTTGCTGCTCCCTCCCCGTTCTGTGATTGGTTCCCTATCTGAGGGGAAAATTTGGTCCATGGTATCCATACTGCCTTTCAGCGTGAATAAAATCGCGCTGCACAAGGCAGGATGGGGAAACCCAGGCTAGGCTTGCGCAGCTTCTGGAGGAGAAATCAAACAAATGAGCGCCGTTTTCTAAAGTCTATGAGCGCAGCACACACAAATAAACTAAATTGACATAGGTACTGCAGTTAAATGTTGCAGTTAAATGAATACACATACATCACACGACCTGACGACCAAGAGAGCTGACTATAGACCCCTTTTGCGCCGACGTCACAGTTACGTCACGGCGCTAGCTGGAGGCAAAACAAACGGACAACTGCGAGGTGGGCCAAGATGGCGCTGTGATAAGGCGTGTTTTCTTGAGTGAAGGTACGGCAACATGTTTCTTGCAAATTTTTGTGTGTAGTGCATATTTTTCCCCTCCAATTATAAAATGAACAATTTATGGACTCGTTACAAGAACTGAGAATGACGATTTGAACATACAAAACAGAATTTTATTGCTGTCGTCGAACAACTCTGGTGAGTTAGCTTTTAAAGTTAGGTCTGCTAGCAATATGTGGACCAAAAAGCAGATGTCCGCGCTGGAAGGGATGGAAGTGGACCATGCTAAAGAAAAGCGAAAACATGAGGATATTCATTCATACGCCTGCAAAGCTGGAGGAAGATGTGAATCTTCTCCTAGTACACCAAGTAAGACCCCTGCGCCAAAAAAACCCGAAGAATGTTGAACCAGCCGCAGCTTCAGAGCCAAGTTTAATGGAAGTCCAGAACAACATTATACAGATTATTTCAGAAAAAATCAACAACCGAGCAGACCACCTGGAAACAATGATAAAGAACAACTCCAAAGAAATTGAGAGCGTTTGTGAAAGTTTAAACTCAATTCATTCTGATGTTATGGGTCTGAAAAAAGAAAACGAAAATTTGAAAAAAGAAAATATGGAACTGAAGAAAAAAGCTGCAGAACTGGACCAGCGGATGAATGACCAGGAAAGATACAGCCGCAGGTGGTGCCTGCGACTTCAAGGGGTGGCGGAAAACTCATCGGAAAATGTGAAAGAGAGAGTGAAGGAGGTCTGCAGAGCCGTGGTCCCAGAGGAGCAGAGAAACGTAGTGACGACGGCGGTGGACATCGCACACCGACTCGGCCGACTCAGAACCGGGGAGGATCAGAGGGTGAATCCACGGCCGATCATCATCAGATTTACTTCAAGAACGGCGAGGGATCTCATTTGGAAACATGCCAAGCAGAGTCCTTTTCTCAAGTCTCAAAGCTTACACTTCAAGGAGGATCTTACAACCGCAGACAAGGAAGCAAGGAGTCGACTGTGGCCTGCGGTGGACCGAGCGAGGAAAGAAGGCAAAGCCGCTTATTTCAGCGGGGCGAGAGCGTTCATCGATGGCAAAGAAATACGTTCAACTTAGATCCTACTGTATAACAGGTAGTTAGTTCTGGAAATGTTTACATTTTGTTTATAAAGTTTCTCAGCTTTATCCTTTTATCGTGATAAAGGAAAGCTTTATGGGGACTTCAGAGTTTCATATAAAAAAAAAAAACTCCAAAGTGTGTCGTTTATTTAACCCAAATGTGAAAAGAGGATTGTTTATGCAAAAGTTCATTAGTTATGCAAGAAGATTGTTGCCTATAGAAAGCACTAAAGTTAAACTAAAGTTAAGCTAGTAATTTGTTTTTTATAATTTTTTTCTTATTTGATGTCTCTTTATGTTTGTTCTGTCAATGCCAGAGGTTTAAGAGATTTACTTAGAAGGAAAGCTTTTTTTTTTTGTACTGCAGAGCTAAAAATGCAGACTTTTATTTTATTCAACAAACTCATGCATGTGCAGATGATGAATCTTTTTGGAAGAGCCAATGGGGGAGTGAAATATGGTTTTCGAATGGTAATAATCGATCAGCAGGCGTGGTTATTTTAAAAGGAAACTTTAAGGGTCAAATTCTACATAGTGAAAAAGATGTTTCAGGAAGATTAATTATTTTAGTTTGTGAGTTGGAGCAGAAACAATTCATAATGGTTAATATTTATGCCACCAATGACACAATTAGAAATCGGACTCTCTTTAAAAATGTGGAGGATAGAATCTGTCGACTTAATTTGAAATTTTCAGAAGCTAAGGTTTTATGGGGAGGTGATTTTAATACAGTATTTGATGATAACCTGGATAGATGGCCTCCAAAACCTGCAAACATAAATTGTGAACTTAAAAATACATGTTTGCATCTAGGACTTATGGATGTTTGGCGTGAAAGGAACAAATCGCAGCGAATGTATACTTGGAGCAATAGAAGTCTGTCTTTGCAGTCACGCATAGATTTTTGGCTCATTTCCAATGACCTTGAAGATAAGATCAAAGATGTGATGATAGAACCAGCTGTGTTAACTGACCATAAACTTATACTTATTAAAATTTACTTGAGCAATTATTTTTCTCATAATACTTCCAGTTATTGGAAACTTAACAATTCATTACTTAACAATTTAGATTTTAAATTAGAAATTAGTAGGATCATTGAAAAATTTTGGAAACAAGCCTGTAATTCTGGTAACTATGGACAAAATTGGGAACTAACAAAATTTGAAATTCGCAAGATGGCTATTATAAAAGGGAAGTATTTAGCAAAGCAAAAAAGAGAAAATGAATCACAAGTCATTAAAGCAATATTAAATTTACAAATAAAATCTAGCGGTAATCTTAATAAAAATGAGAAAGAAAATTTGATTTCATTACAAAGTAAACTAGACGATATATACATAGAAAAAACTAAAGGCGCCTTTGTTAGATCTAGATGTAGATGGATGGAAAAAGGAGAGAAAAATACAAAGTACTTTTTTGGATTAGAAAGGAGAAATGCTGAATATAATACAGTAAGTAATTTGTCAGTAAATGGAAGTATTACTAATAATCATAAGGTAATTTCAAAACATGTTGCTAGCTTATATCAGGACTTATACTCATCCGCTTCCACAGGTTCTGGCATAGATTCTTTTTAAAATAACATCTCCACAAATGCTAAGAAAATAAATGAAGAATTTAGAGAGATTTGTGATGGAAGAATTTCCTTACCTGAACTGGTGGATTGTGTTAAACTTTTAAAAGACAATAAAACACCCGGGAATGACGGCCTAACAGGAGAATTTTATAAAGTATTTAATGACAAACTTTCTCCTTTTCTGCTATCTGTGTTTGAAGAGGCCATTGAAAAAGGTGAACTTCCTCCGACTTTGAAACAGGGCGTGATTACTTTAATTCCCAAACCAAATAAGGATAAATTGCACATTGAAAACTGGAGACCAATTAGTTTACTTAACAATGATGCAAAGTTATTTGCTTTAATTTTTGCCAAAAGACTTAAACATAGCCTGAACCAAATTATAGATGAAGAGCAATCTGGCTTTATGCCCAATAGACACATAAGCAATAACATTCGTTTAATTTTAGACATGATAGATTACAGCGACCTCCTTCCGAATGATAGCTTCATACTATTTATTGACTTTTATAAAGCTTTTGACACCATCGAGCATAACTTTATATTAAAATCTATTTCCTTTTTTGGCTTTGGTAACTATTTTCAAAAGGCAATTCAAACCTTATATAATGGGTGTTCTAGTTCTGTTAAATTGAAAACAGGCACTTCAGAAAGATTTAGTATATCACGTGGTATTAGACAAGGCTGCCCAGTGTCTCCATTTTTGTTTCTCTTAGTTGCTCAGACAATGGCTGCACATATAAAAATGTCTCCCTTTTTAGGAATTAATGCTGTTGGTAAGAAGTTTAAAATTTGCCAACTTGCAGATGACACAGCCATCTTCTTAAGTGACCGTAACCAAATTGGGACTGCAGTAAATAGTATCAAAACATTTAGTGATGTATCAGGATTGGTAATGAACATTAATAAATCAGTTTTGTTCCCCCTCAAAAATTGCAATCTGGCCAGTCTTGATGGAATACCAATTAATGAAAAAGTGACATATCTTGGAATTATACTTTGTAAAAATATAGAGGAACATCATAAGTAAAATTTTGATCCAATTGTTAAAAAAATATAATCTAAACTAAATTCATGGTTAATGAGAGACTTGTCTCTATTTGGCAGAGTCTTAATTTCAAAGGCAGAAGGTATATCACGCTCTGTATATGTTGCCTTATCGCTGGATATCCCAAAAAATACAATTAAAGAGTTGGATAAAATACTGTATGATTATATCTGGAGGAAAAAAACCCATTATCTTAAAAATGATGTTATCACAGGATGTAGAGACCAAGGTGGTCTGGAAGTGTTGGATTTTCATACTATAAATGATACTTTTAAAATTAAATGGATTATAGAATTCTTGAAAAGCCCTGACAGCTTCTGGAACGCTTTTCCATCATATTTGTTCAATAGTCTTGGTGGCATACATTTTCTATTGAAATGTAATTTTTCTATTGATAAAATTCCCTTGAAATTAGCTGACTTCCACAAACAAGCCCTTCTATCTTGGTTATTGATTTATAAACACAACTTTAGTCCACATAGATACTTAATTTGGAATAACAAAGAAATCCTTTATAAAAGGAAGTCTCTGTTTTGTCGGCCATGGTTTGATAGAGGAATTCTGTTGGTAGGACAGTTACTGAACAAAGATGGTTTGCTCATGTCATATTCAGAATTTCTTCAAAATTTTAACTTCCCAGTGACACCAAAAGAATACGCAGTTGTATTTGATGCAATCCCTACAGGTTCACTTCAAATTCTAAAACACATATCATTCACAGATATAAGTGTTGAATTTAATAGAATTTTTATTGGAGATACAGACATTACAAAGAAAAAATGCACCAATAAATATTAGAAATCAAATTTCGTGCTCGGTTCCACCTGCTGCAAAGTTTTTTTGGTGTTCAACCATGGGTGATTTAAATTGGAAAAAGGCAAATACTACTATTCATAAATACTGTATTAATAATAAAGTAAAAGAAGTTTCATTTAAAATTGTACATCAAATTTATCCTGTTAAAGATACGTTAAGAAGATTCAAAATAAACTTAGAAGAGTCTTGTGTTTTTTGCCAATCTAATAAGGAGACTATTTTTCATTAGGGGCCAAGCACCGAAGGTGCGGAGGCACCTATTGTATCTGTTCCGGTTCCTATTATTAGGGGCCAAGCACCGAAGGTGCGGAGGCACCTATTGTATCTGTTCCGGTTCCTATTATTAGGGGCCAAGCACCGAAGGTGCGGAGGCACCTATTGTATCTGTTCCGGTTCCTATTATTAGGGGCCAAGCACCGAAGGTGCGGAGGCACCTATTGTATCTGTTCCGGTTCTTCTTCTTCTTCTTCTTCTTCTTCTTTTTCCGACTGGGCGTCTATGGCAGCCCATAGAGCCGTTTGCGGGAAAGTTGTTTTGGTTTGACATTCTGATAGAGGACAGTCCCAACATTAAATACACCAATTTTGGAGTTTCTAACTCATTCCCTCTAGCGCCACCACCTGTCCAAAATTTCACTTTTATTATGCTAATAACTTTTGAACCGTATGGCCTATCATCAAAATTCTTTTTCCCCCTTGTTCATGAGCTCATGCCGATTCGATTGCACCCTATGACGTCATTTTCCGTCATACAAATATGGCCGCCATCTTGAATTGTCCAAAAAAGCTACTTTTGCGAACTCGTCCTAGACGGTTTGTCCGATTCTCACCAAAATTGCACCAGATCATCTCCAGGCGGTGGTGACAAAAAGTTATGGAATTCAAGTTGATTCGCTTAACAGTTTTCTAATACCGCGCAAATTAATTTTACGTAGCGCTTGCGAAAACAGACGTAAGGCTGTATCTCCGCAACGCTTAATCGTATTCAGACCAAACTTGGTACGTGTCATCACAAGCATGACTTGAGGCTACATGCTGCGTTTCGGCGCAGCGCCACCTACTGGTCCGGAGATATGAAAAATGGCTATTTTCGCTCATAACTTCTGAACGGTTTGTCCAAAAATCATAAAAGTGGTGTCGATAGATTCAGGGCGTCATGCAGAATCGACTGATATTCAATTTTCCCAGATCGGCCATTTTGGCTGTCGGCCATTTTGAATTACGTGCTAAAATGCTGTATTTTTTGAACGCATGAACGAATTTTTACGAAACTCGGTATGGGTCATCAGTACGATGCCCTGAAGGAGCCTGAGAAGTTTCAAAACAGCGCCACCTAGTGGAATATTTTTTTTTCCAAATGCTTATAACTCTGGCTGTGGTTGACGTATTTTCACGGGAGTCATCTCGTTGAGGTCCTGAATCCTTGCCGAGTCCTAAGATACCAAACATGCTAGGTTTCGACTTACGGTTTGTGTAGCGTTGTGATTTAGCGCTTAAAAAACATGTGGCTATATCTTCGAAACCGCTTGTCCGATCGAGACGAAACCACCGTCAGAAGTTTGGAAACATAGGTCGATAGCTATACGCCAATGCCCAAATGCGAAAATATTGATAGTAAGGGGTAGTAATATTCAATCAAAGTCACGTGTCAGTCATTTTTTATGAGTTTTTTCACATAAATGTCTATAACTCCGAAGTGAATTGAGATATTTTCACCAAAATTGTTACACATATGTATGGGCTCAATCTGAGGACACATGAAAAAAATTGTGGAATTTCGCCTCTTGGTGGCGCTATAATAGAACAAAACATAAAAATCCCCATTGACTTTAATACAGTTTTGTGATGTAAAATGCTATACTTAATGAATGCATTGCTGTAACATTACGAAACTCTGTATGTGCAATCGGCACCATGCCCTGAAGGTACTCAAAAGATTTTCAGACAGCGCCACCTTTTGGTCAAAAGTTAAAATTACATTTCTAAAAATGCTAATAACATTTGAATAAATTTGCCTATTGTAATGACACTGGCCTTAATAGATTGCTTAGGTCACTACGAGAACATAGATACCAATTTTGCCATATTTGGCTAAACTTCCTTTCCGCCATCTTGATTTTTATTCAATACCTACTTTTCGAACTCCTCTTAGACCGTTTGTCCGATTTTCACCAAATTCGAATCGTAACATCTCCAGACAGTGCCGACCAAAAGTTATGGATTTCGTGTCGATAGACGAAACCGTTTTCGTATACCTCAGCAGCAAAGTTGAGTCATGTTGCAAAAATGACTATTCAGGCTTTATATCTGCAATGCCTCGACATATTGACACCAAACTTTGTATGTGTCATTGTCACTTCACTCTGACCACATCACAAACTTTGAAACCGAGTTTGAAACTGCGCCACCTATTGGTCGAAAGTGATAAAGCATTAAATCATCTTATAAGTTACTGAATGTATTATTTTTCAACCATTTGCCGAAAATCCTCTTAAAATGTCTTTAATTGCTCATTGTTGCAGTTGGTCTGACACTTTCAGCCATGTTGGCATGTCTTGTCGTCTTCTACTGCTTGGCCCCGTTTAATGGCTGCTTGCAGCTATATTTATTCTTCTTCTTCCGACTGGGCGTCTATGGCAGCCCATAGAACCGTTTCCGGGAAAGTTGTTCCGGTTTGACATTCTGATAGAGGACAGTCCCAACAGTAATTGCACCAATTTTGGTGTCTCTAACTCATTCCCTCTAGCGCCACCACCTGTCCAAAGTTTCACTTTTATTATGCTAATAACTTTTGAACCGTTAGGCCTATCAACAAAATTCTTTTTTCCTCTGATTCCTGAGCTCATGACGATTCGATCGCACCATATGACGTCATTTTCCGTCATAAAAATATGGCCGCCATTTTGAATTGTCCAAAAAACCTACTTTTGCGAACTCGTCCTAGACGGTTTGTCTGATTCTCACCAAAATTGCACCAGATCATCTCCAGGCAGTGCCGACAAAAAGTTATGGAATTCAAGTCGATTCGCTTAACCGTTTTCGATAAACGCGCAATCTAATTTTACGTAGCGCTTGCGAAAACAGACGTAAGGCTGTATCTCCGCAACGCTTAATTGTATTCAGACCAAACTTGGTACATGTCATCACAAGCATGACATGAGGCTACATGCTGCGTTTCGGCGCAGCGCCACCTACTGGTCCGGAGATATGAAAAATGGCTATTTTCACTCATAACTTCTGAACGGTTTGTCCAAAAATCATAAAAGTGGTCTCGTTAGATTCAGGGCGTCATGCCGAGTCGGCTGATATCCAATTTTCCCAGATCGGTCATTTTGGCTGTCGGCCATTTTGAATTATGTGCTAAAATGCTGTATTTTTTTAACGCATTAACGAATTTTTAAGAAACTCGGTATGGGTCATCAGTACGATGCCCTGAAGGAGCTTGAGAAGTTTCAAAACAGCGCCACCTAGTGGAAAATTTTATTTTTCAAATGCTTATAACTCTGGCTGTGGTTCACTTATTTTCACGGGAGTCATTTCTTTGAGGTCCTGAATCCTTGCCGAGTCCACAGATACCAAACATGCTAGGTTTCGACTTACGGTTTGTGTAGCGTTGTGATTTAGCGCTTAAAAAACATTTGCCGATATCTTCGAAACCGCTAGTCCGATCGAGACGAAACCACCGTCAGAAGTTTGGAAACATAGGTCGATAGCTAAACGCTAATGCCCAAATGCCAAAATATTGATAGTAAGGGGTCGTAAAATTCAATCAAAGTTACGTGTCGGTCATTTTTTACGTGTTTTTTCACATAAATGTCTATAACTCTGAAGCGCATTGAGATATTTTCACCAAATGTGGCACACACATGTATGGGCTCATTCTGAGGACACATGAAAAAAATTGTGGGATTTTGCCTCTTGGTGGCGCTATAATAGAACAAAACATGAAAATCCCATTGATTTCAATGCAGTTTTGTGATGTAAAATGCTATACTTAACAAATGCATTGCTGTAACATTACGAATCTCAGTGTGTGCCATAAGCAGCATGCCCTGAAGGTACTCAAAAGATTTTGAGACAGCGCCACCTTTTGGTCAAAAGTTATAATTAATTTCCGAAAATGCAAATAACCTTTGAATACATTTTCCTATAGTAATGACACTGATCTTAATAGATTCCTTGGGTTATGCTGAAAACATATATACCAGGTTTGCCATAATCAGCCAAACTTCCTGTCCGCTATCTTTATTTTTTTTAAAAACCTTCCTTTTCGAACTTCTCCAAGACCGTTGGTCCGATTTTCCCCAAAATCGAATCGTGTCATCTCCAGACCGTGCCGACTAAAAGTTATGGATTTCGTGACGATAGACAAAACCGTTTTCGTATACCACAGCATCAAAGTTGAGGCATGCTGCCAAAATGACTATTTAGGCTTTATCTCTGCAATGCCTTATCATTTTCACACCAAACTTTGTATGTGTCATTGTCACCTCACTCTGACCACATCAAATTGATTTCATAACTGCGCCACCTATTTATCGAAAGTGATAAACCTTTAAATCATCTTAAAAGTTACTGTATATATGATTTTTCAGCCATTTTGCCAAAATTCTCTTAAAATGTCTTTAATTGCTCCTTGCTGCACTTATTCTGCCTCTCCCACCCATGATGGCATCTGTTGCCGCTTCTTGCGCTTGGCCCCGGTAATGGCTGCTTGCAGCTATATTTTATTTTATCACTGTATGTACACGAAAAAATTTTGGTCTGATTTGGAAGAATATTTAATCACTAAATTGAATGTAAACATCAGAATCAATATTTTTGATGTCATGTTATACTTTGATTTTTGTGGTTTGTCCAAAAAATTTATTTTTGTTATTCAACTGTTTATTATCCTCGGAAATTACCATATTCACAAATGTAAATGGTCTAATTCACAACCTTGTTTTAAGGCATTTCATCTGGACTTTAAATCATATTACAAAACAATAGAGAACATGAAAAACATGAAGGCTACAAGAACATTTCATCTGAAGGAACTGCATAATTTTTAATTTTTCCCCTTCTATACTTAGCTATATTAATTGATTTGTTATTATCCTCTGGTCTGTACACTGTATATTTAATTTTTTTGTTGAACAGGTTACAGTATTTGTAGTGTTCTCTGTAGCCTACCTATTGTCCTGTGTATTGTTCATAATAAAAAATAATAATAAAAAAATAAAAATAAAAAAAAACGGACAACTGCAGGCGGCTAATAGGCTACAAACCAGCACAGATTCGGCTACATAATAAGGAGCTTAAATTATTATTATTATTATTATTAAATGTCATCTTGATGTGTTGTTGGGTGCAAGAATCAATGAAAAATGAGTATGCTGTATCTGGAATTTTTATTTCTAGAAAATATTCACATCATTAAAATTGCACCGTAATGTCACTCTTTACATTGTCGTCTTCTCGGCGCTGGCTAGGCAGAACTGCGGATCGTACCACACAAGTCTTGTACATGACCATTCAGCACAGGCATCTAAAGATTTATATGCCCTCAGTTTCTCTTTACGCTCGGTTTCTCTATCAGATAGGTGTAGAAGTCAGGCCACTCAACCGGAGGTAGCGTTAATCCTGTCAGATCGTCCATGCATTGAGTGAGCGTGTACGGGTCAGCCGTAAAACATTTTTTACGTCTGGTTCCGTCCGTTAAAATGAACTTTTGCAAATAAAAATCGCGGTCCTGGACACTGTGACACATTAAGATAAAATCGGATTTTCTCCAGTCATTGTTAAAAAACAAGCTAACAAAACTTGCAAACTAACGTTAGGGAAGCGGCCAGAGGGATCGTTCTGCAACCACCTAAGCTCCGCCCACCAGAGGTGTCAAGTAACGAAGTACAAATACTTCGTTACATTACTTAAGTAGAAATTTTGGGTATCTATACTTTACTCGAGTAATTATTTTTCAGCCGACTTTTTACTTCTACTCCTTACATTTTCACGCAATTATCTGTACTTTCTACTCATTACATTTTAAAAATAGCCTCGTTACTCCTATTTCATTCCGTTTGCAAAAAAATGACCAATAACACACGGTTAATAGATCGGAGTCCCGCCTCCTGAACACACATCGCTAAACTGATTGGCTTTGTGTTTTCTTTCTAACTTGTGAGAGGCTGTAGTTACATTTGGTTGTGCGAAGCGGCAAAACTCCTCCGAAGGAAACCTAGAGATGCGGTAAGCGACCGAGAAATCAACAGTTTTCTGCTCAACAATACGGGGCAAATCGCGTCAAATATTGATTTGGGGGACAACCGTTTTTAACGTTACTGTATGACAATCGCGGGATAAGTGGCAAAGATAATCGTTAGTGAGTGCGTGAGAGAGAGAGAGAGAAAGAAGAGGAGAGAGTAAGGGTGTCATGATTTCGATTTTAAATCGAAATTAAGTCACAATCTCGAACTTTGAATTCAAAAATGGAATCGTCGATGCTGTCACGCCCCCATGTCACGTCCAGTCGGTTTGCAAAGTGGAAAAAAACACTCGTTGGAAGTGCTGCGAGTCCTCTCACTTTCGCGTTCAAAGCACTTAAAAAAAGCCACAGTTTGCAATGTATGTGCGTGTACCATATTCTTCCATTTTTTTTATTTAAAACTTTAAATTGACAAAAACTGCAGACTCGGACTCAGAACAGTATCTTTATACAATATCTTGCATGTCACAAATAACTTGATTTTCCACCTCCACGAATGAGTGTCGTTCATTTCCGCACCGAGTCTATTCTGCTGTGCTGCACGCGCTGAGTTAAAGTGACCGCGCATACTTCGTGGTCACAATGAACACAAATTGACATGAAATTGTTGTAATTTCATCATAAAGGCATTTAATTAAATACTACATTAAATACTAATATTTTTCACAGTCATGTTTTTACTTTAAGACCGAGGTAAAGCAAGATAAACGTAGATGTATCTGTTAACCGTGTTAAAAGCTTTTCTTATTTAGTATTTGTGTCTTATTATTTGTTTTCTGGGGAAATAAATAAAAAATAATCGAAATTATCTGCCAATGGAATAAGAAAAATAATCTTGTTTTTGTTTGAATTAAAATTATTTTTCTTATTCCATTGGCAGATAATTTTGCTGCAGTCTTATTCACAGAAGATGACATTCAAGTTCACAACAAAACACACTGCAAAAATAGCTTTTCTTATTTAGTATTTGTGTCTTGTTTTCAGTCCAAATATCTAAAAAGTCTTAAATCAAGATGCATTTACTAGATGAGTAAAAGCCATAAGATATTATTTGTTTTCTGGGGAAATAAATAAAAAATAATCGAAATTATCTGCCAATGGAATAAGAAAAATAATCTTGTTTTTGTTTGAATTAAAATTATTTTTCTTATTCCATTGGCAGATAATTTAGCTTTTTTTAAGCAAAAACTTGATTATTTTTTATTTATTTCCCCTGAAAACAAGACATAATATCTTATGGCTTTTACTCATCTAGTAAATGCATCTTGATTTTAAGACTTTTTAGATATTTGGACTGGAAACGAGACACAAATACTAAATAAGAAAAGCTTTTTTTGCAGTGTGTTTTGTTGTGACCTTGAATGTCATCTTCTGTGAATAAGACTGCAGTTACAAAAGAGAAACCACATGGCAGGTTATTTTGCTTAAGTTTCCAATTGACTGAGGATATAAGTTATTGTGACATTATTTTGTTAATAAATGTTTTAAATTTGACAATGTAGTGTGGTACATTGCGAACAAAGGTCATATATTATATTGCATAAAAGTCTAGTCTAAAAATGGCATAGCAAACTGTGCTTTAATAAAATAAATGTAAAAATCGAGAATCGAATCGAACCGTGACCTTAGAATCGAAAATGTAATCATGGATTTGGAGAATCGTGTGTGTGTGTGTGTGTGTGTGTGTGTGTGTGTGTGTGTGTGCGTGCAACCCTACAATACAGGGTCAAAATATCCCCACAAAGATGGCAATATCCGAAATCCTTGTCCTTGTGGGTAATTTTTTTGGGGAAAACAGCTTATAAACAGACTAAGTAAAAATGCAGAAAGTTTTCTGTGATAGGTGATTCTATCTTCCGCTTCATGAAACACGTTAATGCTCAGTAGTACACATATGGTTTGCATTGTACTAAAATTGAAATAAAACTGAAATTCATTTTCTATGGGCATATATGAGGCTGAAACAGGGAGCCTAGTGCATCCCAAATTTTTCAACATTAACATTTTAATATAACATTATAGTCATTATGGCCTTTATAAAAAAAAAATTGAGGAGGTGTAGTGCACTATAGACCCTGTGGCGCGGCCTAAGCTTTGGTCATTAATGGCATTTTTTCCTTGCATTACTTTTACTTTTATACTTTAAGTAGTTTTTGAAACCATTACTTTTACACTTTTACTTGAGTAAAAAACTGGAGTTGATACTTCAACTTCTACAGAAGTCTTTTTAAACCCTAGTATCTATACTTCTACTTGAGTAATGAATGTGAATACTTTTGACACCTCTGCCGCCCACAGAAAAACGTCACCATGTTTACCAACTGATAAGGGGTCTATAGTATTGACCATCACTTTACCATCACCTCACGATTGAAAATGTGACACTGATTTCATATGACAGTTCAACAAACAAGTTAATAATATTAAGTCACTTACATTTTAGACGAAATAATGACTGTTTTGGTATATTTTAGTAGCGAAAATAGATCCGATGAATCCAAACAAAGATCACAGCATAGCGCATCTCACAGCAACACTCAATCGTGTTTTGAATGATTCAGTGTTTTGAACGAATCGGTTGAGTCAAAGATTCAATGACCCATTCACAAACATCTGTCTCATTCTTGATGAATCGGCCGTTTGAACGAATCGTTTGAATGAACGACTCAATGACTCACTTAATAAAACCGCTTATCGCCTGCATTTGCGCTCACTATGGACAAACCAATCAAATTTGTTCAAAACTTTTTTTTTAAATCAGTCCAAACACATTTTAATATTTATTCAGTAGTTATGTATACAAAACTGTAACTTTTTATGACAGTAGTTTAGTGATAAAAAAAGTGATTGAATTTTTAAAATTATAATTGTAACAAAGAGCACATTCAGTGCATAATTGAATGATTTAATCAAAATCGAAACTATAATTGCACTCCTGTCCAGTATCAGGAATTAAACGGTCTAGACTGTGATCTATATGTTTGTCTATGACAGCTGTTGGACTTGATCAGTTTTGACTACATAAAATCTCATAAACTTGAAGTCATTTAAATCATTTAATATTTAGAAGGATAAAAATTTATTAATAACTTAACAACCACTCAAAAGATATACATTGAAGCGGCATAGTATAACCCTTCACAATTTAACATTGAAAGTAATCCCACCCTACCTTCAAAATGTCTCCAAAGCCACATCATCTTCAGAACACATGAACTCACACAGCAGAGTCTGCTAAGTGTCACGAAACGAGACGACGTTAAAGGCACACCGTGTAACTTTGTGTCCCACTAGGGGCGCTCGACCTGTAACTTTCACGTCTAGTGCCCCTAGAGGCCACAACCACCGCAACACTGTCGCAAAAGTCAACAATCAGCCGGTCAGCCTCCCGTGTCTTTAGATTGTGTGTGCAGACAGTAGTTGACCTGTTGGTTGAAGAGAGATAATCGACTCACTATTGAAGAAAATAATAATATAAATATAAAATAAATAAGACATATGAGTATGACTGTATACTAGGAGCAAAAAGTTAACTTACCAGTTTAATAATAAAGTTAAGAGAAGAGAATCGGTTTTACATCCAGCTTCTTCTTTCAACCTGTGCCAACGAGCAAACTCCTTTTCAAGATCGACTCTTGTTTTTCCTCGAGCACGATCCCTCTCACGGTTTCTCTTTTTTGTTTTAAACTTTTTCCTTGCCTCAGCCATGGCCAGGAGTCGAGCAGGCGGAAAAATAGTAGCAAAATCCTTAGCTCCATGAGTACATCAAAGCCTGTGGTCACGTGACGGTTGTAAAGCGATAAGCTCTCCAGGCATTCTCCAGGTCACATGACCTGGCCAAAGCCTTCTCCAAACTTACATAGGTGGTAGTGATGCGCGGGTCGGCTTTTTTTCCAACCGGCGGGTCCCGCTTTTATGAAATTATTTGGCACGCCCCAGCCCGCCCTGCACCACTGTATCTATTTTTACAACCCGCCCCGCCCGCACCCGCGACCGTTAAATAGACTTACTAGGCATTGTAATGTAAATGAAAACAGCCTTTATTTCAGCCTGAAAATGCATGGAAACATCGCCCTGTAAACTTGCAACAACAGACGATTATGAATATGAACCATAAATCATATTAATAAGATACTAATAAACCTTTTTAACATTTACAAAGCAGCGTTTGTATTCATCTAATAGGCTAAACCATTTTTTATTTCTTAGACCCCCCACAAATATGTCTTGACATGCTGGAAGTGCCCGTTTTGTGGCTCTCCTGTACATTTTTCACACAAGTTGCACTTCACGATACTGCTGTCTCCTGCTGCAACTATTTCTGAGAACCGGTCCCAAACATTAGATTTAGCAGCCTGACCTTTTTTTTCTTTTAATTATGTAAAATCCCGACCTCAATCTCTCCCGCACCTCGTCTTCCATCTTCACTTTTATTGCTCCGCTCTTGTTGTCGTGGCTGGTGGCGGGAGCTGCGGAGCTGCTTGGCACGCCGCTTTTGTGACGTGTCACGTCACGCCAAAGGTTTGGGGACATCACGCAAGTTACATTGCTAGTGCATTCGTATTGTAACCTTATCAAAGAAAGAACCTAATAAAATATGAACATAGATATTCCCAAATATTTATTATAAAACGGTTAGTTCGAATCCTTGATTCTGATTGGTCAAGAGCTGTGCTTTATTCACGATAAAACACGGCTACGACCGTTTCACCCAACGGTTCTATTTATCACTGCGCCCATAGCAACACCCTTAAAGTTTGCGAATGGTTTGTTGTTTTTATTTGAGCTTTCCTGCATAGGTACACATTGGAACGTTGCTCTTCACAGTCAGGGACTATATTTTTCTAGCAGAAGGAATGTTTTTATTGATTTAACTACACGAAAGTTGCACTAATACATTGTTTTTTAATTTAATATTGTGTGGAAACCGTTTTATAAAAGCAATAAGATACTCGAGGCAAGTGCTGTATCGTGAATAAGTAACGGCTCAAGGGGTTGCAGGCACTCCGCTTCGCGTCGTGCCTAACAACGCCCTTGAGCCGTTACTTATTCACGATACAAACATTCCGACATGCAACATGACGTGACTGGAAAGAAAACGAGGCTTCGTTGATCACGTGTTTCTGAAAACAATACGCGCCCATGAGATATTGCTCTGCGTCTCGATAAGCACGATTTGAAGCTTCACATGTAACATCATCCAGCGTCTCCAGTTCTGAGACTATTGCCTTACCGCCATCAAGTCGACGTGTGTGTATCCTTGGTCATCCCCCTTCCCATCAACATCCACGATCTCCACCTTCAAACTGCGAAAAGAGTAGAGCCTATAATGTCAACAGAACATAAGAACCTCAGTTGCACGCCACACACTGGTGACCTCTACTGGTCAAAATAGTGTAAATGCAACGAAAACTCAGTCAAAACATCCATTACAACTTTTGCAAACAAATTGCAAATGTTTTATTGAAAGTGTAATCTATTAAATGTAATTTACAAATCACTTAATAATATGAAATGTCTGTATAGTGTTTTAGATATAACCATTTGATTTACATTCCAGCACGTTCCGAAACATTTTCGTTCACTGAATTGAATTCACGTAGCCAAACTTTTGCAATTTATTTTATACACTCTGAATCACTGGTTCGAATTCGAAACAAATGATTCGCAAACGTTTCGAAGCTTTACGAAGCATTGGCGTTTGGAAACGAAAGCGCCAATTTGATAGGCTAGTTGTTAGAGACATTTTGTAGCGCGAATCACATTCATAACGGAACACAACAGCACATTGAGACACGGATTATCTTATTGATGAAGAAAAAGAACATTGTGAGGAGTCTCTGCTGAAGGCGGCAACAGGCAGACAAAAATATGAGGAAAACGAATAGCCTGTTGATTGATTGATATTAACTATGATTTATATTTTATAAAGAGTGTTTAAGTTCAATAAATGTACATATATATTCAAAAAGTAATAACAATGTGTGCATGTGTGAATAATTGTAATTAATGATCAATAATTCTGTGATCAGTAGATCAGTAACACAGTGATCAAGATGGCAGCATTATTTCCGCTTTGAGGCGAGTAGAATCAGGGGGCAATACAAGTTGGACAATGATATTTGTGGATAAAGGAATAACATTTTTATTAAATGATTAATTGGTGAAGCAAATACAAAAAAGCATAAGGATAAGTGAATGACAAGTGCAACGTCATTCTAAGTTTAGCATCTCCTGGTTTCTACATCATAGCCTAAGTGATATCGAGAACTGCTATAACAAACAAGTTAAAGATAGATATGGGCCTTGCTTGGAAGAAGGTCAAGTGTGTGAAGTTTGTTTGTGGTTCCACAACCCTGTTTCAGTCATGTCGAAATACGTTTCTTCCACAAAACAAGAAAATAATTAAACCAAGGGTGATACATAAACATCTGGTATGAAGCAGACACTCTGAAACATAATGCAATAATCAATAGGCAATCAAACATGATATAAATGATAATGGAAATTAAAAATAAGCACACTAAATTAAAAAGAGGGTATTAAATGCAAAATAAAATAACAATAGGCTACTTGTTTTGCATTTTCCAATTAATTGAATCTCTTTTAATTTAGTAAATATTTAAAAAATATTTAAATCATAAAGAGTAACATTGAATCTCTTGTTCCTCTGCTGATGATCTGTAGTTTATAAAGTCCAGTGTGTTCAGTTCTTGATGTTTCTGATGATCAGAAATCCAGGTTGACTGTCCATCTGGAGACTGTTTTTGAATATTACATTACTGTTATGAGTATTAATGATCTGAGTGATGATCAGTGATGGTGTCAGATCTGAAGACGGTAGAGCTGCTTTCCTGATCTAGAAACACAAACACATTGAGATTATCAGTGTTTTCAACATTAATATATAATATTTCATCAGGTGACATTTCATACTGATATATTTTCTATTCTATAATAAGCATGTTTTTAATTTTATAACTATTACATGTTCAAAATTTAATTTAGGCTCTAAGTTGTAAAACTAATTTACATATAAAAAGTGTTTTTTGTCTTGTCAGTTATTAATATAGTACTACTTGCCCTCTGTTTTTTCTCGGTTGCATTTCTTGCAGCAACAGTAAAACACACATGCAGAAATGAGCAGCAGCAGAGATTCTCACTCTCGAAAACAGAATCACATTAAAATAATTCCATTATTTTTTAAATAAACAATTATAATACGACAAAATAATGTAACATAATTTATTTTTGCAGTTCCCTATAACCAATAAATTAAAAGGATCATCGTTCATATTTTACTGTCTTTCTTTGCTGAATATTAAACACTTCAGAGGAAAAAGTAAAATTGTATTCAATTTACTCACCATAGACAGTAACATTGAATCTCTTGTATGAAGTTCCTCTGCTGATGATCTGTAGTTTATAAAGTCCAGTGTGTTCAGATCTGATGTTTCTGATGGTCAGAGATCCAGTTTGATTGTCTATCTGGAGTCTTTTCTCAAATATCATATCAGGGTCATCTATATGGATGTTCTGTCTGTGGATTTCAGCAATACGAGTGTCTTGAGGTCCAAACGTCCACAGTATCTGATCATCTTTCTGTACTTTAACATCAGTGTTTAGAGTCACAGAATCTCCCTCAGTCACTGACACTGACTTCACTGCATCTGTACCAGCGCCAAACACACCTAAACAAGATAGACAAAATATATAATTATCAGACAGAGACTTTATATAATCTCATTTCCTGTTTAATCACGTCTAAAAAGTAAACATTTTGGTCCCACTTTATATTAAGTGGCTTTAAGTACTATGTGCTTACATTGAAGTTACTACTTTGATACAATGGACTTATTATGTACATACATGTTTTTACATTGTACTTATATTTTGAAAATACCTGCATGTAATTTCAACTGTAATTAATTGATGTAATTACATTTGTAATTACACAGTTGACCCTTCCCTTACACCTTAACCTACCCTTAAATCGACCCATCCCACCACACCTGTCCCTAACCTTACCAGTAACATCTCAATAGCAGCAAAAGTGTTTTACAATACAACCTGAACACAATAAGTACATTGTACTTATTTTTCTATGTAAGTACATAGTACTTAAAGCCACTTAATATAAAGTGGGACCAACATTTTTTTTATCTTATGTTCAAATGTATTTGTGTTTAAATAAATGATCTACTGCTGATTAATAGTGTTTCTCACCGCTCGGGACAAACAGGATCAGAACACACAGATGAGAAGACATCGTGACAGACACAAACGTCCAGCCGAGAGTCAGAAGAGCGACTTCCTGATTAAAAAGTTCAGGTATTTCAAAAAGTCTAAACTGCTAAATTAAAAGCGAGCTGGTTTTAGTGATATCTGTTCTGTCTCGCTCTCCAGATGAAGTTCAATGTATTATTTGTCTTCTTCTTAATATAATAAGAAACTCTCACTGTATCTCATGAACAAATGTTTCATCACAACATCATTCTGGATTCCTCTTCATCAGAAAAGTCTCATTCAATGTTGTTTCTGAGTTTATCTGGTTCTCAGAAGGTTTGTTTGTGGTTGTGTGAGAATAAACTGCACGTCTCACACTCTCACAAAAACAAACACACATTATTAACTGAACATCCGGCCAGCACATTAAACCACAAGCGTTCAGTTCAAACACATTTACTGACCTCAATAACACAAGAGCTGACTCCAAAACATGTGTAGGATCACACACACAATATAATGATGAATCTCTGTCAAACGGTTTGAAAAAGTGAATCAAACGTTTATTGATTTAATTGTCTGTTTTAGTTCAACTCATATTTTAGTAGGCAGATTCATCAATTGTTCCTAAATTACAAGTTGAGGTCATTTAATTATATCAAATCAAATGCATTACTCTTTTATGTCAATGCATAAATCCTGTAAGTTACAGGCTGTAACCTAAAGGCCGTGTTAAACTGCATGATGGTTTTGGTGAAATCAGTGAATGAGGAGTGATGATCAGTGATGATGTCAGATCTGAAGACGGTAGATGACCTCTGTGTTTTCTGACATGCTGTCCTGATCTAAAACACACACACATACACACACACAGACTTTCAGTGTATTTGACATCAGGTGCTGCTTTCTAGAATTTCACACTGATATCATATATATTTTAGATTAGGCCTATTTGACCAATATACACAAAGTTTTCATGTTAAAACCATAAAAAATATTAATAATGTAATTTAGGCTCTTGGATGTAAAACTCATTTGCATATAAAGAGTGTTTTTTTGTTTTGTCAGTTATTAATATAGTAATACTTACCTATGAGCTGCCACGTAGGATTTAAATCAAACTTCGCTTATCAATACATACATAACACACGTGCATATACACCTATACATTACTCGCATATACATGTAGCCTATACTATTGGATGTTCAAAATACATATATGAAATACACGTGCACACTAATATGAAATCCATACCAATACATATTATGTTAGTAATGAATGCATATACACTTGTGAATAACTTGCATAAACATATAAACTTGACGCACGCATACACCTATAAATACTCGCATATACACCTATAAACACTCGCAAATACATATACACTCGCTACACGCAGACACACCTATAAACACTCGCACATAGCCTATAAACTTCCATGCATGTACACCTATAAACACTCGCACATACATATAAACCCGATGCGCGCATACACATCCATAAAACACTCGCGCATACATACAAAATAAAACGCTTTAGTTGTGTATATATGTATATGCGAGTGATTTCATATGTGGATGTGCGTGAACTTTTCAGTGTAAAAGCATAGACAGTATAAGAAGTGGACAGAGCCATCTCATTGGAACTCAGTTGAGACAGTTGAAGCCCATTTTTAGCGATTTTTTTGCACTTCCGTTCCTGACGCGCAGACTCAAACCGACTCAAACTGAGCTTGATGACGTGAGCACCCTGTCTGACAGATGTAAATATTCTAGTAGCTGTGCGTGAAAACTGCCAACGTTGATCTTGCAGAGATGGCGAGCTTGAGCAAAGAGTTCTTTGGCGTGAGTGAGCAGGAGTAAGTCATTTGTATAGTATTTATTTTAAAATGTAACGCCAGTACGCCATATTAAGTTAATGCATTGATTGCCTGCGAGCTTCTCCTACTGTCTGTACGGTAATTTCTCTACTGTGCGACAGAGCGTCGAGTGGTTATGACGCAATCGTTAGCCTAATTTTACAAAAACTGTTTCTATGGGGCCATAATGTACATAGAAGGTAATGGAGCCCTTTATACATTGTTGTGTTTCTTTAGAAATAAATAATAGACAAATGGAGTCTTTAAACGCCTCAGATGTAAAGTTATTCGCTGTCAAAGTGACGCGAAAATGAATGGGAGTCAATGGGAATGCTAACGCAAGTGAAGTTCTGCTTCAAGATGGCAGCTCCCGCAAGGCTTCAATTTCCGGTCGATGGATTACCCCCTTGTGTAAAAGGAAGTCATTTCAGTATAAAAAGGAAGTCATTTTTTCTTCTTCTTCTTTTGGAGTTTTATGGCGGTTGGCAAACCAGCTAAAAGGTGCATTTACCGCCACCAACTGGACAGGAGTGTGAATTGTCAACACAGGGGGCGGAGAGATATCACGAAACACCTGAAATAAAGCTTGCCACAAAGAACCTTTATTTTACTGTCTATGCAAAGAACCGGCGAAAGTAATGATTATGCATGAAACATTTGAATGGTTGATAAAGTTCATAAATCGATGCAGACTCGCCATCTTCGCTGTAGTGAACGCGCCTAGAGAGAGAAATGCACACTTCATATGAATTAGCCACATGCATAAGCAGAGAGTAGCCAATTTCTTTTAGTTTTTAATTGTTTTGTTTAAAAGTACACATTTCAAGCTTTCTATAGGCTATACAGGTCTGTGATGCAAGTAGTTTATATGCTGAGTTTCGGTTCATTTACGCGCTCCAGTTCACGCGCCGGCGCCTCCGTGTCCTGATCACTGTCCACTATATTTGCTTCTTATTTATTAATCCAGACAAATTGGTTTATGAAACATTGATTAAAATGAAGATACAATTTATACAAAACAAAATTTTCAAGCACAGCTAATATTCTAAGATCAATGGGTATTATTTGATTATTATTTGAAAATCGCAGCCCTCGACCACACACACATGTATAGGCTACTAACTAGGCTACACACCAGAGCATGTGAGCAAAGCGGAGCGGTGTGACGCTTATAAGTTAAACAACTTAAACATACGTTTCATATTCATGTTTAAATGTTTTTTATTATTATTTCATCTAGGTTGATTAGCCTATATGAAAAGGGAACCGCATGAGATGAGTAAGATAGGATCATAAGATATAGGCAATCGGAAAACATTTGGAATGGGTCAGATATGATTTTGACCACTTAGGCCTACTTAAAGTTTTCTTTTGTAGACAGCCTTTCTTTAAAGTTTATTTCGTTTTTTTTTATAAATTGTATGTTCAATTTAATCAATGTTTCATCAACAAATTTGCCTGGATGAATAAATAAGAAGCAAATAGTGGACAATATAATCAGGACACAGAGGCGCCGGCGCGTTCACACTTCATATGAAGTGTGCATTTCTCTCTCTAGGCGCGTTCACTACAGCGAAGATGGCGAGTCTGCATCGATTTATGAACTTTATCAACCATTCAAATGTTTCATGCATAATCATTACTTTCGCCGGTTCTTTGCATAGACAGTAAAAGAAAGGTTCTTTGTGGCAAGCTTTATTTCAGGTGTTGCGTGATATCTCTCCGCCCCCTGTGTTGACGCTTCACACTCCTGTCCAGTTGGTGGCGGTAAATGCACCTTTTAGCTGGTTTGCCAACCGCCATAAAACTCCAAAAGAAGAAGAATGACTTCCTTTTATACTGAAATGACTTCCTTTTACACTGAAAAGTTCACGCCAGTGTTGCCAACGTAGCAATTTTGTTGCTAGATTTAGCAACTTTTCAGACTACCCTAGCAACTTTTTTTTCAAAAAGCACCTAGCAACAAATTTAGCAATTTTTTAAAATTTATTTGGCAACTTTTAGCAACTTTTGGAAAGTGAGTTGACTCTAATCCAAAAAACACACGGCAAGGGCGTGGTGAGCTGGTACCTGCTTACGTCAGGGCACCACCACTCCCTGTTCAACCTGAAGAGGGCAGCACTCAGACGCTTTTACACCATATATTGTAGAATTAAAACACTTTATATCCAAATGTCAATAAAAATGTATGTCAAAAAATTACTTGAATAAATGAACAGCATTAATAAAGCCCCAGCCTTACAGATCATTAACTAAAAAAAGCTGTTTTAGGGTTTAGTTACCCTTTAAGATCGACGTGGAAATGTGAAAACAGGAAGACAAAAGACAACAAGCGCAGGGGCGGGGCTACATCAGGTCTATTGAGAATGAGAATGTGACGTCACGCGTTTCACTCCGCGTTGCATTTCATCGTCAGGTACACTCAGAAACCCGTCAAAATAAAAGTTCGGTTTAACATGAAGAAATTATCACAGAAATATATTACTATTGTACAATAGAATCGAACATACTTCTCAAAATATTAACACATTGTGTAGTGCTTTCATGCATAACATATATAAACAATAATATCTTATTGTGTGTGTGTGTGTGTGTGTGTGTGTATATATATATATATTCATATATATAAAGCTATATAAAACCATTCCGCATAATTCCGCAGATTTTTCCAAAAGTTTAGCACAGAAATCATAAAAAAAAGTCAGCAGATTCCGTGTGGCCCTGGCAATAAGTCACATTCACAAATAAAAAGAAGAAAATAAAGAAAAGATACATTTATAATTTCCTACACAGTACACAAGTAGCCTACTATTACAACGCATCCTCATCCCAAGGCGTCATATTCTGACACTTTGACAAAGCGTCTAAATCCAACGCCCATGGAACCCTTTAGCGTCAATATAACACGCAGAGAGATGGGTAGGTTTAGGTATGGTGTAGGGTTAGGGTTAGACCGCTAGGAGGCGCCTTCTGACCCATATATATCGGCGTCTCATATTGACGCTAAAGGGTACCATGCGCGTTCGATATAGACGCTTTGGCAAAAGCGTCATTATATTACGCCTTGGGATGAGAACGGGCTGACTATTAACACTTCAAAAAGGGCTAATGCATGCTATTGCACTCACTGCAGACGAAATGTACGTAAATTAAGTATTTTTCGTAGTTTTGCGTTGGAATTACGTAATGACGTCAACGTCATTTAGCAACTTTTAGCAACAAATCGACCTGCCTTTAGCAACTTCCGCTGAAAATTAGTTGGCAACACTGGTTCACGCACATCCACATTTGAAATCACTCGCATACATATATACACAACTAAAGCGTTTTATTTTGTATGTATGCGCGAGTGTTTTATGGATGTGTATGCGCGCATCAGGTTTATATGTACGTGCGAGTGTTTATAGGTGTACATGCATGGAAGTTTATATGTATGTGCGAGTGTTTATAGGTGTGTCTGCGTGCAGCGAGTGTATATGTGCGAGTGTTTATAGGTGTTTATGCATGGAAGTTTATATGTATATGCGAGTATTTATAGGTGTATGCGTGCGTCAAGTTTATATGTTTATGCCAGTTATTCACAAGTTTATATGCATTCATTACTAACATAATATGTATTGGTATGGATTTCATATTAGTGTGCACGTGTATTTCATATATGTATTTTGAACATCCAATAATATACATGTATATGCGAGTAATGTATAAGTGTATATGCACGTGTGTTATGTATGTATTGATAAGCGAAGTTTGATTTAAATCCTACGTGGCGCCTCATACGTGGCGCCTCATACTTACCCACTGTTTTTTCTCGGTTGCATTTCCAGCAGCAACAGTAAAACACACACGCAGAAATGAACAGAAGCGCCACACACACTACTGTTATAATGAATATCAAATGAGATGAAGTCATTTCTGTAATAAAGAAAGAGAAAATGGTCAATCCTTTCATTCGGACTTCATAGACAGTATGAACTGCACATTTACAAAGAAAAAGAGTTGTAAAATGTTGCTGCTGACGTACCTGAGCATGGCTGACAGAGATCAGTGTTGTTGAGGTGTGTAGTTCTGTTGATAAATGAATTAGACACTACACATCTGTATGAATCATCCAGACACTGAATCTCCAGAGGTAGAGAGAGACTGATGCTGAGATCAGACACACTGATGCTGGACAATACACTCATTCCTGCGTACCAGGAGAGAGTCCCATGACTCACATTCAACACTGAACACACCAGTGAACATGTGGATGATGATGATCTTTCCGACACTGACGGGTTTTGCAATAAATCACTTATGACAGGAACAGTTAGAAGACCTAAAATAATCATATACATAGGCCTATATATTAATCAGAAACGATCAACAAAAAAAGATGACTGAATATCTGTAAGAATCATATAAAAATAATAAAAGAAATGCATTGACAGAAGGTCCAATATAAATTAAATAAAAAACACAATTTGAAAGTATTTATTCAGAGTACTCACCATGGACAGCAACACTAAAGCTTTAGTGTTTGACCCTTTTACTGATGATCAGTAGTTTATAAAGTCCAGAGTGTAATGTGTCGATGTTTGTGATGGTCAGAGATCCTGTCTTCTCATCTATCTGTAGTCTTCCTCGAAATCTCACCTTCTTACCACTATCATAAATAGAGATGATCTGTTTAAAGATCTGAGCGATACGAGTCTCTGAATTTTTATATCTAAATGTCCACACAATCTGACTATTTCTGTGTATTTCAGTAACATCAGTGTTTAAAGTGACAGAATCTCCCTCCATCACTGATATCAATTCAGTTTCATCTGTATAAACACCAGACACACCTGGAACAAAACAGTGAACAACAAGTCAAAGATTTTAAAACCGTTGCGAATTGCCATGCCATTTTACACTATACAAAATAACGGATCCAAACTATAAGGACATACTAGTTAAAGGGATAGTTCAGCCAAAAATGAAAATTCTGTCATAATTTATTCACTCTCATGTTATTCCAAACCTGTATGAGTTTCTTTCTTTGAACACAAACGAAGATATTTTGATGAATGTTGGTAATCAAACAGTTGAAGGCCATTGACTTCCATAGTATGGAAAAATAAATACTATGGAAGTCAGTGCTACATTCAGTTGTTTGATATATCTTCTTTTTTGTTCAACAAAAGAAAGAAACACATAAAGGTTTGGGACAACATTTTTTTGAGTGAACTACTACTTTAATGTAGAAAATATAACGATTTAAACTCGTAAGATGACAGATTACTCATTATTGACTGCATGCAAGACTAAAAGAACTGAAGACATAAAAAATGTGGAACTTACCACCTAAAAGCCATAACCAAAAACAAGCGTAAACCATATTCTCTAAGATTATGTCCTGTGAGATATCACGACAACAGTCAGGTGAGGCACTATGCTACGGTGCTCTGGTTTGTCACACACTGATGTGTGTGATGCTCGTTTGACCTAGAATGCAGCTATGCAGCTCCACATCTTCAATCAATGAGGAAAGTTATTCAATGCAATAAAAAAAGTTGTTTAACAAATTTACATTCAATCAAGGAAATTGCACTTTGGAATATAGAACAGAATACTGAGATTATTTTGGCGTAATTTACAATCAAGTTTTATATTTTAAATAATGTCAAATAGTTTGAAAATATTGTAGCATTATGCATATTGGATACATGGTAGATAGCTAAATTAGTCTTACTAAGTATTGTTTTAAATTGCACATGCACTTACATGATATTTATGTTGGGGAAATATTGATGAATATGTCATGATTCTGCCAGCATGTCTTTAAGTTCTCTAGTCTTGTGGCAGGATCATGGTAGACCCATGTTTTGTGTACAAGTACATGGCCTTTTGCTTGGGCCATGTGCTTGTGTTGTCTCGTTACGTAACCTTGTTATCCTCGCCTTGTCAGTTTAATGTATTGTGAGTTTTTGTTATTAATTCCTGCCTAGTCCAGTTCTAGTCAAGTCTTTATTTATCATCTAGTTTTAGTCTTGCTTGTCTTGTTTTGCCCCCTCGTGGGTTTTGTTTTCTCTGTTTTGTCTTCAATAAATTGTGTGTAGAGCATTTAGTCTGCTTTTGGGTTCGTCTATCTGCATCCTCATAACAGGAGACAGAAAAAAAAACTGACAGAATTCTTCTGTGATGCGTTATACACTGTCGGACATTGTTAGTACACAACTTTAACAACTAATGGGAGTGTAAAATAAAATAATAATAAAAAAAAAAAACAGATGGAAATCTCTTATTCTGTTTTTATGAAATGAAAATATGTCAGTATGTGAATAAAGAAAAGAGAAAAGAGAAACTCTTCTTTACCAATAGCCTGTATTAACCACAGTACATCTCGCTTTGGTTCAGAAACCCAGCTGGAAAGTGTGTCAAGCTGTCCCAGAGCCCGCTCCCACTGCAAGCGCTGTCCCAGAGCCCGCTTCGACTCAGGGTACTGTTACTGAACCAGCTGCTGAAGACGCGGTTCCCGAGCCTGCTGTCGTGAGCGCCACAGAGAGGGCCGCGGCTGATTCGGCTGCTGAGGCCGTTTTGTGGTCAGTGTCAGCTGATCGAGAGTTGCCTATCGTCATTGCTGCAAGAACATTGTCTGAGTATCTGTCGAGTTTAGCCAAGATCCTGGAAGTTCCTACCAGAACTGGCATGTTGTCTTGTCCCGAGTCCACTGCGTCAGAGGGCGCTATCCTGAAGTCAGCTGCCGTGAGCGCCGTACCCCAGTCAGCTGCCGTGAGCGCCATACCCCAGTCAGCTGCCGTGAGCGCCATACACCAGTCAGCTGCAGACGACGATCTCCCCGATTCAGAGACGTGGAGCGTTGGTACTGAGCCGTCTTCGGAGAGCTCAGTTCTTACTTCTGCTCCACAGTTACCCGCAGCATCCCCTGTCTTGTTTCCTGTTGTGTCGCCTCCTGTGTCCCCTATCAAGATTCCTGTCCCTCCGCTTGTTTCTGTTCCTGTGGCGGTTTCCACCCCTGTCAGGCTGCCTAGTTTTTCCCCTACCACCCCTGTCATTTGCCAGCCTCGGACTGTTTCCCCCAAGACATCTCCTCATGTGTCTCCAGCCAAGTCCCCCCCGGATTCCCCATCCTCAACCCTCGTCCCGAAGACCCAAGACCCCCAGTCCTCCCATCCACCCTGGACTGTCCCCTAAGGACTCTGTGTTTCCTCCACCTCCTCTGCCTTGTATGTTGTTTTTGTTGTTTCATCCCAACCCTGTCATAGTTTTTTCATGTATGCCATTATTAGTTTTTTCCATGTTTTGTTGGTTTTTATGTATGTCACGGTCTGTCTTGTCTTGTGTTTAGTTTCCCTTTGAGGAGCGTCTGGAAGCTGCTCCTTAAGGTGGGGGTTCTGTCATGTTTCTGCCATCATGTCTTTGATTTCTCTAGTCTTGTGGCAGGATCATGGCAGACCCACGTTTTGTGTACAAGCACATGGCCTTTTGCTTGGGCCATGTGCTTGTGTTGTCTCGTTACGTAGCCCCGCCCCCTTGTTATCCTCGTTATGTCATTATCGTCTAGTCAGTTTCACCTGTTCTTGTCATTAGTGTCTCCCTATATTATTGTAAGGATGGGATTTTCCTAAGACTGAATTCAAGAAGTCGAATCTGCAATAAAACAATAATAAATCACTAATCTGCAAAGGAGATCTACGGGACAGAGAGCAGCACAACTGGCCCAATCTGATATCTTCCCCACATGCTGTGTTCCTGACTCTGGACACTATCTTCTGTCCTTCAGGGCTCAGTCAGTCATGCGAAATCTCACAAACCTCCTGTCTCCAGCTGTGTGATGTGAGGGCAAAGTAAATACTTCTGGTGTGAGTGGTAAAGTTGTTTCATTCCCGCAGCAGCAGAACAGTCAGAGAAAGAAAACAATGCCTGTTCTTCTGTTGTGGGAGATGCCCCAATAAAGATTGTTGATAACCATTTGTCTTTATCCCCCAAACTCAGGCTTGACCACTTGGGTCACGAGAAAGGGTCCAGCAAAAGCTGAATAAATATTTGGGTGCTAGATGTTTATTGGTCTTTTGTTTCACTTGGGTATTTAAAGAGAATTGGCAAACCACTCAAGGAAGCATCTGTAAACAGAACTTCCCACACTGTGCTGTGTGTCTCTATTGCCAGGTATGCTGACTCTTTTAAACTATTTTTGATATTGCATTTTGAATTATGTTTGGATTTTATGCTGATCAGTTATGTATTGTGTATTCTTTTAATTCTTTCGATTGATTTTAACTCTGCCTGGCAAAATAAATGTTACATCTTGATTTACTCTGAAGTATTCTGAAATCATTATTTATTATGGGAGGCCTACACATTATAGGAGTCTGGTGCTACCGCAAATCTTGCAGGGTAGGTCAAACTAAAAGGCGCAGGTATGAATGGAGCAGTAGGCACGTCATCTGGAGACCTTTTTGATTTCTGTCTATCACTGACTTAGCAAGTTGTATGGAAATGGCTAAAGTAAACTACACTCTTTGTACGAGTAAGCAGTAGGCAACCGTCCTAAGAGGTATTAGCTAACCCTGCACCCTCTGACTAAATTCAGAACTGACAAGGTTTGTGTCCGTGAGAATCACGATCTGGCCGCCGTGATCTCTGTGCGGCATTGGGTCCATAATGAATTAACAAATGAAAATCCAAGAAACTCAGACTAATCAATGATCTAGATTAAAACACAATTCAACTTTTGATCAGCTGTTAAGATAGTGAATCAAGATAAAGAGTCAGTCAAATTTGGAGTCAGATTAATTTAGGCATGGAGTCAGAGTTAATATTTGAAATCAACTATTTAATAAATTAAAGTGATTTTTCCAGAAATGCCCGAATAGAACAAACATTTTATATTTCATATTCCATTCCTTTCCTGTATTAGAGAAAAGAGAAACTCTTCTTTTCATTGGGAAATTCAAAGCGGATTTGTCTCTAAATGGTTAAGATTGCTGTATTGTAACTCAAAGCGTTAGTTTGCTGTAAGGCTGTTTACTCTGAATTTAAGAGACAAACTGCCCGTCAACTAAACCCACCAACTCACACACACACATACAAACACTTTCCACATACAATCAATAGCCTTTAACCAATAGCCTGCATAAACCACAGTACATCTCGCTTTGGTTCAGAAACCCAGCTGGAAAGTGTGTCAAGGTGCATGAATAACCTCATGGTTATTATTTTTAGTCTGCTCTCTGCAAAAAGGGGTGAAAATGAACCCCTTAAATCCAGTGCATTCATGTAGAGTTACATTTTCAGTTACATTTGTCATTACATTACATTCATAATTTTCCTATTTAAAACCAATGTAACTTTAATAATAAAATTTCTCATTAAAACTGAAATAATTTCGTTATACTGTAAAGGGCTGATACAGAGTCCACACAACATACCACTCTGTCTGGTTTTAATTCATTTACCCACTGTAACCCTACAACAATAAGGTAATCTTTTCCTAATACTTATTTTCAACGTTATATGTATCCTAAAAAGGTTGGCACTGAAATGTGATGTGCACCCTAACATCAAATTAGTCCCATGTTTGTTTATTATGTGTGTGGTTTTGAGAACATCGTCCCCTGGTTTATGTCCTGTCTTACTGAACTCCTCTAGATCTGAAGTGATCCACCATCTGCCAACAGTAGCCACGCCCACCAGAGCAAAGCCCACCAATCAGATCACAGCTTCAGTGAAACCACAACACTGCAGAGTCTGAGGAAAAAGACTAAATAACTTTGACTCATTTTTAGTTGTGTAAAAAGCACTAACATTAATGCTGAAGTAACCTACCTAAATATGTCAAACAGAGATGTCATAAATGACGTTGTTTACAATCTTGCAACACAACACGTTTACCCACTTGTAACCCACGAGATGTTGTAACCCACTTCACCACTCGTTACATCAGAATTGTTATTATTTTTTTCATTTTTTTTTTTCATCAGTCACTCAGTACACACATGAATAGACACAGATTAGTGAAGTTCATTCTACTAACTTAATCAGAAAATCACAAACTCATCTGAGCTTCCCACTGATCGCTCACACACTGCTGTTCTCGTTCATTTGTGGATGTGACAAAAACGTGTATTTATCCAGCCTGTTCTCACGTAAACGCGTCTCTATGACACGCATGGTGCATTGTCGTGTAACTGATATACGCGAAAATGAGTTTTTACGTGCATATGAGACGCAGTTTTTTGCGTGCATTTGATACGCGGTTCATTTGCGTGTAATACACACGCACCCCACACCACTAATCCTACCCAAGCGTATAATACACACGCACCCCACACACACCTAAACCTACCCTAAGCAACCAATGCGTATCCTATGCACGTAAAAACTCAATTTAGCGTATAAATTACACGACAATGCACATGCGTGCAAAGACGCATTTAGTGAGATCGGGTTGATTTATCACACCCTCTCTTTTATGCTTTGTTCTTTTACTCAGCAGAATAAATGAGTGCAGAACCCTGATTTATTGACCTGGATTATTGGATTTATTGAAGGATTTCCATCAAGATCAGTTCGACCACTTCTAACAACTCAAATACAAACACATTTCAATTGTAACATTTATTTTTTCTTAACATATTAATATTAAATCATATTCACAAAAAAACATTAAAGAGTGAAAATTGAGCTGAAAAATCTCAAACTGAGCTGAGAGTGAGCAGATGAACAGGAAGTCATCAATCCTCACGAATGTGAATGAGATGAGTGATGATCATTGACCTGCAGAATATTCTCACATCTGAAGACAGTAGATGATCTGACAGGCTCTTCTGATCTAAAACACACACACACCAGTTGATTCAGTGCGTTCTGCCATTTATGAATCATTGTTTAGATGAGCTGAAGGACAGACTGACCCTCTCGTCCTGTTTGGGTTTTTTGTTGTAAGTTTAAAAGTTGCGTAATATCCAGATGTGTGGTCTGGTGCGTGATGATATTGTTGATCACACATCTGTATGCGTTTATATCCTGATATTCCACCTCCAGAGGTAGAGAGAGACTGATGCTGAGATCACACACACTGATGTTGGACAATACACTGATTCCTGCGTACCAGGAGAGAGTCACAGGACTCACATTCAACACTGTGAACATCTGGACTCTGATGATCCAGATGATGATGAACATTGTGAAGAGGTACAGGTTATGACAAGATCCGGCAGAGGAGCTGGAAAACATGGGAGTAAAAACTATTTAAAGAAAAAAAATGGTTTTGTTAGCTTTACTTCCAAAACTTTTCTTCATTTAGCCAATTCAAATACATTGGGCAAATCAACTGCATTAACAGAGTAAATTAAGTTTAGTTAACTAAAATAAAATACTTTTTCTTTTTACGGTGTAGACACTAGATTGTAAATCATTTATCATTTCTTAAAATAATTTTTATGAAGTATCTTTAGACTTTTAATGATTGTATATCAACAAATGGAAAAATATGCACAGATGTGAAACAATAATTTCAACACGATACTAAAAAGATAATCTAAAGCAGTTATTTTAAAAGTTATAAATGTTATAATTAATTGATTTACGTTTGATGAATGTTTCTGACTACCCAAAAAAAAAATCTAATAGTTACACAACGAGGGGAGTTTCCTGATTTCCTTTTAGATTTTTTTTTTAATAAAACAGTACCAAATTAAATAATAATAATAATAATAATAATAATAATAATAATAATAATAATTGAACAATTACAATATGACACGAAATAACATGCATTTTGCAGATCCATTTAACCAATCAATAAAAATGATCATTGGTTATATTTTACTGAGGAAAAAGTACAATCTTATTTCCTTTACGCAGACAACACTGAATCTCTTGTATGAAGTTCCTCTTATGTTGCTAAAGATGGTCAGAGATCTAGTTTGTCTGTCCATCTGGAGTGTTTTCTCAAATGTGGATTTCAGCAATACGAGTCTCTTCAGGTTCAAACATACACAGTATCTGATCTTTATTTCTCTGTATTTCAGTAACATCAGGTTTTAGAGTGACAGAATCTCCCTCCATCACTAAGACTAGTGTTTAAATAAATGCTCCACATTTGCTGATTAAAAGTGTTAAGAGTTTCTCACCGCTCGTGACAAACAGGATCAGAACACACAGATGAGAAGACATCGTGACAGACACAAACGTCCAGCCGAGAGTCAGAAGAGCGACTTCCTGATTAAAAAGTTCAAGTATTTCCAAAGTCTAAACTGCTAAATTAAAAGCGAGCTGGTTTTAGTGATATCTGTTCTGTCTCGCTCTCCAGATGAAGTTCAGTGTATTATTTATCTTCTTCTTAATATAATCAGAAACTCTTACTGTATCTCATGAACAAATGTTTCATCACAACATCATTCTGGATTCCTCTTCATCAGAAAACTCTCATTCAATGTTGTTTCTGAGTTTATCAGGTTCTCAGGTTTGTTTGTGGTTGTGAGAATAAACTGCACGTCTCACACTCTCACAAACACAAACACACATTAACTGAACATCCGGCCAGCACATTAAACCACATTAGCTCAATAACACAAGAGCTGACTCCAAAACATGTGCAGGATCACACACACAGTAATGATGAATCTCTTTCAAACGGTTTGAATAAGTGAATCAAACGTTTATTGATTTAATTGTCTGTTTTAGTTTAATTCATATTTTAGTAGGCAGATTCATCAATTGTTCCTAAATTACAAGTTGAGCAGATTTAATTATATCAAATCACGTGCATTTTACTCTTTTATGTTAATGCATAAATCCTGTAACCTAAAGGCCGTGTTAAACTGCATGATGGTTTTGGTGAAATCAGTGAATGAGGAGTGATGATGTCAGATCTGAAGACGGTAGATGACCTCTGTGTATTCTGACAGGCTCTCCTGATCTAAAACACACACACACACACACACACACACACACACACACACACACACACACACACACACACACACACACACAAACACAGACACACACACACACACACACGGAGAATTTCAGTGTATTTGACATCAGATGCTGCTTTCTAACATTTCACACTGATATATATTTTAGATTATATTACCAATATACACAAAGGTTTCATGTTAAAACCATTACAAATATTAATAATGTAATTTAGGCTCTTGGTTGTAAAACTAATTTGCATTTAAAGAGTGTTTTTATTTTTGTCTTGTCAGTTGTTAATATAGTAATACTTGCCCTCTGTTTTTTCTCGGTTGCATTTCTTGCAGCAACAGTAAAACACACACGCAATGAACAGCAGCAGCACACACATAGTGTTATAATGAACATCAAATGAGATGAAGTTGATTCTGTAATAAAGAAAGAGAAAATGGTAAATCCTTTCAGTCCGACTTCATAAAGACACAATATGAACTGCACATTTATAAAGAAAATATGTTGAAAATGTTGCTGACGTACCTGCACATGTGTGACAGAGTTGACTGATGTCCAGATGTGTGGTCTGGTTGCTGACAGGATTGTTGATCACACATCTGTATGTGTTTTTATCCTGATATTCCACCTCCAGAGGTAGAGAGAGACTGATGCTGAGATCACACACACTGATGCTGGACAATCAACACAGTCTCACACCCAAGGCGTCATCTAACTGACGCTATGGACCATTTTTGACCATGCGTCAATAAGCCGACGCACACACCCCCCCTTAAGCGTCAATATGAGACGCGCCTCCTAGTGGTCTAATCCTAACCCTACCCCAGACCTAAACCTACCCATAACGGAAGCGTCATCTAACTGACGCTAAAGGGTGCGCGGCATTTGATGACGCCCGAGGATGAGCGTCTCATATTGACGTTTGTGGGGGGGTGTGTGCGTCGGCATGTTGACGCATGGTCAGAAGCGTCAGTAAGATGACGCCTTGGGTGTCATTCCTTTGTACCAGGAGAGAGTCACATCACTCACATTCAACACTGAACACACCAGTGAACAATTTGATGATGATGATGATGATGATGATGATGATGATGATGATGATGATGATGATGATAATGATGATGATGAACAGTCTCTGATAATGACAGGAACTGTCAGCATACCTTAAAAAAACATGAAAGAAAAAGGAACTTGCTTTCAGGAACAAGCAAATACTGATATTGGTGTGTGTAAAGATCTTCAATCATCATCAATAATAAATAAAAGTGCACATCCAGATGGTCAGATTTGCATTTGATTTCAAATTAAAACATTTTAACTTATTCAGTTTACTCACCATAGACAGCAATGTTGAAAGTCTTGAGTTTGACCCTTTTATTGATGATCTGTAGTTTATAAAGTCCAGAGTGTAATGTGTCGATGTTTGTGATGGTCAGAGATCCTGTCTTTTCATCTATCTGTAATCTGTCTCTGAATCTCTCATTAACTTTAGTAGAGATGATCCGTTCAAGGATCTGAGCGATACGAGTCTCTGAATCATTAAGTCTAAATGTCCACAGAATATGATCATCTCTCTGTAGTTCAGTAACATCAGTGTGTAAAGTGACAGAATCTCCCTCCATCACTGATATCGTCTCAGTGTCATCGGTATAAACACCAGATACACCTGGTAGAAAAGAGTCAACAAAAAGAAATCACAAAATCTTTTCTTTTGGTTTAAAAAAAAAACACACAGTAGTCAAATGTAAATTAATACATATTCCTATGAGATTGTGTTGGCATTTACCACAATTTCATCAATACACAATGTACCGGATCATACCGGGGCATTGAATAGTCAATTTAAAAATATAACTGGTTTCATCATGAATCACTAAACACACATGAAGAACATATAAACGTTTTCCAGACACATAATTATGTTATTTATACATGATAAATAAACTCTGTGCGTCAGTAAACACTCCACATATAGTCATAAAAAAGGGCAAAAAAAAAAACTATACAAGTAATTTATTTACTCACGGCACAGGCCGAACAGGAACAGAACACACAGATGAGAGAAAATCATTCTGCCGTTACTCAACTTTAACAGAAAACTCAGAGCGGATCTTTCACACACTGATGTTCTCATTAAGAAGTTTATATGTGGTTGAGAAAACAAGCCACACACTTTACACTCACACAGACACACTCGTGTGCTTAAACTTCACACCTAAATACAATAAACCACAAACTAACACGGGCTAGTTGTAACACACATATCTTTTTAAGATAAGTTTAGATTTGGCTTGCTGTCGGCAATGGAGGGGCTCGAGGAAGCAGATTTAACTCCAGCTTAGATAAACCCAGTGGGACTATAATGCTGGGATGAGGAGTATGGCAGACAGATACCTAAATCATGATGGTGGAGCTGGGGAGGTGGAGGGACACTTACAGCTGATGCCAGAGCAAGATGAGCGGCTGCTTATGATCCGCAGTTCATTGAGAGATTAGATGGGTTCACTCCTCCCGAAATTATGTTTGTGAACATCACTTATGTAACCATAGCAAAAGTACATTTCTTACTGAAGTTCATTTTTCATCTCAGTTTTTAGTGTTTATCTACATTGAGACAAATCTGATATTATTCTAATCTTATATCTGTTATTTAACAGTTTTAACAGATAGTTTTTTAAAGCTGATATAACCAGCAGAAGAACTAGTCGGATTTAAATCCCACTTGCGCAGGTGGGGCAAGTTGTCACACTATGCTACAATGTTGTGTTCCCTATTAGAACTGTTATTGCTAATAACTGCTTTTCTATTCTATACTTTGATTAATTCTATTGAGAAACCCAGTGAAAAGGCGAATAAAGATTGTGAGTCAATGTTCAGAAATGATTAATTATTATTATGTTTTGTACTATGTTGATATCCGCGTTTGCTGGTGTGTGTTCATTGTCAAACACAAAAATGTGTTTATTTTTAATTATTAAAACATGTAATTTATAATAATATTTTATTGACAAAATATTTAAGTTTGTCTTGTAGGCTATATTGTTGTTGATTAGATCAGATAAAATTGTAAGCTGTCAAATGGTCATGTTACAATGTGCTCCACCTATGGGGCATGTTGTCACACTTCACTTCCATTCTTTCGGGGTAAATCAAGAAAAAAGTATACACTGTATCAATGAAAACAAAAATTGTACTAGACATGTGGGAAATTAATGTGGGGATAAAAAACACTCAAACTGAGAAAGTCAAAAAGTGTTAGGTTGTGCCCCGCTCTCCCTGTATTGAGCTCAAAAGTCTGGACGTCCAAAAACAATTGAAGACTGACGGTCATTCATTACTGTTGTGATTCTGTCCTCTGCTGGTGGAAATGAGTTATTGGATGTGACAATTTCGCAATAGATTTCAACATTGAATACTGTAGTGGCTTTACACAATATGTACAATAACAATTGCAGAAAAAATTTACATCCGTGTCACATGATGTTTCAAAAAATTGTGGGGACATGTCCAACTCCTAGAGGATAGAATAGAATAGAATAGAATGTAAAGCCTTTATTGTCCTTATACTCACATAAAACAAAATAAACACTATTCTTTAGAAAAAGAATAACTTAACATGAATAAATGTCACTTTCACATATCCATCTTGGAATTAAGCATTCAGTAAGTAGTGAATATATCATAGTAGTGCATATCAATGTCAGGACTGATTTGATAACCAGCCAAACCAATGAACACATGGATTCCTCAACCAGTCAGAAGATGGAGCCATTAGCACAATGATTAAACACATTCAATACTGATACTTGACATATTTACAAAGGCTTATGATTGAAAACGTACTTTCTATTTTTCTGAGCTTCCTTTTTTTTTGTCCTGTTGAGACTCTTTTTATTATTCCAGTGTCAATTCATACCGTACCTTTAATCGTCATTAAACAAACTATCTAACTCCATTTCAGATTCAGCTTCTGTGCCTCCGCAGTGCAAGCTTGGATTTCTCACTAACAAATACTTTTCTTTTTCACATTTATTTATAAAGCACTTTTCACAATGCAAATCAAATCAGTTTTGCAGAAAATGCATGTTTCGTGATCTGTTATAGAGTGAGTGATCTGTTATCAGAGATGACTGTGTCCAAGTAATGTCCATATTTCAGAAATGAACAGAACTAAAACAATAGAGATCATGCAGTTAGCTAACATCATGTATTAATTTGATCTCATTGAAGCAAATATTACAAGTTGTGATCCATATTGATCACAATATATAGAAATATTTGGTAGTAGGCTTCATCAAGTCCTTGACATACAGTCCTGTGAAACGCATAGCTTCAACCATAATGTCAATTAATATTCAACAAAATACCAAGTTTCCATTAATAAGTTTATATGAATTTCATTTCACTGTTCACCTGGTCAACATATATCTGAAGTTTATTTGGCATAAAGACACATAATCAGTGCAGAGAGAATATGTAATCATGTTTCTTCAGAAAATAGACAATTGCCAATCCTACAGACTAAAATATCAAGAATAAAAGAACAAATCTGCTCACAACACTTGAGCTAAAACTCAAATCATCAGTCACATTCATCCGGTGTCCATAAATGAGCACATTATCCAGACATACATAATACTGACAGCCGTTGCAAAAACTTTTTGTTAAATAGTGCACCATTTACGGTTTTACATTACGACACCTTTCTTCAGAAAAATAAAAACTTAATGTGTAAATGCGTCACATTCAGAAATATTATCACATGTTGGCTATTACCTGGATTGAAGAGTTCACTACTTCACTTCACTTACACATTTCATTACATTGTTTAATGTGTAAAATCCTAAACAGTTTACACCACATTTCTAAATTACATCATAAAGCGAAATAATGAGATTATCATCTTGAATTTATATTTTGCAGCAATAAATTAAAAATGACCTGTCTTAATGACCTTGTCTTTTGAAATTATTTAGTCAAAGGCCATCATTTAAAGCTTATGAAAGATGCTTTTTGTCCCACAGTGTAGTTATGGTTATATATTAGCAGAGACTAACTGAACAATGCTAACCAGCCCAACCCATTATAACATTGATTCCTGTAACAGTCGGCAGAGGGAGCCATTAACACACACACACACACACACACAGTACTGAACACATCTCATCTTATTTTACATGTGTTCGAGTCTCTGTAAATCCCTGAAATAAATGGCATATCCTTTTATCGGTTGTGTTCTACAGACATGTGGTCTTTCTTAATAAAGATTACAAATGCTTAAAAATGAAATGCTAAAAATTCAGTCATCTGTGGCAAACTGCAACAATCAGTGCATTCGTGCTTTAACTTTGAGGTTTTGAGCTTTGTTACTGACATAAATCTCAACATCTCTGTGTCTGTGCTTTAATAAACTGATCTGTATGATAATTCAGTGAATGATCATCTTAAAGCAACTTCTGAATACACCGTCTGATGCCGTCCATCAGCCTCCTGTAATGAAATACACTTTTTTTTCAGTCACAAAAGAAAACAAGCAAGCACATTATGAACCATTAAATACAGATTTTTAAATTATGAAATTAAATTGTGTATGATGAGTGAGTGTTTAATTATACAACATTGTGTATATAAAAACAAGTAGACAAACAAGGAAACTGCACTAGCAATAGCAAGCTTTCAAGAGATTTAGTGCAGAGAATAACAATCGAATCTTACCGTATCTGGAGCGCTGTGTTTAATGAATGTCGCATCAGTATAATCAACTTCTTCTTCATTAGTCTGAGCTGTTAATGATCATTTATAAAATTGCAACAACAAAACAAAAAAACAATTTTCGGTTATGGCTTAGTTGGCATTTCTGAGAACTACTTTTGCAACAAAACATAATTTTTTCTGTTGTGTGTAATACTTGCCATCTTGTTTTGCTTCTGTGTATTTATTGCGGCGAAAGAACAACACGACTAAAACTGTGATCAACACCGGCAGCAATAACAGGAACAACAGCGATACAAGCAGGAATGGAGTTTGGTGAGATTCTATAATGATAAAACACACAGTTATTAATCTACTGTAAGATTCTCAACAAAGATGAAAACAGCAGATCTGATGAGGAAAAATATCTTAGTGAAGGCAAGAGTTATTTTTATAATCAATTAATCTGTACATTATTTGTGGTTAACAGGATAAAAATTATTTTATGTAATGAATAAATTAATTATTACAAATCTTGCTCAATTTTCTCCTCCAAAGTAATTATAAGCTATTTCCCAGCTATACAAATGAATGTTCTACAAATTCTTTACAATGATTTACAATGTTTCTGAAATGTAAAATTTCCAGCGATTAGAATGTTATTTAAAAGGTTACGCAACATTAGTACAGCATTCTCCTATGTACAGTTACTCACAATATTATAATCTTTAAATGTAATATTCCAAGAAGCTCAACATTAACATTGATCAAGTTCAAAATGGATGCTTCGAAAATCTTCTCAGAATGTTCTCTCGACATATATCAAATATTAATAATGTTATACGAACATTCTATAAATGTTATTTAAATAATGTTTAATCTTAACATTCACAAAACCTTTACAGAATATTAGTGAAAGAGAAGTTGTGGGAACTTTGTTAGCTGGACATTATGTGTTTTAAAAATACTTATAAAACAAAAGAGCAAATTCTCTCTGTTTGATAAACACACTCGACCATCTGTCAATACTCACTTGCTGTATCAGCCTTTCTACAAAACGAAAATTAAATTCTAATTAATTTATATAATTTATAGGTAAGATAACCTTCAGAGGATGTGCTATGAAACCCTCTCAAATGCATTAAACAGCACATGCATGTAAAAGACATATTTAGTCAAAATGCTCAAATGTGTGTGAGAACACACATCTATAAAACATTTGAGAGATAAACCAGCATGACATTATTAACAAGTCCAATTATGGACTCTAAAATGATGGACAATAAACATGCCCAGTGTGAAAACCCCCTATATACTGACATACCTGCACATGGTTGACAGAGTTGACTGATGTCCAGATGTGTGGTCTGGTTTCTGACAGGATTGCTGATCACACAGCTGTAAGTGTTTTTATCCTGATATTCCACATCCAGAGGTAGAGAGAGACTGATGCTGAGATCAGACACACTGATGCTGGACAATACACTGATTCCTGCGTACCAGGATAGAGTCACATGACTCACATTCACAGCTGAACACACCAGTGAACAATTTGATGATGATGATGATGATGATGATGATGATGATGATGATGATGAACAGTCTCTGATAATGACAGGAACTGTCAGCATACCTTAAAAAACATGAAAGAAAAACATCTTTCAGGAACAAGCAAATACTGATATTGGTGTGTGTAAAGATCTTCAATCATCATCAATAATAAAGAAAAGAGCACATCCAGATGGTCAGATTTGCATATGATTTAAAATTCAAACCTTTTAACTAATTCAGTTTACTCACCATAGACAGCAATGTTGAAAGTCTTGAGTTTGACCCTTTCATTGATGATATGTAGTTTATAAAGTCCAGAGTGTAATGTGTCCATGTTTGTGATGGTCAGAGATCCTGTCTTCTCATCTATCTGTAATCTGTCTCTGAATCTCTCATTCTCACCTCCACTATCATATATAGAGATGATCTGTTTATAGATTTCAGCGATACGAGTCTCTGAATCGTGAAGTCTAAATGTCCACAGAATATGATCATCTCTCTGTATTTCAGTAACATCAGTGGGTAAAGTGACAGAATCTCCCTCCATCACTGATATCGTCTCAGGTTCATCTGTATAAACACCAGACACACCTGGAAGAAAAGAGTCAACACAAGACACATTATCACCATAATCACCTCAGATATCTTTTGTTTATTTGAAGACAGAAAATTAAACTCCATTATAATTTCTTAATCCTAACACAGACAAAATCCAATAGTACGGAGCCCTTTAAAATAGGCCGATGTGATTTTATTACACTGGATGCGGCGCGACAGGACAAATCCCTGACAGTAACATCCCAGCGAGCAAAAAGTCGTCTAGAACACGTCTAAAAGACGTAATTGTTAGACATCCAGAAGACGTCCTCACAGGAGCCAGAATGAAAGTTTTTTATACGTCTTTTCTGGACATTGTATAGACGTAAATTAAAGACGTGCTACAGACGTAATTGTTAGACATCCAGAAGACGTCCTCACAGGAGCCAGAATGAAAGTTTTTTATACGTCTTTTCTGGACATTGTGTAGACGTAAATTAAAGACGTGCTACAGACGTAATTGTTAGACATCCAGAAGACGTCCTCACAGGAGCCAGAATGACATTTTTTTATACGTCTTTTCTGGACATTGTATAGACGTAAATTAAAGACGTGCTACAGACGTAATTGTTAGACATCCAGAAGACGTCCTTACAGGAGCCAGAATGAAAGTTTTTTATACGTCTTTTCTGGACATTGTATAGACGTAAATTAAAGACATGCTACAGACGTAATTGTTAGACATCCAGAAGACGTCCTCACAGGAGCCAGAATGAAAGTTTTTTATACGTCTTTTCTGGACATTGTATAGACGTAAATTAAAGACGTGCTACAGACGTAATTGTTAGACATCCAGAAGACATCCTCACAGGAGCCAGAATGAAAGTTTTTTATACGTATTTTCAGGACATTGTTTAGACGTAAATTAAAGACGTGCTACAGACGTAATTGTTAGACATCTAAAGGCAGCCAGAATAAAAGTTGTACAAAACAGTGGCAGTGAGTTAGTTCTCACTGAGAAAAACCCAGTTACTCATTGTTAATAGTTGTCGTGTCATGAAACTGCAGACACACAGACCTAAATAAGATTTTAAAGAATATTAATAATATTGAATACTCAATTGAATACGGCAACTGTGTAGTGTATATACAAGTCTTGCATTTGTATATCTTATCAATATAATTGTAATAAACTGCTTACCATTTGCCTGTAAACCAAACTGATCACTCCAAGAAATCAACTATTTAAATCTCAAAATAAATATTTTATTACTATTTTTTTCTGCTGGACCAAAACTTAACAGCCAGAACATTAAAGTATAAATAAACACAATAAAACTTAAAAGCCAGAACAGTAAAGGTATAAATGAACACAATTTCCCTTTAAACAATCTATAAAATGTTGTTAAAACAGTATAACATATCAATTAACAAAATGTGGCTGCTATAAGCTTCACAAGCTTCATTTATAGCAGCACGCCCCGACTCTCCCGGGGGCATGTTTCAGATGATCGGCTGCAGACTTTATTTGGGCCTCTGTTGCAGCTGGGTCCCATTTCATGACAGCAGCTACAATCAAAGCAAAAAAATAAACATGTAAAATAAATAAATGCAAACGCCACTGTTGTGGTTTAGCTTGCAGCAGAGATGCATAGAAAATTTGAGTACTCGAATCAATAAAATAAGATAGTTATTAAATCACAAATCAAGTAAAATTACATCAAGCCTGATATAAAGCATTCCACACACACATACTTTATGATGTTAGTTTTAATTAAAAAAATTAAATCAAGGAAATTTCTCTGGCTTTTCTTTCTTTTTGCTGTATCAAAAACGTACCGAACCGTGACACAAGTGTATCGTATTGAACCGACCTGTGAATTTTGTGAACCGTTACACCCCTAACATAGGTCTTTAATAACTGTATTCAAATGTAAATAAATATATGTTTGTGAAAGGTTTTTTTATTTTTATTATTGTTTGTTAAAACTAGGGGTGTGACCGTTATTATATAACCGTGAGACCGACGGTTATAGTTGAACACCGTCATTAGAACTCTATTACCGCCAAAACCGTGTTATTAAAATATCTTAAATATAACAGACGATAAACACGGAGGCGCTGGCGCGTGAACTGGAGCTCGTCTCATAAATGAACCGAAACTCAGCGTATAAGGTAGCCTCCTTGCCTCACAGACATGTCTACTTTTAAACAGAACAATTCAAAACGTAAGAAAACAAGACTACAGACTGCTCTCTGCTTATGTAATAAGCAGATAATCCGTATGAATTGTGCATTTCTCTCTGGCGCGTTGACTACTGCGAAGATCGCGAGTCAGCATCGTCAACTTCATCTTTGCAGCCGACACTGGCAAAGAAAACACTTGTTTATTAATAATTAAAATATCTCATTGCTATATTTTACATATTCATAATCATTACTTTTGCTGGTTCTTTGTGACAGATTTTAGGTGCTTATTGGCAGCGCCTCCCTTACATGTTACATGAATGCGTCACCACTGCATCACCGCACCCACCAGAATAGGCCTGTTGTTTTTTTTTTGTTAAGGATTTGTTTACTGTGTGTGATTCATTTAATGGAAAGCTCAGTCACTGCTAGTTGTCTGGCTGTTAATTTTAAATAAACGTAGAGCAAATTCAAATTCAAAATAAAATTTATTCAAACTAAGTTGTCCTATAACAGACGAACGTCGCAACGCGATGTTTTTTTTTTTGTGAAAACCAAATCTTTTGTATGTGAAAGAGCCATGCGTTAAAAGTCAGATGGCACTTAAAGCTACTTTATGATTTGCTCTATGTTTGAACAAAATAAATAAAAGTCTATAACTATCTATACCATATTGAATTGCATAGCATCATATTTTTCTCCATTGCATCGTATTACATTGAATCGCATCGCGTTGAATTGAAATCGAATCGCACCGCATCGTAATAATAGTGAATCGCATTGCATTGCATCGGTAGCTGCTTATATGTAGCCTATCTTTAATGTATCGTATCGTTGGCTATGCATCGAGATGCATATCGCATCGGCCTCAGTTATGGAGATGCACATCCCTAATACCTACATAGGAAAAGTAACTACATTTACATACTGTGAATCGTTTTTGCATCGAAAATCGCTATTGAATCGAATCGTGAGCCTAAAAATCGGAATCGTGACATTTTCTGAATCGTACACTCCTAATATAAACACACAGCTGTTTGCTTGGAACACCCCTTTAATTGTAAATTCATGAAATCACATGTAAGGTTTATAAATAGTAGCTAAAGGAGAGTAAACTGATACCCCCTTTATTTTCTCTACCTTATGCCGTCCGAAAAGGTATGTGATTTTCTAACTTCAGATGGACACATTTTAGAAAAATTAAACTAGACTTTTAGAAAAATTATCCATCTCTTGTGTTCGTGTGTCAAATACTGCAAGTGAATAGACACCAAAATGCTGAAGGTCAAAAAGTCCAAGAGCATTGTAAAGCTCACATGATAAATGCAGAAAACATCTTGTGTGAACAACACAGCAGGCTGTACTGTATGAAGTTTCTGGTGCATGCACTTGCATTATATTGGCTTACAATAAAGGATAATTTTTTAATAAATCTTTGTGGAAAGTCAGTCATATACATCTGGAATGGCATGGGGAAAAAAATAGATTTTTTTTATTTTGGAGTGCACTGTGCCTTTAAAATTGACTACGGTTTTAGATACTGCAGTGGATACTTACTATAGTGATGGACTTGTTTCTCTGTTGGTGCCTGTTCTGCTCCGTAAACATTTTTCCAATGCTTGATCTAAAAAAAAAAAAGTTAAAAAGTGTGTTCATAGATTATTGATCTGAGTGACATAGGACCATTTTGAATGTGTTCCTTAAGTGTTATATAAATCTGGAGAACCCTTACTAAAATTAACAATGTTTTGCGACACTAACCAAATGGTAATAAATTATTGTAATCAATCCACCATAAAAAACATGGTTTCTACACCTTTACTATAATAAAAACCATGGTTAATTTAGCAAATGTCCTTAAAAGAATAGCTCATCCAAAAAAAAAGAAGAGTTCTGTCATTATTTAACCTACTCACCCTCATGTTGAAAATGTATGAGTTTCTTATGTAGAACAATAATTAAGATATCTTGAGAAATGCCTTTGTTTTTGTTTTCTCATGCAATGGAACATACAGTTGTTTTATTCCCAACATTCTTGTGTTTCACAAAAGTAAGACATTTATTTTTGGGTCAGCTAGGCCTGTAAACACAAGAAGATGGAAGATAAAACATTGTCTGGAGGGTTTGAACCAGTGTGCCTTTGAGCAGAGTGTACGTCTGCCTCTATTTCACGTGTATTTTATGACAATACTCACCATCTGAAGATCGTGTGGCTGGATAATATTTACTCCCAAAATGCCTGGATCATGAAGGAAACACACACAGCAATATTAGCTAGGCCTATTTGTTTTTACTTAGGCTACTAACAGAGACATTTGCAAAAGCTTGCAAAATTGACTCACCAGCTCCAAAACATACAATCACTCGTTATTTTGACTGATCGATAACGTTAGACCTAACGTTAAATCCCGCGATCAACAATAATAAAAGCCTAAAGTTAGTTTGCAGATTCTTCTAGAGTCAAGGAGTGTGGTTCGAGTTCCTCTGTCTAAAGAGAATGTTCTCAGTTCACTCATTGTAAAGCTCCAATGCTGAGTTTTATTTTATTTTTTATCATAAACTAGTTAGCTGACAATACACATGCTAGCTCAGCACATAATTAGTCTAATACATTGGAATACCGTACTAATATAAATATTGCTCTAATCGCGTTTAGATTCTCAATTTAATACACTATATTTTGATGTATTAGAATTTGTATAAAATAAAAAGTTATTTACGTTACCTTCCGTAGATTGCAATATGTCCGTTGTCCATCCTTGTTTGTTCTTCATTTACATCCCGCAACTCGCTCAAAATAAACATTTAGCAGTCCGATGTAAAATAATCCATGTTTTAAACAATGTAAAAAAGCCACAAAAACCGAAGTAGGTCCCGAGCAGCAGCACACACACCCACTCACTTCAACTGACGTATTTTCAAACTTGACTCGTAAAGGCGCGCATAGTTGTCATTGGCCAGATTCCTGGATGACAGTCAGAATAACCAATCATGCTCAAAACAACTCGTAGAGACAGCCAATAGTGTGAAAACATTGCAATTACAGGACAATATGAAATGTTTTAAAAGAAAGAATAGGAAAAAAAATACACGTGCTATTTCTTTTGTATTTGTATTTGTAGGCTGGCTGTTATATTTAATCAATTGGTTTAATGTGTTTTCATTGCAGTGCATGATTAAAAATGAAAGATAAAAAATGAAAGATTAAACTTACAGTAACTTGTATAACATAATAACATTTATTTATCACTGTTCTGATAAACAGCAATTTAATAGAGCAAACAGTATATTAAACAGAGCAAACATGTATTCATATAATTCTGTATGTAGACCTATGTGAAAAACTAATGGATTGGTATCATGGTGGTGACATTAGAGTTACTTCATGTGACCCCCTAATGACCCTTTTCCACTTTCACAAATTCTTGACCTTTCCTTTAGAAACACTCTAATGCCTAATAAATGTCAACATGCTTTTTCACCCTGTGTGGTACTGTTACACAACCTGTTGGTTTAGGGTTAATCCCTCTGTCCAACGCAACACTTTGCTAACATTGGCATAATTAAGTTACAACATAATACCCCGGGTTTCACAGGCAAGGCTTAAACCTGTAGTCCAGACTAAAATGCACGTTTGAGCTGTATATTACCTGAAAGCAACTTGTACTGACATATGTCAGTGGCATTGTTTTGTCTCAAGATGCACAACAGTAATGTTTTTCTTTTCTAAGGTACATTTTTAAAAGCTATAATTGAATGCCCAAATTTAAGGCCTAATCCTGGCTTTATATCTAAACCCTGTCTGTGAAACCGGGTCTGGGTTAGAAATTAAGGGGTTAACCCTAACCTTAACCCTTGTCTACAGACTTTTATTTAACAGCATGGATACTCCAAAGTGTTGACTGCAGTGGTTAGGTATAGCATTGATAAAGGACAAAGATCTTCTCACTGTGACAGTCTGTATTTTAGCAATGATTGTTTGTATGGATTGTCCCTAATTGAACACACATGAACGCCACCACAATGATGAAAATAGGAAGTTATTTACTGTAAAATTTGGATTTTGTTTTACAGTGCAGTATGAACATCTGTTCTGAACTAGTTCTGGCTGTCAGTGGACGTTTAGATTATGGCCAGATTGGACATCTTTATTCACGTCATTTATGGACTGTTTCTGGATGTCAACGGACGTCCAGATTATAATCAGTATGAACGTCTTTTCTCAACTAGTTCTGGCTGTCAGTGGGCGTTTAGATTATGGCCAGATTAGACATCTTTTATTTACGTAATTCATTGACTGTTTCTGGATGTCAACGGACGTCCAGATTATAATCAGTATGAACGTCTTTTCTCAACTAGTTCTGGCTGTCAGTGGGCGTTTAGATTATGGCCAGATTGGACATCTTTATTCACGTCATTTATGGACTGTTTCTGGATGTCAACAGACGTCCAGATTATAGTCAGTATGAACGTCTTTTCTCAACTAGTTCTGGCTGTCAGTGGGCGTTTAGATTATGGCCAGATTGGACATCTTTTATTTACGTAATTTATTGACTGTTTCTGGATGTCAACGGACGTCCAGATTATAGTCAGTATGAACGTCTTTTCTCAACTAGTTCTGGCTGTCAGTGGGCGTTTAGATTATGGCCAGATTGGATATCTTTATTCATGTCATTTATGGACTGTTTCTGGATGTCAACAGACGTCCAGATTATAGTCAGTATGAACATCTTTTCTCAACTAGTTCTGGCTGTCAGTGGGCGTTTAGATTATGGCCAGATTGGACATCTTTATTCACGTCATTTATGGACTGTTTCTGGATGTCAACGGACGTCCAGATTGTAGTCAGTATGAACGTCTTTTCTCAACTAGTTCTGGCTGTCAGTGGGCGTTTAGATTATGGCCAGATTGGACATCTTTATTCACGTCATTTATGGACTGTTTTTGGATGTCAACAGACGTCCAGATTATATTCAGTACGAACGTCTTTTCTCAACTAGTTCTGGCTGTCAGTGGACGTTTAGATAATGGCCAGATTGGACATCTTTATTCACGTCATTTATGGACTGTTTCTGGATGTCAACGGACGTCCAGATTATAGTCAGTATGAACGTCTTTTCTCAACTAGTTCAGGCTGTCAGTGGACGTTTAGATTATGGCCAGATTGGACATCTTTATTCACGTCATTTATGGACTGTTTTTGGATGTCAACAGACGTCCAGATTATAGTCAGTATGAACGTCTTTTCTCAACTAGTTCTGGCTGTCAGTGGACGTTTAGATAATGGCCAGATTGGACATCTTTATTCACGTCATTTATGGACTGTTTTTGGATGTCAACAGACGTCCAGATTATAGTCAGTATGAACGTCTTTTCTCAACTAGTTCTGGCTGTCAGTGGACGTTTAGATAATGGCCAGATTGGACATCTTTATTCACGTCATTTATGGACTGTTTTTGGATGTCAACGGACGTCCAGATTATAGTCAGTATGAACGTCTTTTCTCAACTAGTTCAGGCTGTCAGTGGACGTTTAGATTATGGCCAGATTGGACATCTTTATTCACGTCATTTATGGACTGTTTTTGGATGTCAACAGACGTCCAGATTATAGTCAGTATGAACGTCTTTTCTCAACTAGTTCTGGCTGTCAGTGGACGTTTAGATTATGGCCAGATTGGACATCTTTATTCACGTCATTTATGGACTGTTTTTGGATGTCAACAGACGTCCAGATTATAGTCAGTATGAACGTCTTTTCTCAACTAGTTCTGGCTGTCAGTGGACGTTTAGATAATGGCCAGATTGGACATCTTTATTCACGTCATTTATGGACTGTTTTTGGATGTCAACAGACGTCCAGATTATAGTCAGTATGAACGTCTTTTCTCAACTAGTTCTGGCTGTCAGTGGACGTTTAGATAATGGCCAGATTGGACATCTTTATTCACGTCATTTATGGACTGTTTTTGGATGTCAACGGACGTCCAGATTATAGTCAGTATGAACGTCTTTTCTCAACTAGTTCAGGCTGTCAGTGGACGTTTAGATTATGGCCAGATTAGACATAATTTCTCAGTGTCATTAATCGACTAATTCTGGCTGTCAATGGACGTTCAGATCACGGCCTGGACGGACGGACGGGATATCAACCTGTTTTGTATGTCCACAGACGTCGCTTGCTCAGTGGGATTATTGATGTCTAGTTCTATTTCTGACGCACTCTGAGCGCTTTCGCTATTTCTGACACAGAGAACAAATAGAAATGTAACGATCGCTTTGTTGCATGAAGTGTAGACAGCGTCTAGCTTTTGCGTGTAGACACGGTGAAGAAGTTGTCAAACAACGAGCAGCAAAAGACTGAAATAAGATAACTTAAAGGGACATTCACCCAAAAACATAAAAACATCAAATAAATTCTGTCATAATTTATTCACTCTCATGTCGTTCCAATCCTGTATGATTGACTTTCATCTGTGAAGTACACACACAAAAAAACTTAAGTGAGAGCCATGTTGTTTAGATAACGTTTCTGCTGCGGAGTCAGTATTAAATCTGCTAGAGGTTTAAAGGTTGAATGAAACTGAGAAAAAATAAATAAAAAAAATGCATGATATTATCCAAATAAACTTTTCTCATTTAAATTAACTTGAAATGTTTATTTACATTTATGCATTTTACAAACGTTTGTATTCAAAGCAACTTCATTGCATTCAACATGTTATTAGTTCAACTGAAATAATAACTATTTGATGTTACATTAGAAATCAGTCAGATCCACTATTGGTGACCCAAACATATATTCTGTCATGACTGCACTCTTGTTGTTAAATGTGGGTTTATTCTCTTTTTATTCTCTATCTTCTTCTTGTTCCACATACAGGTCATAAAGAAAATGATTAAAATTTAAATTTTTGGTAAAACTACGTCTAAAAGTGATCAGAAATCCCATGAAGTCCTATATATGTAGGTCGATATTTTTTATTTCAAAATATTGCAAATTGCAAATGATAATAGCCTATGGAAGTAAATTTGCATAAATGAAATTGCAAGCCATTTTCTTTTTTCATTTCTTTTTGAGTGAACTCCTTTAACATTTCAGGCTCAAAGTTTGGTTTTCAAACCCTAATTCAGTGAACAGTGAAGATGAGGAATGCACTTTTAATTCACACTGGTATTATTTTAACAAACAGACTACTCAAAGCCCATCATTTGTTTCCAGTCAAACTGTGATATACAGGAATAGACTACAAGAATTGAAGCCATAAAAATATAACTTACCCACAAAAAGCCATAGACAAAACCAGACAAATTTATGAACCATCATATTGTTAATATTCCAAACAGTGTCAAAGCATAAAACGCATGTCTGAAAACAATAGGTCTGAAAACAACACCGAAAAAAAGGCGGTGTAACTATAGCGATCATCTCAATGATTGTGTTTATAGTTCAACTGACCGTTTGATGAATGAATCTCCTCCTCTTGAAGCTGGTGTTAGAGATATAGGCGACACCGAATAATAAATTACAAAACTATTCGACTAAATTAGGATACATTTACTAAGTAATTCTAAGTACTAAGTAATTCAGTACGAAAAATAATTAGGACAAATACCACATAAAGTTCTGCCTTCGGTTTATTTATTTTTTTAATCATTGAATGCGTTTAAGTGAAGCCCGGAAATACACCTGTTTATAGCCTACACACAATCAACATTTTCTTTTGCAGATAATTGTTTAGAGTCCTATGTTCTAATAGGGTTTCTGCGGAAACATCATGTCGTTAGCCTATTTGAAAGCCGTTTGCAATAAAGCGGCTGCATGAGTCTAAACGTTGATGAAATATGAGACATAACCTATAGGCTATGTATAGGTCTACTGTACATCAAGGTAATATAACTTTTTTTCATGGAGCTAAAGAACAGAATTATGTAGAATATAAACAGAACGTTTTTTGTGTGGCCAATATTTATTTTAAAGAGATAGAGTCTGTGTGTGTGTGTGTGTGTGTGTGTGTGTGTGTGTGTGAGCTCGCGTGTGTGTAGCTATGTGTGTGTGTGTGTGCTCATGTTTATATTACATTGTGAGGACCAAATGTCCCCACAAAGCAATATCTGAAATCCTTGTCCTTGTGGGGACATTTTCTGGTCCCCATGAGGAAAACAGCGTAGCCTATATAAGTGATGTGTTTTGGAAATGTAAAAATTCAGAAAGTTTTGTGTGATGGGTAGGTTTAGGGGTAGGATTAGTGTAAGGGGATAGAATATACAGTGTGTGTGTGTGTGTGTGTGTGTGTGTGTGTGTATGTGGGTTGGTTTATGTGATTTATGAGGACACAAATTTGTATAATGACATGTGTATTACACTGGTATTACAACTTATGGGTGGTTTATGAGGACACTTCAAAAGTCCTCATAAATCAAATGGCTTAAAAAACATAAAAAACAATGTTTTATTAAAAAATGTAAAATGCAGCATGTCTCCTGTGATGGGTAGGTTTAGGGACAGGGGCAGTGTAAGGGGATAGAATATAGTTTGTACAGTATAAAAACCATTACGCCTATGGAGAGTCCTCATAATGCTGTTGCACCAACGTGTGTGTGTGTGTGTGTGTGTGTGTGTGTGTGTGTGTGTGTGTGTGTGTGTGAAAGACTACATAAAAGACCATCTTAAGGAAAAACCTTGAAGCCGGCAACCACAAAATGCAATTTAACACATTTATGTTTACAAACACAAGTATTCTCGTTTCACACTTTCAAGGCATTGTTTTCACACTTGAGCAGGTGCAGTTGTGCATATGACCATGTTTCCTGTAGCTTAACTTCTATTAGCTATAATCATGACATATGCTTTAAATACATGAGAACCAGAGTTGTAGTCGAGTCACATATCAGGATGTGTCTAATGTAAAGTCAATCTATAACATGGAGCAAGCAAGGGTCCAGATGACAAATATTGATAAAAGCTTGTTTGTGCTGTAACTTTTTTTAAAGCTTTCAAAAAGTTTATACCTTGTTTATTTTTGTTGACATAATTCTTTGCTTTGCATTACTTTTTTCAGGTTAACAGATGCAGGTATTTTTGAAGAAATTACACAGTTTCAGTTAATTCTGCATCAAGGTTGATCATCTTGACCTGCAAAACTGATTTGGCTCCAGGCGGTAAAGTACTGTATTTTAACTCACAACATTAGTTTGCTGTATGGCTGTTTACTCTGTTTAAGGTTATGGACAAGCTGCCCTTCAACTAAACCCACCAGCCCACCCACACACACGTAAGCGCTTACAGCACACCTGCCACAATAATAGCCTTCAGCCAATAGCCTACATAGACCACAGCACATCTCGCTTTGACTCGGAAACCCAGCTGGAAAGTGTGTTAAGGTGCATAGAGAACATCTTTCTTGTTTGCAATAAACAACAAAAACAAAACTGAGGTTCTGTGCAGAATTGCACAAATGCAACAGCAAACACAATGAAATAAAATGTTTCAAATGGGTGACATATAAAGTAGGCTACTTTGCATAGATGAGATCAGCTGTCAGTTAACGCTTTGCATGTGCACAGGACTACATTTGTGCTTGCTTTTTGTTGCAGCCATGTGAAAGATCAGCATAAACTTAGCTACAAAATCTAGCGAGAGATTATTGTAGAAATCATTTAATCTACAAAAAATAATAATATAATTAATAGTATAGCTGATTATTATTCTGTAAGTTAAATATTAAAAATGATGCTTAATTATAAATTAATATTACTCACACTGCTCTCATTGAATACTACAGCAATTTTTAACACGTTATTGCTGAATTAATGTCAGAGAAAAGCATCTTAATACCAGTAACTGGCTCAATGCTGGTATAAACAGATAACATTTTGTCAACATCACTAAAAATACATAACAGTTTACAGTAAAATTTGCAGTGTCTAATTTTGAACTCCTGAATCATCCATGTGTAGGCTGTTTCCATCAGCTCTAGCATAATAACGCTGTGGGTTTATTGCATACAGGCCTAAATCTGCTGACACACGTAACCTGAGAAATTCCCTTTTGAATGGGAACTCTTCACTGCATCTGAGATGACACTGACACATATCCACTCTACTACTGAAGAAGTGCCTGCCGCACTGCCCGCTTTGTCTATGCACTGCCACATTGGGCATAGCAAAAAAGTACTCAACTCCAAACTTCGTGTGGCCTTCAGATTAGATCAAGAACCGTGTGTAGAGCTTCATGGGTTTCTATGGCCGAGGAGCTTCATCCAAACCTTACATCACCAAGTGCAATGCAAAGAGTGATGCAGTGGTGTAAAGCAGCCGTCACTGGACTCTAGAGCAGTGAGGACGTGTTCTCTGGAGTGACGAATCGACATGTTCTCTGGACTGATGAATCACGCTTCTGTCTGGCAATCCGATGGACGAGTCTGGGTTTTGGCAGTTGCCAGGAGAACGGTACTTGCCTGACACATTGTGCCAAGTGTGTTTGGTCGAGGGGGGATTATGGTGCGAGGTTGTTTTTCAGGGGTTCGGCTTGACCCCTCAGTTCCAGTGAAAGGAACTCTTAATGCTTCCGCATACCAAGACGTTTTGGACAATTTCATGCTCCCAACTTTGTGGTAACAGTTTGGGGATGACACACTTCCTATTCCAGCATGACTGGGCACCAGTGCACAAAGCAAGGTCCATAAAGACATGGATGAGCAAGTTTGGTGTGGAGTTCCTGTTCCAACATGTCTGGGCACTAGTGCACAAAGCAAGGTCCATAAAGACATGGATGAGCTAGCTTTGGTGTGGAGAAACTTGACTGCCCTGCACAAGTCCTGACAAGTCCTGACAGGCACCATTTAGCGTCAGTTATTGAAGCATGGTCAAAAGTCTCAATTAAATGATGCCTTGGGGTGAGAATACGTTGCGATAGAAGGATGAATTATAGTGGAGACTGCGAGCCAAATGCACCTCTAGAAGAATGGTCAAAATTCCACATATACACACTACTAAACCTTGCGGAAAGCTTTCCCAGAAGAGTTGAAGCTGTTATAGCTAAAGGGTGGACCAATGCCATATTAAGCCCAACAGATTATGGCTGAATCCCAATTCTCTGTCTTACCCCTTCCCCTTACCCCTTCCCTTAGTTTTGCACGTTCACGTGAGAGTAAGGGCTATCCCAATTCTCATTTTGATCTAGGGGTAGGGCTAAGGGGAAGGGGTAGATCTACCCCTTCCCCTTAGCCCTAAGGGGTATCTATACCCCTTAAAACCAAGAATTTTCATGAGCTTACTTGAAACCAAGGGGTACCCAGAATGCACTGCGCAACCGGCAACAATGGCGGGCATATCATCCAGAGAGTCCCATACATTTAAGTATTTTCGGCTTAAATGATTGATTAAAAAATTATGACAGTCTTGTTTTGTGCTCTACACAGTTATGTACATATATATATTTGCAACTATGTTGTTTATTGAAACGTTTTTAATGTTTTTAAAAATCGTTAGTTTGCTACGCTAGACTATGCTAACGTTACATTGCTGATTTGCACAATCAGTCCCACATTTCGAGGTCACCCAAAATGTCAGGGATTCAGCTTTTACTTTCTACAGTCGCCATTCATTATGTGTCCATTATTTGACACTGACACGTACGTGCCAGCTTTGCAGGTGATGCATTCAGCTTCAAACGGATCCCAAACGAGACGAAAACACGGGAATATTAGCAATGCTAAAATGCACATCAACATATCACTTGTTTAGCGTTCATGTACGTCAGGAAAAAAAAATCTCCGAATGCCCCACATGAAACTTTAGATTTTAGCCCCCAAAAATGCCGGCTAAAAATGAAGACCCTCTTTTTTTTTTGCATTCTGATTCTGCCATCCAAAGGCACAACAAGACATATATAGCTAGGAGTTTTTCTAGCTATTTCTGTATATTTATATATTTTTATTTTATATTTTTAACTTATTCTTAGTCAATAATGTAGGCCTATAAATAACAAAACTTCTAGGTAATTAGTATTATATATTATTAAAAAAAAATCAAAGACATCTAAATGATATATTAGTTGATTAAGTGAATGTGAATTAGCATTGCTTTACTTTATGAGGATGGAAAACCCATGGGGTTGTGGGTTGTGTGAATGTTTGCATCGCCCCTTTCACTTGTTTATACCACATCCTGTGAAAACATTTTAACAACTCGGGTCATATCATGTCACGTCAACCAAAAAAACCAAACAAATAAAAAAATAACATTATCCAATCACATAACTGGGTCATTCTCCATTTTTTAGTTTATTATTTTACACCTGTAATTTTCAGCTTTCCTCCATTGTGACCAATAACCTTTACCAAGTTTTGTACGTAGTACTAATGTAGCATGTGATATTAAAAGACCAAATTCAGTAGACTACACCTTATTAATGATGCATATGTACAGATAAGACCAGAATATAAATGCAACTCATTCCCGTTAAATGGTTTTCAATAGAAAACCATTATAAAGAAAACGGCATTTGGCGCATTGTAGCTATTTACACTCTGGGCTCATCTGCTTGCCTGAATACTTTCGGCACTTTTTAGAAGTTCCCGCTGTTATTAGTGATTGAAATACTGCAGCGGGTGCTGAATATAGATCACAAGTGCCCAAAACTATCTTTTTTCTTCTTCTTATGAAATGTCAAATTGACAGGCCTGTGCTGCAGTTCTATGGATATTTTGTCTTCCGCGCCCGTCACGTGACTTATATGAATTGCAAATGTAGAGGTGGTGTACCAGTTCAATGGTGTGGTTGGAGAATTATCAGAGCCTTGTGAAACCATCACAGAGAGGCTTTCTGAACATTCAAAATAGGAAATCCAAAATCGCATATTCTCTTGAGTATTGAATAATTAATTTGCGACCACTAAAAAAAAGGATGTTCTTTTCTAGTAGGAGTGTGTATTATGAATGTAATCCGGACGCACCACATTTGCCATGATGTCATTATCATGTGACCTGCTGTCCCTGTCGGTTGCGAGGAAGGCTGAAACTGGATCCAAGTACAGCAGTGTTTATTGAAAACAAAATCAATTCAACCAAAATACTCAGGTTTCTCATAAATTCCAAAACGTGAACAGAACAACCGGTTAAACGCAGCAGACACCGAACTGAACCAAACACAGAGCTTAAATATACAGGAGCATGACTAACAAGATAATGATTGAACAACATGAGCTAATCTAGAAACACAGATATTAAAACGGGGCTATTCCAGACAGCAGGTTATGTGACATGCCCGGGTATGTTTAAGGGTAAGGGTACTTTCGGTTCCAAAAACTGAGGTATCTTTCAGGGTATGTAAGTAGCCCAACCCGATCAACATGCAGCTCATGTTTCAGGGTTAGTTTACTTCAGAGGTGTTCAGCTCGTGCGTATGACCTATTAATGATGGTCCAGTGGGCGTGACAGATTGCACACAATATCATATAGTTATCATATAGTCCATCAAATGCACACACCAGAATCTTGCCAGAAAAAATAGGTCACCCGGGTATTTTTGCCTTCTCCTTAATGAGTACTGTGAATTCTGACATACTTCTTTTGTCGCATACTGTTTTTGTTTTTCACCTATTTTTAAGAAAAGTATGTGATTTCGGACACAGCCATTTACTGCGCCCCACTGAATTTTTTTTTCCCATTAGCACTTGACATGGTTGATGTTTTCCCAATATTAAAAACAAAAGAAAAAATCCCTGGTGATTTTCCTCCCTATAGTCATACTCTTCTAGACAAAGTATGAAATAAATACAGATGATGGAGAGAAAAAAAAAAGATTTTTTTTGGGGGGTCAAACCATTTACAGATTATAGAATGATGCCTTTGGGGTTTTAATTGAATATTTGAAATATTTTTCATGAGATTTTCAGGGAAACAACACCATTGGCACAACCCATCTCTTTTTCCTCTTCATATTTACATTTAATCAAATAGAACGCATCACAATACAATGGCCCACCTGCCGTCTGTGTACAGTGCAGATGATCTGTGGGGGAAGGCTGTTTCAAGAGAACAAAACCGTTTTGGTGTTTAGTGTAGATGCCCACGGGGGAAGTTTTGCAGACCTTAGCCAGGGGAAAACCACATTTGAATTTAAACAAATTAAAACAAATTTGTGAGGAACAGACAAGGCTCGAGCGATCTCTTTTTATAAAGCTGACTCAGTGGACCAAAGTGAAGATAAAATAAAAGCGAAGGAATAGGAAAATATCTGAGGCTTGTTTGATTATTTTATTCACAATGACAAATTGGGATGTTGTGTATTCACTCATATCATTTATTGAGTCATAACAAACTCTTTTCAATATACAACACAGTAGGCGTCACAACTCACCCTCTCTCCAATACAAACAGCCGGTAAAAGCTCATATAAGGAACTTTAATTTTTTTTATCATGTAATAGGAAGTGAATAGCAGTGATAACAATGAAACAATGTCATTGCTCTGGGACCACATGGGGGCAGAAAAGCTTTATTTCCATAATTCATATTTACATACATCTCACTGTTCTTAATTTTATTTGATGAGCTTACATGTTAATATCATCCTTTAGTGAGATGATAGGAAAACATTTAACTTGCTGTTCAGGCTGTTCAGCAAGAGTCTTGACTCAAGCTTTAAAGTCCCACTTTAAATGAATTGGTAATAAAATGGACTGAAGGTGGAGGTGGGAGCATAATGGCAGAAGATATATGTTTATGGGCATGATTATGATCGTGCTCCTAACATCAGTTTCAATCTCCATTGAAAGTCATCTGTCTGATCTCATTGTTTGTTGTCATTACACATTTTGCATTCATTAAACTATGTAAATCTGTCTCAAAGTTGTTATTTTTTGGACTTTATTTGTGGCTATACAGCGAGGTCCATGCAGAAATAGCATATCACAGTGATCAACTGTCTCTCATTGGTTTTCTGTCCGACCACAAAATATGTCCCCCCTCAATAAGAATTATTTCTGTGACATTTAATATTTAAAATATACGATAGTGTTGCTCAAGCAGATAACAACAGAGACGGACAGAAAAAAACAAAACAAACTAACTAAATAGTTCTGAAAGGTGTTGTACATGGTGTCAACTAAAGAGTTAAATTCTAAGCACATATTTAATGTGATTAGATAAAAAAAAAACGTCGCCCCCTGGTGTCCTGTCTTCCAGAACTCAGAGTACTTCCAGATCTGATGTCATAAACCACCACTGCTACACTAGCCCCGCCCACTAGAGCAGACACGACGACCAATCAAATCATAGCTTCAGTGAAACCACAATACTGGACAGAGTCTGAGGAAAGAAACAGTAAAACATGAAAACATTAGTTTGAACTTTGACTATTTCCGTTTTGTAAAGAATAAAAGTTCTTGCTATTGTAAACTTGGTAAACTTGCTGTCGTACCTTAGTTTGAACATTATTTTGTTTAATTTTTCCTGGTCTCCCTACCTGTTTATTTCTTGTGTCCTTGATTGTCCTGGGCTGGGGTCTGTAATCTTAAAAATGCTGTCTTTGGGGGACTTAGGCAGGAAGGCATAAAGGGACGTCCGAATCCAATGTTAGCTTCACTTCCTTCATCTGAACGATTTTGCATAAATCCTTAGCTGCCTTTGATATCCCACAATCCTGTGCTTTTTATTCTGTGACAGTTAAGCTAAAAATTAAAGATGGCATCTTTAAGTTGCGGTTGGTGGTCAGTTTGTGTTTAAATGTATGTTTTTGAAATTTTTAGGCAGAAATGACTAAATATTCGCTTATAGGTTTCACCAAAGCTCGCTCTATTTTGTTGTAGAATAGATAATTAAACCATTGCGCTCCCTAAGTCAGTCCCAAATCAGTTTTGTTACCTTCGTGCTAAAATGCTTCCTGCAAAGTCAGCGAGGCAACAACAAGTCAGCTGCCTAAGATTTCGGACGCATGCTAAGTTCACATTTTTTCCCTTATGTTCACCTGTTCAGTTACCGTTCAGTTCTCATTATCTTGTGTATTTTAACCCTCAGTTTGGTGCTCAAGAGAATACAGAATACAAGAGAAGAAGAGTGCAAAGAATGTGTCAGCTTCTAAAACAAAGACAACAGAAAAAAGATGTTCTGTGTTGTCTTTGTTTTAGAAGCGGACACATTCTTTGCACTATGGATTATCTTCTTTGTTTTTGTGACAGTTATATTGCTGCAAATAGATCCCCCGCTCTTCATCTTCTCTGACCGGTGTTGTGTGACAGAACAGGAACCATAACAAGATAGATCTTCTTGTCACACCAGAGGTCGCCGGTGATCTTTCTGTCTGCCCAGTTATGGCCATGGAGTCCACCTTCAGATTCACTGTGCCCGGTCACGGCCGCTAAAGCCATCCTGAACTCTCTATGCCTCCTGTTACTAAGATCATACCTAAACTCACTGTGCTTTAGCCTTGCTGGCTCCATCATGGTCTCCTGCTCCGCCTCTGTGCTCCTCCCAAACTTTCTAAATAAAACATCATTTTTGAATGCGAAACAAATTGTGTTCGACAGAGGCAATTAATGTTCTTTTAAAATATATTTAAAAATGGACATAGATCAATATAAAAATGTTTTATCATTTGTCAAATATAAAATATTAAATGTTTATATTTGTCAAATATAAAAATTGTCATGAATTTTATTTGTTTATTTATTTTGAGCAATATATTAGCACATAAGGCAATAAAGAAGCATTTTTAATTAAACAATATGACAATTTAAATTCACCATACTTCAACAACTTAAATCCATCTATTGCTTGAAACTGAGAGGGCAGAAGTCAGACTATTGACTCTTTATAAAACTAAACTTATGCAATTACTAATAAAAATAGTTTTCGTACCATCCGGGAAAAACAAGACCAGGCAAAGAGGAGAAAGGATCTGCTGATGGGAGACTATTATAAATCTTATATAACTTCTTAGATTTATTATTGATGAAATATCTGAAGATTGTTTGTTATTGCGATCAATAAATAAAAAAACAAATGTGCCATAATTTCTACAAGATACTAAAGAAGATGATCTGATTCAATTAGAAGACGGCGGTTCTCACGTGTGCAGCTGCGGCATCTCTTTCGACAGCATTCTCGACCCTCCTGACGACAACGCGATCGACCATTTTCTGACTGACGCCCCTGGACCATCAGACTCACATAAAGACATGGGTGAATAAATTGTGCACAGACTTTGGACCTTACAACCTGACTTACCTGTCGGATGTGTGTAGCGGTAACAAACCCGTTGCTAAACCCGGTTTCGACGCTACAGACAGATGTTTCAGTGACGTTGGATTCAAAATCATAAAAGCTGCGACCGTGGTGTTGCTGCAACATCTCATCGGCGACAAGCTGAAGGATGAATGTCAGGGTTGTGCTATTAGCCATGGCCAGCTGCAACATTCCTGTCGGTTTGATCACCCAAATGATCTCCGAGGCTGAACCCTTGACCCCTATGGATCATGTGGTTTTGACAGTTAGTTTGACCTATTGACTCTGGCTATTATATGTCATGTAGTAAGATTTGCCCTATTGACCCCGGTATTGTCATGTGTCATGTAGTTTTCACGGCCAGTTTAGTTTAATGTTTGAAGACGATGTCAAGAAGGGTTATATAGGATGTGTGTCACAGGATCCCCCTCCCACCCTCCGCAATTCCTACTACTTTTAAATGCAACATAACCCAGTAACGTGGAACCTGTTGACATAAAAAGTTAAGTAAATCCAACATATATTTTTGATTTTCCAACAAAATTTGATTAAACATTACAATTGAAATTTGAGGCATGTTAAAACTTTTTGGCCTTCTGCTGATGAGGCCAAAAACTGCTTACCACATGTTTTCATAATAATAATAATAATAATAAAATAATTATTATGACATAAAACTCAACGTCTGTTGTCTGGATCAGACCTAACAGACCGATGCCTAAAACTCTGGTGTCAAGGTACTTAATAATGAATCAGTCTATATGGCTAGATAATAGGCATATTTGTGTTCAGTAAACTAAAAATATTTTGTTTTGTTCTTCATTAGGTAAACATGACTATTTATGTTGACAACTTGCAATGTTAATGTAATATTTTAAGTTGGGTGGACTTTAGTCCCTGATTGCCGAGTTTACTCAAAAAAGTAAATTTATAATTTAAAGTTGACTCAACTTTTTTTTGCAGTGTGGTGTGGCCGGAATAAAAAATTAATCATCCCAACTTTCACGTAAAAATACCACTTATCAACTGTTATTCATAGCTTAACTGTTGTTTAGTGACATACACAAAATAACTGTCTATCTGTGACTTTAAGTGTGATAGTTAGACGATTTTGAAACGTGATAGTTTTATAGGTAACAGAAAAACAGCTTTCACATTGATGTTTTGTAGACAGCAGAAAGATATTCTAAAAGAAATATGACTTTTTTAGTCACTCTACACTCTCATGTAGAATGACTGTCATTTAATTCTCTTTATTCTATATTTGTTCATGTTTTTCATAATTCCTAAATGAACATGTTTGATCACGCACGGAGAGTAGTTTTTGCAAACATTCAAAACTGATCACAAGTGATTTTTCTGTATATGTTTTAAATGGATCATGCTGTATTTACTTTTTAGCATGTTGACCTCTAGAATTTACTTTAGTGCAATTTTATCTGCATAGTCAGATGTGATTCTGTTGTAATAGAATATGTTGTAAAACAGCATGCGCTTACTTTTCGTATTGATACGTCATGTGATCCCACATCATAGAGAGAGAGGGAAAGTTGCATTACATGAACTATCAATTTAGTCAAACATTCTAGAACAAAAAGACTATCGCTTAAATTCTTAATTGTCATTTATTCCTATAAACACTGAATGTTGACGGATCTCAAAGAAAAGTCTTCACCAAAAACGCATACAGTCCAACATCCAAAATGTGAAACAGTATCATCTATACTATCAATCAAGTCTACTATGTAGTACTATCTACTACAAGATGACTAAATCTAGCAGAGTAATAAATCCATTTGCACACTTGTGTGTGTTTATTATAAACTGAGCTTTTCACCCCTCTTTTCTTAGTGATTAGGCCTTTTGAATCTTACACGGCTGTTTTGGACACGTGTGATTCCGGTATAAAGATTGTTTTAAAGTTAGTCCATAGGCTTTACAAGAGTGTGGAACTTTGCATCATTTCGGTGTGATAAAATATGGTGGTGTGTAAAAATGCACCCAAAAGATACACACATACAAGTAGGAGAATATCTAATTGTAGATTGTGAAAATTCCATTATCTGTTTATTTGGGGGTCAGATTTAGCTCATAGCCTACATCTCTTTAATTACGTTGAAGTGTTAAATAAAAAAATAAAGGTAATAGTTAATAACAAACAAACAGAAATCAACATGAAACCATAATATTAATAAATAAAATATGGTATCTTTTAGTAAAGCTATGCCTGGATCACCCACCACAAAGTTTAGCGTTTGTGGGCGAGTCCTCACAAAGATTACACCAATATTAGCTTTCTCGAACATTGGATGTTTGCACTATGCCTGAAACTAAATAATCAACAGGCATTTCTGTAGGTTTGTCAAATGAAAAATCATCTGGTTTGGTTGTATTTTAAAACACTGCTTTTTCTTTAAAAAACATTGTGTCAGATGTATTTGGTAGCATGATTCTCTTGTTTCATCGTGTAACAACTCCATATTTATCAGGCTGATAAAAGGAGCATGAACCTTTGTAGAAATAAGAAAAGCACATTTATAAAACAAAAAGAACCAGCTAATGGCCTTGTGTCAGAACACAACAGGTACGTAGATATGCTTGGTTTTAACTTTTTATTCTAACTTTAAAGCAAGATTATTCTTTGAAAAAGTGTCATACAAATCGTATAGAGTATTTGATTTTGGGGGGTACGCTGGAAACGTGTCATTTAGCTTAATCTTTGGTTTTTAAGGGACATTAAATATTCTCAGAAGACCCATTGACCCCTGAATATGACTCTCATGTGTAGATTCACTGGGTTGAAAAATGAGTTTTGTAATTTAGACATCTGAAATTAAAGGTACAGTAGTTTATTTTTTTTAAAGTATTTTATTAGATAAAATCAATTTCTTTATTATTTTTTATATATATATAGGCCTATTGCATGGGTCACATCCTGAATAAAGCGATCCTGAGCATCGAATCTCCTACGTATCTCGATGCGAGAGGCACGAAGCTCACTGTGCAATGCATCTAATATGCTATTGGTTTCGATTTGTGCGTCACGAAACTCAATCATCTGGTTGTTTATATCAGTGTACATGTCACGAAACTGTTGACCCAATGCCTCTATTGAATTAATGAGCATACGAATCAGAGACCTATTGAATGGTACATCATCCGGCTGAGACGTCGCTGCTACTTCTTCAACATCGATCTCTTCTTCCTCCGATGATTGGTGAAAAGCTGGTGAAAGTCTAGAACGAGCATTAGTCTTTATCGATGGTTCGCCGCTTGGTCCAGGACTCTGGTCTAAAGCTGAGCCGGTTTGATTGGCGGCGTGCACCAAAGTAGAATTTGGATGAGGATCAGCAACAATAACGGTAGGATGTTCTTCATCATCGTGGTTTTGAGTGAGATCCACAAAGCCTGGTTGTGTAATAGTATGAAAAATAAATAAATCAATAAATTAGATTTCCATAAACATTAAGAAACATTAAGGTGAAGATGGATCTTGTTTTACCATCGGCTGCGCTGTCTGAATCAATCACCCGAATAGCTATGAATAAAAAAAAAAAACACAATTAAAAGACAATTGGTTAATTAAAAGGGAACCGTTTATTAGTGGGTGTTGTTGATCCCCGGGAATGAATATTTGGCAACAACCGCTGCGGTGGGCGAGTGGACGCGTCACATGTGTTTTTGACGTAACATCACAAATCTAGCATCATCACGTCACATTCAAAGTGTTCCAAATGATGATGATAGAAAAACGTTCTGCAAATATTGCAAATTTGAAATCAGAGTTCACCACAGTGATCTAGTAGCTTATGCTGCGACTGAATAACATAAAAAAAACATTATTTGACAGGCAAAGTTCCTTTCTAAGAACTAATGTTGCTGTGAAAGAGGCAGAGTTGAAGCTGGCTGCCCACGTTGCTTGTCACTCAAGCACTTCAACTGTTGATCATTTAGGAAGTGACTAGAATCAGAAAATATCAGAGAGGACAAGTTCTTGTTTGACCTTTATTGTATGAGATAAAAAAAAATAAGATTTTGGGTAAGACAAAAGGCCAAAACTTTAAACTTAACACACACACACACACACACACGCACGCACACACACACACACACACACACACACACACACACACACACACATATATATAGGCCTATATATATATTTTTTTTTTAAATAACCAGTTTAACTTTTATTTAACCAGGTTAATCGGTTGAGAACAAGTTCTCATTTGCAACCGTATAGGTGAAACTCGAAAAATTTTAATATTGTGCAAAAGTTCATGTATTTCAGTATCAAATTAAAAGGTGAAACTAATATATTTTGTATATATATATAACTATATACACATGCATGATTATACTTTTCAGAGGGCCGACATTTCTGCATTTAAAATCCTTTTTTTTAAATTTGTTTTTTTAATAAGCCGTAAACCATAATCATCAAAATTATAACTTGTTCATGATTTTCTAATTGAGTTTCACCTGTATACAGAGGGACACAATTTATATATATATATATAGTTATATATATCATATATATATATTATATGTTATATATTATATATTAAGTTTATTTTAAGGCCCTTTGTGGGAATCCAGCCGTTGTCTAATCTGATTGGACACTGGAAAATTGGGCTAGTTTTCATTCTATTTGGGCGGGTTTTGAGTTGTCATTGGGCTTGAAATATTTCTGGGACCTGGCAACCCTGAATAGGGGGTCTGTTTCCATTTCATGCCTGGATGCGGTGCTTCAGAAAGTGTTTAAAACGAGGATTTTATGGTAAAATAGATACAATTAAATCGTTTTGTTTTTTTCTGAAACATATAGGCTACACACACAAAACAATTAAGAGAAGTTAGTAGCGTAGCATATATACATGCTAAGCCACACGTGCTAACAGCCAATGGATGGCCGCGTGTTTTCATAATAAAGCCTTTTTTTTTTTACAAAACTAGCAATACCGTGTGATATTACAAGCTATACATATTAATGCAAATAAACGATATTTTAAATAAACGATGTTACAGATTTTAGTCATGGATTTTAGTTAACGTTACATCAGACAAAAATTACAACATTGCTGTAAAACAATTATATTAAACTGATAGGCCTACTTTGTGATATGATTTAAACCTTTGGAGAATCTGAGGCATTGTTGCATCTGAGATACAGTATTTTAGTAGGAATAAATCATACCATTTAACAAAAGTTTTTTTTGAAAGAATATGTCAGAATATAACTTAAAAATTAAAACTTGGAATAGTTTTGATACTTTTATGAATTGTTTAATTCTACACTAACATTCACCTTATGTAAACGATAGAAAATAATAATAGTATGCGATATTAAATTCATAATAGAAATAAATGATCTTTTAAATGTAAAATAAAAACTATTAAACAGTTTTGTAATTTTTTTAAATCATATTTTTAATTCATATTGTCTCATACTTTGAGATAAATTAATCAAACAGATTAAAATATCTGTATCACCAGTTACAGCAGATAAAAATACCACTAGCACAATGCAGTTAAAACAGCAATAGCACGTTTAAAACACTAATGAATTATAACGTCTTATCGTTATGTAAACAATCTTTTAAATAAAACATAATTGCATAATGCATATAAACAGTGATAGCATTGTTTAAAACACCGTAGCATGAATTAATTATAGACAAAGTACTCACTTTTAGCCATGTTTTTTTTTTTTTTTTTTTGATGGAGAGATGATCCAGCAACAAGAAATCTGCAACGTTTTTTGGTCCAAAATGAGTTTGGCACAGGTCCATGTGTCTGGCTATTTATACACATCGAGAGGCTGTGAAAAACTATAGGGAAAAGCCAGAGCTGTGTCTACGCAAGATGGCGCCGTTATTCTGTATGAATGGAAGTGGGATCGGTTCAGGTCACATTATTACTCCGGGGGGATACAGAGGGTCTGGTAAACACACCGCTGTATTTCATTGATAATTCAAAACTGTCACAAAAAAGCACTCCTCTACTTGAGTTATGATGCTTTTAATTCAAACCACATTTAAAAGATTATCGCTAGGATGAAAGTGGCACTCTTATTGCGCGCGCGCACACACACACACACACACACACCCTCTGGTTCAGAGACTGTCAAGCAAGGGGGTGTGATAGAGAGAGAGGGAGAGGGAATCACTCAGGATATTTTTAAACTTTAAACTCATCTTTTGTATTTTTGTTAAACCATTTATATACTGTATGGACATTATATGAGATAGGAGGTAGGCTACTTCTTCAACTCGGTGAAAATGTAAGATGATTTTATTTTTGTGAACCGTTCATAACCTGTATGTTTTCTTCATCTCTCTAAACGGATGTTTTTTTTGTTTTGTTTTTTTTTTGTTAACTAATTGGTTCAGTAAAATATTTATTTTATATTTCACTTAGGCCTAGCCTATATACTTTTAAATGAACAGAATGCCTTTTCAAATTTTGTGTGAGATAAACTTCCACAGTGTCCGAGCAACACCAATGTATTCAGGAATGCGGAGGGTGGGAGGGGGATCCTGTGACACATCCTGTAACCATTCGTTACACTGTCTTCAAACATTAAGCTAAACCGGCTGTCAAAACGTGACACATGACCAGGAAAACAAATAGGTCAAACTAACTGTCAAAACTACATGACATATAACCCCCGGGGTCAATAGGGCAAACAAGAAACGTAAGAAAAGTTCAGAGAGAGTTCAGAGCTTTAATTGCTTTACCTTCCGAGTCTTTCGTTCATTTGTCACGTGACAGACGCAATGAACGGATCGAATCCTGCTTCAGATACGAGCTCCTGCAGAGGTATGAAGCAGGCCAAAGCTGCCACAACAGGCCTCATTTGTGAAACCTGTGTGTTGTGGTTTTCTGGGGGGTGGAGTAACTATTATGTGTCCCTTTTGTTATCCCTTTTGCTATCTTTATTTTTTATAGTGTCATCAATAAATTAATTGTACATTTTAAAAAAACGTTTCCATTTTATTCTTTTTTTTTGTTGATAAATCAGGGTTTATTCTAAGTAAACAAGGACTGACATGTCTCACTCCAGCCAAAGTTGGCAACCCTGATCTTAAAGGGCATATTGCAGGTTAATATAGAGTCAATATAGACAAATAATGTTGGAACTGGGTTTTCTTTAAAATATAGTTATACATACACTACAGTGGCTTTTGGAGTCGTTTTTGTGAGAAAATTTTACTTCCGCATCTGAAAATGGGCGTGACAGGCGTGACGTAACGGGAGGGAGAGCGGTCTATTCAAACAACAGGAAAACAATGGATCGCAATGACATTTTGGACGCTGAGGAAATTGTTCATACTTACTGATATGACGGACCACAGCCATACAATTATGAGCCTGCTATGCTGCCAAGAGAGCAGGGACAGGCCAGGATTAATTTTAGACATGAACAACGGTCTAAGGAGACAAATTGAGTTGTGGTGTGAGGAGAACCAGTGGAGAACAGGGCAGGTGTCTTGGTGAGAGACCAGTGTTAGCTTGTAGATATAGACAAGTTCGCTAACCTAATATATACCGTGCACAGATTATTACCATTGTATATCAGTTAATAGCAAAGCTATTATTTGTCATTTTAGGAGTATTGAAACTTACCAATAACAGAAACTAAGCTTTGATCAGGCGTAGGTCATGCTCATTAATATCCGTCCAGACTAACGTTACGTGATATAACTTAGCGGTTTCTCATCGAGAGACAGAGAGATATTTTTATTCCTGATAAACGTTTTTGTTCCATAGGTGCTTGTGTGGGAAATGCGAGGAAAGTCAGTAGGCCAGAGGAAAGTCAGTGCTGCAGGGACGTGGATGCATACTGGGCCATTTTCCATCGATAGTGGAAAATGTCAGCCCCAGACTTGATGTGCAGTGCCTGACTCTGCACCCAGGCTTTGAGGCTTGCTGTCTGAACCCATATGTGCTAAAGATAGCCTATGTGCACTTCAGACAGAGCATGGACCTCTCCAGGCCAGCAGACATGAGTATGTTTAGAGTAGAGATCATTTATTACTTTGAGCTAAAAAGACATACTATTAAATGTATAAAACTATTCTTGAGTATATTTGTATTGTACTAAAAACATAATCAAGTACATTTTATTACATATTTTGTACCTGGGTTATAACATAAACAGAAAATGAAAGATTTCAATATTTAAACAATCTGAGTCATTTTGTTTTTCAATTACAAGTTGCCTCTATTTAGGGCATGACTACCTATATCACAATATGTGATGCCATTGGTATAAGACGATAAATATTGATATTTTGTCCATATCTTCAGGCAATACCGCTACACTGCGTACAGGCAGGTTGTCCGCTGGGCCTATGGCATTCTGGGCAGGCACATCAGGAAGCCCTTACCTGCATGTTTTGTGTCAGCCATTAGAAGACAGTTTTCAGAGGAAGGAGGACTTTATAAAGGTTTTGAATGGCCCAATATGTCCTTTAACAGAAAACTGCTGAGAGAACATTGCGGATCTTTCACACACTGAGGTGTATGTGGTTGAGAAAACAAACCACACATTTTACACTCACACAGACACACTACTGCTTTAAACCACATCTACACAAGAGATTAAACAACATTCGTTGAGGATGACACAAGGACGTCCAGAGACAGTTGAAGACTGACGGTCATTCATTACTGTTGTGATTCTGTCCTCTGCTGGTGGAAATGAGTTATTGGATGTTTATGTTGTAAGTCTACAAGGCTCTGCTTAGATCTGCTCTAATGTCTTGTAAAACCAACTGCTTGTCATTTTTTTACTGTAATATCTGATTTATATTTATTCATTACACTAAGGATTTACGTTTTAAGGATTTAAGTTTGGGCCACTTTTGAAAGCAACAATGATTCTGATACTATTATGGGAGTTAAATGGGAAAATAAACCCTTATGCCCAACAAACAAATAATAAAGCTACAGTATGTGACAGTATTTTTAAGAAAGTACATCATTTAATTCTAATAACGGTGTAGGATACCACATGGTAAATGTGATATAAGTACTGTATGTAAAAAAAAAAGTTCGATTAAATTATTTCAAGAGTTATGATGAATTGTGAAGTAGGCTAGATAAATATTTTCAGATACTGTACATTATAGTTGGTGCTCTCATAATAATGTGTGGGCCACCAGGGATAAAATGAACCAATAATCCAGCAGTGAATTTATCCAAGTTAAACTATAGCCTATGATTTCATAAGCACAACTTGTTCAAATTTGTGAAAATAAGCTAGAGCAAACTTGCCTGTGTAGACAGACCGGTGTGCCTACAAACGGAAATTCAAAACAGGTTCTGGTTTCCCCACTTTTAAAGACTATATTCCAGTCGCTATGGTCACAACAGTCAACGTTGAGGAGAGGATACAGAGTGCTAGAGAAATGCTTCAACAAACCAGGTATGTACAAGCTTCTGATATTCAAGACTGTAATCAGGATTGTTGCACTGGTGCTGTGCAATTATTAATTATTATATCTAAGATCTAGCCAATTTTTTTTTTACTCAATAAAAATGTGACATATGGTCTCTAAAATCGAAAAAATCCACATATCTTTAAAGCACTGTAGTGATAAGGAGTGATTGTGTGACAGTATGTAGTAAGTAACATTCATTTAAGAGTCTGTCATTGCAAAATAGCTATTTATGTGCTTTTTGCAAATAATTATGCTGTAAACATCTAAATAAAACAATGACTTGAAATGTAATTTTAAGTAAAAAATAATAATAATATATTAGTCAAAATAATGAAACTACTATAACTTCTATACCACACATATTAAGGATAACAAAGTAGAATACAAAACAATCTGGAAACATCACATATTTTTAAATGATCTCCCAGTTCTGTACTGGGTTACTCAAAGAAAAGTGTTCTCTCTGCGCCTGGCTTGACCGCAGTGAGGTGGCAATGCCTTTTCTGCAGGACTGAAGTTGCCACCCCGTGCCATAGCACCTCAATGCAGTACATGAGATCCAGGGGGCGGAGTTGGATCCAGATCTAAGGGGTGGAGATGGGTAGGTTTAGGGATCAGGGGGTGGAGTTGGGTAGGTTTAAGGGTAGGTTTAGGGATCAGGGGGTGGAGTTAAGTAAGTTTAGGGATCAGGGGGTGGAGTTGGGTAGGTTTAGGGGTGTGTTTAGGGATCAGGGGGTGGAGTTGGGTAGGTTTAGTAGGTGGTAGGAGTTGGATCTGGATCCAACTCCTCCCCCTGGATTTCGTGTTCTGCAGTGAGGACCATCTCACCCCGTGCCTAGTGTGCTCACTGGAGCCCGCAGAGCCATGACGTCCAGCTCCGCCTCTCTGCTCGTCATGGGTGGAACCTTTTAGTCCAGGATAGCTCCACCTGTGGCTTTTCTGTCGTTTCATCATAGGGGGTGTAATTTAACTTCTCCCGTGGTTTAGCGGGATATGCAAGCCGATTAGTGATGTTATGAGTGAACATGACAAGAGATAACTTACTGAAATAGTAGGCTATAGATACTATAATTTAATGGCAGTTATTTTTACATTAAACTTTATGCAAACAGCTGTTCTGAGTTCTCCGGATGCCCCAGATTGTGGGATTTTGTAACAATCATGTCAGTTTTTATTTTATTTAATTTTTTTATCCAGCGCGGCTATATATAGCCTAAATGAACTAAATTAATAACTTACAACAAAAATGAACCATCACTGAACTTACTTAAGTTGACGCTATTTTCTTCTAGATCTGCTGTACATCCAAAACAAACTTTGTTGCATTATTTTCTTGTTATCACTATAAAGCTGCTTTGAAACAATCAGTATTGTAAAAAGAACTATATAGCCTAAGTAAAGAATGATGTAATGCTCTTGCAATTTGTGTTTAGGCTGTAATGTGGCTTAGGGACTATTTTTAATATAGGCTATATACAGTATATATATATATATATATATATATATATATATATAATATTTGGCTTATTAAGCATAATTGGATGTTTTTAAATAAACACTGACAAAAACAATTCAAGTTTTAGGGCTGGACGATATGATGATATATATTGATGTGAGTGATCACCCGGATTTAGACCTTGTATTTATATAAAGTGTTCACTGGCAAATTTACTTTATGTATTTCCCCGGCGTCGAAATCAGGCACATATAAATGTCAGGAAACAAGATTCCTGGCTATATTATCACGTTATAATTTATAACGTGTAAAATATAACAATATAATTTACTTATAGCAGCCTATGAAGGAGTGATCCAGCTCTCAGATTTAATCAAAAATATCTTATTTTGTGTTCCGAAGATGAACGAAAGTCTTAAGGGGTTGGAACAACATAAGGGCGAGTAATTACTGACAGAATCTTCATTATTGGGTGAACTGACCCTTTAACGGTATTGCTGTGTGCCATGTCCAACAGGACAAACTGGACATTATTGATGTGAAACAAATATGCCAACAGTTAATTTCTCTTAAATTCACTTAAAAATGAAAATTATGTCATCATTTACTCTCCCTCAAGTTGTTTCAAACCTGCATTTCATTTCTTTCTTAACACAAAACAAGATATTTTTGAAGAATGTCAGTAACCAGTATTTTTATATTTATTATATTATATTATATATTCTTTTATATTTATTAGGCATATATTTTACCATTTACAGAATATTGTTTTCTACTATGGAAGTCAAAAGTGTCCAACAACTGTCTGGTTACCGACATTCTTTAAAATATCTTGTTTTGTGTTCAGAAGAAGAAAGAAATTCATACAAGTTTGAAACAACTTGAAGGTGAGTAAATTATGACAGAATTTTCATTTTTAAGTGAACTAGCCTATTCCTTTAATGACAGATTTAGCTTCAGTCAAAACGCTGCATCTGTAATGAGAGGATGAGCCTGAGCAGTAGCCTAAGTTTCCCGCTGACATGTTGCTAACTTTATTTAACATCACAGCCGACATAACAAATTAAATACTCGGCATCAGTTAAGAAAACGTACCTAACATTTCTTGTCAAACGTAGCCTAGTTTATGTTCAATCGGAAAGCTCTTTCATGTTTTAGATTGCGTTTCTCGTCTTCAACGGACGGTGGCGTCATGCCCACACGTACCCAAACTAACAGGTTCTTCCTACACCTCCATGCACTGTGACTCTCAATCTTCATTCACTGTGACTCCTGAATAAGTAACTCCAGGCTGAGAAATATCAGGCAGGCTTCCACTATGTTTGGCAGGATATTTGTTTTGTGTCGATACTTATTGATTCTAAAAGGTAAGAATATTTCCCATACCCATTAACTTTTTAGGTAATGGTGCAGTTTGACAGTTATTTTGACCGATTTTAATTGCTTATGAATAGTTTGGGTCTTCGCGCTTAAAACGTGACTGTTTTGATTGAACTAAGATGTCAGAGTTTAAGACCTGAATGTTAGTTCTTGCCTACTGGTCTAAATTTAAAGTGCTTGATGGATTAGCGATACTATCAGATTTGTCATTAATGAAACTGTAACGTTATAGCATATTCGCGAAACATAGTAGGCTATTGCGTTTGTATTTGAGCATCAAGCCAGTCTGTTAATCTCTTTAAAGCAAAAACCGGTGTTGTGCCGATTTCGAATTGTGGACCCCGCCAGATTATTGGGTGAGCCCACAGTAGATTTAGGAGTTGGTGTGAGGGTGGGCAAACAGGTAGCGGCCTCAACGGAGGGGGTATAATAACTTGGCAGGAGTTAAAATTCGACATAACACTGTTATGGACGGAGTAGTGTTTGCGTTTACCAGAGAGGCTGTCAGTCTCTGTTGTATTAGGGTGGCCATTTCCATAACACCAAAAAGGAGGACACAGACTTTCCTGTTATCGGGAAAGCGCAAGCGCGCGCTACACGATTTGGCGCACATACATTCTGTCTCGCATGCGCAGCTCTAGATTCAGTATGCGGGATTTTTATAGTTTTTTTTTTTTTTTTTTTTAACAATTCACCGCAACTCCAAAAAGGAGGACAAATGAGTGTCCGGCTTGAAGCTGCGCCGGACAGGATAGGCTACTTTAAATCCGGACTGTTCCGGCCAAAATCCGGACGTATGTAGCCTATATGGTCACCCTAGTTGTATTAGTGGTGGTGAGGTTTCAGCTATAGGATAGTTTTGCATCTTAGGCTACGTCATTACACTGACCAGTAGAATAATTTACTAAAAAACTTTTACGTATTTTTTCATATAAAATGTACTAGGCTACTCTAAAATGTTGCTATAATTTTACCTAAAGTAACCGATCCCGTAGAAATGACACAAATGGGGACATTCATACACACACAACCACACACACACACCGCAGTAGATAAAGACAGGTATGGTTAGGCCTATACCACAAAAGGCCACCAGGTGACACCCACAATCCTTTTAAATTTTCTTTGGCGAATGCTCTCCTCATAAATGAATACATTCCTACAGTCATAGTGTCACTTCTATCAGGGGTCAAATATGGAAATATGGAACGTTAGATATTTCCAATAGTTTTTTGTCAAGATTAAATAGGATTTGGTTAAAAGAGGTGCATTGCAACAGCTGGAAGGATTTAACGTGCAGTTGTCATGGTAGCATTGTCTCATTGGAGAATTCAGATAATTAATTGATGTCAGACTTTAAAATGTTACCTAGTTTATGATGATTACTTTAGAAATTAGAAAACATGCCAATAAATGTGCAAACATGACAAGTTAATAGTGAGGCAGTCTTTAGTTAAGGTAGCCTACAGAAACTAGTGTAAAAAACCAATAGCCTTGGTGAATAGTTTCTGTTCATCCAAAACTAATAATTAATTAAAATGTTTTTTTTTGTATGTTTTTTTATTTTTATTTATTTTTTACCAACATAACTCAGAAAACACAGCAAAAAATAAATAAATCCAATACAGCTCTGCCTGTGGTTGACTATATTGACTTCATTTGATGGCACTCTGTAACCAACTTACATGTTGATGTTTTCTGATTTAAAAACAAAAGGCTTTACCCATAAGTTGCAGAAATCCAATCTGAACTGAACTCATGATTCGATCCTTGTCATTTTTGCCAAGCAAAGCTTAGACTAAATACTACATGACCACCAGATGTGTATGTGCCATAATGCAGCACACATTATCAACTACATCATATTCAGGCTACATCATATGAACAACTTCATACATTAAAAAGTCATTAAGGGACTGATGGTGACATTTCTGCTCTCAGTTTATGTCTAAAACTATCCGATCTGAAGTGATCAACTAATAGAACAACAGTAGCCACGCCCACCACAGCAGAGATGACCAATCGGATCACAGGTTCAGTGGAACCACAACAGAGTTCAGAGTCTGAGGGAAGAAAAAAACAGACTGAACTTTCCATTGCAACCATTCTCTCTGGCTTTCTTAACCACAGATTAGCTCAGTAATTTAATAATAACATCAGCAGTCATACCTGCATATGGTTGACATAGTTCACCGATGTCCAGATGTTTGGTCTGGTGTGTGATGGTATTGTTCAGCACACATCTGTATGTGTTGTTATCCTGATATTCCACCTCCAGAGGTAGAGAGAGACTGATGCTGAGATCACACACACTGATGCTGGACAATACACTGATTCCTTTATACCAGGAGAGAGTCACATCACTCACATTTAACACTGAACACACCAGTGAACATCTGGATGATGATGATGGATATTGCGAAGAGTCTCTGGTGATGTTGGGAATAGGCAGATGAGCTGGAAAACAACACCAAAGAAAGAAAGTTCACAGATGTGTTAGCTATAAAAAAATACAGATTGAATTAGTGTTCTCAAAGTTGCAGTCCTTCAGGTAAGACTTAATCATAGGGTAAACCTGCATACATGTCCTCAGCTTTTTGCGGCACAATTAGAGAATTGATACCCTCTTCATGATGGTGAACTCTCATCTCTTTCTGGGTCACGGGATGAAGGACGGCAATTTAGCAAACGAGTAGCACCCCTAGAGAATATTAGAGAGTACTTTATAGCACTCTAACCTGCACCTCACCCCCTAATGCTCCCTATATGAAGATTAAATGGCTTATTATATAATGCAGTTTACTCAAAGAAGTCGGGATTGTCTGCACTCTGTATAATTACTCATCAATCAATCAATCATATTTATTTCTAAAGCACATTTAAAAACAACACGAGTTAACCAAAGTGCTTTACAGACCCAACTGTACAAAACAAATAGACAAATATACCTTAAAACAAAAACACAACATAAAAACCACAAATAACTAGAACAGTTAAAAGCAGCCGAGAAAAGATAGGTCTTTAACCTAGACTTAAAACACTCGATGGAATCACAGGATCTAATGTGTAAAGGGAGAGTATTCCAAAGACGCGGTGCTGCTACTCGAAAGCACGATCTCCCTTGGTTTTTAACCGAACTCTTGGTACATTTAAAGTAAAGCTTTGCGGGGATCTAAGTGGTCTAGCCGCAACATGCTGCTGTAACAAACTCGCAATATGAAAACACATGTGGGAAGCTTTCAGTAAATTAAATTTAATTGAAAAGAGATGTTTGTGTTTATTATCTTGATCATAGCAGCAGTAGTTTATTAAATGAAAGAATAGTGTTTTATAACCAAGTGTGCAGTGTAGGCCAATATTCTTCTGTGATTTGAAGGAATAGATGGTGTCTGAATTGTCGTGGTGCAGTTCTGTTATTGAGCTGTGGTAACTGGTCAGCACAGATGTTTTGGGTGTGTTACCTGATTTCAGACATAGTCAGTTAGTTAGTTCCAATACTCATATTTTGAGTGGCTGTGAGGCTTTTCACTATTTTGTTTTCACTTTGTATATGTTTGTTCCAGTAGGTCATAAGTGCACTGTAGTTATTGGTGGGCGATTTCCATCAGGTTTTGTTCTCCAGGCTACAGCGTTCTGCCTGTGGGTGTGACACATGACTTTATGAGTGAGTCATTCACTCAAAAAGATCCACCATTTTCTTGAATGCTGAAGTCTAAGTCACCTGACTCATATCCCCAGTGTTTCTAGTCAAATGGACACTTCACAAATGGAGATGACCCATTTCCACAGTTATCAACACCTAGTGAAGATTGTTTTGATTTGTTTTTTATTTTAATATACATGTAGAACGTAATAGCTAGTTGTTAGGCTACCGTGGCAGAAAAAAATATTACAATGCATTTATATTACAATGACTGAGGGAGTGATGGCAAATTTTTCAAGCAGAAAAATCCTTGAGTAAAATAAATCCTTTTTTTAACATCTCTCTTGATTCACAGTTTTTTGTTGTTGTTGTTGTTATAGTTTTGAGAATGATTTGAGAATTTGAGTGTTAAAATATCCTGTTTATACAGCTGCTTACATTAGTGTCTTGGACAGTGTCTGAATGAATGTGCTAATCTATCAAATGTTACCATAGTTACAGTGACTAAAATAATATCAAAGATGGCAACAAAGTCGTATCACATTTTGAAACTACAAAAGTTGAGGCGCAGGTGCATCCGACAAATTAAACGACAACAGTTTCAATACTCGAGTAAAATTGGAGAATTTTGAGTCTTGCAAATCTTGACCACAAAACTGAGACCACAAAACTTGTAAACAGCTCTGGTGGAAGACTGGATTAAAAAACCTTCTGATGACACAGATTATATATCTACGTCTAGGGAAGTTACCGTAATCAGCAAAGGGTGGCTCTTTTGGACTCTATGACATCACAGAAAAAACTTGTTGTTTAGTCCTGTTTGTTCACCCAGCAGGGCTTCACACAAAATGCGATTGTGAGTCATAAAAATGTACAGGCATGAACTTGGTTAGCAGCTGTCACTGCTGTAAACTACATAAAAAGAATTATTAAAAAAAAAGAAGTTATTTTTGTGCAGCCAGTTATCAGTTATCAGTCTCTCAATATTTTCTTCCCTCTTTTTGAAAATCATAGAAATTATAATTTTTTGTGAAATGTGAAAAGGATCCATTAGATTATTTTACTTGTTGATGATGTAATGTTAAACCTATAAAATTGGCAAAAATAAAAGCATATTAGAGCTTTAAAAAAAGCTCTAGAGACTGGGGTCTTTCAACTCCAGTTCAGTTCAGTTCAGTCTTTACTGTCCCACCTGGGGAAATTTGATTTGCAACAGGGTTAAAAAACAAACATACATGAAACATAAACAAAGATAAGAACAGCCGTTATATACAACCTTTTTTGTTCGTCTAAGTACTCAATAAGTTGAAATGGTAGCCTCAACAATCTATCGTTTTGAGCAACCGCTCAAGCTCAGTTCAAATTTAGGGCATTAATTGCCGTGGGTGCAATGGAAAATTTGTATCTGTTAGTTTTTATTTTGGGCAATCTGTATCTTCTCCCAGAGGGGAGAAGAACAAATTCCTCCAACAGAGGGTGGACAGAGCTGGCTGTGATAATCTGAGCCTTACGTATAACTTGTCTTTTAGATGTCTGCCAAGGAAAGTTGTTTAGTTCCAATTATTTTGCTGGCTACCTTAACGATGTTAGTTTATTTTTGCTTTACACAGTAAGATTCCCATACCAAGCTATGCAACAAAAAGTTAAAATTGATTCAATAAAAGATTTATAAAATAGAGTCATCAAAGTTTTGTCCACATTAAAAGTATTCAGTCTGCGCAGAAAATGAAGCCTCTGTAGAGCCTTCTTGTAGACAGCAGAATTGTTAAGGTCAAAGTTCAAGTTTTTGTCAATGACTGTTTGTTGTTGAAGAGGTAGAGTGGAGAGTTTTTCTGAAGTCTATGACCATGTTTTTGGTTTTAAGGACATTTAACTTTAAGAAGTGGCGGTCACACCAATCAACAAAGTCGTTCAAAACAGGCCTATGGTCGACCTCTCCATCCTGGAGCAGACTGACTAGTACTGTGTCGTCCACGAACTTCTGAAGAAACCTATTATTGTAGTGACTCCTACAGGCATTTGTATATAGGAGATACAATAGTGGGGACAGGACACACCCCTGGGGTGAGCCTGTAGATGACAATCGCTTCTGAGATAGAACGCCATTAACGCTAACTGACTTTGCGGCCTAAATGTAAAAAAAAATCTAGTACCTATTTTACTATACCTGGATCAAGTAAAAGTGGACACAAGTTTTCTTAGTAAAAGGTGTGTTTGGATTGTGTTAAATGCTGATGAAAAGTCAACAAATAAAAGCCTTGCTTTTTTTTTCTTTCTCAAGATGCTTATACAGAAGATTAAGTAAGGTAGTAGTAGCATCGTCTACTCCTCTATTAACCTGATATGCAAACTGCATTGGGTCAAGCATGCCATGAACCTTTTCAGACAGGATTTGCTTGACTAATCGCTCCAAGGTCTTCATCACTATTGATGTTAGGGCTACCGGCCTAAAGTCATTAATCTGTTCTTGGCCACAGGTACAACTACAGATCCCTTCCACAGTGTTGGGACCTTATGCTGGGAGAGTGACATGTTAAAAAAGATCAGTAAAGATGTCACATTATTGCTCTGCACAGACTTTACCAGTTTTTACCAGTACAAATTGACCAGTTATCCTGTCAGGGCCAGGGCTCTTTCTGATATTACATTTGTAAAACATAGATCTAACAGAATGGGCACTGATTATAGGTTGAGAGGGGGCTGCACAATCACTCAATCACTGTTTCTTGTGCAGTGCATCCTTTACTGCTTTATCTAACCAGGGTTTATTGTTTGGAAACACCTTCACCCGTTTAGTTGGAATAATGGAGTCTTTTAGGTAAAGAATATAAGAGGAAACTGCCTCAACCGTATCATCAAGCTCAGTAGATGAGTTGATAAAAACTTGCCAGTCTGTGCTTTCAAGGGTTCTTCTGAGTTCCTGAACAGCATTTTCAGTCCACTTATCTCCACTTATCTTGTAGTCACTTTACCCCTTTTGAGGAGTGACTTGAAGGTTGGAATAAGAGAGATAGTGTTGTGATCAGAGAAACCAAGAGGAGGCAGAGCTACGGATTTATATCACCTTTAACTGAACCATAACATAGGTCGATAGTTTTGTTCAGTCTGGTAAGGCATGAGATATACTGATAAAAGTTCCTCATTGATTTGAGATTACAATGATTAAAATCACCAAGGATAAAACAAGGGGCATCAGGAGAGAGGGACTGAATACCATAGCAAGTGCTTGGGAGCACTTCGACTCGGTGTAGTAATATCACTCGTGAAAAATCCTTGGTTCTATTGACGCAAATGAGAGGGAGGAGGAGAGGGAGCGGGGGGGTGATGATATTACTGCGCCGAGTCGAAGTGCTCCCAAGCACTTGCTATGGTATTCCGCCATGCAATATAGTTATCCATTTTACACGCTTAGAAAAGCACAACGTTTCATTTTGTGTCACCGTTCTTAGTCGAGTTACACTACTCGAGTAACTAGGGAAAACGTGGAGGTGTTTGGTCGCTTCTCTGCTTGGATCCTATTGAATGAACTGGGCTAAGCTAAGTGCTAACAAAGTTTCGCCGCAAGACAGAGCGATTTAGTGCACGCACTGAGACGAGAGAGGTATGTATCAACTCGTCTTAGTTAAGGGAATAACATAGTTTAATATGAAAACACGGTGGAGTGTTCCTTTAAGCCCCGTTCACACCGCCAGCAACATGAACCCATTCATTTCAATGGAGGACTGGCGACTTCCGGCGACACAAGCGTCAGTGATCGTTGGCCACAGAACGTAGGCACGTCAAGCGACGCGAGACACGCAACAAAAGTTCAGGAATTTTAAGTTTATGCAAATGAGAAGCAAATTTCTTCATTACTGTACGACATACAGTGGCGGTGTAAACGTAAATGGGGCTGTAGCCTAATTTAAATGTTTCGCCCAGGAACACTCAGGTAAGATGACGTAAATTAGAACAGCCTTCTATCTGTACCGTTTCCAGTTCTTTAATATCTGTTTTACTATTATTCTCATACACTGACTCGTTCGATAAACTGAACAGGCAATCAGCGTTCTATCTCTCACCGACTCTGATTCTACTTGCTGAATCTGGCTAAAAAAACCCGACAGCGTCCGACTAGAGGCAACAATGCAGAATACATAAAAAAACTAAGTCGGCCAACACATTTAAAAACAGCCCAACATTGCCCGACGGCCGATTGTCTGTTTGGTGTGTCCCTGGCTTTAGAGAAGAAAACACTGAAACTCCTATGAGACCTCACCACTGATGATGGTTAGATTAATGTACTCACCATAAACAGTAACTCTGAACCTCGTGTCTGAAGTCCCTCCATCACTGATTATGGTAACTCTGTAAAGTCCAGAGTGTTTTATTCTGATGTTTTTGATGGTAAGAGTCCCACTTTGAGTATTCATCTCCAGTCTGTCTTTGAATATCTCATTATCGTCATATGTCGGGATGTTCTGCTTGTAGATTTCAGCAATACGAGAGTTTTCAGGTCCAAACCTCCAGAGTATCTGGTCATCTCTCTCTATTGCAGAAACACTGATGTGTAAAGTGACAGAATCTCCCTCCATCACTGATATTGTATTGTCTGCATCTGAACTCGCCCCAAACACATCTGAAACATTAGATACTGTACATAACATTCGTACACAAATAGGATAACTTACACAAGCGTAGCTTTGGAGAACTGCAAGCTTGAAAAAGCAATAGGTTTCTGTTGAAAAAGACCCACAAAGAATCCAACAGGAAATGCTTTCGCTCTTCTTATGAATATCATTACAATGATCATATCTTTACACCACAGGTTTATCAAAGCTCAACAAGGTGAGGAGATCGCACACATAATAGTAGAAGATTTAATTTAAATACAAAAAGGGTTTAGATTTTCTGTTAATCAACGTCATCAATAAAAACAAAATGCATTTAATAGTAAGTATAGTAATAGTAAGTAATAGTATAATGGTAGTAAAATCTCACCCTGTGCAGAGATCAAAAGCAAGGTGAATCTCCACATGCACATGTTTGTAGGACTGTTGAGTTTCTGTAGAGTTTGGTGGCTTATTAGTCGATGAAAGCAACAGTTCTTCACTGCTGCAAGGTTGTTTCTGAAATCATGTGACTCAGACCACTGTGGGTGTTATACTTCTGCAACTTCTGGCACGCTAAAACCCAGAGGCAGTTTATTCCTTTGAGCACATTTCAAAAACAACAAGGAAACAAAAAGGAGGAAAACACAAAAGTTATGTTTTTGACAAAGATAAAAATCCTTCTATAGTTGTAATGTTGATTTTACACAAATATTTTACATAAACAATATATGCTGCTGTTAAAATTGCTGTCTAATTTTAGCATGAATATATTTTCAATTAAATAAACTTTGCTCTGTAATATTTTGCACTTTATTAGGCTCTAAATAAAAGTGGTCATTGAGCGCATGTGCATGAGAGAGGAACAGCGTCAGCCCGTGTGGTTAAAGAGATCTCATCTACCTTTTGCCACAGACAACTGACACATTTCCCATCCGGTTTATTATTGCTCACTCACAGTAACAACATTCAAATATGAAATGTCTCATAATTCATCTAGATTTAACGTTTATATTCATGACTGGCTTTGTTTCGATTTTTTTTTTTTAAATCCTTGTAAATGCAGATATGTAAATTTATAACTGTGATAATGCTGAAGGGTGCAGTAGTACACAGAATAACAGTATTTAATATTCTCTAATATTTTGCATGTTACAGAGAAACTTTGATGTCTATTTAAATATTAATGAAATTAATCCGAAAATACCATCAGGCCCAAACAAAAAGGTATTTGCCCTATTTGTCTGTAGCCTTTGTCCATATCAGGTTGTCACCACTTCCTCCTTGCTAGTTCAGTGATGCGTGGGCGTGTTGAGCTCACTGAATATGACCTTCATTGTATATGATTTGGTGTTTTAGTGCAACTTACATATTAACAACATGCAGTAAAAAAAATTTGATTCAAAGCTATATGGTGATTAAATCAGAGACGTCCCCTCAATTAATCATATCGAGTACCAGAGTGTATAGTTTGATTTGCAGATTAATAGCAGGTGTACAAATGGCAATCTGTTGTGTTCTTATGGATTACTTTTTTATAATGTATAAAATATTTGGATAATGTGGCCATATGATGTTTTATGAACAAAGTTCGAGACTTAGTTCGAGTTTAATGGATGCAAGCTTGAATAAATCACGGAGACAATTAACTTGATAAACATAAGAGAAGCGCATTCAGCCAATCAAATAAAATAACAGGGGGTAGCAGATTGTTCATTGACAGTTTATCAGCATCCCTCCACCACCCCATCTCCTCACTTCTAGTCCCTATTCTCATATCAATCCGGTTCTGTTCCATGTAATGATAGCGAGGCTGTGATGTTGAACTGGTATTTCATGTGTTTTGGATTGTTCTGCTGAAGGAACACTGCAAATATTATCTTTCCAAGAAAATTTCAGTAGACAAAAAAACGACAATATGAGCTGTGGAAATTTACAAGTGATCTATAGGAGCTTTGTACAGATTTTTACAGCGCATGCCATTGAAAACAATGGTAAGTCTATTCACTGATGTGAATGAGGTTTTTTTATTATTATTATTCCTAGAATAAACATAAAAGATTGCTCTGAATGAGGTCTATGTGCAGCAATAATCACTTATATGTGCGTGTTCCTGTCCGGTCCTCTCCTGTGTGATGATCATTCTCTTAGTGCTGCCCTGATTAACTTTTTTGGAACATCAGGAAACTTTTTTTTGTACTGTGTCTGTAAATGCAATTCCACTTATCATATGTGATAACATGATTACAATTTTGCACTGTAACTGCAACATCATGTTTGCGAAAAGAAAAAAGAAGGACATTTTACTCACCTAGGATCAGCACAACTTTGTCCTGGTCAAGAGCGGGCTTTGCTATATTGCCTTTGTTAGCATTGCCAGCTCTTCCAGACAGCCCATGGGTGGCCAACGTCTCTCTCCCAAACACTGCCACTGCCAGATCTCTCACCATGGCAGAACATGATGTGCAACCATGTCCACAACTCGCCAGGACAGCTGGACTAAATATCTAGCCCCTGTGTCTGTCAAGAAAAAAAGATAGGGATACTATATCTAAAAGCATGTGTCATTGACTACATACTGTGCAAAAGGGTTAGGCTTGTTAGATTCTTCAACAAAAAAGTGATATATTTTGCTTTAGTGTGCCAGCTGTTTTATAGACAAGGGGGTAATCATACCAAATTTGTATTTAGTTACAAAAGTTAAATGATAGGCTACATGAAGAAGTTAACATGCCTTCTACGACTTCTGCACAACACTTTACGTGAATATAGGCTAAACAAACAAATATATATTTGTATTAACCTTTTCAGGGGTATTCTTCTGACTTGGAACTATCTTGTGATTGTTGATTAACAGTTGCAAGAGTGTCCTGTTCATGCACTTGAGCATTGGAAGAATTTCTTTAAAATAAAGAAAAGAAAAAAGATTACTAACAGACAACCACACTGATAGATAAATTGATATATAGATGGATAGACAGAAATACAGATTTATGAAAAAAATACTAATACCTTGTTGCAGAGATATATTAAGTGCTCTTAGATTTTCATTTTCTTTTTTTAATTTGAGAATTTCTTTCTCAAGTCGAGTTTATCGGCTTGAAGGCTCTCCCAGCTTGACTGTCCATGCTGTCAATCTCTTGCATGCATTAAAATACTATCCTTTCTGTGGATGACCTAAAGATGGACACACAATATTAGTATCTTGGTGTAATTAATATTTGTGATTTAAAAAAAGCATAATGAAAAATAAAGTAGTCATTTAAAAGATGTAGGTATTACTTGATGTTTGACCGGAGGCTCTTGATCAGATGATGGGGACGTTTTGGAGTGAGAGTGTACTTTTTTTCTTTGCCACTTTTTTTGCATCATTTAGCAAACATGGCTGTCCCTTTTCTTTTCCCCTCTAGCCTGAACATCCTCCTCCTGAGGGTTTCTTTTCTCTGGGACAAAAATACTGAAGTAGGAAATGCATCTTATGAGTCTTGTTTGCTGAACTTTTAACATCAATATCTATAACTGTGGCTGGGGAACTTTCCTCTTCATAAACCACATCCACAACATCTCCAGGTTCAAACTTTTTTTTTTTAGTATGTCCTTTTTAGGGACAATATCATAGGTGGGAGGCTCCTCCCTCCATTCCACCAGAACCCATGTTTTGTTCATTTTCTAAATAAATAAATAATTACATGCATACATTTTTACTTACATACAACTGAACATAAATACATTTATACATTAAAATATACACTCACCGGCCACTTTATTAGGTACCCCATGCTAGTAACGGGTTGGACCCCCTTTTGCCTTCAGAACTGCCTCAATTCTTCGTGGCATAGATTCAACAAGGTGCTGGAAGCATTCCTCAGGGAGTTTGGTCCATATTGACATGATGGCATCACACAGTTGCCGCAGATTTGTCGGCTGCACATCCATGATGCGAATCTCCCGTTCCACCACATCCCAAAGATGCTCTATTGGATTGAGATCTGGTGACTGTGGAGGCCATTTGAGTACAGCGAACTCATTGTCATGTTCAAGAAACCAGTCTGAGATGATTCAGGCTTTATGACATGGCGCATTATCCTGCTGAAAGTAGCCATCAGAAGTTGGGTACATTGTGGTCATAAAGGGATGGACATGGTCAGCAACAATACTCAGGTAGGCTGTGGCGTTGCAACGATGCTCAATTGGTACCAAGGGGCCCAAAGAGTGCCAAGAAAATATTCCCCACACCATGACACTACCACCACCAGCCTGAACCGTTGATACAAGGCAGGATGGATCCATGCTTTCATGTTGTAGACGCCAAATTCTGACCCTACCATCCGAATGTCGCAGCAGAAATCGAGACTCATCAGACCAGGCAACGTTTTTCCAATCTTTTATTGTCCAATTTCGATGAGCTTGTGCAAATTGTAGCCTCAGTTTCCTGTTCTTAGCTGAAAGGAGTGGCACCCGGTGTGGTCTTCTGCTGCTGTAGCCCATCTGCCTCAAAGTTCGACGTACTGTGCGTTCAGAGATGCTCTTCTGCCCACCTTGGTTGTAACGGGTGGTTATTTGAGTCACTTCTATCAGCTCGAACCAGTCTGGCCATTCTCCTCTGACCTCTGGCATCAACAAGGCATTTCCGCCCACAGAACTGCCGCTCACTGGATGTTTTTTCTTTTTCGGACCATTCTCTGTAAACCCTAGAGATGGTTGTGCGTGAAAATCCCAGTAGATTAGCAGTTTCTGAAATACTCAGACCAGCCCTTCTGGCACCAACAATCATGCCACGTTCAAAGTCACTCAAATCACCTTTCTTCCCCATACTGATGCTCGGTTTGAACTGCAGGAGATTGTCTTGACCATGTCTACATGCCTAAATGCACTGAGTTGCCGCCATGTGATTGGCTGCTTAGAAATTAAGTGTTAACGAACAGTTGGACAGGTGTACCTAATAAAGTGGCCGGTGAGTGTATATTAATCCAAAGATGTACAGAACTCTAAAGTCTCATTCACATTCATCTGTTGCCTTCAGCTGACTGTATCCATGACAACAGTGTTACCTTTAACGGCAACCAGCCAGCTCTCACGGTCTCGTCCGGTGCAGAAGCGTTCCTATGGCAACTCTAGTAAATTGCTTAGAAAAAAAGAGCTAGAGAGATTTAGCTAATTATGTGTAGGTCTACTATATTACATATGTATTATATTTTTTACTTATATCATTAAACACAGTTGTTATTATGATTTAAAAAACCGCATTATATTTAATTACATTTTTTTTTTATTATTACATTTTTACTGTCGACAGTTGGTTTCCCTTCCAAGCAATTTACTAGAGTTGCCATAGGAACGCTTCAGCTTTTGCCACCCGGAAGAACGTCTGTTACTGTTGTGACGTCATGGTGATTTTTCACTTGTGCTGCACAGGATGTGCAGGACATTCCTACTTGTTTTAGAATGAGCCCTTCAAGTACTACAGAAACATGTTCACAGATTCTCCTGAACCAAAAACTAGTAATCTGGCAGCAGAAAGTTAACTTCCTGCAAGAGCAAAATTTTTGTCTCATCGCAAATGAAGGGGCGGGACATACGGGTATAGTTTTTCCCATGAGCATTTCGCTGCAGAGCCGTGTAGAGCATCTATGGTGTGGGACTCATAAATTTTGGGGCATCTCGCCCGGGGGGCGGGGTTACGTCCTGCTTCACATCTCTCATGCGGGCACAATAGCGCACACAGGCAGGCACAGAACTAGCTAGCGAACCTAGGTCTAAACCTAACCCTAACCTAACCCTAATCCTAACCCTACCCGCCCTGCGGGCGAGATGCCCCAAAATGTATGAATCTCATGGTGTAGAGCGCACCGTACGTTGCTGTGTCTCCACGTTTATAAAAGGAGCTCCTACTGAGAAAAAATAAAAATCACGCATTATGATTCGAAGCGCTGTTTTCCTCTGCCTCTGTCTATCTCTCAAGAAAGGTAAATTACTTTTTACTGTTCTTATTCTCGTTGTTTTACGATTAAAAGAAAACACTATATATTTTATTATATAGGCCTACCCTGACGAAAAATACGTTTATTCAAGTGTGCTATTAGTATACTTTTTTAAACAAAAAAAATAAGAAAGTATACTTTCAGTCTACTTTTTATGTACTTATCAGAAATATACTTTATGTACTTTTCAAAAATATACTTCAAATTGCACTTAAGTGTAGCCTACTTATACTGACAGAAAAGTCTAAGTATATTTGGCAAGCATCGATATATACTTAAAAGTATAATGAAGTATTCAAAGTATACTTGGCTTATAGTTGTGTTAACTTATTTGATCGAGTAGCCTATTAAATCTTTTTTTAAAACATAGTTTTTCATATGCACTCTTATAAAACTTACATTTTTGAAAATAGTGATTAAAATATTTATATAAAACAGATATGTTTCTAATTCTGCGTATCTGAATTTGTGTGTAGGCTAGTCCACTGTTAGTGTACAGGAATTTACTTTAATTCTACTTTACTCTTTCCCTACCATGCTATCCCTGTTTTCACTGTTATACGGGAGCGCTATGACACATCTTCTAGTACAGAATCTCCGGATCAAAACACAGGAGAAGAAGGATCTGAAACAATTGATAGAAGATTGCTCACACAAATGTAAAATAACGTAAACATCAAACATTAAACAGCGTGTAAATCAAAACTGCTTAATGTTTCCAAATGAAATGAAGCGTAACCCATGAAGAGAAAACGACTGAAGCTTTGGTGGTGTTGGACTCGATCTACTCCATCTGTGTTTTCATCATCGTTCTGAATCTGATCAAGGCGTAGTATTTGACATAAATTAGATTTTCTTCTTTGTTTAAAATGTTGCCTTTCTTTGTGAAACTTACCAACACTCCCAAGTGTTGATAAAGGATGCATGAAGCTAATAAAATATTTTAAAAATTAAAGTACAGTTAAAGGTATTTTATCAAGTATAAAAAAATTACATTTGAACATAGTATAGGCCTATTGCAAGTGCAAATATAATTTATAAATAGTAAACTATAAGTAATGTTCAGTTAACTTAAAGAAAACTTAAAGTGATTTGAATCTGGAATGTGAAGACTCTTTGTGGGATTATGTATGAAGTATGAACAAAATCACCCAAAAGCTTCAATTGTGTTTGGGTCCATTCTCGTTGTCGCTACATGAGATATATTGAATATCTTGCAAATATATATATATTTTTCCTAAACATAAGACTTACAAATATTTTCTAAATGTGTTTCAGGTGTGTTTGGTGATCCAGATGAAGTGAAGTCAGTGTCAGTGACTGAGGGAGATTCTGTCACTCTAAACACTGATGTTCAAGTACAGAGAGATGATCAGATACTGTGGACGTTTGGACCCAATGACACTCGTATTGCTGAAATCCACAGACAGATCATCTCTTATTATGATAAAATTCAGAAGTTTAGAGACATACTCCAGATAGACAGTCAAACTGGATCTCTGACCATCAAAAACATCACAAAGGCACATGCTGGACTTTATAAACAAGAGATCATCAAGAGCTCAGGGTCAAATAGGAAGAATTTCAATATTGATATTTATGGTGAGTTGATCATTTTAATACATTATGCACACCCCCATCATATTCATGTCATGGCATCTTGTCATCATCCTGATTATTTATAATGACTTTTAGTTTCTTTTGATTGACATTGTAATTCAATTATTGACTGTATAATTTCAGTTAATAGTGGAAAAAGTACATTTCCAATTTTACCTGCCTGTCTTTATTACTGTTCACTTTATGAATGGGAGTCGCTATAATTGCAAATGAAGTAAGATGCTATTTACGCTGTTTAGATATTTTTGGTTGTAGATACTTTTTGTATAAATAGAAACAATTAGCACCTTGATTACATTTAGTGTAAATAGCGATACAGTTGATGCTTCTCACACAAAATGTAAATAAAAATAATACACTAATTATATATTATATTATAGCTATAATCTGGGTGAATAATATAAGACTGATCAGTGTCTTAAAACACTGCACATTTATATAGTCTATCCATTTTATTATTTAATAAACAAAGCAAACATACAAACATGTTTATTTTACATATTTATATACTTTAATATCTACTTTTCCCCCCTTTTAAAATTTTATTGAATTATAAGTATATATTGCACTGCTGTTAAATGCCTGAGCCTCAAGCAAATGCATTTAAATGTAAAAATTTTCTTTGACATTTCTATGACAGATAAATAAACTTGACTTGACATGAAGTTTGCAATAGCCAACACTCTTTTAAATAAAAAATCTTTTATTGTTTGTATACTTCTTTCCAGATCGTCTTCCTTTTCCTGTCATCACAAGCAACTGTTCTTCACCATCAGGATCATCAGAGTCCAGATGTTCACTGGTGTGTTCAGTGTTGAATGTGAGTGATGTGACTCTCTCCTTGTACAAAGGAAACCGTTTACACTCCAACGTCAGTGTGTGTGATCTCAGCATCAGTCTCTCTCTACCTCTGGATGTGGAATATCAGGATAACAACACATACAGATGTGTGATCAGCAATGCCATTAGCAACCAGACCACACATCTGGACAACATCAGTCGACTCTGTCACACATGTGCAGGTATTAACTGGTCTGTTATCCTATAATTGTTATACATAAATCAGAGTTTTGTTTTGTTTGTTTAGGTCAGGCCTATTAACTCTGATGATAATCTACAATATATTCTCATTTATTGCAAAATGTACCTTCAGCAGATATACACATTTAAAATGTACAGCATATCCTAGAAAATGTTTAATCATATACAAAAGTTTGTCAAATAAAATGGTGTAAAGATGTCCCTACCCCTAAATTATAAATGGATAGCAAGTAGCAAAACATGGTCTGATAGTGTGTTTTAAAAAGAACAAGTGTTTCAATTTGTCCCACCCAAACTTCCTCGAGACAATTGCTCAAGTCTCTCTGAAGAACATGTTAGGTGTCCCCTTCCACCATCATGGTTTACTTACAGCTCTAAACTGTACAACAGTTTGAACGTTTTCTCTGTTCATTACAGCAGTGGACCAGCGTTCACATTTCCTGATGGAAATAGCTGTTCCTCTAGCGCTGCTGGTGTTCATTACTGTTGTTGGAGGTTTGATTTACCACAGATGTAAAAAAACTTGGGAAAAAGGCTAGTAATTACATAGAGAATTACATAAGCTTAAACATATTTTATTGATTTTAAATGGTGATTTAAAAACAAATTTTTAATCATTGTCTGATTTTTATTAAAACAGTTAAGACTCATGATGTAGAGATGCATTACATTGCTCCAACATCTGTACACTGTACAGATCCGCTTCAGTCTACGGTAAGAACCGAGACTTTTCTGCCTGTGTAATAAACCCATCAACCCCTCATCTGATTTTTGATTCTGATTCTGTTTTCTTGCAGGACGCCGTTGCAGCAGATCACACAGTGTACTTAACTGTTGTGACATGAATTTGAGTTCCAAATTACTTTTTTATTATTGTTTTACTGATTTCCTGCAATTCATCCAACATTATATTAAAACTTACTTGTAAAAAAACCCTGCTTGTTCTGTCTATTCTTTGCACTTTAATTTATTTGTTCCACTTAACACTGTTATTATTTTAGTTTACTCTAATTTATATTTCAAACTTAGGTTTGAGTGCTAATTGATGATTGTTTATTATTTAATTATTATTTTCAGTTGATTATTTACTGCTGCCTAGAGTCTTGTGTTAGTGGATCTCACACAGTTTTAGACAGCTCCCTGTTTTTCAGTTCCCACATAGAGACATGTACAAACAACTGGAATTTGTAGAGGAATCTTTCTTTTTTTTTTCTTTTCTTTTTTTGTAAAGATGAGATTATTGTATCAGTTGCACCTATTATATATTTGAATAACACCAAACATTAAGCTCACTTGAAGCACATTCACTCATAAGGATGTGGAGACAGATGGCAGAATGTTAATTTACTTTTGCTGCTGAGGTTGTTTCAGTCATACAACTTTAAGCATTAACTCTTTAACTCAACTTTTTTTAACTCAACTTTAACATTAAGTCTTTTAACTCAATATTTTCTATGAGAAGTAATTCAATAGGTAAACAAAAATAGTGTTCAATTTTGTAAGCCATTCACTGTTGTTGACATTTCTTTAAACACACTTCTATACATTGTTGCTTGCTTGTCTTTGTATATAAAAAAATGCAGATCTATAAATGCTCAATGACAATCATCTCACCCAAAATGCCATGAAGATAATATAACTCATTGTGGATGTAATGAAAATAAAATGGTTCATAAGTTGGTGGAAGAAAGCGGTTTCTATAAGACCATCAATGTGTCCTCACTTGTGGTAGAGCTTGTTATACATTGTGTTTCCATCAGTCCATGAGAGATTCACACCAGTTACTGTCACAGTAAGACTCAATCCACCATTTACTGCTTTATTTCACAATGTGCACTGTATATGAACAAAGTCCTCTTCTCTGGTCTGAAAGTGATGTAACCTAAAGGATGTCAAATGCTGTCCTCTACAGCACACAGAGAGTGAGGACAGCAGTGTGTCCTATAAGATAAACACTGATTTCAGACACACGTTCGAAAACAAACAAACATAGATAATACAGTGTTACGCCCTATGAGTGTCTATGGTTCTTTTCTCTACGGAACGGAACTGCCAGAGTGAAAGAGTTGGAGGAGCTAAAGCAAGGAGAGCAGGAGACACAAAACAACATAAGAAAAACGTACCACAGTACCATCCAGCTCTCATAAAAAAAATATACGTCTTTCTTTGGACGCAACAACAGCAAATAGGATGGAAATTGGTGTGATTAGACATTATTGTGATTCAGTATAAATTAACTTAATAGACCTGTCTTCCACTAGGTTAATGGTGTTGGCGTTAGAAGTGAGCAAGTAATTGACACGTGTGAATTAAATCCATGCACACAGATGTTAAAATGCATACAGTGTCCTTCTTTATTGTGTTCCAATCAATGAATATTGCTTCCAATCAGCTTCGAGCTCTCATATTGTCCATAATCATACTGTCCATTTTGAAATTTGAAAGTAAAAATGTGCATGTTTTAGTATGTTGCTAGCATGATTAGCACATTGCTTGAAAACTGTTACTATTGTTGTGGCAAATTCAGTATTTTTGGTTCAAGTCTTCAAAGTCTAGTTCAGGTCTCAAAGAAATCTTTCAGAGTCGAAGTTTCAGGTCTCCAGAAGAATAACTTTATTGAGCAGTTCAACAAAGTGAGATGCCAGCTGGCCATCTGATCTTACAATGGCCAGTGTTTTTCTTATCGTTTGATCCCCAATTAGCGCTTGTCTAGTTATCTTTTTTATTTTGGCTCTTCCCATGACCTTGCCACGATTAAAAACACCTGCACTGTTGTCTTGTTTTTAACTGTAGCTAATCTTTAGCACATGCGTTTTTTTTTTTTTTTAATTATGAAAAATTATGACTTTTTTGATGTCTGGTTTTCCAGTATTTTCCTTGACCCATGGCCCTGCACCTGTCATTCATATAGTTTTCTTTTCACACTACTGCATCCAGCATTAAGGCCCATGAATGAAACCCCCTTTGGGACTATTTCTAGTTAGGCTAACTATTTCTACCTTCAGAGATTTAACCCAGAATGCATCTTCATGAATAGGTCATGAATAGGTATCTATCAAACATGATCAATATAGACCATCCATCATTATTGACCTTCATCATTAAGGTACCCTCTGGAGGAATAGTGAGAGCAAACATCTCCACCCTCACTTGACTAGAATGGAGTAAAAGATCTCACCTTCGATCAGTTTAGAGGGATGCATTACATCAAACAATGGGGCATGACCTGCTTTAAACCTTCCATCGTCCCCTCTCATGCACATATTATAAAAGTGAACAATTGGTGTGATTATATGTAAAAATATTTCAGTACGATTATATGAGTAAAATATGAGTTATATGAGTTGGTTAGTTTTAATGCCTGTTTAAAGTCGTCTTTGTCCTTTCTTTCTCTCTGTGCTCTCCTATCCTCTGCCTCGTAATGATCTCTCACTAGTCCACATGTGTTCTTATCTTCAGGCGTCAAAAGATAAAAAAGAAAAAGCTCTCTTTCTCTGCACTTCTCTCCCTCCTTAGTTCTTTATCTCAATCCAAATACACTTAGTTTGTTAGTATATTCATTCACACACCCGGGATTTCATTCACACACTTTCACTCATTTGTTTGTCAACAAATGGAAAAACAATGCTTCTCTATTCAGTTCTTATTCTGCAAAAACTGTGCTTCTCTGTCTGGATCACAGCGCTTACAGTCTGGCAAATGGCCAAACAGTCGACAAAACCAGTTTCTTGGAATATTTCTTGTTCTCTCACTGTAAAAAATTATTTCCATGATTTGTTAACACAACACATTTTCTTTTGTCAAATCAACTTAGATTCACTAATGTTGTTCAGATAACAAAACATTTTTAGTTTAGGTTGTTTAAACTAATGGCTTGTTGGCAATGCACTGATATAAAATAAAAACATTAGTTGATTCTACCAATAGTTTACAAGACCTCTCAGTGTTAATTTTCCCTGCGCATGCGCTGGACGCCCGAGAGTAAACAACACTTGAACGAGAAGGCGCGATTTTCTTCTCAGCTTCTTCAGATGGAAGGATAGACGGTTTATGGTAAGTCATTTTTAAATTCAATGTCTTTATAGACTGGTTTTGTCTAAGGGTATTTTAATCAATTTCCTAGGCAGCGAAGTCTAACGTTGTAAGTTAAGTAACGTTAATTATTTTGCCTCAGAAATTCCGGAAGTTTTCATTAAGGTTATTTTAAAATGGTGTGTTTCTTCTTATGTCATTTTTACATTTCAGTTAGGTTGTTTGTGAAGTGTTTCAAACTTAAAATAATCCCGATAAATAATAATATTTTAGTTATTTTTCATTTTCGTCGTGATATAACACCAATGCGTATTGCCCGTTTTAAAATAGCCTAACGTTATAGCCTAGCACTAATGCATTCAGGTTAAGTTAACGTTACCTTTAAGAGAAGGAAACGGCAATAAGTAATATAGATTTAACTGTTATGCTTCTGAAGCAATGAGTGTTCAAATTAATCTTTTTATGTGATATTTCAGACTTGTTGAGCTATCCACCTTATTCTGCTCTAAACAATGCGCGCTGCCATGACGACGACTCCGGTTGCCAACTTCCGGTTCGAATCTGGTCTATATGCTTTTGCCATGTGTTTCAGATTGTTTCATCCCCACATCGGTAAACTAAATCGAAAAAAACATTCATCAAATGTGATTTGATCACGTTATTTTTTATTAAATCACAGATAAAAACAAAATGAACTTTTTTCTTTTCTTCATAACTTCCAAAGGATAGCTGATGCATGACTGCACGATCTCATGAACATCCGACACTCTATCACCCCCGACTGCAGCAGAATAACCCAAGCAATAAGCGTAGGCTGGTTAGCATTTTGACTCCTGTCTACCTCTGCTTTCAAAAATGCATAGTCTATATATTTATCAGGCCTGTGAGGCAAGTAGGCTACATTATACGCCGAGTTTCGGTTCATTTATGAGACCAAAGTCCAGTTTGCGCGCCGGTGTCGTGCCGAAAAGTGATGGTCCGCCGAAAATTGATTGTCTCTTTACGTCTTGCTGGATCAAACAGACATAACGTGCAATTGCAAATAACCATTAGTTTACGTCCGTGGTAATAGCAAAGGTATGCCTGTGTGATACTTTAGCGTTTCTTTTAAAATATTAATAACAATTGTGGCCAAATAAGTGTTTGCAGTTTATAGCTTAATCAGGTATGCATTTACATGATTATAGGAAATAATAGAAGCCCGTTGTTGCCGATGGAATACGTGTTTGTATTTGGAAAATGGACTGTAGTCTATAATAACATGTCTTACTGCTGAGCTATATAAAATAAAGACATGATCTCTCCGCGCCTCCGTGTCATGATGATCCATTTTCTACTATATTTACTTCTTATTTATTAAAACCAGCCAGGCAATTGGTTGATGAAACATTGATTAAAATTAAGATACAATTAATAAAAACCGAAATTCACTTTAAAGAAAGGCTTTGTGCTTTCTCTTAGAGATCTCTGTGAAAGTTTTAAAGTCGATTTCAGAGCGGTCATGTCCGTAACGGAGAACTGTCACGTCCGCAACATTGTTTTTTTTCTCATAAATGCGAACACGAATAAAATAAAAATAATATTTTATGTTCTGTGGAGGCCGACCCTTCTTCATCCGGTTAGCAGGCTTTTACTTTTTTTTTTTGCGCAGTGTAATTCACATAATTACAAAAAAATATTTTGCCACCTAAAAGTTAAACATTTGTTGTGTTATGTCACATGTGTATTTCACTCATATTAAATATAAAACGCATGTGTAGACTGATATTTTTCTAATGTCTCGACTAGAGTGCTAGCATTCTATGTAGACAAACACTTCAAATGGAAGTAGAAAACCGTTTAGTCAGTTGAACCCGCTATGAATCATGGGAAATAGAACGGGTGCAGAATAAGGTGGATAGGTATGGAACATGTTTGCCAATGCACGACGTTAAATACTTGAACCTGAGGGAAGGCGCCATTTTCTTCTCTGCTAGGCTGTTTATGGTAAGTAATTAACGTTCATTTTAAAATTCAATGTGTCTCTATCTCAACTGGTTTTGTCTAAGATTAATTTAATATATTTCCTAGGCGCAAATGAAGTCCGAAAATGGTTGAAATTTATTATAATTTTGCTCTAGAAATTCCTAACAGCCTCTTTCGTTGACACGTTTCCATTGAGGCCATTTTAATATAGGCTACATAATCTTTTCTTTTTTTGCAGAAACGCGTGTTTACACTGGACATTTAGTTATGCTTTGGAGCTGTACATTTTGTATATTCACTTCAGGAAATCAGAGGATTCTAATCATACATTATAAAGTTAAGCATGTTACAAAGTAACATGGAAGACTTGCTCTAGTCTAGAGAATGCAATGAAGAAAAGGGTAATGTTAGTGGACTGGATGCAAGTTGATATGCTGATGGAGAGCACATTCTCATTAAAGCAAAAAGTGGTTGTACGTGAACCTTTGGTTAAAGATGTGAGGAGCAGATGGCCTGTTTTATTTACAGAGAGACAGGTTAGCATTATTTTCTAAAACATGGGTTACTTTTGTAATACAGTATTGCCTTGCATTATAAACTACCTATTTTAAAACTTAAAACACTTTTTTTCACACAATAGTAAAATTGACTATTTGAACATGGAACATAGCTTTGTAAATGTATTATTATTTTTAATCGTTAGAACCCATTTGTCAATTACTTGGGTTACTTTGTCAAAACTGAACACAGTAAGCACAACAGTGGTCTATGTGGGCTAAACTGTGGACCATTTATCACTGCTTTGGCACAAAACACATTCAATGAATATATCTTTCAAATAATCTTTCTTTGCATGAATTCTTGTCTCTTACAGATAACTGTTACCCAAACTACAGGCCAATCTGCTCGTTTACATATTCAAAACTGAAAAGGTGACCTAAGTATTGAGAAATGTGTCCTAGCAATTGTTAAAAAAACTAAACTGTAATATTCTAATTGTGGGTCTGGCATTTTTTACTAGATTGCAGCAGAATTTCGACGCATCGTGTCTACAGACCTTAAGACGACCTTTTTCCATGGGCTTGATGAGTACCTGAAAGGATTTTTGCGGTTGTACCAACCCAAAGACATTGGAGAACTCAAGACCCCTGATTCAGTCTATTGAAGATGATGTGAGTATATGTAAAAAAAAATTTTTTTTTTAAATGGTTCCAGTGTCACATGCCTGATTAATTAAAATGTCCATGCAACAGCATAGGCGGTGTTTCCACTATCGGCCCAAAACCGAGCATGCTAATGCATGCCACGGCCAGTTGCGCTTCCATTGTCACTTCCAGGGCTTGATCAGGCCTCATCTGGGCTTCCTCGGGGCAAATGGCCATAGGTTTTTGGCCCGCAGAATACCTTGGTCGGGCCAACTGGGGCTTGAGGAGTGGTCATGAACAAAGGCAGGGAGTCAGGAGAGGGTCAACACCGCTGCTCAATTCTTATGTTATTTTATCAGACTACCAGCTAACTTCAACATCTAATGGCGCTTTTCCACAACACAGTACCAGCTCGGCTCGAATCGACTCGACTCGCCTTTGTTTGGTTTTCCACTGTGTAAAAGTTGATCCTGTACCTGCTTTCGGGTACTTTTTTTTTTGTATCACCTCCGGCGAGGTTCTAAGCGAGCTGAGGCGATACTAAAATGTGACGTGTAAACACAGCAGACTGCTGATTGGTCAGAGAGAATCGTCACTATTCACTGCGTCATCATTGCACGCGCCAGACAGAGTATCTTGAATAACCCCGCCATTTTTAAATAGTTTGTCCAGAGATTGCGTGATATAACCATTACTACTATTATTATGGCAACTCGGAAGAATACGTCGTGGTCAAACGAGGAGTGTGTGTCGTGTAGAAGATCACGTCACGAAAGTTTCCTGCGGCGTCGTTATGATGACCAGGTACTATTGTGGAGGTACTATCTGCAATGGAAAACGGAGCGAAAAGCGAGCCGAGTCGAGGTGAGCTCGTACTGGTAATGGAAAAGCGCCATAAGACAATTTGAGCCATTTTCAGTTCAAAACTCACTTTCAGAAACCAGCAAGTTTTGTGATTCGATGGAGATTCTGATCACTGTATGAGGCAGATACATTTATACGTGATGCTAAAGGCTACTTATGCTAACCATTGCGATAATAAATACACATATTTTTATGTCTATTTCTTCCCTGTGCATTTGTTGATACAGGACTAATGGATCCACATAGGCTGTCATAAAAACATGCACTTACTCCGGGTGTCTCGTATAACTAATAACTCCTGTTTTCTGCTTATGAGCTCCCTCTTGCACTAGCTGAAAGGATAACAGTATAGTGAGATGGGAGAGATCGTTAAAGCCTCCTCAGAATTTAGAATTTTGTGGAAAATTAGAATCTGAAGTCTTTAAGTAAAGACCAAACGTTTGCGTCTGTCATGCTCATTTTGGGATCTAGCTAGATTTCAGTCAGTTGGTGAAATGGTGGGGTTGTCTGACTTCATTATATGGAGGCATGTTAAGGGTGGGTTTTAGGGAATCACTGCAGAGCTACTGGCCTGAAAGTGGAAACGCAACTTAATTCGGTGCTTGAGGTCCGATGCTATTGGCCCCCTCCCGGCACACTGTTTGCACTGGCCTGACAGTGGAAAAGTGGCTTATGACTACTAGTTTTTATTAAAACAATGTTATTCATTGCAGAGCTCAAACCAACGTAGAAGAGCAGTTGTCCTTCTTGGGCTTCCTTACTTCCTTAAAGAGGAACCCTCTAAGTTCATAAAAATTTGTGAGGTATGTAAATATCATGTTTGTTTTAATACAATAAAGTCAGGGCTCAATGCTAAGGATTTTCTCTACTGGCTATCGCGGATACACATAGCATAGTATCGATGCTTAAAGGGACATTGTGTATGAATTTCTCCCATCTAGTGGTGAAATTGTATTTTGCATTCAAACTAATAGTGCTTTACAGCGCCTCACTTTTTCAAATGCGTGTTGCTTCTACGGTGGCCGTTATGTACCAAAAATCTATGACAGGATGTCTTCTATAGCACTTGACACAACGAACAAACGGATGTTTGATAGAATTGAAAGTTTCCAAAGGCAGAGAAGCGACAAAGCAATGAAAAAAAGCTTGTAATTTAGACCGTAACATTGACTTCCCTGTTGAGCAGAAAGCAGGAAAGTTCAGTGTATATTTTAAAAAGCTTTCTCCTGCATCAGCTCTTTCCACCTGGAAAAAGCTATCCCGACATTAAACCTTGTTTTTTGCAATCTCCGGTCCTGTGGCTCCACATAAGTACAGTCCTCCATTATAAATAACAGTGCAGTGCAGCATTTTAAACTTGCCGGGGCAGTGACAAGCGTCTCGCGAATCTTCTTGTCCGGTTCAGCTGCTTTCAGTTACGTGGCGCTGGCTCTGAACGAAAGCGAGTTTTGGAAACGACATTTATGAATAAAAATATTGATTTTAGATAATAAAATACGTAAAGCAACACCAAGTAACTTTTCTTCTGCGGTCGCCCTACAGGTTGGAAGCGGAATTGTCCCATTGTATGTCTCATTAGAACTAGAAACGCGACCCGATCTGGCAATCTTACATAACGTGGATATACCATATTAAGGACCGCAAAACGGCGGCATAAGTGCATTTCACCACGTCACGACTTGATGAACCACTGAAATGATTTTGGAAACATTATTTGAAGGTAAAAAATCCTACTTGGTGTTGCTTCACATTGTCCCTTTAAACAATATATTGTCCAGACCAAGAAAAGTCTATTTTTGTGATTTAAAATGGCCAATGCCTTTTCTTCTTTTCAGGGGAGGGGGTCTACCAAAGGTAGACTGTAAAGTTATTTGGAGTAACTGAAAGAATTTTAAGCTATTTTAAACTGACGTGGCCAAGACCTAAGTTTATTAAAGCATTATTGATTTAAAATAATTAATACATTAAAGAACATTTACCATTAATTGTACTATAGATTATTCACATACCCTTATTCTGATGCAGGCACACCTCTGTTTAGAACTCATTCATTGTTAACCTACAAATGCTTTGTAAATTTGCAATTTTGTGATTTCATAGTAATTTCTTTTTTCTCTTATTAGCCAACTGATGAGGAAGAGGTGGTGAAGGGGATGAATGTTGGACTGCAAACCTCCTCCCAAAGGAAATAATTGATGTGGCTGTGGTGTTAGAGGATGAGATTGTGCTTGGTGACTTAAAGGACGTGTCAAATGCCTTTGCTGTACTAATGGGGCTTCTCTATGCTCTGAATATCACTTACCCCAAGGAGGTAAAAAATGAAGTCCAAAACGTGCTCATGAAAATTGGTGGCGAGGCATGTTTTTGGAGAGTTTGAGTTCATATAGAATTTTATTGTAATAGAACCATTGTAAGCTTAATTTTCATTATAAAATGTTATAAATTGGTATAAGAATTTAAAAATGTGTAATAGAAACCTGTTTTGCAGGGTTAGTTTTAAAGGAACACGCCGACTTTTTGGGACTTTAGCCTATTCACCGTATCCCCCAGAGTTAGATAAGTCCATACATACCCTCTTCATCTCTGTGCGTGCCGTAACTCTGTCTGACGCACCCACCGCTAGCCTAGCTTAACACAAAGACTGGAAGTAAATGGCTCCAGCTAGCATACTGGTCCCAATAAGTGACAAAATAAAGCCAACATTTTCTTATTTATATGTTGTGATTTGTATAGTCACAGCGTATACAGATAACAAGGTCATATATACAAGGTCAAATAACATACCATATACCTAGACACAGCTATCTTTTAACCGTATACATACTGGGAACTATATTCTCAGAAGGCGAAGCACTGCTACATGGGCGGAGGGATAAGCGCAACACTCTGAGGAACTCTCTCTCCTCATCACAGGGCTTCTCAGGTGCTGTGACCAAATCACTCCACCCAAGTAGCAGTGCTTCGCCTTCTGAGAATATAGTTCCCAGTATGTATACGGTTAAAAGATAGCTTTGTCTCATATGACCTTGTTATTTGTACACGCTGTGACTATACAAATCACAACATATAAATAAGAAAATGTTGGCTTTATTTTGTCACTTATTGGGAGCAGTATGCTAGCTGGAGCCATTTACTTCCAGTCTTTGTGTTAAGCTAGGCTAGCGGTGGGTGCGTCAGACAGAGTTACGGCACGCACAGAGATGAATAGGGTATCTAACTCTGGGGGATACGGTGAATAAGCTAAAGTCCCAAAAAGTCTGCATGTTCCTTTAAAGGGTTAGGTCACCCAAAAATGAAAATTGTCATTATTCACCCTCATGTCGCTCCAAACCTGTAAGACATTCATTCTAGTAGTTGCATAGGCTGTCAATGGATGGACAAAAGCTCTCAGATTTCATTAAAAATATCTTAATTTGTGTTCCAAAGACGAATGAATGTCTTGCAGGTTTGACATGAGGGTTAGTAATGACAATTTTCATTTTTGGGTGAGCTAACCCTTTTAGTGCTGTTTGAGATGCTTGAGATTTGTTATGAATAGTGGCCTGATATTTTGTGTTTTGCTTGTCAACAGTTTTCTCATTTCATTCACTTTATGAGGTTGTACTAGCATTAGTGTTGTCACGATACCAAAATTATTGTTTCGGTACCGATACCAAGTCAAGAATTGCGATTTCGATACTTTTCCTGAAAAGGGAGAAACACTCTCAAATAACATTGCTGTGCTTTATTTTAAAACTGGGACAACATTCTAATCATATAATACACTAATAAATGAACATATGACCAGCAGATATTAAACATTTGAACAAAATATTTCACACACCACACCCCCAATTTCTCACGCTGAATTGTCAACCCGGTCGGTCAAATGCCTGAAAGATGAGTTTATCTATAGATCTACCTGTTGAGTCACTCGTGATCGACTAGTTATACCGCAAATTAGTTAAAATCTCCCGGAATCTAGAGCGAGCTTGCGTGCATGCGAGACTGAGACTTCTCCAAACCGCGCAGCATGTGCACAGCAGAGAGGCAAAAAGAATGTCATCCTTTTGTAAAGGTTTTTAAAACACAGACGTCCATTGGGAGGCACTGTAAGCGTCGTTGCACACACCAACATGAAATGCGTCTCTTACAAATCTGGAACGCGGTCATTCTTAGAAGTACATCGATACTAATAAATTTAGGAATCGTGATGTTTTAATTTCAGAGAATCGCAATAGTTTTGAAATATCGGTGCATCGTGCAACACTAACTCGCATAGCCTTCTCCATAGCCTACTTGTTTTGTTTTATTGAAGAAACAAAATATTGTTTTGAGCAAATGATTTTCATGTGTCATGTTCATTAAATGGGGTTTTTAATTCTATTGCTCTATTGCTATTTAATTCAAGCTGATGTTAATGTCATCACACTGACATTTGTATATTCTCACACATGCTTTGCTTGACATGTATAGCAACAGCTTGTATCCTGTTGCTTTAATGTGTTTTAATATTTTTATTTAAGCAGCAGTTAATTATATCATACTTATTTATACTAAGATATACTTGTCAGACAATGCACTGAATTCATATTTTTGTGAATGTTATAATAAATGTTAAAGCTATGGTTTATTTGTGCTCTGTTATTCCAGAATAATTAGTTTTAACAAAAAAGCTTTTGTCATGTTAACTTGTGTTGAACACGGTGTTGAACCGTGTAAACTTCTTAGTTAATTGTTACAACAAACTATTTGTAGTTAAAATAAAGTTGAGTGAACTTAAAATTGTTTGTTCACATTAATCCATTTGATTGCTTGAATAAGTTGATACAATATTTAATCTTAAGTTATGACAACAAAAACGATGTTGAGTTAAAAAATAATCTTTGATTCAAATAACAAAATAATAGTTGAAACAACAAAATCACTTGTTGTAAAAACTCACATTTTTAGCTTCAATTAACTCAAAATTTTAAGGCAACCAGGTAACTTACTTTTTTGAGTCAAACTAACAAATTCTTTTTTACAGTGCTGATATTTGTGTCTCTGTGCTCTTTTTTTACCACTTTGATTTTATCATCCATTCAATTTTCAAAGCTTTGTTTTTCCATCTTTTATAATCCTTATATTATTTTCTTGATGTTATTTCTCTTATTTTAGTCTTTCTTATTCTTTTGACTTGGTCTTTCACCAATTTCAGTTTTATAATTTCAATCTAATGCTGATTTATTGGCTGACTTAGGTGCCCTATTGGCTGTACGCCCAGGTTGGCTGTACGCCCGGGTTGGCTGTACGCCCGGGTTGGCTGTACGGGGTTGGCTGTACGCCCAGGTTGGCTGTACGCCCGGGTTGGCTGTACGGGGTTGGCTGTACGCCCAGGTTGGCTGTACGCCCAGGTTGGCTGTACGGGGTTGGCTGTACGCCCGGGTTGGCTGTACGCCCGGGTTGGCTGTACGGGGTTGGCTGTACGCCCAGGTTGGCTGTACGCCCAGGTTGGCTGTACGCCCGGGTTGGCTGTACGCCCAGGTTGCCGCACTTCTGCTATCTATCACCTTTTGTGGATTTTTAACAGTCATACAGGATAGAATACATGATAGACAGGATAGCATGATAATGGTAATTTCATTGGTGCTGCTTTCATTGATCTCTCAAAGGCCTTTGATATGGTTGACCATTATCTTTTACTGGATAAGCTTTACTCTATTGGTTTGAACAAACATGCTCTGCTTTGGTTCAACTCTTATTTGCATAATAGACGTCAATGTGTTGTTTATCAAGGATTCCAGTCAGATTATTTAATTGTTGATAAAGGTGTTCCTCAAGGCTCAACTTTAGGCCCCTTACTTTTTTCAATCTTTATCAATGACCTGGCACAAGTTTGTTCTCATTGTGAATTAGAGCTCTATGCTGATGACACTGTCGTCTACACCTCTGATTGGGATTTGTTGCACGTTCAAAGAACTCTTCAATCTGACTTTGATAAAGTACAACAGTGGCTGTTCATTAATAAACGTCTGTTGAACATGAAGAAGTCCTGCTGCATGGTGTTTTCCACGATACAAAATCGTCGTTGTGCTTCAAGTTTTGAAATAAAGTTTTTAGATGGGTCCCTTATGCAGTTGAGGAATTTCAATATTTGGGCCTCTGGCTCGACTCCAACCTTACCTTTAAGATACATAATATCATTGATAATATCATTAGGAAAGTATATGGATGTCTTAACACTCTGTACAGATCAATTAATTGTTTTTCCGTTCAAGTCAGGAAAAAAATTAGGCAACACTTTATTTTACGGTGTCCTTGTTACATATGTTACATGTACTTACCGTAGTAATAACAGTAACTTATGCATAATTACATGCAACTAACCCTCAACCAAATCCTAATCCTACCCTAACCCTATAGTAAGTACAGTACAAGTAGTTACTTAATATTACTCAGTACTTAAATATATAATTACACTGTAACAGTGACACCTTAAAATAAAGTGTAACCAAAAATTATTTCTCAACTGGTAATACCAATTATTGGTTATTCAGACATAGTTTACACTAATACCTTTGAGTCCAATCTCAGACCCATTAATATTGTATTCAACTCTTTTTGCAGATTTACATTGAACTGTCCATTTAAAACTCACCATTGTTTTATGATTCATTAAAACTTGTTGCAACCAAAACAACGAAGGGACTACGACTGGATTCTATTTATCTTTAAATGTGTTTATTTCAAATGTCCTGAATATCTTAAACAGCACTTAATACCCTATTGCTCAACATACTCATGTCCAACATTTTTTAAGGTTCCAAGGTTACTTTCTGTAGCTGGTAGGAGAGCATTTCAATATAAAGCCCCTCACTGGAATAACCTTCCTCTTTTTTTGAGGTCTATTTCTTCAATTGGTTTATTCAAATCATCACTTTTCTCTTTTCTTAAAACTACATGTTCTTGTAATTAGGGACAACAATGGTATTACATATAATGATCTATGTAGAAAACATATAGTAGTAAACATTTTCTTTTTCTGGATTTTCTTTGACATTTCTGTGTGAGATGCGATGTTATCCTGCATGTTACATTTGTATAAGGCATAAACCTCTTAAGTGTCACGGGCCCACCGGTGGGCCCAAATCCATTACATATTTAAAACAGTAATATCTTATACTAAACCTAAACTAATCTTGACAAACTATATATCATTTGACATATATATTGACATATATTAACATGAACTATGAGCAATACATTTGTTACCTGTTTATTGTTTGTTCATGTTCACACATTGTTCATTGTTCATGTCAAGTTCACACAGTGTCATAAATCTGCCCTCATGTCCTTGTTTCTTCTTGGTCTTGAGGCAGGATCATGACAGAACTATGTTTTGTGTACAAGCACATGGCCTCTCGTTTGGGCTGTGCGCTTGTGTTGTCTCGTTCTCTTACCCCGCCCCCTTGTTATCCTCATTTCACCTGTTTTATCCTCATTTATCCTCATTTCACCATCAGTGTCACCTGTTTGTCCTTATCAATTATGCCCTATTTAAGCTCCTGTGTTTGCTGTCCTGTGCTGGGTCATTGTGTTTGCTTACATGGTTAATGTGTTCCTGTAAGTATCTTGTCCTGAGTCCTGTCTGCCAAGAAGTTTTCCAGTGTAGTTATCTTGTCCCTGTGAAGTTTTATGTCTTAGTCTAGTGTTGTTAGTCCTTTTCTTTGCCTGTGCTGTTTTTTCCCCCCTCGTGGGGTTTTGTTTTCCCTTTTTGTCAATAAACGTGGTGTGTATTTGCAAACTGTCTGCAATTGGGTTCGTTCTTGAGAAAACCTCACACACAGTGCATTAACTAATATTAACAAATACAAGTTAACCTTTGATTTTAATAATGTAGAAGTAAATGTTGAAATGAATATTAACTAAGATTTATTAATGCTGTAGAAGTATTCATTCTTAGTTCATTCATAAGTTCATTCTTAGTTCATGTTAACTAGGTAGTTAACTAATGAATCTTATTGTTAAGTGTTATCCAAGAATGGTCTTGCTGGATTATATTTAGCAATCATTTTGCATATCTGTATGCTAATGCCAAATTTTAGTAGCCTATTGATTATTGTAAAGAAAAATTCTATTTTGGTCATGACTCAGTTATTTGCATCGTAATCTGCAAAAAGGCAACCTGTTTATGTCAAGTGTAGGCTATTAAATGTTTGAATGTGGACATGTATTTACATGTCACTAACTATACAGGTAAAAACTGTAGCCTAAATAATTCTAAAATAAAAACAAATGAATGCTCATGCATCTTCCCCATTGCTGTTGCAGTTTCAAATGATATAAAACTTAAATGTATATTTTAGTATATAGAAGTTTAACGTTTTAGCTTAATGTATGATTTAATTACATAAAATATTTGCTTATTTGTATATATGGGCATATCAGACATTTTAAAAGTGGGGGATTCAGCTGTCTGTAGGGAAATGAAGACTTGTGCAGCAAACATCTTCTGTTTAGGCTGCACAACATCAGTTTTTTGCCATCATCTTGCTCCGCCAGTTTTGATTTCTTTCATGATCTCTTCATTTTTCATTTTTCTTTTTCTTTGCTCCTTTCCACTCGGTCTCCTTTCCCTCACAGTCACAGCCAAGCGTTTTGGAAATTAGACTCATGCAAATTGTGTGCATGCTGTGCTCCTCATGTACCAAGGCCTTAATTACTCAGTCACCCTTTCTCCACACTTATGACACCCCTGATCACAGCTAAACAAACCAAGCAAGTTTAGCCTGTTCGCTTCATCTGAAGTAAATGTCTGTTTTGATAAAGGAATTTTCAGTTTTGTGGATAATACATTACACATAACGTGGGTTAATCAGATTACTTTCTCAAGTAACTAGTATAGTAACACATTACTTTTAAATCTGCAACAAAAATATATTTTTATTTTTTTATTTAATCTCTCTTTTAATGAGTTACTTTTTCAAATAAATAAAATTTTCCATTTACAGCTCTCCTGTTCCCATGTTGAGAGCAATCGGGAGTAAGTGCAGAAACACTGCAAATGTACACTCACCGGCCACTTTATTAGGTACACCTGTCCAACTGCTCCTTAACACTTAATTTCTAAGCAGCCAATCACATGGCGGCAACTCAGTGCATTTAGGCATGTAGACATGGTCAAGACAATCTCCTGCAGTTCAAACCGAGCATCAGTATGGGGAAGAAAGGTGATTTGAGTGACTTTGAACGTGGCATGATTGTTGGTGCCAGAAGGGCTGGTCTGAGTATTTCAGAAACTGCTAATCTACTGGGATTTTCACGCACAACCATCTCTAGGGTTTACAGAGAATGGTCCGAAAAAGAAAAAACATCCAGTGAGCGGCAGTTCTGTGGGTGGAAATGCCTTGTTGATGCCAGAGGTCAGAGGAGAATGGCCAGACTGGTTCGAGCTGATAGAAGGGCAACAGTGACTCAAATAACCACCCGTTACAACCAAGGTGGGCAGAAGAGCATCTCTGAACGCACAGTACGTCGAACTTTGAGGCAGATGGGCTACAGCAGCAGAAGACCACACCGGGTGCCACTCCTTTCAGCTAAGAACAGGAAACTGAGGCTACAATTTGCACAAGCTCATCGAAATTGGACAATAGAAGATTGGAAAAACGTTGCCTGGTCTGATGAGTCTCGATTTCTGCTGCGACATTCGGATGGTAGGGTCAGAATTTGGCGTCTACAACATGAAAGCATGGATCCATCCTGCCTTGTATCAACGGTTCAGGCTGGTGGTGGTGGTGTCATGGTGTGGGGAATATTTTCTTGGCACTCTTTGGGCCCCTTGGTACCAATTGAGCATCGTTGCAACGCCACAGCCTACCTGAGTATTGTTGCTGACCATGTCCAGCCCTTTATGACCACAATGTACCCAACTTCTGATGGCTACTTTCAGCAGGATAATGCGCCATGTCATAAAGCTGGAATCATCTCAGACTGGTTTCTTGAACATGACAATGAGTTCGCTGTACTCAAATGGCCTCCACAGTCACCAGATCTCAATCCAATAGAGCATCTTTGGGATGTGGTGGAACGGGAGATTCGCATCATGGATGTGCAGCCGACAAATCTGCGGCAACTGTGTGATGCCATCATGTCAATATGGACCAAACTCCCTGAGGAATGCTTCCAGCACCTTGTTGAATCTATGCCACGAAGAATTGAGGCAGTTCTGAAGGCAAAAGGGGGTCCAACCCGTTACTAGCATGGGGTACCTAATAAAGTGGCCGGTGAGTGTAGTATGTCAATTATATTTATACTACACCAACTTAATGTGACCAGAGCTGTTGGAAAGGCGGGGCTTAATGCACCTGTCAATCATCGCCCTGACATAGCCGAATGAAGAGAGAGAGACTTGCACAGGACCGGGAGAAATAACCGTTATTTGTGTGGTATAGTGCGCTGTGTGATATTCATTATCAATATATGGACACTTTCGGTTTCAACGTGCCGGTTATGTTTATTTAAACATTGACGGCGCCAAATTGCATCATATTGGTCCAGTTTAGTTATGTATATTATAACATTGTATAGTGTAATGCAATGTGATGTATATTGTGATTTATTTTGGTATAACAGTCAAGTCATGTTATGTTGATTGTTTCTTTATTTATGTTTTATACAGAACCACACACACATACCTCACACAGACCAACACATTCCCAGTGTTCAATAAACCCTTTGATTGAATCAGACTGTCCTGATCCATCCCTGTGTTTTGACCGACACACCAAGAGGAAGGCTAGAGATATTAGAACCACCTCAGAACACAATCCTAGTTTAACTACTTAACAAGAGCAGTACTTTCTGTAGTTAGATGCAGATGACAATGACTTCGCCACACTGGGATTTGTACCCAGGAAACACAAGAAAAGGAATACATTTGGTGGTACAATGAAAAGACAGAGATGTGTTGTCCAAAGAAACTATTTTATTCAAAAGGAAAATAAATAAATCAACCCAGAATCATCATAATCACTAACAAGTTCATTACAATAATGTTAAAAACTCACAAGGCTAAAAGGAACATTTCTTCAAAATACCGTAATGCGAAGTTCAAATCAAGCCAAAAACCAACCTCACATAACTAATGTTATACCTTCCCCACCAAAACATATGCATAACAAAAAATAAAAGTTAATTACACAAAAAAAAGAAGCTGCAAGTCCAAAACTTACCTTAGGCAAACTAACTGAAAGAAATCCTGGTCTCAATCACGTGTGCTCAGCCAACAAATTGGAAGAGTTGCTCAAACCATTTTTTTCAAGATTAAAAAATACTTTAAAGGTGTGTTCATCTGATCAAGACTTACAAATCTCGACCAGACCAAAGCTGCCTGTGTTTTAACCCCTTAATTCTGCTAGGTGATTCTTTCTTTTTGAAAGAATTTTCAAATAACTTTGTTGTCATGTGTGGTTTCAGGCAGACAGAAGAAGACAAGGCCTGCCCAATCGGTCCAACCACAGTTTCTGATAAGCGGGTGAAGGTTTACTGCGTGTTCTGTCTTTTCATCATGGCAAAGTAATTGATTTCCAATTAAACTTTTATCTGACTCCATTTTATCACAACCTCGAATTAGGTTAGAATGCCAATTGGTGATTGGTCATTTATATATAATAATTTAGCAACACGTTTGATTATTCCATTTAACTCTTTACTATATTATCCTCGTCCATTCGGGTGCCAAAGTCGCACAGGGTCCTCGCACCGGCCGTTCATATGGGCCCACGATCACAAACTCGTCAGTTTTGGTCACTAAACTGAGACGGTCACATTAGACGGTCGCATTCGCTTACTTGATCTCAAGATACTTTATATAGCAACCTTTTATACTCGTATACACTTGAATTAAAATAACACTATCTCTAGTCAGAGGTCCTGGGCAGTATACAGATATAAGCTGACCATACTTCTCTGCAGGGGTATGAAGTAACGAATTACAAATACTCACGTTACTCTAATTAAGTAGTTTTTTTTATTTATCAGAAATTGTAATTTGAGTAATTTAAATTTTTTACTTTTACTTGAGTAGCCTACATAATGTATCAGTACTTTTACTCTGCTATTTTACCTCCGTGTGTAGTCGTTACTTTTTACATGCTTGTTTTTATTTTTATCCATCAACGTGATTAGATCGAATAATCGGTCTCGTAACTCAAATCAAATTCTGCATAGAAAACTTTAACCGCTACCTGCTGTTTCACGAGTTCACACTTACATACAATTAGAGTGGGTAAGGAGTTTGGCCCGAACCCAGAGTTCTCCAAGACACATCTCATGATGGGTAAAAGCAAAGAGCTGTCTGAAGACCTTCGCTACTGTAAGTCCCCGCTAAATCGAACCAATGGCGGCATTCGATCAGCGGCGAAGGTCTCGCGCATGTTCCGTCCTTTCCAGGCTAAAGTTTGTTTTTGGATTAAATGCAATACACTTTCTCATATGTATTAACTCGTTATTTCATCTGACTCCAAAAATGAAAAGGTTTTAATGATATCTGTGCATCATTAAATGTGAGCGAGTGTTTGACTATTCCTTGTAACCATTAGCTAAATGAACAATGTCAAAGTCAATTAGAATAATCAAATGTAACAATTTATTATGTCGGGTAAAGTATCATGCCAATTTCACAATCAGTTCAAAGATAATCAATACAATAACATCGAATGCTCTAGGATAAGAGAAATGCAAACCCAACATTTTAAGAAAAACATGAGGCTGAGTTTTGGACACTCAACCTCATGGGCTCTCAGAATTACAGAGAAGCCTTGAGTTTCTCACTGCAGTCCATTAAGTAGCCAGAATGTTTTCACATGTAAACCTGCTAATTTGCATTAAGTTACACCTCTTTGGGTGAAGGGAAAAGAGACCATTTGCCTTTCTTTGAGTCAGTTATCTCTAAACTCTTAAAAACCTTAGTACCTTGTGTTTTACTCTTTGGGAATGAGACCATTGTACCAGTCACACTGAGACCTTTAAAATGATACTAAACACAATACTTAATCATTCACATTAAAACCATATATATTCTTGTGTGAGTTAAGTGTTACTGAGAGAGAGAGAATGCAGATGAAGTGAGACTTGTCCCAAAGGAAGAGGGGGAGGGTGTCAAATGTTAATTTTCCCACAAGATTCTTTGTTTCATAGACCACTGGTCATTCTTTAACCAGTTCTTCAAATTTCCAGCCTTACACTACCTAATTGTTGCAAAACATAATGATGTCATTGGTTGTAGGCACATTTCTAAGCTTCTGAATGTTTCAGTGAGCACTGTTGGGGCCATGAGGAAGTGGAAAGACAATAATTTCATCATAAATTTGCCTCGACCAGGTGAGAGACACACACAAACACACACACATAACCGGAGGGGGGGAGAGAGACACACACACACATAACCGGAGGGGGGGAGAGAGACACACACACACATAACCGGAGGGGGGGAGAGAGACACACACACACATAACCGGAGGGGACACACACACACACACACACACACACACACACACACACACACACACACACATAACCGGAGGGGGGGGGGAGAGACACACACACACACACACACACACAAATAACCGGAGGGGGGGAGAGAGAGACAGACTCACACACACCCACATAACCGGCGTGTGTGTGTGTGTGTGTGTGTGTGTGTGTGCTGTTAGAGTCTTGTTTTATTCCGCGGACCAGATAAAGGCTGGCAGCGGCTCAGGCATATTCAAGAATGAACTCTAAGGACATCAGGATGTCACTGCTGTTAATGAATATATTTAAGGGATTGTTTTGCTTGTTTCTCTTCCTGTCGATTGTTAAAGGTAAGAACAACTTTTTGATGAAATTACATATGTTCCCTGTTTAACAGGATCAGTGTGACTGTTGATGAAACTTGTAGCCTACACACTTCAGGTGGTGAAAGGAAAGTCTGCAATATTCGCAGTGTATGGGAATGTACGGTTAGGACCAGATATGATGAGTGAATACCAGGAGTCAGAGATGCAGCCAATCAAATCATTTTTTGCAAGAAATAAAGTTTCTTTAAGATTTTTCACTGAAATGTTATTTGAGGAACCCAGAATAGTTCCTCTATGGCATTGCTGTGAAAACCCCCTTTAAGAGAGTGTGTTTTTATGCCCTGATGTTCTAGTGTAGAGATCTGTAAGACAGGCTCTGTGGTGATGTTCCCGTTTCTTCACTCTGGCCTTGTCCAAGTCCTGTAGGATGGACAGGAGCACATCAATGATCCTTTCAGATGTTTTAATAGATAAACATTGTTCCTTGCAAACGCATGGATTCAAAAGATTTGGATTACAGCGAGTGAACAAATTAAATATTACAAAATTGTTAAACGATGCATTTTTTAAAATTCATTTGAAGGTTTTAAAGTGTAGTCTTGTTTAACATTATGCTTACCACCATTATGATTTCTTAAGATGATGAATAAACTGCATTTAATAAATGCGACTGAAAACATGTAATTGATATGACATTGTATACAATAGAGACAAAACATTAATGCAACAATTTTAATATTCATAAATAGAATACGTACAAATTTGTATGCCGGTAAAGTTGTTGATACATGTTTTAGTGATGACAATATACATCAATATTATACATGTGGAAGAACTAGCCTACAATTTACGTAACAATACACATGTATTTTCAATAGTTTGGGTTTTGAAATTCAGATTTATTTTGGCTATAGTGAACTGTTGTGGACATGTATCCCAGCCCTTATGGAACAAAAATATATGGGAATATAATGCAAAATATTACATAATACATTTCCATTTATGGGAAAGTAGTGCTTTATATTTTTTAATAGACTGCAATATATGCATTGACCATGTATGGCTATATATGGAGTCCTATAAATGAAGGGAAAAAAAGCATTACATGTAATATTCACAAAGTTGATCCTTTATTTACATATTGCACATACATGTGGCATTTAAATGTGAAGGTATGTTCACACATACTGTATACACACACATTCACAGAATGAGTAACAACATACTTCTAGTTCCCAGCATGCTTTGCTTCTAACTGTTAAAGGAAAGAACATGTTAAATTTAAGTGTTATTTAATGTGTTTTGCTCAATATTAATCTCTAGGGGGAGATCGGTTAGTGTTTAATATTTAATAATTTTGGAATTTAAAAGCTTTTCTGTTATGTCTGAGTTTCTGGGGTCACCGTTGTGCTGAAGAGTAGAGCCTGTGGTTCGGTTGACCATTGGCTAAATATCAGTAAGAATATGATGTAAAAGTTATGGTTGAGCACTTCTCATCACAGTGACGGTCTCTTGGAGTAATATATTGAAACATGCAGGTGTGCTGTTGTTTATGTTAACTAACTTGAACATATGAAACATTTATAATGTAAATAAATAAAAAAAACAGATATATTACATTATATTTTCTCTATGTGTGTTTATATTGCATGAGTAAATATATGCAATATATATATAGTGTATTACTAAATATAAAATTAGATACCTTATGATATATTAGTAAATATATTGTCACATATTTTTCAATATATAAAAAGCGGCCGGCAATTCATTATGTAGTATTCAATATATGGTAGATGGCCTATGGTAGGCCGTGTTGGGGCCCGTCTTGTTTGTCTCCATGAAATGGCACACACATTCAGGTCTTGCCTTTATGCTAATGAGCTCATGAGTTGAATCCGGTGTGATTCAGACATAAAATATGTGCAGTGCTGGTGGTAGGACAGGTTGGACAACCCCTGGCTAGGGTAGTCCTTTTTAATAACAACTCATAATTAACGTGTTTAGCTCCAACAGTTGGTCACTTAAAGGGATATTTTTGTCCAACCCCGCAAAAAAGAGATAATTATATCATCATTTTCACATCCTCAAGTTGTTCCAAACCTGTAGGAGTTTCTTTCTTCTGCTGAACACAAAATAAGATCTTTTGAAGAATGTCAGTAACCAAACAGTTGACCCATTGACTTCCATACTTGTATTTATTTGAGCTTTTGCTTGTGGTAAGATTATTTGTTTCTTTATTTTATTTGACAGCAGTCTTTTTTTCCCTGAACATTTCCCCGAATCATTCTGAAACCGTGAACCTAAAACCATGATACAAACTTAACCGTGAGCTATTTGAAACGTTGCAACCCTAGTGTCACAGTCGGATGATGATTCAGAGTGAGAGGTTTGTATCAGGCCGAAACCCGAGAACTCAGTTGGTTGGGGTATTACTGTGGACGAGAGAGTTCAGCTGGTTGGGGTATTACTGTGGACGAGAGAGTTCAGCTGGTTGGGGTATTACTGTGGACGAGAGAGTTCAGCTGGTTGGGGTATTACTGTGGACGAGAGAGTTCAGCTGGTTGGGGTATTACTGTGGACGAGAGAGTTCAGCTGGTTGGGGTATTACTGTGGACGAGAGAGTTCAGCTGGTTGGGGTATTACTGTGGACGAGAGAGTTCAGCTGGTTGGGGTATTACTGTGGACGAGAGAGTTCAGCTGGTTGGGGTATTACTGTGGACGAGAGAGTTCAGCTGGTTGGGGTATTACTGTGGACGAGAGAGTTCAGCTGGTTGGGGTATTACTGTGGACGAGAGAGTTCAGCTGGTTGGGGTATTACTGTGGACGAGAGAGTTCAGCTGGTTGGGGTATTACTGTGGACGAGAGAGTTCAGCTGGTTGGGGTATTACTGTGGACGAGAGAGTTCAGCTGGTTGGGGTATTACTGTGGACGAGAGAGTTCAGCTGGTTGGGGTATTACTGTGGACGAGAGAGTTCAGCTGGTTGGGGTATTACTGTGGACGAGAGAGTTCAGCTGGTTGGGGTATTACTGTGGACGAGAGAGTTCAGCTGGTTGGGGTATTACTGTGGACGAGAGAGTTCAGCTGGTTGGGGTATTACTGTGGACGAGAGAGTTCAGCTGGTTGGGGTATTACTGTGGACGAGAGAGTTCAGCTGGTTGGGGTATTACTGTGGACGAGAGAGTTCAGCTGGTTGGGGTATTACTGTGGACGAGAGAGTTCAGCTGGTTGGCGTATTACTGTGGACGAGAGAGTTCAGCTGGTTGGCGTATTACTGTGGACGAATTCCATGAACTGCGAATGCTGCAGTCTCTGCCCCATAACTGCGGGGAACACGAAGTTTGCCAACAGTGCAGACACTTCACAGTTTAAACACAATACGCTAGTTAAACACAATCTTAGCCTCAAGCATATAGTATGCGGTGACATGTTCATAAATCAAAAAGCAACGCCACTGCACGTTTTCAAAGACAAGAGGATGTAACATTAAATCAGAGCGCAAAGGCATTTTAATTTCTGCATCTATTATCAAAGTATTTATTAGTAATACACTGGAAATTAGTAGAAATGTGAACATTTGGTTAGTATGTTGATTTACGGTGTGTGCTCCTAAATTTTCTGGTTGTGCCCCTAAAAATTTCAGTTGGGGGCCACTGTGCTCCTAGTGAAAAAAGTTAGTCTGGAGCCCTGGATGTGTCACTTTTATTCTCACATAGCCAGTCCTTTAGGCTAAAGGCAGTCCTTCATCCAACAGGCTGTTGGCATCTGAAGCTGAGACTATACAGCTGTGACCTCATGACAATCATTAGGCATAACTGGCTGCTGAAGACAACTTGTATATGTGTATAAATCCCTTTTCTTCCTTCAGTCAGTAGCACCAACATTTCTTATAGAGCTTCAGACCACAAAATGATCAGGGTGATAAGAGGAAGTAGCTCAAAATATGTGTGACAATAAAGGGTAGAGAGAGAGAGAGAGAGAGAGAATGCCGAGTCACTGACTCAACCCTCATCCTCTCCTCATTTTCTGTTCATATTCCTTGTCTTTTGGGGTCAATATGAGGGCAATAAGCAGATAGGAACATGAGTGAAGAGTGAAGAGTAAACACATCTGTGTTTCTGTGTGTGTGATCAAGTTCATTCATTGCTTTTGTGCTCTAGTACCAGGCTTTCATTTGTGTGTGAACATTTTTAGATTCTCTCTCTCTCTCTCTCTCTCTCTCTCTGCCTGTTTCAGATTTATGTTGGAATCATGGGCGTAATTATATGGGGGGACAGGGGGACACGTCCCCCCCAATATTCAAAGGAGGACAATTTGTCCCCCCCAATATTTGATCATACTGTATGATTATGCGGCCAATATCGATGTGATTGCAAATACGTCTTTCTTTCCAGCTCCGAAAATATAAAATCCCGGCCGGTCCATTTCCCAAATCCATTCGACTTGCCTTACAATATACATTAACAAAACCTATTTCTCCTGAAATCCATGTCATGTTTTCCCTGTACCTTTAGTAGCTCGCGCACCGTCAGCGAGTTAGAAAAAAAACAGAGGAGCGCGAAATCTGACAGACATTTGACACATATCTATGAATGGTAAATATCCTGTATCTGACATAATCCCTTACCAGGTAAATTTCACTAGAATTTCGAATTGTAGAATTTGTGAATTTCGACTGTAATACTATACAGCTTGTATGAATGGGAGGGAATATTGACAAGCCAGCCGACAGCTAGCCAACGTTACTGTGTGTAACAGTTATACACGCTAGCATGTAGCCTGGCTTTAAAGCAAACTTGGATAGCGGTCAGTGACAGGCTTGTCAAATGTACTGTACCAAACCCCAGTTTTGACAGCTAACATTAGCGTTTTGGGCCACGTTCCTGTTCTCCGAATTGTGTTATTATCTAGCAAGTTATTTTAGAGTCCTGCCATTTGTTCTTTCTTACTTCACCATTTTCATCCCTTTGGAATTGCGTTGCTGTTATATTTCACAGTAGTGGCCAAAAATGAACAAGAGAAAGACTGCAGCAGCTGACATCCGTAATTTCTTTGGAAAGAAAAAGAAAGTAAGTTTCTGGAGATTTTAGGCATTTTTAACAGAGACGTAATTCATTTAATGTTCTAAGGTGTAGGACAGGACACCAGACTGACATTAATAGCTCTTAACTGACATTCATTGTGAGTGAATGTAACGTTGTAGGGTATGTGGTAACAAGCTGCCCCTAAGAACAATGTTTAATTGCTGAAACAAAAAAGCAAAGTTTAGAGGAAAAAGAATATGTGAATATGGCCATTCTTATGAGAATTATGAAGGGAAAGGGATTTTTATATTTTTTAGAAAATGTGATTTTTTTTAAAGTATTGGGATAATCTCTAGACCAGTGGATTATTTAAGGCTGTCATAATTGTGCATTCAAAACAAAGATATAGCTCTACATTAAATATGAAACAATGATATAAATTTATCACAAAATAATTTGGTGGGAATATCTACATAAACTGTCATTAGACAAAGGACAATTTTAATTGTGCATGATCAGTGCCAGCCAGGGAAAGTTTTGTGGGATAAAATTGGTGACATGTTGTGGGAAATAAATGTGAAATAAAGAGGGCGGGACCCCCGGGGGCTCTTTCAAAAATATGTTTGTCTGACTGTATTATTTGACTCATCCAGCAGAGCGAGTTTCAGCAAGAGGCAGAGAATCAGACGGATGTGAGTGAGAGTAGGGTGGACGCTGAGGTGAGTGACAAATGGTATACTGTAGATACTTAAAGGTGCCCTAGAATGTGAAATTGAATTTATATTGGCATAGTTAAATAACAAGAGTTCAGTACATGGACATGACATACAGTGAGTCTCAAACACCATCATTTTCTCCTTCTTATTTAAATCTCGTTTTTGAAAAACACCCCTGAAAAATAGGCGAATCTCCACATAACACCGACTGTGACGCAACATTCGGGATAATTAATATGTACGCCTCCAAAAATGTGCATATGCTGAAAACATATCTTATATCCTAGTTTCTTCAAAGTAGCCACCCTTTGCTCTGATTACTGCTTTGCACATTCTTGGCATTCTCTTGATGAGCTTCAAGAGGTAGTCACCTGAAATGGTCTTCCAACAGTCTTGGAGTTCCCAGAGATGCTTAGCACTTGTTGGCCCTTTTGCCTTCACTCTGCGGTCCAGCTCACCCCAAACCAACTTGATTGGGTTCAGGACTGTGGGTTATTTCACACTTTTTTGTTAAGTACATAATTTCATATGTGTTCATTCATGGTTTTGATACCCACAGTGATAATCTACAATGTAAATAGTCATGAAAACTGTGTGTCCAAACTTTCGGCCTGTACTGTATATGTTTGCATCATTCAGATAATCTGAATTTAAAATGCGCAAAATGTAAAAATACCAGATCGTTATCAGATATCAGAAAGTTTTGATGTTACTCATTTTGAATTACAGATAGTGCAGAGTGACTTCAGTGTAGGTGACAGCAGGCAGGAAGAACAGGTAGCAACAGAAGAGCTTGGAAATACCCCAAATGAGCCAGATGTCCAGACAAGAGTAGATGAGAACAGGCTAGATGAACAGGCATCAGCAGAGGAGCTAGGACATACCCCGAACCAGCCAAATGTCAAGACCATCCCAACACAAGTTCTTGCCGGCAAAACTCTGTCTTTCCAGGAGAGGTGGTTCCGTGAAAATCCCTGGCTACATTACTGCCCAATGCGCAAGGCAGTTCTGTGCTTTTATTGCTGTAGGGCATTCAGAGGCAATAAGCCAAAAATTACTACAAAGGCTGACTCTGCATTTATTAATGTTGGATTCAAGAATTGGAGGAAGGCTGTTGAAAAATTTAAAAATCATGGGAAAAGCCAGAGCCATAAACATGCAGTTACCACCTACATACATGAAGCCCAACCAATCACTGCAACATTATCTTGTGCACAAAAGAAACAACAAGAACAAGCCAGGGAAAACCTTTTGAAGATAGTTGGTGGCATACAGTATTTGGCGAGGCAGGGCAATGCTTTCAGAGGTCATGAGCAGAATGAAGGAAACTTTAAACAGCTACTTCAGTACAAGGCAGAGGATGATCCCAAGCTGGCCTCCTGGCTTGCAGGGAAACAGAATTTTACAAGTCCAATGATCCAAAATGAAATACTTCAGATAATAAGTAACTCTATTATCAAAGAAATAGCACAGGAAGTACAACATTTGCCTGTAGTGCAATATTCTTTGATCATTGATGGAACTCAAGATATTGCTGGGATAGAGCAAGAGTGCATATGTATAAGGTATGTAGGTGAAGATCTAGATCCTAGAGAAGAGTTTGTAGGGCTGTATGAAATTAACTCCACAACTGGAGAGAGCATTGCTAAAGTTGCCACTGACGTCATGCTCCGACTGAACTTGTCCATCTCACAGTTGAGAGGGCAGACATACGACGGTGCAGCCAACATGTCCGGTAAGGTACAGGGAGTACAGGCTCTCTTGAGAAGGGAGCAACCTCTGGCTCCATATATCCACTGTGGTCCACACTGCATAAACCTTGTAGCACAGATGACTATTTCAGCTTCATCTGTTGTCAGGAACTCGCTCGACGCGGTCAATGAATTAGGAAGCTTTTCTAACCAGTCTGGGAAATTTAAATCAATTTTCAGTGAAATAGCTAAATCTAATAGTGTAAGGTCTACCTCCCTGAAGCCATTATGTCCCACTAGATGGTCCGTACGCACACCAGCCATCCAGTCTGTGCTCAGTCAGTATGACAGTGTGCTCACATCACTTGAAGAGATGGTGAACTGTAGTGTGAGGGAGACTGCATCCAAGGCTAATGGACTTCATGAGGTGTTCCTTAAAGGAAACACAGTCTTGGGGCTTAAGATGGCTGCAGATGTCATGTCAGCCCTAGAAACCCTGAATACCTCCCTTCAGAGTAAACGGCAGACAATCTCTGGTATGATGCTGGCTGTGGAGCATGTCAAAAGACATTTGGAGAACAGAAGAACAGAAGAGCATTTCAAAGGATTGTATGTGCAAGCCCAAGACATTGTCTCATCATTAGACCTGGTGCCCATCAAGATGCCCCATATCCGCTGCCCTCCAAAACGATTATCTGGACCAGCTGAGCCACATATTCACCCCTCTGCAGAGTCATTCTACAGAAGCCACTATTTCAACATGCTTGACACAGCTACTCGGCAGCTTAAACAGCGCTTTGATGAGCCGGGTATTCATACACTCGGAAGTTTGGAGAAGGTCCTTATCAGCGGAGAGATGGATGATATCATCAAGAGCTACCCAGAGTTGGACCAAGTAGCTCTAAAGGTAAGGTTGCAAATGCATAGGGTCCAAAGAAAGAATTATTTGTATAGTACAGACAGTAAATATATGGTCACAGTTATGTTTAGTATAAAAAGTCATACAATTATTTTTATTGATTAATTTTTAATTTCGTCTTGCAGGTGCAGTTGTCGATGCTGAAGTCCACCTATCAGTACAGCAACTGTGGGGATGTGGTGGACCTGCTAAAGACCATGGTGCCTGAGGTCAGGAGTCTTTTTAAACAAGTAGAGACACTCCTGAGACTTTTGCTTGTAGTTCCTGCTTCTTCAGCACAGGCTGAACGAAGCTTCAGTGCTTTGAGAAGGCTAAAAACCTGGCTGAGAACCAATATGACGCAAAAGAGGTTGAATCATGTAGCTGTGTGCCATGTGCACAGAGATAGGTTAGACAGAATTGATAGAAAACAAGTCTGCAAAAGCTTAATAGCCATGAGTGACATCCGCAAGAATGTGTTTGGATCATTTTAATAAAAGTGTTAAGGTAGACATGTTACAAAGTATGCACTGGTTCATTTCATATGAATATTTAAATTCAGCTTTGTGACTTAATAGCCTGTATTTAGCGACTTTACTGTGTACTGTATATAGGTTTCATAAACCTTCTTGAAGTTTATTACTTTGTGTTTGATTTATAAAGATGTGTCAAGAATTTAATTGTGATGCAAAAATATATATAGTGAGTATACGTTGGTTTGACGATCCGATGTAATAAAATTCCTTGTTGTGTTATACAATTACAAACATTCGGACTCTGACTTTTATTTTATTTTGATTAAAAAAATGGGTGCATGCGCCAACACAAAAAGTCCCACAGCTGTCCCCCCCAATGTGTGATTGACAATTTCGCCCTTGGTTGGAATTATTGACTTTATTTATCAATTTCTATAAAAATGCTTTCTATTGCAGTTTTGTATTGTGTGTGTGTGTGTTTATTCGTTCCACATTGCATTTGTGCTCTAGTTTAACCTTTAGATCAACCGAATCAAGCCAAGTTTTTTTTTGTGTATAGATTATGTAGAAAATTTTATGCAACTGATATGAAGGGAACCATGTTTATTTACTACGGAAGGTCGATTGAGGTTATATAGACCCCATGTAAGGACAGGATGAGAGTTAAAACAGTTGTTGATCTGTAATTGTTGTTCTCTCAAGATGTCATGCTTTTTTTGTTTTCCGATTGATCAATTGCTATATAACAATAGAGCACTTTATACAATAAAGATTGTTTTAAAGCAGCTTCACAGAAACAGTGAAAATAAGACAATGAAAGTAAGAACAACTTTTGGGTGAAATACATTTAACTTTCGCAGGAACAGGTCACCCAAATGTTACATTTCTGTTATCATTCCCCCTCTTGTTGTCTTAAACAGGATAGCTGCCTTTTTTTAGAGCATGAAGTAAGACCATTGGTTAAAACAACACTGGACCCCACTGACTTTCATTGAGAAAATTAAGACCTCCTATTTTTTGTTCCACAAGAAAGAATGTCATGTAGCTCAAACAACACAGAGCTAATACTGTCAGGATCATGGGTGCGTTAGATTCTCAGGGAATAGCTACATTAAATGAGTCAAATCCAGTAAAAGTTGTTTTGGATTACAGCAAATTCCAAGTTCATATGTAAATGTAGCCTATGTTTTCAACAACATGAGGGTGACTGAAATATCAGGTGAACTATTCCTTTAACTACCTTGCAAGTTGCAAGTTCTACCATTACTTATTTTTCAGGTTATCCGGTTACTATTGGTGGTGGTAGCTTTAGATAAAGTATAGATAAATCGTATACTTTCAATATTAAACCTCATTGTAATCTCGGACTTACACCTAGATCAAGACAGAAAAGATTAACTCTTTTCAGAAACTGTCTCTTTTCCTTTCAACACCTTAATTTAACAATCGTACCTTTAACAATCGATAAAACATCTTATATGTTAGTTTTAAAAGCTTTAAATAAATTATTCTATGAAAAAGGTCAACAAATGCAGAATAAACTATAAGCTGTCATGCACTGAATCGCGCAGCCTGACTGAAATTCTAGTTCATTGAAATTTCTGTTATAAATTACTCGGCCTCATGTCGTCCCAAACCCATATGACCTTCATTCATCTTCGGAACACAAATGAAGATATTTTTGATGAAATCTGATTGTTCCCTGACCCTCCATAGACTGCAACATAATCACCACTTTCAAAGCCAGAAAATACATTGTTAAAATAGTCCCTGAGTCCCTGGTGTCCTTTACATAGGAAGATTGATGTGAAAAAAATCTGAATTTTTTCACCATTTGTTACTTGTACTCTAAACAATGTAATGATGCAACAAACAAAATAAAAAAATCCTAGGGATCAGGAGGATATAAGGATATATATATATATATATATATATATATATATATATATATATATAAGGATATATATATATATATATATATATATATATATATATATATATATATATATATATATATTAGTTGTTTAATTCTCCTCTGCTAAGATCTTGAGAGATTTAAAGGGGTCATTACATGAGAAACCAAATTTGCCTTGATCTTTTGGTATATAAGAGATCTATCTACTATTAAAACTTCCTGCAAGTTTCATAGCTTAAGACGTCCTCCCCATTATAAACGAAGCATTTATTTAATCAAGCTCTAAATACAGCTTGTTCTGGATCCATGGTTTTAAGTGACGTCACGGTTGGAAGTGACGTACCAGTCGTTTGCATAATGACCGCCTCCTGCGCAAGACAAGTACGCCTCATTTCGTATCATCGCATGCGTTGTCGTGCAGCGAGTGGGTCTGTTTACAAGATACAATACAACATGTTTGAATACGCTGCCGAACGATCCAGACGTCAGGGAAAGCAGTCGGATGCAGTTTATTTGCAGCATATGCAGCCCGCCAAAGCCTTATTTGAACGGTGAGTGATCAGATGAGTGTGACAGGGCATGTTACTGAAAGAACGAGCAGAGAGCGAGTGAGCCCCGGCCGCGCGCGCGCCTTCAAACTGTCTTGCTCTCTCTCTCTCCCTCCCTCCCTCGCGCATATAAATCAAAATCAATTGAGAATTGACACGATGGTAAAAGATTGGAAGACCGAAGTTTCACGTGGTGGAGCATTGTGTAGTCTACATGTGATACAAAATGATTAACGTTAATAATGTATGCATAAGCAGCACTGACGTTAGCCAATCATAACAGTATAGGCGTTAACATTGTAGTCTTAAAGGGAAACACCCCAAAACAGACGGTTTGAATCAGAGTTGAGAAACAGGGTGGGAAAATGTCATAAATCACTACATTTTAAAAGTTTTTTTGTACAAAAAACTATAGTAATACTATAATTGCACCTAAGGGAACATAATAAAACAAAACAAAAAACCATGTCATGACCCCTTTAATGTCTTTTATTTTCAGTTGATTTCATCTAAGGTTGTGGCTGGAAGTCAGTTGTAGTTCTTGTGTTTCTCTTTCCTTCAGTGATCCTGCTTGTTACCTGCAGGTGTTCATCACTAATGCTCAATCATCACTCAGTTAATCACTTAATTATCTCATTAACTTCAACACTGCTTCAGGCCCTGTTTACACGAGAACGATTCCGAGTGAAAACGTAAAAATATTTTATCGGATGTGCCTTTCGTTTACACGGTGACGCCGTTTTTATGGCTTAAAAACGCAAAAAAGTGAAACCACCCTCCAGAGTGGAAAACTTAAAAACGCTCCACCGTCGCGTTCCCGTGTAAAGGGTAAAAACCGGTAAAAACGCAAAACTGCCCTCGATCACGTGCGCGTTTACGTCACAGGCATTCGCCAGTACAGGAAAATAATAACTAACATGTCGGATTATTTCCATACGTCGGACCTTCAAGTTGCCACAGCAGCTCTGATAAACATACAAGAGTCTTTTCAGCAGTTGCACAAAATATTCTCAGATATTGGTGTTGTTGTGTGGCAGTGCTTCGTTGCCACCTAGCCGCCTGGAGTGCACACTACATCGAATTTCACACACTTTTGCGTCACCATATGCACGCAGATTTCCCCTTCATAACGCTCGTCTAAACGCAGAATAAAAAGTGAAAACGCAACGCCACTTTTGCGTTTTCTCTTCTGATCGTTTCCGTGTAAACATAGCCTCAGTGAAACACTGAGCAGTGTTAGGCTATGTTTACACGTGGCCGGCTATTTTCATAAACAGACATTTCACCCTCTCCGTTTTCAAAAATAACATTGTGCACACCTGTCAGTTTTCCAAAATCTCCATTCTGGCTGGAGTTTTTAGAAAGAATCGTTTTTAGAGGCATATTCTCCGTTTGCGTGTAACCGAAGGGCACAAACGAAGGGAAATGTGCGTGTAAACCGGTCCTTAATTTAACACTGGGGATTTTGCTGTGCATGCTCAAATAGACTATTGTGATTTGTGAAATATTTCACAGTGCAATTTTGGTCCGTTAACCCTTCCCGTGTTCCTTAACTTCACTCTTCTGATTTGTAAAAGGTTTCACAGTGCAGTTTTGGTCAGTTAACCCTTCCTGGGTTCCTTAACTTCACTAGTCTGATTTGCAAAAAGCTAATTCTAAACTGTCCTGTAAAAGTTCTCGAGTTACCCAGTAATTATGTTCTACTGTTCAAGGCCATACAGTAATAGTCAATGACCCACGATGCATTATTATCCTGTACATGCAAGAGTCATCTTAATATATCTTGCACTTTTACAGTAAATTCACAATGTTCTTAAAATGGCTTCTCCCCCATCTTTCTCTGTTTCAGGTGTGTTTGGGACAGATGCAATGAAAACACTGGAAGTGATGGAGGGAGATTCTGTCTCTCTCTCATCACAATGTGAAATACCAGAACATGGTGTGATTATATGGAAATGTGGACCTGAAAGTTCTGCCACTCCTATTGTTACAATGGTCATAAAAAGGTCATATAGAGAATATGAGAGATTCAGAGGCAGACTGAGGCTGGACAATGAGACTGGATCGCTCACCATCACAAACACACGAATCACAGACTCTGAATTTTACACACTACAGATCTTCACCAGCAATATAGGGGGAATAGAAATAAAATACAGAATTATTATATATGGTGAGTGCTGTCATATTACTATAAGGTCACTGTGTGAATACTTTTACTGTAGTTTCAAACTGACAAATTTAAACTTGTTTTAGAAATGAAACTGAATTTTATTATTTTGAACTTAATAACTTTTTTTATTTTTTTATAGGGCATTAAACATAAAATCTCAGTACAGGATTTGGTTAAAAGCCTTTGGCTAATGTATAAATGTAATAAGCCTCAAGTGGCTGCAAGAAGGATCCACAGAAGTTCTGTCTTGTGTTTATTAATTCTCTCATATTTCCAGCTCGTCTGCCCATTCCTGTTATCAGAGAGTCGCAGTGTCCTTCATCTGAGAGATCAACCGATTCAAGATGCGTGTTTGTGTGTTCAGTGATGAATGTGACACACTACGGCAATGTGACTCTATCCTGGTACGCAGGAATCAGTGTATTGTCCAGCATCAGTGTGTGTGATCTCAGCATCAGTCTCTCTCTACCTCTGGAGGTGGAATATCAGGATAAAAACACATACAGCTGTGTGATCAACAATCCCATCAGCAACCAGACCACACATCTGGATAACATTAGTCGACTCTGTCACACATGTGCAGGTACGTCAGCACTGATTTATTTATGGAGCTTCTCTTTTTTTGTTTGCAGGTCTCAAGTGTGAAGTAGGTTTTAACAAGTGACTATGTTGTACATTATCCCATATAGCCAGCAGTATGTACAATGTTACAAATAAACTGACTTGTAGTTGAAAATATGTGATTTACATATTATTATTATTATTATGCTCAAGTTCACAGTTTATTACATTGACTCACTTAAAGCACCATTGATATAATCTCTGTCTCGCATCTCAGTATTTGTACCAGGACATATTTAATCTTGTCATTTATATTTTGACAATTTTACACAGATATTAAAATTGTAAATAGGACTATTTTGTTCATACTTTACAAAAACACATTTGACTCTTTTTGAAAGTATGTAACCCATTATGTTGCTCACTACATGTAGTTTTGTTTAAATATATATATATATATACACATATGGAGCTATTAATGTGTCTTTATTATATGCGAGAAAATAAATGATCTGAGAGGGAAAAAAAAGTTTGAGAGAAAAAGTTATCACACTGATAGCAAAAAAGCATTTCATGAGAGAAAAAAGAATATTTGAGAGAAAAAGTTTTCATATCAATGGCAAAAAATAATATTTGAGACTAAAAAAAGTTTTGAGAGAAATTATTTTCTCATAGAACATGAAAAAAAAATATTTCTGAGAAAGAAAATCTCTCTCAAAATACTTTGGAAAAATATATATATAAATATATATTTTTTGCTATCAGTGTGAAAACATTTTCTCTAAAAGAAAAGTGTTTCTCTCAAACCGCTTTTCTTTGCTCTCGATGCAATTTTTTGCTCTCGTGTCAGGATTTTGCTTTCGCTGTGAAAATTGTGTCATGGGCGGGGCCACGTTCTTTTTTTCCTATTGGAACGTTCCTATTGGCCAGTCGAGTGAGCATCGTCTTGTCTTGTTGGGAGTCGAACTGAATGCACCATGTTCGGTTCACAATAATTAGCTTTACTAGCGATTAGCAAGCTAATAATATAATACTCATTCATGAATATGAGTGCTATTTTTAATATTTAATCTTCAGTGATGCTGAACTTGCTCAGCCAGCTAACCATCGAGTTGTGTGTGTCATCATCTTATATCTAACCCAAACATTGGAGTTGTCTGTGCTCAACTTAGAGCTTAGATCGGGCCCAAAAAATCAAGCCCGACCCTACCCGAGCCCGTTGTGTCCGAGCCCGGCCCGACACATTAACTGTAATTATGAGCCCGAGCCCGATTTAAACCGACCATTTTAATACGCGGGTCGTTATAACTGACGTTCTCAACTACTTTCCATGTTACTTTCTCCTCCTCCTCCTCTGTTCTGCACCTCCAAATACTTTCAAGTTAGCCTACGTGTCGCCATCATACACATCAGCATAAATGCTCCTGATAAATTATGTGTTATTAAAGCACCACTGTTATAACATAAAATCAAGCAGCTCCTGCGTGCATGGTTTGGCAGACTGAATGCGCGCAAAGTGCGCTACCTTAAAAATTCTATCTTAAGGCCATTGCGTTCAAGAAATCAACACATATGTCTGTGATTGGCTACATCGCTCAACGCTGCAAACATGTTATAAAACGAAACTCTGGCCTGTAAATCATTTGTATTTTTTAGGTGTTCAAGCACGAAGTGCTGAAAACCTATTGTAATTGCTATTTGGAAAAAAAAAAAAATCCCCTAAAACGCATCGTGCAGCCCAAACCGTAAGGCCTAGAGACTTGAAACCTGGCCAGATGGTAGGGCCTCAGTGTGGGAAGAACCTATCAGAGAATGAGCCCGATTGGCCCATAGGTGGCGCTACAGCAACCAAAAGTACTAAATTGCTCATAACTCCTAGACCGTTTGACTTAGAATCAAACTTTTTGCACCACTGTGATCCTTGGCTCAAGGCGGTCAAAATGTACATCTCCAAAATCGATTTAGGCCAGAAAAATGTTCTGCTATGTCCAATTTTGTCCAAAACCTACTTTCGCGAACTAGTCCCTGGTTTTTCGCCCGATCGGAACCAGACCAGTCTAGGACAATTCTCTGGACTCTCTAGATCAATAATTATCGAAAAAAAGTTTAAATTTGCCCTTTGGTTCACTGTAACAGGGTCATTTAGAAAAGGGGGCGTGTCAAAATACACTCAAAAGCCTATAAATCATGCATAAAAACTCAGAACTTCACAAAAATTGGTGAGCATATGTGACATAACATCATTAACAAACATGGAACATTTTATGGAGATTGGACCATAGGTGGCGCTATAACTGTCAAAAAGCTTTGAAACCATGTATTTCCTATGGTAAATTGGCTGTTTTGGCTGTAATAAAACTTAATGTCTTAAATGCTTATGTGCCTAAAGGCTTTAAATGCTTGAACACCGCTAAATGCTGCTTGCAGCTTTAATTTTAGTTGTTCTTGTTGCTTTTCTGCAACAGATGAATAAAAATGTATTCGTTTATATATGTTTTATTCATAGATATTTCTAGTTTGCGGGAGTCCCACGAATCGTTTTATTCTCCCTGAACCCTCACACACAGAGTGAGTGCATTACAGCCCGCGCTCGCACTCGGCCTAGTCCCAAATCTAGTCCCGCGCCGCACTATATTGCGTTGGGAGTGCACGTCTCTAGATCAAAGGCCCGGCCCGGCCGGGATAGTGGATAGTGACGGGAAATATCGGCTCGGGCTCGGGCAGAGAATCTAAAGGCAGAGGAGGCATCTATCTAGGTGAACCGAACAATGGTGTAATGATTCAGTTCGACTCCCAACAAGACAAGACGATGCTCACTCGACTGGCCAATAGGAACGTTCCAATAGGAAAAAAAGAACGTGGCCCCGCCCATGGCACAATTTTCACAGCGAAAGCAAAATCTTTACACGAGAGCAAAAAATTGCATCGAGAGCAAAGAAAAGCGGTTTGAGAGAAACACTTTTTTCTTTTAGAGAAAATGTTTTCACACTGATAGCAAAAAATATATATATTTAAGATTTTTTTTCAAAGTATTTTGAGAGAGATTTTTTTCTCAGAAATATTTTTTATGTTCTGAGAAAATACTTTCTCTCAAAACTTTTTTTAGTCTCAAATATTATTTTTTCTCTCATGAAATGCTTTTTTGCTATCAGTGTGATAACTTTTTCTCTCAAACTTTTTTTTTTTCTCTCTCAGATCATTTATTTTCTCGCATGTAATAAAGACACATTAATAGCTCCATAGATACAGTACTGTGCAAAAGTTTTAGATCGGTAAGATTTTTAATGTTTTTAAAAGAAGTCTCTTCTGCTCACCAAGGCTGCAATTATTTGATAAAAAATAAAAAAAAAACAGTAATATTGTGAAATATTATTACAATTTAAAACAGCTGTTTTCTATGTGAATATACAGTAAAGTGTAATTTATTCCTGTGATCAAAGCTGAATTTTCATCATCATTACTCCAGTCTTCAGTGTCACATGATCCTTCAGAAATCATTCTAATATGATGATTTGATGCTCAAAAAACATTCATTATTATTTTCAATGTTAAACAGTTGTGTACAATTTTTTTTTTCAAAATTCTTTGATGAATAGAAAGTTCAAAAGAACAGTGTTTATTTAAAATAGAATATTTTCTAACATTATAAATGTCTTTACTGTAACTTTTGATCAGTTTAACTCATCCTTGATGAATAAAAGTATTGATTTATTATATTTCTTTCCCCCAAAAATAAAATTTAAATTCTTACTGACCCCAAACTTTTGAAGGGTAGAGTTTAATGTTACAAAAGCTTTAGATTTCAGATAAATGCTGTTCTTTTTTAGTTTCTATTCATCATAACATCATGAAATAAAAATGTAAAAAACTGTTTTCAACACTGATAATAATCATAAATGTTTCTTGAGCATCAAATCATCATATTAGAATGATTTTTGAAGGATCATGTGACACTGAAGACTGGAGTAATGATGATGATAAATTCAGCTTTGATCCCAGGAATAAATTACACTTCACTATATATTCACATAGAAAACCACTGTTTAAAATTGTAATAATATTTCACAATATTACTGTTTTTTTGTATTTTTTTATCAAATAATTGCAGCCTTGGTGAGCAGAAGAGACTTCTTTTAAAAACAAAAAATCTTACCGATCTAAAACTTTTGCACAGTACTGTATATATATACAGTGAAAAAAATAAGTATTTGAACACCCTTCTATTTTGCAAGTTCTCCCACTTAGAAATCATGGAGGGGTCTGAAATTGTCATCGTAGGTGCATGTCCACACTGAGAGACATAATCTATAAAAAAAAAATCCAGAAATCACAATGTATGATTTTGTAACTATTTATTTGTATGATGCAGCTGCAAATAAGTATTTGAACACCTGTCTATCAGCTAGAATTCTGACCCTCAAAGACCTGTTAGTCTGCCTTTAAAATGTCCACCTCCACTCCATTTATTATCCTAAATTAGATGCACCTGTTTGAGGTCGTTAGCTGCATAAAGACCCCTGTCCACCCCATACAATCAGTAAGAATCCAACTACTAACATGGCCAAGACCAAAGAGCTGTCCAAAGACACTAGAGTCAAAATTGTACACCTCCACAAGGCTGGAAAGGGCTACGGGGAAATTGCCAAGCAGCTTGGTGAAAAAAGGTCCACTGTTGGAGCAATCATTAGAAAATGGAAGAAGCTAAACATGACTGTCAATCTCCCTCGGACTGGGGCTCCATGCAAGATCTCACCTCGTGGGGTCTCAAAGATCCTAAGAAAGGTGAGAAATCAGCCCAGAACTAAACGGGAGGAGCTGGTCAATGACCTGAAAAGAGCTGGGACCACCGTTTCCAAGATTACTGTTGGTAATACACTAAGACGTCATGGTTTGAAATCATGCATGGCACGGAAGGTTCCCCTGCTTAAACCAGCACATGTCAAGGCCCGTCTTAAGTTTGCCAATGACCATTTGGATGATCCAGAGGAGTCATGGGAGAAAGTCATGTGGTCAGATGAGACCAAAATAGAACTTTTTGGTCATAATTCCACTAACCGTGTTTGGAGGAAGAAGAATAATGATTACCATCCCAAGAACACCATCCCTACTGTGAAGCATGGGGGTGGTAGCATCATGCTTTGGGGGTGTTTTTCTGCACATGGGACAGGGTGACTGCACTGTATAAAGGAGAGGATGACCGGGGCCATGTATTGCGAGATTTTGGGGAACAACCTCCTTCCCTCAGTTAGAGCATTGAAGATGGGTCGAGGCTGGGTCTTCCAACATGACAATGACCCGAAGCACACAGCCAGGATAACCAAGGAGTGGCTCTGTAAGAACCATATCAAGGTTCTGGCGTGGCCTAGCCAGTCTCCAGACCTAAACCCAATAGAGAATCTTTGGAGGGAGCTCAAACTCCGTGTTTCTCAGCGACAGCCCAGAAACCTGACTGATCTAGAGAAGATCTGTGTGGAGGAGTGGGCCAAAATCCCTCCTGCAGTGTGTGCAAACCTGGTGAAAAACTACAGGAAACGTTTGACCTCTGTAATTTCAAACAAAGGCTACTGTACCAAATATTAACATTGATTTTCTCAGGTGTTCAAATACTTATTTGCAGCTGTATCATACAAATAAATAGTTAAAAAATCATACATTGTGATTTCTGGATTTTTTTTTTTAGATTATATCTCTCAGTGTGGACATGCACCTACGATGACAATTTCAGACCCCTCCATGATTTCTAAGTGGGAGAACTTGCAAAATAGCAGGGTGTTCAAATACTTATTTTCTTCACTGTACATATACAGTACTGTGCAAAAGTTTTAGATCGGTAAGATTTTTTGTTTTTAAAAGAAGTCTCTTCTGCTCACCAAGGCTGCAATTATTTGATAAAAAATACAAAAAATACAGTAACATTGTGAAATATTATTACAATTCAAAACAGCGGTTTTCTATGTGAATATATAGTGAAGTGTAATTTATTCCTGTGATCAAAGCTGAATTTACAGCATCATTACTCCAGTCTTCAGTGTCACATGATCCTTCAAAAATCATTCTAATATGATTATTTGATGCTCAAGAAACATTTATGATTATTATCAGTGTTGAAAACAGTTTTTTACATTTTTATTTCATGATGCTATGATGAATAGAAACTAAAAAAGAACAGCATTTATCTGAAATCTAAAGCTTTTGTAACATTAAACTCTACCCTTCAAAAGTTTGGGGTCAGTAAGAATTTTAATTTTATTTTTGGGGAAAGAAATATAATAAATCAATACTTTTATTCATCAAGGATGAGTTAAACCAGAGACTATTTATACAGAGACATGCCACTTCCTTACTCCTCAATACAACTATATAGGGAAAACCCGTAACGGCAAAGATGACGGTTGTATGCACATGTCCCGCCCCTCCTTCTGGAAAGCCAATCGTCTGCTTTTTAACAGTACAGCCGGGAAACATTTAAGCCAATCGTCTGGTCCCACTGATGCATGCGCACAGTTGATGTTTGCGACAGCAGAGACGAGAACCCTTGCGCATGCGTAGTAAAGTATAACCTGTGGGGAAAAAGGCGTTTTAAACCTTATTTTGGGGCAAAGTCATCAAACTTTTTCAGCGATTTTTATCATATTTTACTGCTGTTTCTATACATGACTTTTTTATGTCCCGGTGACCAGTGAATGTGCAGTTCTGACTCTCTGCCCATTCATTTAGATAGGAGCCTGGTCTTGTTAGTCCAAAATAGCTGCCCGGAGGCGTTGCCAAGATGGCGGCCGAGTGGCATGACTTGCCTAAAAGGACTTTGGTTAAACTGATCAAAAGTTACAGTAAAGACATTTATAATGTTAGAAAATATTCTATTTTAAATAAACGCTGTTCTTTTGAACTTTCTATTCATCAAAGAATTTTGAAAAAAAAATTGTACACAACTGTTTTCAACATTGAAAATAATAATGAATGTTTTTTGAGCATCAAATCATCATATTAGAATGATTTTTGAAGGATCATGTGACACTGAAGACTGGAGTAATGATGATGAAAATTCAGCTTTGATCACAGGAATAAATTACACTTTACTGTATATTCACATAGAAAACAGCTGTTTTAAATTGTAATAATATTTCACAATATTACTGTTTTTTTGAATTTTTAAACAAATAATTGCAGCCTTGTTGAGCAGAAGAGACTTCTTTTAAAAACATAAAAAATCTTACCGATCTAAAACTTTTGCACAGTACTGTATATATTTAAATTTAAAGTATATCAGAGCAATATTTACCTGTTGTTTAACTATTTTAACTATTTTTACGAGGTTTTCTTAATATTGAGATCAGACCCAGTCACACTGACTTTAATTACTGTTCTTTTTCTGTATTACAGATAAACGCCTGTATTTGCTTTTTTTACTACTGATACCCACTACCATGGCTGTGATATCCATCTGGAAACTAAGAAAACAGTGTATTAACAGGTATACTAAAAATGAATCTAGAAATAAAATATGAGCTTACATACTTGCACAGTCATAAAAGTTCACCCAAAAATGATATTTCAAATATGATTTTCTTACTCTCATATTGTTGCTTTCTTATGTTAAACACAAAAGATTGTTAGAGCAGCATTTTACATTTCCTTAAGTACTACTGTGTTTTATTAATGCAACTGTGGTCTATATAATTTCATAACTGGATAGCTATAACTATAAAAAGGTATGTTTACAAGCTAACGTTCACCTTTTTGACTCCGTGACCAGACAGAAACTAAACAGATTACTTTTGCATAGGCTACTGCAGCAAGAAATGAATCTGGGGATTCCCCTGTCCCAGACTCATCACATTAGAGCAAACTCAAGACAAATCCTTTTAATACACCATATAAAGTACTTTGGTTTTGTCAATCCTATGTAAGTGGGTGGTTCATCAGAATAATCTACAACAGGAATCAGAGGTATGCAGAAAATAAAGAAATCTGGCATGTCATCCTACAATGGTGTTTATTAGATTGTCTGAATAATTTTCTTAATCACTGGTCTCATGGTTGGCAACCATCTCACAGTAGCCGTTATTAAATCAATATATCTGTAACTAACAATTTTTTTTATATATATAATTGATTAGTTGGCCGTTTTTATTTTTAATTTTTTATTAATTGTATAAAAGGCCCTTTTTTTTCTTTCTTTTTTTTTAGAAAACACACTATTTCACCCTGCCCAATGCTGGCCTTCAAACAAACATGTCAGCATGATTGGTATGAAAAAATACATAGTGAATCTACCCTTACACAAATTAACCATGGTTTTACAAAAAAATGTAATGATCGGGGTTATTGTAGTTATTCCATTGTGACCACAAATAAACCATGGTTTTGCTTTTTAGTTCAAGCATCTTTTAAGCTTAAAATAAAGAATTCTCATTTTTTGGGCAGTGTGGATCACGTACCTTTCCCGCAGCAGCAAACACATGTTTCCTCCACTATTACTATTTTTTTAATGCATTTTGTGGATTGGTGCATTTTGTGGATTCGCGACTGGTGGAAGTTTAGTTGTCGATTAGTTGTAATAACCTATATGAATTTGCATTTACTACAATATTTGTATAGATAGCTGCATTCATTTGTATATGTGGCTAACCATTGCTCTGTTGTGTTTTCTTCTTGAAAGGTGCAGGGAGAGATGCAGTCATTCAGGGACATGACTTGAATAGTTGTGGAGGATATTTTTTACACGTTTCTAAATAAAGTTTTGTTACACTGACCACAGAAATGGTATTTGTCATTTTTTTCTTATGTCGAGCTGCTCTTTGTTACAATGACTAGAGTCCAAATGTCAAAAAATGCTATTTCAAATTAATTTTAAGATATCCCTTCCCCCAATACGTTGCAATCACCATGAGTAACATTTGTGGAAATGCATTTATGTAGTTAAATGTAATGTAGGCCTATATGAAGCATGCATTTAGGGTTATATCTCTAATAACATTTGTTTTTGCTCCGAGTGTTTGTGGACTCACCTTAGTGCTCAAATCAGAAACTGTTTACCTCTTTTATTCTAGTGTTGTCTCTCAGCCGGAAATTCCCAGTCATCCCAGAGCTCTCGAAGTTAACTCACAGGTGTCGAAAGTATCAGGTTACAAAGTGTTACAGTCCATAATTGGTTTGGTTTATAATAACTAACTATACTATGACTATATATATGTGTATATATATATATATATATAAACTGTGATAATTCATTTTATCCAGTCAAACAAGGAATTCACTGAATTTTATATGACATTTTCATTGTTTATTCGTCATTTTATCATGGGAAATTGGATTCTGCCCAAAAGTATGATGGTAATGAAGGTTATGATGAACAATTAATTAAGATGCTTGAAATGTAAACCTACATCAAATTACATTTTTTTTTTTATAACTGGGAAGTATATTCATTATGCAAGTAAAACATAAACAAAGTAAACAACACCATTTTATATAAAGGGTCTAAAATACTTCAAAATAAGAACTTTTTATAGTGCTACAATCAACCGCCAATACTAAAGTATGTAAGGACTATTTAGCCTACATATTCATAGCGACAGTACTGTATTGTAATAAGCTACAGTAGCCTTGAAAGTGATTCAGTGCAGTAGCGTAGGCCTGGCCTATCTGCAGAAACTAAAAGAGAACTCATGTAACTCATGTTTACAGTTTTTCTCGATTGTTTACACACATTTTCTGAAAGAATGCCTCAATTCTCCTGCAAAATGTAACTTTACATTCAAAACAATGTTATTTCTTCTCAAAATGGTATTTTGCTTTCAAATGACACACATAAACCATCATATGAATAGACATTTATAAGAACCAGTTGAACACTGATGTGCTCAATGTAAAACACTGTGATGAATGGAAAACACTTCTTCTCCATTCATCATAATGACTCAGGCCTTTTTTGTTCAGTGTTACACTTACTACAGACAGTACATACATAAGTGTGTTGTAAAATATTTGAGAATATTGTTTTTATACCCAGAACACACAAATACACGGCAACAAATATATTTAATTTTTCCCACAAAAACAGTGGGAGATAGATCGCACATTTCGTACATCCCAACCAACACAAAGTTGCACATACAGTGGCCTACATACAAAACAACAGAAAAATGTACTGTATGCAGTTACAGTAAAAAAAATATAAAAAAATAACTATGCTGCATCTTCTCTTCTGCTTTGGTCTTTTATGCTAAAGCTCTGAGTGCTAATTGTAAAACTGTGTGACATGTGTTTGCCCATGTGACGAGTCAGTGTGCAGATCTGAATGGCAGTGTGTTCCTTGTGAAAACAAGAGATTTTGTGCATGAAAATTGTGCCAAATGCAGAGAACTGTGTGTAGTGTTTTGAAAAACGTGTTTTAGAACTGCAATTTGAGTTTAAAGCAGGAATTGTGCTTGTAGTTTAGCAAAATTGATTCAGGGGGTTGGTGAATGAGTTACATGTTGTGGTCATTGTGTCTCAAGTACCAGAATTTGTGTGTAAACAATTGAGAAAAACTGTAATTTGCCTTGTTGTGTTCAGTGAAGAATATAGTGCATTACAGTTTTTCTCAATTGCTAAAACACAAAACCCATTGTCTGAACCAAATGCTCAGTTGCCTGAACCCACTGATTGAATCAATCACTCTTTTGGCAAAACCATAAGCACTTTTCACCTGTTTAGACACAACTTGCCAACACATTTTCATTGTGATGCACCCGTGCTGCATAATGGTGATCACAGGTGACAAAAGTCAAACACAATTAAAGCACATGTGTCACCACTTGAACACAACAACTCAAAATTGATCACACTTGTGGCTAATGATGTGAGGGAACATACAGTAAGCCAGTTCAGAGAGCACTGGTTTGTGAGGCCCTACAATGGATAGAAATCTGAGAGGAAGAGTTAGTGTGAGAGGAGGTCGAGGTCGTCGAGGTGGTCAGCGAAGACAAAGAACAGTAATATCTTATGAAATCAGAGCTACTGCGATTGACCATGTTCTTGTCCATGGTATGAGCATGAGGGAGGCTGGACAAAGGGTACAACCAAACATCAGTAGATTCACTGTGTCCACCATAATCCGAAGATTCAGAGAAGAGAACAGGTAATTACCTTTTTTTTTGACATTATAGTACAGTATGTAACTGTTGACAGTAATTACTGTATGACATACTATACTGTACCACAGTATACTGTAAGTAAAATCATATGTTTCAGTACATCACTGTACCAATGTACTGTAGTATTGTAATGGAGGGTTGGTCTAACTGTTTGTAGGCCTAGTATTCCATGTATATAATTTTTGTACTTTATTTTTACATGGGCTTACTGTACACAATTGGCAAACGCATAAGATTTCTGTTTGTTTTTACAAGTGCTAAATGCACATTTTTTTTTGTTTGTTTTGCAACATGTATTTAGCCTACAGTGAACAATAAACATGCATTTCTCCAACTTCATGTCCTGAGCATTGTGTTTTCTATTTTTCTACGTAGTGTTTAGTGACTGTTCAGTAGTGTTTTTAATTTTGATTGACTCGGGGCACAATTTGACAACATAGTTCAGTTTTGAGCACAGATTGAACTGTTTTGATGTGAAAGTTTGGTTTTGCAAGAAGAGTCTGGGGTTGTGTGAATGTAGCTTGAAAATTGGGTTTTGTGTTCACAGTTTAGAGAAAAGGAGAGCAGCTTTCAAGAAATGTGTATTAGCAATCGAGAAAAACTGTAACAATGTTCGTGTACAGTACTTTGTACAAAGTCATGTGTGCAAACAGGTTGCCATCGAAGCTGATGGGGTGTGAGAGACATCTAGTGGTCGATGTGAGAAAGTGAAAGTGACATGTGAAGGCCAAGTATGGTAACCCATAGTTTTTCCTCTGCATTTAACCCATCCAAGTTACAGTAGTGCACACACATTATTAGGAATGAGTAGTGAACGCACGCACGCACACACACACACACACACATGTCTGGTTCGCTATCTTTGTGGGGACTCTCCATAATGGTTTTTATACTGTACAAACTATATATTCTATCCCCCTACACTGCCCATGTCCCTAAACCTACCCATCACAGGAGACATTCTGCATTTTTACATTTTCAAAAAACATTACTTAGTGTGATTTATACGCTGTTTTCCTCGTGGGGACCGCTGGCTGGTCCCCACAATGTAGGTGATTTCAGGTTTTACTATACTTGTGGGGACATTTGGTCCCCACAATGTAATATAAACACGAGCACACACACACACACACACACACACACACACACACACACACACCAGTTGGCAGCCATTTTTGCTGTAGCACCCGGGCCGGGAGGTTATATAAGGGCACCTCAGTCATTCCTGCTGGTATTGGGAATCAAACCTGCAATCTCAGGTAACAAGTCTTCTCTCTAATCATTAGGCCACGACTGCCCCCCAAAAAAGTGCGGGACACTGATATGGATCAGGTCATAAAAACAAGGAAAATGCCATTAAAGGTAGGGTAGGCAGAATTTTCAAAAAAAATAACAATTCCCAAAATTGTTTAAACTGTCTTTATATATCGATACATAATTAAAATGTAAGTACTCTGAAAAAAAGATTTTATAAATCGAGTGTCTGTAGTCCTCTCAGAGGTGCAATAAACAGAGCTCATTATTCCATTGACACCCACCCCCTCCCGTCTGGGCTCCTTCCAAAGCCACGCCCCCAAAACACATGACCGCTAGTGATGGGAAGTTCGGATCATTTTACTGACTCGGATCTTTGAGTCTCGTTCAGCAAAATGAACAAATCATTTTTCGAGTCATTTCGTTCATTCGAAGATTGATTTTTTTTTTAAAATAAATAAATAAAAATAAACTAGGGTAATGCAGCCAAAACCAAATTATAAGAAACCAAAATGTTAATTAATTGGGTCTTAAGTTCAAGCTATGGCAGCTGTTAAGTTCACCTCACCTCCTTTTTCTCCGCCTCTGACGTGTCATCGGGTTCGAAGTTCGAACTTCAAAACGTTACTTAGTTGTCGATGTCGACTCATCATCAGTGTCTGTGTGTGGTGATACAGCAGCCACAATGCACTGACCGCGCGATGCCGCCCGCGCTCAACTGGAGGACGCGTTTTCCCAGCGCCGAGCGGAGAGGAGCAGTGCATGGAGTAACATCATGTCAGAATCACATGTAGCCTAATAAAATACCTAACTTTATCATTATGAATATAAAAAACTAACATGGCTGTTAGTAGGCTTCTCACTATTAAGCTAGCATATCGATACTGGTAAAGTGTAAAATATCTTGAGTTTGATTCGGTAAGAAGCTAGTAAAAGGCAAACTCAAAGCTAAAAACAGGTTGCATTGATACACGTTTTTCCTGTTACCATCAGTTACACTGTGATGAAGGGGAATTTCGTGTAAGATACATAACATATACAGTGTTTTGCATGTAAGAGCTTCCACGGTGAAAGCACTGTTGGTCACTTTTCAGCCCCTTGATGTCCCTCAGTTGTCCACCGCTGGAAAGCCCTGATAGGCCTATTGCTTGCTTTATCCAAAGACTTTTTGGGCATAGCCTTTTCAAATACTGTCTTCCTTTTCTTGCCTGGTATGCCTTCGCTGACTGTCTATGCAGGTACTGGGAATTTTGACTGCTAAATTCGCGGCCATAATTTTGATTCTTTAGCGTCCGTGCTTCATTTAGAAAGCCTCATTTACATTTTAGAAAGAGAGAGGCAGTCTATACTTCTTTAGAGACTCATGGTCAAGTCTGTTCTCTGCTGTCCTCTTCTAGATCTGATGTCATAAACCAGAAAACCAACAGTAGCCACACCCACCACCGCAGAGATGACCAATCGGATCACAGCTTCAGTGAAACCACAACAGTTGTCAGGGTCTGGGAAGACAAGCATAAAAAACTTCACAAAGTGACTAAAACACAAGCTTGGCGGAACTTGCATAAACACCAGAGCACTGACAGTCAGATGTCAATTAATCAGAACAATAGGACATATCGGTGTACTATTCTCAGACACTGACTGACCTGAAGACATCTGACAGTGTTTACTGATGTCCAGATGTGTGGTCTGGTTGCTGATGGTATTGTTGATCACACATCTGTATGTGTTGTTATCCTGATATTCCACATCCAGAGGTAGAGAGAGACTGATGCTGAGATCACACACACTGATGCTGGACAATACACTGATTCCTGCGTACCAGGAGAGAGTCACATGACTCACATTCAACACTGAACACACCAGTGAACAATACTGGCTTGACGATGATGATGAAGAATGTTCACTTATAATGACAGGACTTGGCAGAGAAGCTAAACAAATGGGACCATACAGAAAGACAAAGGCAGTTTTTGAGTGGACAGAGTTGGATCCTGTGAACACTACTTTTTCATAAAAAATAATTACAGATAGTATTCATTAATATACATAATTGTGTTTAAAAAAGTCACGATCACATTATTACTCACCATAGACAGTAACATTGAATCTCTTGTATGAGATCCCTCTGCTGCTGATGATCTGTAGTTTATAAAGTCCAGTGTGTTCAGATCTGATGTTTGTGATGGTCAGAGATCCAGTGTGACTGTCCATCTGGAGTCTGTCTCTGAATCTCCCATCAGCACCATCATGTAATACAATGTCATTTGTCTTTCTATCCATTTCAACAATGAGAAAGCCTTGCAGTCCGAACATCCACAGTATGTGATCGTCACTCAGCATATCAGTATCATCTTTCATATCAGTATTATCTTTCATATCTGTAACATCTTTCATGTCTGCAACATTATTCTGTAGAGTGACAGAATCTCCCTCCATCACTGATACTGACTTCACTTCATCTGCATCAGCAAACACACCTGAAATAACTGAATAGATACAAATACAGATAAAACTTCATATCAATGCAGCCGACAGGTGAAAAACAGGAAATGACCAAAAGTCTACAGGAAGTGGCTTTATTCTCTCTGAGTTTCCACTATCTTCATTACTAAATAATCTGTCAAGTTTTATTATCAAAATATTGCTGTATGTTTAAAGTAACTGCAACATTTTTACAAAAACCCCTATAATGTTGTTGTATTGAGAAATTAATGTAGCTTATTAAAAAAAAAAGTCTAAAAGCAAGAATCGTCATGTGTCTATAATGTAAAAAGTAAAGGCAGGATAATTGTGTAGATTACCTTGTAAACAGAGGATGAGAAAAACGGAGCTCCTCATGCTGCTGAAGATCGAGTGTTACTGTGTGTTCGATCTCCTTAAAGCTGAGCAGAGGAAGTTTCAGCCGATGCCTGATGACCTCATTTCTAGTTATGAGTCAGAACTGATCATGAACTGAAACATGGGCAGTCTTAGTGTCTGCTAGAGATTTAGGCTACTTAGTGTAAAGATGGAGGTTTCCATTATGTTATTTATAGCTGCATTTAAATCTGTATCTTCAATTGTTCTAAGCAGATATACTTCATTGCATTTGTGCCATACTATAGTCCCAGAAACAGGGTGATTCTGGACCAAGGTGGAACGTTTCTTGGAACGTTACATTTTGTAGGCTAATGTAAACTGACTTTTTTTTAAATACCTAAAGTTAAAAACATTATATGAAATGAATTACAACATTTTGGAAACAGAATATTTAAAATATTCAGTTTTTTGTATTTTGCATTATTTAAAAAAAAAAATCATGAAAACTACAATCAGGCGGAAAATATGCTTTAATGGAGAATAAGAAATTTGCAACACAAGCCTTAGCCTACTACAATATACATGTATCAATACAGCACAACAATCAAACCAATGCTTTAATGTACATAGAAGTATTTTAATTTAATTGATATGATATGCAAATTGACACTGATATGCAAAGCATGGAGAAAAACATCTTACAGTGTATCATTGGTAAGGGTTGTTTAACCTCGCCATCTAGTGACCACATGGGAGAATAGGATTACTCATTGAGGAACTGATGGTGATTGACTGTCTCCTGTCTGAGACTGTGTTTACTCATTTTCTGTTCCACTTTCATGGATCTGACATGATCAACCAATTCAGCAACAGCAGCCACGCCCACCAGAACAGAGAGGACCAATCGGATCACAGCTTCAGTAAAACTACAACACTGGACAGAGTCTGAGAGAAGAAAAATAAAAACACTCAACCATTAGTGCGCTCAATACCTCATAAAAGCTCATAATCTCACCAAAAGCAAAAAGGAAGTAAAATATATTATATAAATATAAATTTTAGAAAAAAAACTATATTTATGTGATTTTTCTATATCATACACCATTGCCTGTAAATTACCCTGTACATATATTGACGTACCTGCACATGGTTGACAGAGTTGTGTGATATCCAGATGTGTGGTCTGGTTTCTGATGGTATTGTTGATCACACATCTGTATGTGTTTTTATCCTGATATTCCACATCCAGAGGTAGAGAGAGACTGATGCTGAGATCACACACACTGATGCTGGACAATACACTGATTCCTGCATACCAGGAGAGAGTCACATGACTCACATTCAACACCGAACACACCAGTGAACATCTGGACTCTGATGATGATGATGATGATGATGAACAGTTTGAAGAGTTATCAGTGATGACGGGAATGGGAAGAGGAGCTGGAAACACAAGAACAAATATATTATTTTAGGACTACCAATTACTAATAAAATACATTTCTAAAGATTGTTCATAATTTTAAACACATCAAGATTTTCCAGAATAAATGTTACAAGATATTAAGACAATGTGTGTTTAAATTAATTGGAAAATGAATGGTTCTAACTAGAGATTTACTTACCATAGAGAATAACGTTGAATCTCGTGAGGAAGATCCCTCTGAATCTGTGAATCTGTACTTCATAAAGTCCAGTGTGTTCAGATCTGATGTTTCTGATGGTCAGAGATCCAGTTTGATTGTCCATCTGGAGTCTGTCTCCAAATGTCTCATTACTCTTAAACATATAGATGTTCTGATTGTATATTTCAGCTATGCGAGTCTGACGAGGTCCAAACTTCCACAGTATCCGATCATTTTCAATACTTCAGTAAAATCAGTGTGTAGAGTCACAGAATCTCCCTCAGTCACTGACTTCATTTCATCCGTATCAGTGTCAAACACACCTGAAGAACACATAAAAATATTATTATAAGACAGAGACATAATATAATCTCATTTCCTGGAGTTATATCATGCACTTCTAAAAGGTCAAACATGCATTTTATTGCATTAGTGTTTAAATAAATGCTCCACATTTGCTGATTAAAAGTGTTAAGTGTTCTCACCGCTCAGAACAAACAGGATCAGAACACACAGATGAGAAGACATCGTGACAGACACAAACGTCCAGCTGAGAGTCTCTTCACACACAGAAGAGCAACTTCCTGATTAAAGTGTGCAGTTATTTCCTAATTCTAGATTACTAAATCAAAAGCCAACTGGTCTCACTCTCCAGACGAAGTTCAATATTCTTCATCATCGTCTTAATTCAGAAACTCTCACTGTGTATCTGCCACGATATTTGTGTTTTTTAATTATTATTTCTTTCTTTGTATGGAATATTGCACAACTGTTTCCTTTACGGCTCAGGCGTTTCCACAGCATTCAAGGCACCATATAGACAGTTACAGGTAAAACTATTGTCATAAAGAAAACACTAGCCCCCGGTTTCACAGACTCTAGTCTCAGACTAAAATGTACAGTATGTCTGTCTCACAATTATTTATTTAAACGTAGGCCTATTCAAATATTCCTGCAAATTAAACTTTGAATTAGTGTTTTATGTTAAATGTTCAGAATTTAGTCTATTTACACATTTTTCAAATGATCACGCATAATATTATATGTAACAAAGTGAAGCTCTTGACAACATTTTGAGGTTCACAGCATCAAAATCATTAGCAGATGATCTATAAATGTTCTACAATTTAAATAATATTTTGTAGTTTTTCTGCATCATGAGGATTATTTTTACATTGTGCAAATACAACTGTGATATGAGAATGAGTTCTCATTGGCTCGGAGAACAGAAAATGACATGCGCGTTAATCATCTGACAGGTGTGTGTGTGTGTGTGTGTGTGTGTGTGTGTGTGTGTGTGTGTGTGTGTCTGGTTGATGAAGGGGGACGGGAATAATCTGATCACATAAATCATTTTGGATTACTGTTAGAACAGTCAGTATATGAGCTCTTGTATAACAGATAGATTAATCACAACTTTAAAGCAAACAAGATGTTCTGTTCCTGAGTGCTTTCACAGATTAAATTGTCCAATTAAATTACATTTATGTTTTAGGTAGACGCCTTCATGTCACAGGGCTCTGAAGGGCTCAGAAGCTCTGTACCAATTACTACTACCACTTCGTCTGTTTCTATAGCTAAAAGTGATCATCTACGACTTACCTTTCCCACTTTCGGAAAACCACATGATGATCCAGATCCTTTGAACTACTTAACTCGATGTCAAGATTTTCTGGCATTGCATCCTTTGTCCGATGTGGATCTTCTAGCTACATTCCGTACAGTTTTGTATGGAACCGCCCGCGACTGGTGGGAAGTTGCACGTACCTCTGTATTCACCTGGGTTGAATTTGAGGCAGCTTTCCTCTCTGCATTTCTTTCTGAAGATTATGAGGACGAGTTGGCGGAAAGAGTCAGAGTAAGAACTCAAGGAGAGAAAGAACCCATCAGAGACTTTGCTTTTTCATACAGAGCCTTATGCAAGAGATGGAAGTCAACTTTAACAGAGAATGAAATTGTAAAACTGATCTTGAAAAATATTAAACCTCACCTTGCCAGCCAGCTCCGCAGTCGAGTATCTACAGTGGAGGAGTTGGTGAAGCTAGGGCATCAACTGGAGAAGGACCATGAGCAGCAACTCCAATATGAGAGCCGCTTTCACCACAAACCACAGTCGGTATCACCCCGAGCACCTGTCGTTCGACAGATGGACATGACTCCAGTTCAGTGCTGGCAGTGTAAAGGTCATCATCCTCCCGGAAACTGCCCTGGTTATGCATCTTCTAATCAGCCATTTCAACAGTCACAGCCATCTCAAAGTAAGAGACCACATCAAGGTCCAAAACAAGGTGGTCCACCCTCCAATAATGCTGTCTCAGTCTTAAAAACAGAACCGATTCCAACAATGACATGCATTACTGACAACCCACAATGCACAGTACCACAACAACTAGTTGTTCCTATTAATATTGGTGCCTGGAGAGGCAAGGCTATTTTAGACACTGGAGCCAGCTATACTCTCATTCATGAGAGTTTGTGGAGGGACCTTACCCCCCAAGAGAGTCTTCATCCATGGGACTCAGGACCTCTCTATCTAGCGAATGGTGAGGCCGAAGTTCCGCTTGGATGGGTAAATGTACGGATTCTGCTTCATAATCAGAGTTTTCCTTTGAGGGCTGCAGTCCTTACTTCAACATCTTTGACGTACGTAGCAGTCTTAGGGCTGGACTTCATCTTTCTAAGTGGTCTTCAACTCAATATTGCTGATGGGAAATATTTTTTTAAATGTGTACCTGGAGTGGAATACTTTTTCCAACCAGGACAAGCAAGCATACCTACAAGTTTCATGTCCAAGGAAAACCACGCAGTTTGAACTTTCTCAACAAAACTTGTCTCTGCTGAGCGCTGTTCCTCCACCACAACTTCTATTGGCATCCCGAGAGACTGATTCTACAGAGGATCAAGTCTTACTTGACAAAGTGATTACGGAAGCAATCTTGACTCCCCACTAAGAACTTCAGTTACGCCAGATCCTGGAATTGCATCCAACGGTGTGTACTTGTCAGGCAGGACGAACAGATGTTCTTCAACATAGCCTATACATGCGTCAACAGGTACCCATCAAACAACGACCGTATCGGCTCACACCCGTAAAGCAAGCCATAGTTTCAGAACAGATCCAAGATATGTTGAGTGCTGGCATCATAGAACCCTCTCATTCCGCATGGGCTTCCCCAGTTGTCTTAGTTCCTAAAAAGGATGGAACGCTTAGATTTTGTGTGGACTACAGAAAGGTCAATGCTCTCACCGAGAGTGACGCTTATCCACTGCCTAACATCACAGAGATTTTAGAGTCACTCTCTGGTGCCTCCATTTTTTCAACCTTGGACCTTAACAGTGGTTATTGGCAAGTTCCCATGGAACCAGAGAGCAAGCTAAAGACTGCTTTTATTACATCTGGTGGGCTATATCATTTTAATGTTCTGCCTTTCGGCCTAAAAAATGCACCGGCAACGTTCCAACGACTTATGGAGATAGTCCTAAGAGGGTTGCTCGGAATCATGTGTTTTGTCTACATAGACGATATTATCATTTACTCCCCCTCTATGGATCAACATTTCTCTGACATCCAGATCATCTTGCAGAAGCTGCAAATAGCAGGATTGACACTAAACCTGAAAAAATGTAAGTTCTGTCTTCGTGAGATCACCTTCCTTGGTCATGTAGTCAACAGTCAAGGTATCACTGCAGATCCCAGTAAGGTGGAAGCCATCCATACCTACCCAGTTCCTCGCAATCTTAAGGAAGTCCAGCGTTTTTTGGGATTAACTGGGTGGTATCATCGATTTGTCCCAAACTTTTCAAGGATTGCTGAACCTCTCAATACCTTGAAGAAAAAAGGTCAAGTATTTCAATGGACATCACAATGTCAACAAGCTTTTGATTATTTGAAAGTTTGTCTTACAACACCACCCATTTTGGGACATCCAAACCTTCAACTACCTTTCACAGTGTATACTGATGCAAGTGACACTGGCCTAGGCGCTGTGTTGACCCAGCGGAAGGAGCAAGGCAGTGAAGAAGTGATCGCTTACGCCAGCCGAACCTTAAACAAAGCAGAGAGTAATTACTCGACTACAGAGAAAGAGTGCCTAGCAGTGGTGTGGGCACTTGACAAGTGGCAACACTACCTGGAACATCGTTTGTTTACAGTGGTTACGGATCATTCTTCCTTGCAGTGGGTAATGAATTCCACTAAAACAACTAGTCGACTCATTCGATGGGCTCTTCGACTACAAAGATTTGATTTTGTGTTGGAATATCGGAAAGGGAAGTTGAATGTTGCTCCTGATGCTCTGTCACGGATGTACCACTTACCTGAGTGTAATGTGTACACAAGTAAGAAGGAAGATCCAGATTTTCCCCTCACCCCTGAATGCATCTGGGATGAACAACATCGTGATCCTGAAATCATAAAACTATTTCAAGTTTTGGCCAAAGATGAACTCACTGAGAAGGAAAAGTATGCTGTGGTAGAAGACAAGTTATACCATGTTACTCACCTGACTGATGGTCAAATTCGATACCGTGTTGTCGTACCTCGTATCCTTATCCCCACCATTCTCCAATTCTATCATTCAAACCCCCTCAGTGGACACCTTGGAATCTTTAAAACCTATAAGAGAGTACAAGATGTTGCATATTGGCATGGTATGTGGACTGATGTCAAGAAATATGTCAAGAGTTGTGTGAAATGTCAAACACTCAAAAGTGACAACAGAAAACCAGCAGGAAAACTCCAACCAATCATCACGTCAAGACCTAATGAAATGCTTGGAGTAGACATAATGGGCCCACTACCGAAAAGCTCCAAACAACATGCATTCTTACTGGTATTTGTTGATTATTTCTCACGATGGGTAGAGCTATTCCCCATGCGACATGCTACTGCTCCAGCTATTGTTGAAATCCTGCGGAGAGAAGTGCTTACCCGATGGGGCGTACCTGACTATGTTTTGTCAGATAGAGGATCACAGTTTGTCTCAGCATTGTTTACTGAATTGTGTGAAAAATGGAGTGTGACACACAAGCTAACCACAGCTTACCATCCGCAGACTAATATGACGGAAAGAGTCAACCGTACTCTGAAGTCCATGATATCTGCTTTTGTGGAAGACAATCACAAAGGTTGGGATAACTACCTACCAGAACTCCGTTTCGCCCTCAATACCGCAGTGCAGGAATCCATCGGAATGTCCCCTGCTGAGCTCCATCTGGGTAGAAAACTGCATAGTCCGCTGGGTAAACTGTTACATGGACATAATCTGTCTCCTTCTGGTCCTTTATATGATGTTGTCTATCATTTGTCTCAACTTCAAAGGAAGGCCAAGGAAAACTGTAAAAAAGCACAAATAAGACAATTGAGAAATTACAACAAAAACAGACGAGATGTAGAATTCCAAGAGAAAGACAGAGTATGGATCCGAAATTTTCCGCAATCCAATGCCCAGCGCAATTTCAGTGCCAAGTTGGCACCAAAGTGGAAAGGACCGTATCGCATTATCCAACAGTTAGGTCCATTAAACTATAGAGTTGCTCTAGAGTCCACGGGAGAGGATGTGCGTAATGTTCATGTGTGCAATTTGAAACCCTGTTTTCCTACTTCAGAAGAATTAGAGTTTCACAACAGGAAGAAACTACAAGAGATCTTTCAGGAGACCTCGGATGAGGAAGAAGATTTCCTGGGATTTTAAAGTATCTCTTAATTCAACAACTATGAGTTGTTTTTTTCCCTGGGGAAGGGAGTGTGGCAGAACGGAATCCGGTAGCCACTTGAATATATATATTTTTTCATTTATTTTTTCTGTTGACCAATTATAAGAGGCTAATCATTTGTGACGAACTATTTAAGGAGGGGAATGGGTTCGTCGGAAGTGGCGGAAGTGGCGGAAGTGAACTGGTGATGTGAGAGGTCTTGTTGCTTCGAAGATATGTGCTGACTGTTACGAGACGGTGTGAGATGTTCCGTGTTCCGGTACGAGGAATGAGTTTGCTTCGGAGAGAAGAGTGAAGGAAGCGTGCAGTGTCCAGGAGGTGTGGTTTATGCTTACCTTGCATGACGTGACGGGATGAACGAGGGTGCAGCTGTGAAGCAGTGGCGGAGGCTCTCTATCGCGGCTGTCAGCAAAGGTGCAGTGAATTGAGATTATTTCTTACCGACTGATGACTGTTTTCCTGGAAACTTGTTGCAAACGAAGCTCCTGGTGCTTGCTACTTCAAACGAAGACAACGGTACCGGTTACGGACTTGATGCACTCACAGTTCATGCACACGACCCACAAGTCGACACACACACACATACGCACAAAAACAATCGCGCTCTTTCTTGACTGTTTTGAACATATAAAACATGTGTGAAAAAGTGGAAATTGAGTGGTAAATTGCATTCATTGATGGGTTTGCTCGGAGACAGTTTGTTGTTGTTCCTAATATCCTTTTGAGGAGTGTACAAGATTGTTTGTGACTGCCTGTGAGTTCATGAATTGAGTAGTGTTTGCCATTGACGAATCCATTGTTGCCGCCTTGTCTAAATCTGATCTTTGTTTGTTTTGTTTTTCATTTGTTTTATTTTCCATGATGTATACAGTATAATGTTTTTTTCTGAGATGTCCAAACACGAGTGTCATGTTTCGTTGTGTTGAGCGTTTCTTATGCTAACTGTTTAAAATAAATTTGCAAATGAAATAGTTGATTGGTTTCCTACAAGTTTAATTTGAATTATTTTTTTCTTCAAGTCCTTCATCTGTAGCTGGTGGTTTAAGCTATCCGGAGTTTATTTATTGCCAGGTATAAATGCCTGGCTGGCGCCCGAACAAATCAAAATAAATATAAAAAGATCAATAAATGTTTATTGCTGGGCCACCATCGCTACAGACTTCAGTGTCAAATCATCGTCTTCAATGTTAGTACCTTAACATACATCATTTCTGGGCAATTCTTTTATGGGCACTTTCATGTCCTTTGATCATATTTTATAAAAAACATTTAATTTTGAAAAATCATAGTTAACTTTACAATGAAAGTACTTTAGGAACTTTTTACCAGAAGTCTGCGATGATTTTTTCACCTTTTTAAACATAATTATAGATGCAAATATTGCTGTTTTGTGCTTGTCCCACACCCAGACTTCTGATCTTCGATAATGAAAAATAAGTGTAAAAAATGATTTATCTATTCTTTTTTAAATATGACTGAATAAAGTATCAGTAAAATAATCAAAACATAATTGTGGTATTTGAGGTCAGACAACTATAAATGTGATTTTATATACAAAATGTAGTTGTCCCACAGTATTGCCGTCATTTCCACCACAACGCTGTAATGTCCCTTTTAAAAGTTTTTTTTTTTGAAAGATTGTTTGGGTAGTTACTATGGAGATGAACAAAGACATCACAGCACATTTCTGACATTGAGGAGATTTTGAATTTCTTCACCAACTTGGTGAAGAAAACTCAAGGTAAATATTGCTTGAAATGAAAATATTTTTATTGTATGTCATTTCCAAAACATGGCGTAACATCAATTGAGTTTGTAAATAAATAGATTTTTGAACATAAATAGATGTAAATAGATGTATTTTGCATGCATGCAATGCTAGCAACCAATTCATAGCTAATCTGTAATGCTAGCTTGGATTTTTTTACAAAATACTGCAGGATTGTCATTTCCACCACCGTCATTTCCAACACATTACCTTCTTGGGTGGAAATGACAAAGGTGAGGTGGAAATGACATTTATGGTTACAAGGTGCAATTCATAGATTGTGTGGCTACATATGTATATTTTATTTATTGAAATGTACAATGCTAATGTATTTATTCAAATATATATTTGTTTTTCTACGTGGACGTCCATTCATTGTCATTTCCACAACACCCAGTCATTTCCACCACCTCATAACTTTTTTAAAAATATTTACAAAATTCTAATCACTCATTAAAAACTTCTGCATAGTTTATGGGATAATGGTCCACTTAATGTAATAACACAAGTAGTTATTTTTCTGAAATGTATCTAACCAATCCAATATTATATTTCAGGTTGTGGTGGATGTAAGCTTTGTGTTTGGGCCTCTTGACAATTAATTTACTTAATCCACAAATCTATGGTATTTGCAATATAGGTATAAACTGGTAAAACTATGTGTGAAAGTGGTCTTACACTGTTAAGAAATTATGTATAACATAATATTTTTAAATAATAATCAAATATTTACATGTGATGGAAATGACATTTGTTCCGTGCGGATCGGAAAATAAAAAAACACCAATTTGTCTTATAATGTAAGTGCGTTCTCTTATGGATTATTAAACTAGACTAGTTATATTTAACTGTTAGACCGTGACAATTTTGATTTGAACACTTTTTTCCCCCTCAAGTTCACAAGGCCAAAAGTGCCTGTAGTTGAAGAACCACCCTTCTGTTCAAACAAGTCACATTTCAGTTTCCCAGAGACTTTAGGTTAATACTAAAACTAAAAACTTTTTTTTTAAATAATTTTTTTGGCAAACATGAAAACATTTAAATACTTAAAATATAATAAACAAATTAAATCTTATTTGTTTTAACTTATTTTATTTAATCTAGTTGCCAAAGAAAAGTTTAGAATTTTTATTTAAATTGATAAATAAATAATCAAAATAATTAAACTAAAATACTAAAATAATTCAAACTAAAACCAAAATATAAATGAATAAAAACTATATAGACATTAAAAACAAAAAAAAAGTCTACTAAAACTTTCAGTAAAATTAAAATGAAAACGGAAATGATAAAAATAAAAAATAATTCTAAATATTAGTAAAAACTATGATAAGTGATACTTATTTATTTATTTATTTATTTATTTATTTATTATTTATTTATTTATTCATTTATTTCGAGCAATATATAATTACACATGACAAAGGCAATAAAAAAGCATTTTGATTAATCTATGCAAGCCTTTAAATTCATCATACTTTCATCAAACTTTAACAAATAATTCCATCTATTGCTCGAAACGGAGTGGGTAGAAGTCAAACTTATTTGAACCCACCCCAGTTACCATTAACAGGAAAAACAAAAACAAATCAAAAACAAAACCATGATAGCTGCTTCCTTAAACATTATCATAACACTCAATTACAATTTTTTATATAATTACATATGAAAAAAAACATGAGAAAGGAAAGAAGGGGAACCCCTTCTCCCCCATCAAAAAAGCAAAACAATACCAAAAAACTAAAATAAAACACAACATATCCTAATTACACACCTTATATGACCTTAGGTAACAATTATAATAATACCAACAATGGTAATCAAATACCTACAAGGTAAAATAAGACAGATTATGAATACATGGATACATGTGAATACCAACAATGGTAATCAGAATACCTACAGGGTAATATAACAGACTATAAATACATGAATACAACACCACAAAATTAAACCATGCCCACCATGTAGTCTGACAAGACCTTCTGTTTATAGAGTACTTTAAATTGATTAATGCTTTGGCTTTGTTTAAGTTCAAGCCCCAAACTATTCCATAGTTTAACCCCACATACAGACACACAAAAACTTCTCCTATAGTAGTTCTGATCGTTGGTATTACAAAGTTCCCATAACTCCTCAAACTGTACGACTGCTCTCTCTGTGTAAATAACTTTTGTATGTTAGCAGGTAATAAGTTGTAAAATGCTTTAAATAAATTTTTTGCTGTATTAACTTTAACGAGGTCCTGTATTTTTTATAATTTTGATTTAAGAAAAAGTGGATTTGTGTGTTCAAGATAATCAACCTTGTGTATAATACGTATAGCCCTTTATTGTAAAATAAATAGTGATTGTATTAAGTTATTATAGTTATTTCCCCATACTTCAACACAGTAAGTTAAGTACGGTTGAATTAGGGAACAATACAAGATACTTAGTGTATTCTCATCAAGTACCTGTTTGGCTTTATTTATTATCCCAAGGCTTTTGGAGACTTTGGTTTTTATGTGTCTAATGTGAGTTTTCCAGGTTAGTTTGTTGTCTATTATAACTCCTAAAATTTTTATTTCAGAGAAATATTCAATTTGTATCCCATCTATCTCAATCATCTTATCGATTTTTTCCTTGTGATTACCAAATAATATAGCTTTGGTTTTATCTAAGTTTAAAGATAATTTATTACTGTCCATCCATTTTTTTATATTCCTTAGTTCCGTGTTTACAACATTAATAACCTTATCATAATTGTCATCACAATAGAAAATGTTAGTATCATCTGCAAACAAAACAAACTTGAGTAATTTAGAAACATTAAATATATCATTGATGTACAAGATGAATAGTTTAGGGCCCAATACTGACCCTTGGGGGTGTAAGGACTGATTTTCCTGCTAAGACAAAAGCTGAGATAAAACTCCCCATAAAGCAATAAAACACACCCTGGACAGAAGATCGCAAAGACAGAGCACAGGACATTGTCTTGTCCAAACGTTTCTCCTACCTTAACTCTGCATCCCCCTCTCCCTCATCTCCTCTCCCCCTGAGTCAAGTCACCAAAAGTTCACTAAGAATGCCTATATATCATATATGATGTATCTTGGGAATCTATTGTTTTTCCTTTTCATGTTTGGTATTATTTAAAATGTCTCAGTGCGATTGGTAAAATGGTCTTAATTTCATTGCAGTCATTGGTAATATGAGAAAGATTGAGGACTAGGAGAATCCTGTGTTCCTCTTTGGGTGATGTCTCTTCAAGACATCTCCCCTCTCCCCCGAGACCAGGTGCTACCCCCTGGGGTACAGGAACTGACCCAAAACACACTGAAAAATATTGATACAACCCTTTTGTTCTGGTCTGGGTATTTGGTAACCGAGCAGTCCGGGGGAACTGTAACCAGGAAAAACCCCCATGCAGTGCTGTGTCAGTGTTTTCCCGTTGGAAAGCTCTCACACACTACTGTGTGTCTCTGTCAGGAATGCATTGCTTACTTTTAGAATCATCTTTGAGTAATTGATGTCATGCATTTATTATTTCTGAATTGGCGTTTAATCATGTACTTGTGAAATTGGCACGATACATTTTTCCTGACAAAAATAAATGTTAACCATGATTATTCTGAAGTTTTCTGAAATCATTATTTCTAGTAGATTATATGTAGTCTGTTGTTCCCGCAAATCTCTGTCCAGGATAGATCACACCTAAGGCACTATGAATGGAGCATGGGGCACATCATTAGACCTTCTGATTCCTGACTATCTCCTAACTTAGCATGTTGTACGCTGCAACTATTGAGAAAAATTACACCTATGAGTCAGCAGTGAGCGGCCGCGTAGGGTAAGATAGTTTGCACTGCACCCTCTGACTAGTTTAGGACTGGCTAGTTTGTGATCGTGAGCGCACATTCGCGACGTGACGTCTCAAAGCGACACCAGGTCCTTAATGAACGAATATTTGAAATTATGAAATGGCCAGAATAATCAAAGATCTAAATTAACTCATAATCAGTATTTATGACTGTTTTCTAATAAGAAACACAATCTAAATTTGATTAACATTTGAAATTGGAGTCAGATTAAGCGTAGAGCTAAAGTATTATTTAAACTAAATTCCAATAAATTAAGTGAACTTCACTGAAACGCTGAAAAGACATACACGCATTATTCCTTCGACCATACCAATGGATTCCGGTGTTGGGCCAATGGGTGGACCTTACAGGGGACACCACAAGAAATTACACGACAATCAGAAGAGGACTCACCCATTTGCACATATTGCATTCTGTCACTTAAATAGCTTTTTACCTAATTTTCCGCCACCCCTCGTATCCCATACCTTTCTAGTTTATTGAGTAATATTGCATAATTGATAGTGTCGAAGGCTTTTTTCAAATCAATGAATATTCCAATGGTAGATTTTTTATTGTCCAATGCATTTGATAATCCTTCTGTAGCATCAATTATAGCCATAGATGTAGATCTCTTGCTTCTAAATCCGTATTGACTTTCATTTATCAGCTTATGTTTTTCAACAAATTTGAGGAAGCAATGAAATTGGTCTATAATTGGTAAAATTATGTTTATTTCCATTTTTGAATAGTGGAATAACTTTAGCAATTTTCATTTTCTTGGGAACACAACCAATTTGAAGTGACTGATTACAGATGTGCGTTATAGGTGTTTTGATGTTATTTATAACTTTTTTTAGTAATGCCATATTGACAGAATAACAGTCCATCGAGTAGTTATTTTTAGACTTTTGTACAATATCCGATACTTCTTCCTCACTAACTGCTGAAAGGAAGATGGTGTTTGAATTGTTCTCAATTTTATCAATATTGTGCTCTATTTGGTCATCTGGGATTCTTGATGCCAAGTCATGGCCGATGTTTACAAAAAAATTATTAAAGCTATTAACTACCTTATTCTTAGTAAGATATTTACCATGTGCATCAACAAAATATTCTGGGTAAGTCATTTTTTTAAAGCCCTTTTTGATAATGCTATTTAATACATCCCAAGTTCCTTTTATATTAGTTTTATTATCGATCAATAATTTCTTATAATAAAATTTCTTGGCTATTCTTAATACATCAGTTAACTTGTGTTAACTGATGTATTATACATACTATATATATACAGCTTATATCTATTCTCTGCTTCTTTTGTTTTCAGTTTAATGAATAATTTATAGAGATTGTTTTTCTTTTTACATGCATTTTGTAAACCTTTAGTCATCCAGGGACATTTGAAATATTTATTGAATTTACTGTAAACCGAAACAGGGCAATATTTGTCATATGAATATGTAAATATTTCTAAAAAGTTATTATAGGCTTTGTCTGTGTCGGTCTCTCCATAAACAGAACTCCAGTCTTGTACTCTCAGATCATCATTAAATGCATTCATTGTTTCTTGAGTTAATAATCTTTTGCAGCCTACATTACAGATTTCTTTTGTTTTAGAAACATTACAGTCATATATGACAAAAACGGGTAAATGATCCGTAATATCACAAATAAACAAACCATTAATTATATTATTTGTCAAGTTATTTGTAAAAATATATCAATTAAGGTTGCACTATGTGATGTGATTCTACTGGGTTTAGTTATTGATGGAAATAAGGACATGGAGTACATTCTATCAATGAATTCATCGGTCAGTTTATGTTTATTTGGATTTAAGAGATCAATGTTAAAGTCCCCACAAATGAATAAGGGCTTATCAACTGTTAATAAGTAACACTTATAAGTTAATTTACTTTAGTTAATACTAAAGTAACACATGCATGAGCGATGAAAGCCAGTGTAGAAGACATTACAAAAATAGTATATATTATATTCATTATTATTATATTATCTGTTATTATAAATAATATTTCTATATATTTTATATATTTACAAACTTTTATGTTAGATGATTCATCAATTTGAGAGCAATAACTATTATATGTATTAAATTATATTATATTATAAATAATATTTCTATATATTTGATATATTTACAAACTTTTATTAGACGATTAATCAATTTGAAAGCAATAATTATATTATATTAATTCTATTCTATTCTATTCTATTCTATTCTATTCTATACTCCCTGCCCTATTTTTGTTTAATTTTTTTAATATTATTTGTCAACTAACATTACAGTTTTTTACAGTCGCTAGGACACATTTTTCAATACTAAGGTCACTTTTTCAAAACTCTTCCCACAGTGAGCACAACAGAAGTATATGTGGGCTAAACTGTGGATCATTTATCATTGCTTTGGCACAAAATGCATTCAATGACTACATCTTTCAAATTACATTAATTATTTTCTCACTTCGACACAACAACCGCCAAAACTCTGTGTACCGACAGGCCAATGTGAACATGCTTACATACTGATTTCAAAACTGTTAAACTTAAGTTCAAAACAATAACATAATACAAAACTGAATAAGACAGCATTTTGCCACATTTCTACAGTAATATTGTAATGGAATATATTTAGAATCTAAAAATTAAATGGTATAAAAACAATTGGACCAACCACAGCTGATTCCTATTGTATCTGTATCGGTGGATGGTGTGTATACAAATTTTTATACTTTAGAATTGCATAAAATATAATAACTGCATGATGTCTGATTCATTCTAGTAACATATATTGCAGTGAATTCTAAACAGTAGAGAGGTAGAAGAAAGAAAGCATTTACATATAGGAAAACATTGTATAAAGTTACCTGTTGTTAGTGTTTTTTATGTTATTGTTTTGTGGGTGACAAAGTGTGTTTGTTAGCTGTCAACCTTTGCTAGTGTTATGGAAGAATGTGTTGATTTGAGATATGTATGAAGTGATTTGGTAGTTTTAGTGCATTTTGAATGTGAAATGAACTGCTGTGCCGAGCTGAAAGTTGGTTAGGAGAACTGTGTGAAGAGTTTTGAAAAAGTGACTTAAGTATTGAAAAATGGGTCCTAGCGACTGTAAAAAACTGTAAATGCATATATTTTGATTGATAAATAAAATAATAACATAAAATAATATAGAATATAAAATACATATAAACTATATTTCAATTATTTTAATTTAATTTATATAATAATTTAATAATAATTTTAAAATAAATTAATACATTTTTACCTGTAAAATACTTCATGGATTCAGATTTCAAGCACCACAATTCTCAGTCTTAAAGGAGCCGTATGTAAGATTGTGGCCAAAACTGGTACTGCAATCACTTTCAAATTACTGACTCAAGGTTGCCAGATAGGCTGCAGGATCCAATTACGACACCCGTGCAGCTGTGGTAACTAGAGCAGAGCTGGCAACCCGAATGCAGCAACACTACTGACTTCGTGATTGGTGGATCGGTGGAGGGTGGAGCTCAGACCAAAACACAACATGACAACATCAACATCAGTTGAGGGCTGCAACTTCACTTTTTAAATGACAATTTCCTGGCCGGACTACAGTGATATAAGTATTTGAAATGAACATGATTTCTTAATGTCTAGTGACATATCAGGGAAAATTTATGATTAATTGAAATAAATTTCTTACATACAGCTCCTTTAAGCCTTATATACATGGAAAAGCGCCAATCTATTTAATTCATGACTCTTGCTTTCTCTTTATGTGGGTGTGTAACAGACTCCATTCCAGCAGTCACTATTTGTTGTGTTCCGCTCCGTGTTTTGGGCCTCGCCGCTGCTCTACCCCAGCTGACTGGCAGTAGGCTACTTGTTTACTGGTGGAGGTACCTCATTCCTAGAAGTGTGGGATTGATTCCATGGATGAAATGCATGGACGTTTTTCATGCTTGATCTACTGAAAGCAGACATACATCCGAAACATCGTCCAAAATGATTTTTGTTCATTTATTTTTCACTAGAGGGCAAGATCATGTTATTTAATAGTGATTTAACTCGTGCTGCGTATGCAACAACTATTTAAATTGAACATTATTTTTAACTGAAGCAAGGTCCCCTGGGTCCTCTCATTTAAGTTGTCGCTGGGATTGAGACTTTATTAGCCTCGATATAAGCTAATTAACGTTTTATTTTATTTTATTTTGTTGTTGTTGTTTTGAACACGCCAGAGGTGGATTTAATTTTCCAAGAAAACTAAAACGTGTCTCGAGACATAATGCGGCTGGACACATCTGTGGTTGTTTTGGTCACTTTCGCCTACATCGTGTGCCTCTGCGGATCGCTACATGGAGAAAGTGAGTAGTAGGCTATGCTTTAATTCACAAAATGTAGATTGTTCTGCTATGTGTGTAGCCTACTAGTTTACAACTGAGGAGGGGACTTGTGGAATTCACTCATGTAGACTTCGGGCTGCTCTGACGGTATGGAGTTAATATTGTGCCATGATTAAACTAACAAATCCAGCATTTTGCAAACAAATTCGATCTGCTTTGCAAAGAAAAACTCGACTAGTAAACGAACAGAAAGTAATGTGCAAGTAGCCTACAAAGTTCAATTTGAGCGAAAATGCTGTTGAGTAACAGATATGTATTGTGTTTTGCAAATATAAATGAGCCTAGATAATACTTCACAAATAAATACCATCCTACAAATTGCATGTAACCTTTGAACAAATACCAAATCTAGTGCATACAAATGCATATCTGTCTGTTATGATTGTGGCTTTTTATGAGATCTCTCAGCTCAATTTTCTCACAAATGCGTCCAGGCAGATTTTCTCACAAATGCAGTTGAGCAACTTCCTCTTCTAAAACAGTAGATGGCTAAGATAGGGGATTAATTTAGCGCTAGTTTCTCAGGAGAAGCACTGGTTTGAAACGCGCTTGCCATACAGCTGAGGAATGAGCGTGCTTGCTTTCTATGACTGTAAAGTATTTTAGCTGGTGACCTGTATATACTGCAGATCTTATATTTCATGTACAACAGCAATAAAGTTTTGCTGAGGCAGGACGCTTCCCTCTCTCCATATGGATGCAGTTTTAGTTGTTTAGCGAACAAGAAAAGGGGAAGTTTGGAAAGTGTGTGAACAGACAAGCGCACGAGGTCTCATGCTACACAAACAAGCTCCATATCTGTTTACAGCCGACCTTGGAAATGTTGACCAACACAATAAAATGTAACCTTGTCCTCATTCAGATCTAAGCGCTTCCAGGGCTCCAGACTAACATTTGAGACCAGCACTAAGTTAAGTTCTACAGATGGTGGTGCCAGCACCTGATTTGTTAGCGCTTTATTGGGATTTTTAACCATAAAGGTATTTTAATAAATTGTTTTGCATTAATTATAAGTGCAGTTACTAATAATATTACGTTTATTTCTTGGAAATGCACATTTGACAGTAAAGCATTGCCGATAAAATGAACATTATGTTTTATTAACATCAGTAACCTAGAAAAAAAACTAAATTTTATAGGGAAAATTTTTAATATTGTACTCTTACTATAACGTACCATTTGTTCTTCTATAGTATCACACTGAACTGACCGACAGTTTCAGTGATTATAAAAGGAGCGCTCTTTACTTGCTTTGTGTAATTCAGTCTTGATATGAAGAAAGTTTGATTTTCATACTTCGATAGTAGTAGTAGTAGATTTCATACATTGATTTCTTGATTTCATATTGTATAATAGTGATTCTATATCTGCAAACAAGTGTTAGTTATTCTACATATTGAAATTTTAAGTTTTACAGATGGGGACAATCTATGAAGGATGAACAAATGTTTTTTTGTCATTACATTAAAAATAACATTTAAATTTGATCATATTATTTAGAGCTTTAAAAGGCTGGATAAAGCCCTTGAAAAGTGCTTGAATCTCACTCTCAAAAGTTAGTACAAACCCTGAAATGAATAATGTAAAAACATTTGACTATTTCTGCCACCATACCTGTAACGGTCACCAGCTGGAGTGCCCTTGAGAGCCACCAGAGGGCACTCCAGAGAAGACTATTATCACTCACAAACTACATTTCCCACAACTCACTGCCCGGACTCACCATCACTGATCACATTCACCTGTACCTCATTCACTGATTCCATTCACCTGTGTCATCATCCTGTTAGTCTGTCTATTTATACCATGTTCATTCATTCACTCACGGTCAAGTCTTGTTTAAGTGTTACACTGCATTTCTGAGCATTATCCTCCCGAGTTTTGATTCCTGTGTTTGACCTGTGGATTGTTTATTGTTGCTGACCCTTCTCTGCCTGCCCTGACCCTGGACTGTTTCACTGGACTCTGATTCTCTCTGCCTGCCTCGACCCCTTGCTTGTATCTGGTTTGTCTCTGCCTTATCTCCATTGCCCTGTTTGCTGTTGTTGACCCCTGCCTGTTTGACTACTCTAATAAATGCTGCGAATGGATCCCCTTGTGTCTGCTGCATCGTAACAGAAGACTTCGCCCCTTCAGATCCAGCAGCCGAGAAAGAATTGACCAAGATGAATTCAGCAGCACGGATCTCACCTGATCTTCCCAGCATGAGCCGGGAATTTGCGGGTCAGATCGCGGCCTTGGCTCTGGATAGCCCCGATCTGTTACAGTTCACGTGGGGATTTATTCCTCTCGCTGCTTCCTGCTCCCTCGGAGACGAGGCAATTAAGTTGTGTTACCGGTTGGGGGCAAAGGAGGTCAACCCGAGGGAGCTTCCCAATATCTCCGGTCTGGACTGGAGAGAGGCACTCTCCCTATGTCTGGAGAGCTTCCTCCCCCGGTACGCCAGGTCATCATCTGATCTCCACGTCCAGCCAGAGACCGTCCAGCCAGAGACCGTCCAGCCAGAGACCGTCCAGCCAGAGACCGTCCAGCCAGAGACCGTCCAGCCAGAGACCGTCCAGCCAGAGACCGTCCAGCCAGAGACCGTCCAGCCAGAGACCGTCCAGCCAGAGACCGTCCAGCCAGAGACCGTCCAGCCAGAGACCGTCCAGCCAGAGACCCGTCCAGCCAGAGACCCGTCCAGCCAGAGACCCGTCCAGCCAGAGACCGTCCAGCCAGAGACCGTCCAGCCAGAGACCGTCCAGCCAGAGACCGTCCAGCCAGAGACCGTCCAGCCAGAGACCGTCCAGCCAGAGACCGTCCAGCCAGAGACCGTCCAGCCAGAGACCGTCCAGCCAGAGACCGTCCAGCCAGAGACCGTCCAGCCAGAGACCGTCCAGCCAGAGACCGTCCAGCCAGAGACCGTCCAGCCAGAGACCGTCCAGCCAGAGACCGTCCAGCCAGAGACCGTCCAGCCAGAGACCGTCCAGCCAGAGACCGTCCAGCCAGAGACCGTCCAGCCAGAGACCGTCCAGCCAGAGACCGTCCAGCCAGAGACCGTCCAGCCAGAGACCGTCCAGCCAGAGACCGTCCAGCCAGAGCCTCACGTCAGCCACGTCCAGCCAGAGCCTCACCACGACATGCCAGAGCTTCACGTCAGCCACGTCCAGCCAGAGCTTCACGTCAGCCACGTCCAGCCAGAGCCTCACGTCAGCCACGTCCAGCCAGAGCCTCACGTCAGCCACGTCCAGCCAGAGCCTCACGACAGCCACGTCCAGCCAGAGCCTCACGACAGCCACGTCCAGCCAGAGCCTCACGTCAGCCACGTCCAGCCAGAGCCTCACCACGACATGCCAGAGCTTCACGTCAGCCACGTCCAGCCAGAGCTTCACGTCAGCCACGTCCAGCCAGAGCCTCACGTCAGCCACGTCCAGCCAGAGCCTCACGACAGCCACGTCCAGCCAGAGCCTCACGACAGCCACGTCCAGCCAGAGCCTCACGTCAGCCACGTCCAGCCAGAGCCTCACGTCAGCCACGTCCAGCCAGAGCCTCACGTCAGCCACGTCCAGCCAGAGCTTCACGTCAGCCACGTCCAGCCAGAGCTTCACGTCAGCCACGTCCAGCCAGAGCCTCACGTCAGCCACGTCCAGCCAGAGCCTCACCATGACATGCCTGAGCTTCACGTCAGCCACGTCCAGCCAGAGCCTCACGTCAGCCACGTCCAGCCAGAGCCTCACCACGACATGCCAGAGCTTCACGTCAGCCACGTCCAGCCAGAGCTTCACGTCAGCCACGTCCAGCCAGAGCCTCACGTCAGCCACGTCCAGCCAGAGCCTCACGTCAGCCACGTCCAGCCAGAGCCTCACGTCAGCCACGTCCAGCCAGAGCCTCACGTCAGCCACGTCCAGCCAGAGCCTCACGTCAGCCACGTCCAGCCAGAGCCTCACGTCAGCCACGTCCAGCCAGAGCCTCACGTCAGCCACGTCCAGCCAGAGCCTCACGTCAGCCACGTCCAGCCAGAGCCTCACGTCAGCCACGTCCAGCCAGAGCCTCACGTCAGCCACGTCCAGCCAGAGCCTCACGTCAGCCACGTCCAGCCAGAGCCTCACGTCAGCCACGTCCAGCCAGAGCCTCACGTCAGCCACGTCCAGCCAGAGCCTCACGTCAGCCACGTCCAGCCAGAGCCTCACCATGACATGCCTGAGCTTCACGTCAGCCACGTCCAGCCAGAGCCTCACGTTAGCCACGTCCAGCCAGAGCCTCACCATGACATGCCTGAGCTTCACGACAGTCACGTCCAGCCAGAGCTTCACGTCAGCCACATCCAGCCAGAGCCTCACGTCAGCCACGTCCAGCCAGAGCCTCACCATGACATGCCTGAGCTTCACGTCAGCCACGTCCAGCCAGAGCCTCACGTCAGCCACGTCCAGCCAGAGCCTCACCATGACATGCCTGAGCTTCACGTCAGCCACGTCCAGCCAGAGCCTCACGTCAGCCACGTCCAGCCAGAGACCGCGTCCAGCCAGAGCCTCACCATGACATGCCTGAGCTTCACGTCAGCCACGTCCAGCCAGAGCCTCACGTCAGCCACGTCCAGCCAGAGCCTCACCATGACATGCCTGAGCTTCACGTCAGCCACGTCCAGCCAGAGCCTCACGTCAGCCACGTTAAGCCAGAGACCGCGTCCAGCCAGAGCCTCACCATGACATGCCTGAGCTTCACGTCAGCCACGTCCAGCCAGAGCCTCACGTCAGCCACGTCCAGCCAGAGCGTCACCATGACATGCCTGAGCTTCACGACAGTCACGTCCAGCCAGAGCTTCACGTCAGCCACGTCCAGCCAGAGCTTCACGTCAGCCACGTCCAGCCAGAGCCTCACGTCAGCCACGTCCAGCCAGAGCCTCACCATGACATGCCTGAGCTTCACGTCAGCCACGTCCAGCCAGAGCCTCACGTCAGCCACGTCCAGCCAGAGCCTCACCATGACATGCCTGAGCTTCACGTCAGCCACGTCCAGCCAGAGCCTCACGTCAGCTGCGTCCAGCCAGAGACCGCGTCCAGCCAGAGACCGCGTCCAGCCAGAGACCGCGTCCAGCCACGTCCAGCCAGAGCCTCACGTCAGCCACGTCCAGCCAGAGCCTCACGTCAGCCACGTCCAGCCAGAGCCTCACGTCAGGTCTGCACAGCCATTGTTTATCGATTGTTTATCGTTGCTGACCCTTCTCTGCCTGCCTCGACCCCTTGCTTGTATCTGGTTTGTCTCTGCCTTATCTCCATTGCCCTGTTTGCTGTTGTGGACCCCTGTCTGTTTGACTACTCTAATAAATGCTGCGAATGGATCCCCTTGTGTCTGCTGCATCGTAACAATACCATGGTTACAGTTAGTTACTAAATTAAATCCATGGTGAATGTTGGTGATTTGTGGATTAGAAAGCCTTCTATAACGTGTTCGTTCATGGGACAATGCTTCTCCTGGTCTCTCCATGTTAGCGCTATTTAATCTGATATATATTGTTATAACAGAATTCAGCGCCAAGTTTAAATGCTTCTCACTAGATCTTGCAGCGATGTTATTAATACTGTGGCGAATTCAAAGGCTTTAATAAAAACATCAGTTTGAATTGAATATAAAACACAGATGTAATATGTGGTTGAACACAAACTTTCATTTATCATTACATAATTTCATACATCATCATCATCATTGTGGGAAAGGTAGAATATTTCAACAAATTTGTGTGTGGAATAGTTGAATTTTGCTGACTATTTGCTGGAAGTCCTTTAGCTTTGACACCAGATTGAAACAAGATATTTTTTGTTTTATAGTTATATTTTTATTTTATCACAATTGCTCGTTGATCTCATGAAAATATATTCAAACACATATAGAGGCCATATTATACCTCATAATGGAACATCTAGGAATTCTTTTAATTTCAATAATATTTTTAGGCCTATTTTTAGGTAGCCTGGCTAACGCCAGACCCAATTCTCGTTGAGACTTGGGTCTGGGAACCACATGTAAATTTTCTTGTATTTGAGGCGTGGTTTACGAATGCCCGGCGCCGTTTATTGGGTGCTAAGAATGTCTACCAAATGCGCCTGTACAGAGCTCATAGCCAACATAGATGTCGTCATCGTCTTGCTGCTCCCTCCCCTGCTCCCTCCCCGTTCTGTGATTGGTTACCTAAATGAGGCGAAAATCTGGACCATGGTATCCATACTGCCTTTCAGCGTGAATAAAATCGCGCTGCGGGAAGGCAGCATGGGGAAACCCAGACTAATTTTTAGGATTGTTTTCATGAAAATTAAGCAAATTTTCCACGCCAATTCTCATTCCCTCAATGTGAATGATTTTCATTATCTTGCAAAACAACTTGTATATTATATAAAATTTTAAATATTGTTGACAATGTTACTATTTGTTTTACTGTTTATAATATATATTATTTTCAACTTCAAACAAACCATTTTATTATTGTCATTTTTACCGTGTGGTAAAAAGAGTTTAAAAAATAAAACTTTCTTTATGCAAAATAAAGTATAATATGACTTGGAGATGTTTCTTTATGTTGGTGAAATTCACCTCAAAAGTTTGCATTTTCTATTTATACTTTACTCTGAAGGAAACACCTGAATCTTGAAAAGTTTGCGTTTTGCTTGCTGAATTTGGAGACTGACAACACGCTGACAGACAGGACAGACCAGCTTACTTTTTTGTTACTTTTAATATTAAACATATTAAACAAAGTCTCACCATTCAAATTTGGTCATTTTTTAAAAGAAATTTAAACAATAAATACCGTTTTGTGGCTCTTTAATGTGTCTGACAGATCGCTGTAGAGCATCAGTTAAAGCTGCTCGTGAACCGATCATCTCTTCCTTCTAGTTAATTTATAGAGTCAAATAAACATGAAATGAACATAAGAAGGAATGTTGTTTCAACCGCGGAAAGGCGTCAGTAGCCTACACTCCGTTTTTCAAGTTCAAATCCTCCCATGTTAATCTGCTAACTCTCCTGACTGCTTTGTCGGACAAAATGGCGGATGGCGAAGTATGATTGGTCAGATCACCTGTCAATCAAGCTCCCTGCGAAGGGTCAATTGGGAATTATTTAAATGAGAAATAATGTGACGTGTACATTCATTGTACAAGAATTGAGGCGTTTCAGGGAGTTCAGAAACAGTGTGCACTTATAGAGAATAACTCTCAGGAGTGACTTTGTGCTTTGTAACTTTGCAGACTTTTTTTATGCTCAAACTGCAACATTACACACTAAATAAAGTTGAAAATGTAAGAAGCTTAACACCGCTTTAATATGCTGTGAATCACAGTTATGTTTAATTGCGGCAATATAAAAATTGCAACAGATATGACGTATAATGTTGGCATTTTGCCAATTGCGTCCAAATAAACACTTTCACATGCTAATAACTTGTTTTTTCTGTTGTTGCAGTTTGCCCCAGCACGGACATCTTCAACAACGCGATCAACCTGCGCGTCCTCGAGAACTGCACGGTGATCGAGGGCCACCTGAAGATCCAGCTCATGTTCAAGACCAGACCGGAGGACTTCCGGGGCTTGAGTTTCCCAAAGCTAGTCGTGGTTACGGACTACCTGCTCCTCTTCCGCGTCTACGGCCTGGAGAGTCTCGGCGACCTCTTCCCGAACCTCACCGTCATTCGCGGCACCAACCTCTTCTTCAACTATGCCCTGGTCGTGTTCGAAATGTTCCAGCTGAAGGAGATCGGCCTCCACAGCTTGACCAAAATCATGCGCGGGGCGGTACGCATCGAGAAGAACCCCGACCTCTGTTATTTGTCCACTCTCGACTGGTCCAAGATCTCGGACTTGATGGAGGACAACTACATCGTGGCAAACAAGGATGACCAGGAGTGTGGAGACATTTGCCCGGGTACCATCAAGGGAACGATAACCTGCAAACAGACCACCATCAACGGGAATTTCAGCGAGCGTTGCTGGAACCAAAACCATTGCCAGAAAAGTAGGAAGTTGCAAAGGTTTTTCTGGCGATTATAAATTTAAGCAACAATTGTGAATGTTGCTGTTGTATTGTGTTTGGTAAAAACTAATCAGCCATTTCAGATTCACAGCAAGTATATATTAAGACATATGTTGTCTGAAAAATATGCTGGAGAATATTTCTGTAGTAAAAATTAGGGCTGGGCATTGACACTAATTTCACGATTCGATTCACAAACTAGTGATTCGATTTGATATGGATTAATTAGGATTAATATGGACAATTATGTTTATACTTTTAATATAAACATTTAAATTGTGGTTGCCAAAAACACAACAGATTTATTACAAAATAGGCCTATACATAATATTGAAGAACAGGTTAAGTAAAAATACAATTTAGCAAAATGCTCCTCTTAAGAGCTAATTTTTCTAGCTGACTAAAGAGTTTATGGTCACTATGCGTTCAGTAACAGAAGCACATGTGCTCTTACGTTGAAAAATCGAGGAGCGCATTAAAAACTTAAGGGGTGAAATAAAAATTCATCAAATAATGATAATTCATCAAATAATTGATAAATTATTTGAATTTATTAGAATACCAAAGTACACTAGGTTTTTTAATATTTCTGCTTCAACTGTGTAAATATTTATTTATTTTAATTATTTAACTGTAATTAACATATTATTGTCTCGATATTAGTTAAAATCTGCTAATATGTGTTAAATAGTTCTTTTTTTTTTTGTTACAGGGCAGCTTAGAGAGAAACTACAAGAGTTTGTTATTAAATATACAAAATAAATCCCAGATGTGTAACCAAATTATCAAAAATGAAAACAAAACAAAAAAAAAACCTTTTAATTATGATCAAGTCCGGAATACACCAGGACTGTGTGTTCATGGTCGTCCAGTTGAAATGTTGACTACAAACACAGAGGTTTTTTTTATATTTTCCGTCGTCGTGGCATTCGTATTTACGAAAGTTTGCCAAGAAGTATTTCCTACTAAAGCAAGGCTGTATTTGACTCTGTTCAAGCGTATCCAGAGTAGACTGGTGGGAGTGGCCTTGGACGGCAACATGCCCAGTGCATTGTGGGAAGGTAAGCCCATAAACAAAAGAACAGGGTGTGTGGTTCGTTTTAAAGGGAAACATAATAGCTTGCTGGAATTGATGTGATCATGTTTATGTTTATGTTTAATCAATGAATTAACAAGGGAAGACTGGCTAGCCGCGAATAACAGTGACTGGTTGGTTTAAAAGTGTGTACTATATAGTGTATATAATATATATAGTGATATCACAACAGCATTCGTATGGATGAAGTCAGGTTCTTTAATAAGACCAGCGGTGCTCTGCCCAAATAAAGGTTGACGTTGGTAACTGGGAGGTGTCCCGTGCTCTTCAAAGGGATGCATGCATGAAGCAACCCACTTTTTGTCATGTGATAGGTGAAAGTTTAGTCGGGCATAATGTCAAAGTGAAACCCCATTTCTGAAGTATGATGCAATGGCGCTGTATTTGGGCAAGCGCTGGGCTGAGCGAGTGTGTAACCCTACAGCAAGATACCATATCCCCAGTGAAACACGCGCTCTCGGTCATGCCAAATAAACATGACCTGTCCGTGTTTGTTTGTTTAGCCTGACATTCATGTTTTCTGTTCCTCCAAGAAATTGTTTTTCCACAAATAATGAGAGGAAAAAGTTTGTGTTCGTGGTGGAAGTTTTTTTTTTTACTTTCTTTTGCACTTATTTTCGAGACTTTAATACATATTTATAATATGTATTTATATGATTCATTTTCATAATATTATTTATGTGATTTTTTTTTTCTTCTTTTTTTCAACACTCTACTTTTCTGATCTTTTGCATTTTCATTCATCAGTACTTGTTATTCCAAAAACAAAAGCTTCACCTACAAACAACTTTTCCAATCAATTCTTAAAGTCCCCCTGTGGTGAAAATCCAGTTTTTACTGTTGTTTTATGTCTATGTGGTGTTTTTAATATGCTTTAAGACAAACCATGTGCAAATTCATAAGTCAACACCATTGCTGAGTATTTTGTCCTTAAAACTGCAGTGAACCAAAGACAGTCTCAAAAAAACGCGGTTTGAAAATCGCTGGTGTTTCTGACGTCACAAACTACCTTGTAACCGATCAGATCAACGTGTGAGAGTGGAGGCGTGGCTCATTTGCATATTCATAGAACACCTTTACTAAATGAGAGAAGGGTGTAGATACATTCAAGCTATTTTGAGACATGAAGAAATGTTTTTCAAGGAAATAACACTTAAATATGTCACTTTGGCGTCGCTTTCCATTCTTAGCTAGACAAAAAAAAACTCAGTATGCTTGAAGTATGATATGTTGTTAACGCTTCCTTTTACAGTACAGTACTTACAGTGTACTTACCTAGAAAGTACTGGCTAATATAAGGTAAGTACATGGAACAGGGGTAGGTTTAGGGGTAGGTTCAGGGTTAGTACTAGTTATTACCCAGTAATTGTAGTTACTAAAAAAAGTACATAGTATTTACATGGGTAACTGGACTGTAAAAGGAAGCGTTACCGATATGTTTAGGGTTTGGTTTATTTGGTCTTTTGTGGTAGTGTAGCTGATAACAAGAGCATAAACATGGACACACTTCATCCTGTTTCTCAGAAAATGTTTATTTCCTGTGAAGATTTTTTTTTATAAATCTCTCTGCCTTCAATGTTATTTATATGCATACATGCATAAAATGTAATTAAAAAAATATTTATTTTTTAATAAATTATTATAAAAAGAATATAAATTATGATAGCTCACATTACTCTGCAATTATAACCTTATAACGTATAGACGTTGTATTTTATTCTGAAAAGCATAGTTGAAATAATTATATTAAAAAAACATCATAAATTCTGCTTACTGTAAAAATGTGATGCGCAAAACAAAAATTACAACAAAAAATGATTAACTTCTCTTTTATTCTGAACTGTGTAGATACAAAAAAGTAATAATTAAAAAAAATTATAAAAATATTTAAATATCACAACCAATATAATGGCTCAAATTATATGACAATTATAAACTTATGCATGTAACTAATATTACTTGTATTTTTTACATTTGAAATTGTTTATTAGTGTAAAAAAATTAAATACACCCAAAAACAAAAATACATCCAAAAATTATAGCTCAAATTATACGGCAATACATGTATATAACTTGTTTGTTGTTCTATTGCGATCATAATATATGATTAGTTATATAAAACTAATCAATTATGCTTATTAGTGTATAAAATAATTAAAATATAAAAATATTACAACCAAAAATATGATCAAATTTTTTCACAATTTTAAACTTACGTTTACTATAACTTGTTTTATTCTGTAAAGAATAGATGAAATAGTTGTCAAATAAGTCTCACTTACAACGACTTTGTTGCTGAGAACTTATTTATTTAACAGAGCCGAACAGACACAGTCACACTCCCTATGTATCTGCCCCCTAGCCTCGAAGACCCGCCCCCTCTTCCTCTCTGGTATTCTATTCCCTGGATAGGTTGTCAATCAACATATATAACAACATATTCCATGACAATAGTCATATACAAATAATCAATTATGCTTATTAGTGAATCCCAGTTTAATCTTGGCAACATTTCTAAACTCTATTTAAACTCATTTTAAATCGAATCTCATGTTTTTGCAGACCAACTATGACCAAGGCAGCTCACTAGGTTTTGGAACGTAGCTTAAGTATAATAAAATTAAAAATGCCACATGTGATCTACTTTTTTGTATTTGTCATTCTTTTTTTAATCTGATTTGAAATTAATATAGCTAGCAAATTTTTTTAAAAAAAAGTATAATAATGTTTTACAAAATGAATCAGACACAGTATTCACAGTATTAGTTGGTGCAATTATTCCTACACATCCCTAGTTTGCTGAAATATTTTTGAAGGCCAGGATTTTGGTTTGTGGTTATAATGCCAGACAGTGGTTTAATATGCTTAGGGTGTTTTTTACGCCCCAGATTGACATATTTTGCAAAATTTCCGGAATTCTGCCTTTTTTGTTTCTTTTTTTTTATTCTTCCTTTTTCGGCTTCTCATCCGTTTTGAATGCATTCTAGACTGCCCCCCTTCCCCCCCATAATCCCCGTCACCTTTCGGGTGCCCCATCATATTTCAGTCAGGTAGTGATACGGTCCGCCCCGTCGCTGACAGGCAGAAGGGTCCATGTTGTTTTGCTCCTGTGGGGCGGCCCAGTGTCACATGGAGTGTTTTATGGCACTAATGAAGTCCAACAGATTTGCCTCTGCGCTGTAACCTGGAAGGCCGGCTGTGTCCGACATCTTCTGATCAAGATGAATTTAATGACGAGTTGCATTGACACACTGTGCTGCGCGTTTATAATATTAGATGGGTCTTTTATATAAATGTGGTTATGTTTGATTGTATTATTTTAAATTTGTTTAAAGGGGTCATGACATGGTTTTTTGTTTTGTTTTATTATGTTCCCTTAGGTGCAATTATAGTATTACTATAGTTTTTTGTACAAAAAAACTTTTAAAATGTAGTGATTTATGACATTTTCCCACCCTGTTTCTCACCTCTGATTCAAACAGTCTGTTTTGGACGTGTTTCCCCTTTAAGAGTTCAATGTTAACGCCCACTGTTATGATTGGCTAACGTCAGTGCTGCTTATGCATAAATTATTAACTTTAATCATTTTGTATCACATGTAGACTACACAATGCTCCACCACGTGAAACTTCGGTCTTCCAATCTTTTACCATCGTGTCAATTCTCAATTGATTTTGATTCATATGCGCGAGGGAGGGAGGGAGAGAGAGAGAGCAAGACAGTTTTAAGGTGCGCGCGCGGCCGGGGCTCTCTCTCTCTCTGCTCGTTCTTTCAGTAACATGCCCTGTCACACTCATCTGATCACTCACCGATCAAATAAAGCTTTAGCGCGCTGCATATGCTGCAAATAAACTGCATCCGACTGCTTTCCCTGACGTCTGGATCGTTCGGCAGCGTATTCAAACATGTTGTATCTTGTAAACAGACCCACTCGCTGCACGACAACGCATGCGATGATGCGAAATGAGGCGTAGTTGTCTTGCGCTGGAGGCGGTCATATGCAAACAACTGGTACATCACTTCGCACCATGACGTCACTTCGTACCATGGATCCAGAACGAGCTGTATTTAGAGCTTGATTAAATAAATGCTTCGTTTATAATGGGGAGGACGTCTTAAGCTATGAAACTTGCAGGAAGTTTTAATAGTACATAGATCTCTTATATACCAAAAGATCAAGGCAAATTTGGTTTCTCATGTCATGACCCCTTTAATAAAATTCACAAAACATTTATGGAATCTAATTATTCAAATATTTTATTGGGTTTTGAATTGTAAACACTTATAAAACAATTAACAAGTCCCCATACAACAACCCCAACATACACATTAATAAATGACAATAAAAAAGTAAATATAAAAAAATAAAAACAAATAAATAAATTTATTAATTAATTAAAAATAAATAAAAAATAAAAATAAAAGATAAACTGACATGTTACAGAGTTACAGAGCTTGTGAATCAATTATGTCCCAGTTTCAAGTTTCAAGTGTGCCATTACATCCTCAACCCAGCGCCTGTGTGTGGGAGGCATATCTGACTTCCAATTGCACAAAATAAGACGTCTGGCCAATAGAGATGAAAACGCAATGGCGCCTGATTGTGCACCAGATATTGTCCTCCCAGCAGGGGTCACACCAAATATTGCGATTTCAGGAGCAGGGCTTATCTCTCTGTCACAAATGTAAGAAAAAGTGTCAAAAATTAAAGACCAAAACTGTATTAACTTTGGGCAAGCCCAGAACATATGATAGAGGGTAGCCGGAGCCTGACGGCATCGGGAGCAAGTCGGGTCGACATCTGGATATATCCTGGCAAGCTTACTTCTAGATAAATGAAGCCTGTGGAGCACCTTAAACGGAAGCAAACCATGTCTGATGCAAATCGAAGTTGAATGTATTCTCTTGATTGCGCTTTGCCAGGAGTTGTCCGACAGTCTAAATCCTAGTTCTCCCTCCCATCCTGCCCTAATATGACAAAAAAGTGACAGCGAGGTAATCATCTGAATATACTCATATAATCTGCTCACTCCTCCTCTTTGATTTAGATCCCCCTCCAACCACTCCTCTATCCAGTTATTTGACGAGAGTAACGGAAAGGAAGGGAAATGTTTCCGAACAAAGACACGCACCTGCTGATACCTGAAATAATGTGAACTGGGGATATTATACTCATTTACCAGCTGCTCAAATGACATGAACACACCATCCTTAAAAAGATCCTTCACCTGTTTCAGACCATTCCTGAACCATGACTTAAATACTGTATCCATGAGTGAGGGTGGAAAGAGTGGGTTGGCCGAGATTGGGAGAGAGGACATAGCCTGTCTATGTTTGAAGTGGGTCCTGAATTGGGACATATTCGAAGTGAGCCACTCACAATAAGAGTATTTGTAAGGCGCTGCTTACTGAGTGGCAATGGCGCACATACTAAAGAAGGTAGGGACACCGGATGAGCGGAATGTTGTTCCATTTCAACCCATACAGGTCCACCCCCCTCGTTAGATACAGAGACCCAATATATTAATTTATAAATATTAGCTGCCCAGTAATATTGTAAAACATTTGGTAGTGCCAAGCCTCCCGCCGCTTTCTGTTTCTCCAGATGTGACCTCCTTACTCGTGGGATGGTCTTGTTCCAGATAAAGGTAGATATAGATTTATCAAGCTCTTTGAAAAAAGACTTAGGGATAAAAACAGGTATTGTATGAAACAAAAATAAGAACCTGGCCATAATTATCATCTTGACAGAATTAACCCTGCCAGCAAGCGATATAGGCAGCACTGACCAACGGGAAATGTCCTGTTTGGCCCTTTCCAGGGCTGGTTTAAAGTTATGCTTGAATAAATCCCTGTATTTGCCGGTTACTGAAACGCCAAGATAAGTAAAAGTGTCGCGAGTTTCTTTTAGTTGATATGCCTCAAAAGACATCTGTCGAGCCTGGTCGTTAATAGAGAGTCATGCGTTAACAGGGCCCGACAGTTCAAAACTTTTTTTAAAATTTTATTTATTTCTACTGGTGCATAATGGACACAGTAGAATAACATTAACTTTTGATGGAGTTTCAAAACTGTCCAGTCATGCCAACAAGGCCTTAGGCCCAAAAATGAACAGTGAAGCTCTAGGTTTAAGGAAATGTACATTTTAAATCAATCCGTTATGTTATCAAGGCCAAATCAGCCCAAAACAGAAAGTTTGTCGTAAATTTGCGCCTTTGCTGACGGTCTTTAGCTGGTGATTGGATATATTAAAACCCCCTTTGCTTAAACAAAGTCTTTATCAGGATGGTAGTCCGAATAACGTTAGTCAAACATACCTCTGGATCGGATGTAAGAAACCACGGAAAGTACGTCACTCGATCTACGCGGTCACATCTTTAGGTTGCGTGCTTCAGGTTTTCCATTATGAAATCCTTGGCCTGCTTTGGGTCTTTAAAGCTTGTGCGTACACCATCTGGCGTCGTTATCCTCAGCTCCGCCAGGTACCACAGGCCGTAGCGGATTCCCTCACAACTCCTTAACAGGCCCCGTACTTCATTGAATTTTGCCCGCTGCTTGGACACTACCTGTGTGTAGTCTGGTTGGATGCGGATCTTATCGCCGTCCCCTGTAGTCAGCTGTTTCATCTGCCCAGCTTTCCTTAGTATTTCCTCCTTCTCCTGGTAATAATGGCATCTGATGACGAAGCTTCTCGGCGGGTCACTGTTACCCGGTCTCACGCGCAGCATACGGTGTGCCCGGTCCAGTAAAGGGGGCTTATCGAGACCAAGCGTCTCCTTCAGGCACTGAGATATAAAATCCGTTGCGCGCTTCCCGTCCTCCCGTCTTTCCTTTATCCCGGTAATACGCAGGTAATTGCGACGCGACCGTGCCTCCAAGTCCTCATTTCATGCATTCTGGGTAGCAAGCTCCCTCTGCACGTTAGCCATGTCTCGCTCCAGAGCAGCAATCAGATCGGAGTGGCTGTTGCCTGCAGACTCGAGTGCGACCACCCGTTTATCTAGGGCTTCAGTCTTGGCGTTAGCATTATCGTTGGCTAGTTTAATTTCTGCTCTTAGCTGGTCAACCTGGTTCCGAATTTCAGCGGATTGTGCCTCTGCTTTGGTGAGCAATTCAGTCCTCAGCTCGGCGATTGCTAGGAGGATGGCCTCATGTCCGGGTCCGCGGTCAAATGCGGCGTTAGGTACAGCATCCGGTGCAGCGTTAGCCTCTGGGCTAGCCTTGGAGCTAACCCTTGTATCAGGTGCTTTCCGGGGGTTTTTAGACATTTTCAGCCAGGTCAAAATGTCAAGCCTGGTGCGACGTCTTGGCTTCAATAATGAGCATGACTCAAGGTATTTACATTAAATTGCTGCTTCTATATTTCTTACTAGTTTTGGCGAGGAGTTCGGTAAACCACATCCTCACATGGCGCCGCTCAGACCGGAAGCCCATTTATGGAATCTTAAATGTGTGTAGACCAGTACACTGTTTTTTTATTAATAATTAAAAATATTGTTTTATTATAAATAATTTTAAAATATTCTTTTTTATATATAAAGTATAAAAAAACATTTCTATATCTTCCATACTGTGGAGTATATATTGTATACAGGACAATATTTTCTTTAAAAAATAGTGTAGGGAACAAACATTACAAATTACTTCTGGTCCGATTCAACATACTAGAAATTGAAAGTCAAGTGTATTGCATTATGGGAAAGAGCAAAAGTGTGAGCTTCAAATGTAAAAATGAAGAAATAATGTTTTCCTTAAGGCAAGACCAGTGAATAGGGTACAAATATTACTAATAGATATTGCCATGCTTCCCCAGTTGATTGATATTTCAGAAAACTTAATACAAAATGTTTCAGTTTGCAAATGAGGCATTATCTAACATTGAACATTGGGTAAAGACAAAATTCTTGTCAAAGTCAAAGGTTTTTACAGAGGTCATCACTAGTGGTGAACCAATATGTCGCCATGGCCGATTTTTGCATTTTTTTAAATTATTGTCATTGGCCGTTAAGTGTCAGAAGGGGACTTTTATTTTGGCAGCGCCTGAACCAGTCCCTTTAAGGCAAGTAATTTCACTCAGCGGCCATCTTTGAAATGCATCACTGCAGCTATTTCAGTCATGCAAGTACAGATCCTAAATTTCTTCAATTTGGATCTTGCGTCATTGTGTTCTCGTACTACGTCATCAACAACCGTCGAAGTTCAATTCCAATAATTTCTTTAAAAAAAAAGTTTTGTCCTAGCCTGGTTAAAACCAGACCATTCTCAGTTGTAACTGAGTTAGGGTCTGGCAAAGGTCCATAGACAAATCATTTCCACAGGGGCGTCACCAATGGACGTCGCTCAAATGCCTCTTGGCGCAATTGGATAGACCTAAAACCAATCAGAGTGATGAAGGAGATGACGTATGCAGAGGACTCTCGCTAAGACCCACCCATTCGTTTAGCCACCAACAGGGCAAGCTGGTTGTAACGGGGTTCGTTGTTATGGGAAGAAGGAGGCGGAAACCGGCGAACATTCACACATTTTAATAAAAAAATACAAAAAATACAAAAACAAAAGTAAAGACGGCAGTCCCCCACGGTCGACTGCTGCCACACATAATAAAACAAAACATCAAATAAAATCCAGGCCTCGATCTTCACCGTTGTCGCTCCTCCTTTTATGCTTCCGCTCCTCCGTGAGAGATGCGAGACCAGTGCGTCTCACAGGTGTCATTCATTATCACTCGCGCCATTCTCTCACGTCCATCTGCCTCGTCCTGCTCGCCACACTGGTTTATCAGACTTTTGCCGAATCCAGTCGGTAAGACAGCGATAACATCTTTTTTAGACATGAAGGCTTCGAGTGTTGTTCTTTGCTCGGGTTTTAACGAAAAGGAACATTTTAAATCGCTTAAAACAGACGCGATAGCTGATTCGAAAGAGTGATGTTCCACGGCGGCATCCATCTTTGTAATGTACAAAATCTGCTTCAGTGTTGCTGCGCTGTCGTCATCGTGTAAAGCCCGCCCCAACGTTTCTGATTGGTGCCTCGATTTCGACGGATTGGAAATGGGCTTGAATGAGCTCTTTGCCAGACCCATTTGCAGAGCAAATCTAAATTTTCCGGAAGTTGTCTGGGTTTTCCCAGGCTAGTTTTGTCCGTTAATTTTAATAAAGCGATGAAGACCTGAAGAAAGCGGCAGTATTTTTATTGGCATATTAAAACATTGACAAAGCATAGGCAACATTAAACTAATGTATTGTAGCTAAAATCTACTGATGCAAAAAGATAAAGTGCAATAAAATAAACAATAATAGTGTATTTTGGATGTTTTCTTTCCACTAGTTTTAAACATGTTATGGAAAGCCCAATATCTCTGACCAGTGCATGGTAAGCAATGTATTTGCCTGTAGTAAAATTAATCTAATAAGTTATCTTTGTTCTTTTCTCCCTTTGTCCCATCACAGTTTGTCCTTCCGAATGTGCCCACGGTGCCTGTACCCCCCATAAGGAGTGCTGTCACGATCAGTGTCTGGGCGGCTGCTCTTTGCCAGGGAACGCTACCAAATGCGTAGATTGTCGCAACTTCCTGTTCGGCGAGGCGTGCGTGGAGCGTTGCCCGCTGGGATACTACACCTTCAAGGGATGGCGCTGCGTGTCTTTAAAATTCTGCCAGGACCTCCACAACCAGTGCAAGGGCAAGAGTGGCGACTGCCACGAGTACGTCATCCACAATGGGTCCTGTATCCCAGAATGCCCGTCTGGATACACCACCATGAATTCCACCACGTACGTACCAGCTTTTTGTTTTTAACTACAGGAGCAAGACTGACAACCGTTAAACAGCATTACACTTTACAATCAATTTGAATCAGATTTTGCTCCGATTTCGACGCGTGTTGACGAGGAAATTAGACTTTTCAGTAGCACAGAATGAGATTTAGGAACTCCGAGGTAGATGAATAAATCACAAGAGAAGACAGGGTTGAATTAAAAGGCTGAGACGGTCGCGAGGAGACGCTTTTGTCCACGGCAGGGAATATATCAGGGAATGTTAACAGCAAGAATCAGTCTAGCATTCAGAAAGGAGTCTCAGAAGTTCACTGGTCACATTTCACCATGAAATCACAAGGAAAAGTCAGAAATAATGTTCTGAATTTTAAAGAAAATAAAGTCTTTTTAAGGAATATGTAAGTCTTTATTTTCTTTCAAATTTATAATTATGTAAAATAAATCAATTTTATTGCCTCAGTTGTTATATATACTGTGTGTGTGTATGTATATATATATATATATATATATATATATCAAATATGATTGAATTATAATGTTATATCATTATTAATCAAATTGAATTAAATGATTCATTTATTTAAAGTATTTTAATTGTGAAAAAATGTCACAATATAAAATAATCTTAAAGAAAATGACTTAAGTATTTTTTTGCATTTACATTATTTTCATGACAATTAAGCACATTTTTACTCTGTATTCTATATTAATGCACTTTTTATTAATTGTATATTTATAATTAATAATTGTTATTATTAATGGTGATTTGCATTACTGTATCATTTATTTATTAAAATCAAATCAATGAAAAATGTAATGATTGAATTATTAAAATAGTAAATTATTTTAAAAAAATTATTAAAATTTTAAATGAACGACAATGAGGAAAATGAATTGGTTTTTTTTTTATTGTTTTTTTTCTTAAAGGTGCAATGTGTAAAAATTTTGAGTATCTATTAACAGAAATGCAATATGACATCCATAACTATAGCCGCTTTCCGACCGGAGGGACTTTTGCAGTTCCTAGAACCTAACGTTCCTATAACCCTTTTTTTCGCGTGTTCCGACCGGACTAAGTTGGGGATTTTTTAGTTCCTCAGACCGTAGTTCCTATAACTCTTTCAGTACCTAGTCTAGAGTGAAGAATTTGTTAGTTACCTTTCCCTAAGTCTACGTTGATTGGTTTAACTTATAAGTCACGCCCACTGTCAACACATTTTCTTCACTCTGTTGCAATTCGCCTATGTAGGCTATGCTAACTCATAACTTAAGAAAGACAAACATAACGCATTCAACCAGCTAATTGCTAATGCTAGCTAAACTTACCCGTCGTTTTGTTTGCCTCCTGCGCTCTGCTCTTCTATCTTCTTCCATCATATCACTTAAGATCATATTACGCTGAAGCCTTCGTCTTCTGTGTTTCTCTGTACAGAACTCAAGCATAGTCTTTAAATGGCGCCGTTCGTACTCTGTTATTAAGGTCCTGGCAAGGCAGAACAGAAACATTCCGATAGCCTCCTCCGTGCTGGTTTGTTGTTGTTGTATGTGGCGCCACCGCCGCCGTGCTTGCGTCACTCCCTTACCCCACCCACCAGTTCCTATGGCCACTTGGCCAGTGCGAACGCAAACAGCAAAACCGAGTTTGGGGGAGAGTAGTTCTTAGAACTGTTTAGAAGTGGACAGTTCCTATAACTAAGTTCCTGTAACTACTTGGTCGGAAAGCGGCTTATGTGTTCAGTGGTGTATAAAGAACTTACTTAATAAACCGTAATGTTTTTATTACCTTAGAATGAGGCATTTATATCTACATAACCGCGGGAATCCCCTTCTACGTCATGTTTCTACCGTAGCCGACAGCAAACAAACAGCGCTACAGAGCGTGTTTCGTCACTACATTGAAAGAGAAGCCGCAGAAAGCTAGAAGCTAGCCATAGACACAGTGAGTAGTGACTTTTCCCTTGTCAGTGGTGTAATCCAACTAAAATATGTAGTTGGATTGTTTCATGTAACTTAGTTCTTCTCCCTCGCTGTGTTATGGCTTTGCTATGTGGGGATAAATGTGCTGGTTACGTTCGTGAGACAGCTGATTAGTAGGCTACTCTTGTCATTGACCGTAAAACAGTTACAGGAATCACCAACCCGTCGATCGCGGTCGACAAGTCGATCTTGGAAGCATTTTAAGTCGATCGAGTTTCCAAAATCAGAGGGAAAAAAGCCTATTGTGTGTAGTAAACGGTGTCTAGGGGTTGCGGAGGCGCACGTGCTGTTACAATCACGTCATTTTTGCCGCACGCACATTTGGGCTCATGCGGACGCGTCGAGTTTAAACAAGGCTTTACGCTTTAACCAGCTCAGCCACAGTAACAGCTCATATTAGCCAGCTAAACTTTTACTACCCTGTTAGAAAAAATATATAGTTGCATAGTTTCATGTGGTTCTTCTCCCTCGCTGTATTATGGGTTTATGTGGGGAGAAATGTGCTGGTTACGTTCGTGAGACGAGCTGGTTACGTTCGTGAGCTGATTACTATTATTATATTATATATTCATCCTCACCTGACTATGGCTTTGTAAACTTTATCCGTGATGTGGTTTATAATGGACTGTGGTACAGAAACTTGGTTTACTCTGGCTATTCTCTGCCGTCTCAGACGACGATGTTTGTCCCGTTTTTAGCCACCGTCCCAGCTAACAAAAACACGTCCCCAGAACGTCCCCTGGACGTCCACTGCGAACGTCCCCTGAACGTCTTCGTGTAGGGTTCTTTAAACGTTCACAGGACGTCGCAGGGGACGTTCGCGGTACGTTCACATGACGTCGCGGGGGACGTTCGCAGGACGTTCGCATGACGTCGCGGGGGACGTTCGCGGGACGTTCAGCAAACATTCGGGGACCTTTACGGAACGTTCACTAGAAGTCTTTTTAACATCCTCTTATAGTGTCTGATAACACAAATTTTAACTACCCAAGGAAAAAACACACAACAAGGAATATTAGGAAACAAAATACTTTTATTTTCATTAACAAAAAAGAGCGTGTGTGTTTGCGTGTCCGGTTGCCAGGTTCAGCTGAAACGCGTTACTCCTCCACATCTGATTCCACCCGTAAGCTTGGAACCTAAAACAAAGTAACAAAATTTTAGTTGGATCATTGTAATACAATCAGTAAAGGATCAATATTAAGGCCATGTTTTACATAACATTGAGGATCAAATATATGACCACAACAATAGTATTATCCTGAAATAAGAGTATTTATATTGCGAGTTTTTGGTCAAAATTCTCTTTCCTTAACATTTTTCTTTGCTTTCTCACGATGTGGAGCATGCTTAAGGGTCACGGCTATCATATCTTCTGCACTCTGGGTCTTGTGGTGTGGGTACACCTTACTACAGGCACCTTCAACTAATACATAGTTCACAGTAATATTACTAGAACTTGACCCAACTTGAACCATGGTTTTGAAAAAAAATTATAATAACATGGTTGGTAGAAAAAATATTCTTTTAATCAGCCAGAGGCGACTGCTATTCACTGGAGAGGATCTTCTGGCAACAAAGTAATGTCCATAAGATAATACAAGTCATGAGTTTAAAGTAGGGGTGGAACGGTACACAGAAGTCACGGTTCGGTTCATACCTCGGTTCAGACATTACGGTTCGGTACAATGGAGGGAAAAGCAAAACAAAAATGCAGAAGGCAATTTTTTTTTTATTGTGCATGTCTCAGGCTGTAGGCTACCACCTAGTGTATTACTACATTTGAGTAATTCATGTAATTAATGTATTACTATTGGATTAAAGGAATATAAATGTCTTAAGCCTTGTATTTTTAAAATAAGTTTTATTAATAAAGTAAAGGCATAGAACCAGTTTATTTGTAGTGCATTGACAATAGTTTTATATAATTAGTTTATTAATTAAATTAATAAAAAAAGACCTTGAGATATGTTTGGTAATTGTACCTGAATTAATTTAAAATTGATTTTCTATATTTTCAGATTTGTTTTCCTTTATTCTCATCTGAATTATAATTAATTTATTTCTGTATAAAATAATACTACCATTAAAAAACACATTTGATTTTCCTTTTTAATCAATGTAGAATGTGTAACTTTAAAATAAACAGATTAGTGCTCTGTTTGAGGACAATAAATTAAAACCAATGCAATATGATGAATGTCCAAAAGATGGCACTCACAGACTGTTTTTAAATGGGTTGGAAAAATAGATAAGATAACAGCTGTCAACATGACTCATGAATGTTTTGCTGGTCAAACAAAATATATATATTGTTCTGATTTTTTCCCCTCCTGTTTATCTACAGCTCAGATCTAGAATTCTGAAGTGAAATAAAGTAGTGCTGTAATATTTTTTTATTTTATTTACTAAAATGCATCTTAAAACTGTCTTAACTGGAAGCAACTTGCACTGACATCTTAAAATATTTTTAGTGCCATTGTTTTGTCTCAAGATGCACACCAGTAATGATTTTTTTCTAAAGTACATTTTAAAAAGCTACTTAAATATTCTAATTTAACTAAAGCCTAATCCTGGCTTAATCTAAGCACTGCCTGTAAAACTGGGCCAGTGCAATATAAGGATAATATCTGGCAGTTTTGTATGTCCATCTATAGTTGTCATCATCTGAAGTCTTCAAGAGTGTTGGTGTCATTAGAAGTCTTCACAAGAGAGGCTGGATCCACACTGGAGCTGCTGTAATCTCTAGTAAACTTGCTGATCATCCTGAGATAGAAACAGGGAAGCAAAAGGAGAAAGATTAGCATTGCTGCTGTCATATTATTTCAGGCAAAAGATGATCATGTGCACTTTTTACTATTTCATCACATTTAGTGTAGTGCAAGATTATGAGATGTGTTAATTGAATGCTTGGATAAAGAGATGTCTTTAATCTAGATTTAAATTAGGATCATGTTTCTGGGCCCCAAACATTATCAGGAAGGTTATTCTAGAGTTATTCCCTTATATTCGATTGAATTAATAGGAAATCGTCTGATTTTAATGAGAAAACATGACCTAACGAGTCAGCATTTTTATATTTCAATACTATACATTATTACAATGCAAACGTCCTAAACATTTCTCTGAGTATTATCAATGTTAAAAACAGTTGTGCTGATTAATATTTTTGTGTAAACCAGTGTAACGGTTTAATCCATTTTCTTTTTTCTCTCTCCAGGATTAATAGTTAAATAGACCCAACATATATAAATGGTAGTGTGTACCAACAACATTAGTGTATGTTTTGAAGTTTGAAGTTTTAGTTTAGTTCCAAGTGGACATTTGTCTTTGGCTTACTTATAGTATGGTGCCTTTTAGAGATGATGATCAGCTCAACTCTGCTACGGAGCAGGGCATCAGCATGGAACGATCTAGGAACACAACAAACCATTTGTCACATAGCCAACAATTATTTTGTTGCTGCTGAAATCACAGAACAATTTTTATCAATATTTATTAACCATTGAGCTATAGTTTAAGCCGTGTAAGTGACGTCATCGATTAACAGTAACGTTATTTTTATGTTAAATACATACGTTTTTAGCTCACTTCCAAGCAAAATATTTACAAAAATATCAAAACCTGTCATCTACACATTAGATGTGATTAACAGCCCAAACATTCATAAACAAAAGCTAAAGCTAAAGTTAGCCTAACGTTAACTCTTCTGAAAACGGTTGAGATGTAGCTAGCAGCTATGCTAACGGACTTTTTCGAAGACACTAACCCATTTCTATAAAGTAAATATTAAACAGAAGCGTGTCAATTACAAGTAAGAGAAGTGTCAAGAACAGTCGTGTGTATTATTTGTGTGATTTTAGAGACTAAACTCACCTGAAAGCAGTGAAAACAGGGAGAGTCGGAGTTTTGCTGTCTGCACTGGTGACGCACCGTTTCCATGGCAACTCATCTCCGCAGCGCTCCAGTGTTTCTCGAATCTTCACGCGCATGCCCATTAAAACGCGTCAAAGTCATGCATTTACAAACATATGTTTCTATATATATACTAGAATAACCTACTTGAATAAAAATCTCATTATTAAAGCATGAATCTAAAACTTATTTTGAAGTTATGACCCGTTCATAGGTGCAAATTACCACTCCGGGACAATGTCACTTTTACTTTCAGACTTTTTTATTATTGTTTTTAGGAACACTCAAGCCCCATATTTCATTTGAACATATGTGCTAAAAATGCTCATAGGCAGTATTTTTTTATACCACCAACACTTTTTATGTTTTTTACTATGGTTTATTCATTATGTCAAAATGCAAAGTGCACGTCCTCAGAATGTCCCCCAGCGAACGTTATGAACCGGACCAAATGCGGACGTCCTCGGAATGCCCTCCAGCGAACGTTATGAACCGGACCAAATGCGGACGTCCTCGGAATGTCCTCCAGCGAACGTTATGAACCGGACCAAATGCGGACGTCCTCGGAATGTCCTCCAGCGAACGTTATGAACCGGACCAAATGCGGACGTCCTCGGAATGTCCTCCAGCGAACGTTATGAACCGGACCAAATGCGGACGTCCTCGGAATGTCCCCCAGCGAACGTTATGAACCGGACCAAATGCGGACGTCCTCGGAATGTCCCCCAGCGAACGTTATGAACCGGACCAAATGCGGACGTCCTCCGAACGTCCTCCAGCGAACGTTATAAACCGGACCAAATGCGGACGTCCTCCGAACGTCCTCCAGCGAACGTTATGAACCGGACCAGATCCGGACCTAATTAGACGTTCGCAACGTCCGGAGGACGTCCCCTGTTTGCTGGGGTAGCTTCTTCGAAAAGGAGGGGTGAGCAGTGGGCTGAGCCCTTAGTGCAAACTCACAACCAAACCGCTAGATGTCGCTAAAAATCACACACTGCACCTTTAAATTTGATGTTTTTGACAGATTTTGTGTTTCCACCCCCCCCCCCCCCCCCATATAAATGACTAAATCATGTGCTTCAGGCATGAAGCTGCAGTTTCTGATTAAGGCTGTGATTTGTTTTTGGTCGTTTAGCAAATTAACGAACCGGTTGTCATGCTCAACTTGACCGGGAGAAGATATAACTGTTGTGGAAGTATCATAACATCGTTTAGTCTTTTCGTCAGTCACGGTAAATTGAAAACGAGCAGATTATAATGGCCGGTGTCGAGTATTAAGAGCGTGATAAAATGCCACCCTGATTATTCCAACAGTCATTTGCAATCCCGTCCTTCCCTGTTATTTTCCAAATGAGAAGAGGGAGCAGCGCGAACCAAAATTCACTGGCAACTGGATGTAATATGAAGGGGTTAAAATGCACAAATTGTGGGTTCACTGCGAATCTGTGTGGAGTGGAACTCCAAAACTGGAAGGGGAATTAAAGACTTAAAAACCTGAGAGAGATGACCTGATGTGCTCAGTTAGATTAGCTCAGTTAGCTGTGAAGATTATTTCATCGTTGCGAACAAAACTGTGCACTAAAACATAAAATGGCAGTTTCCTCCCCAGTATTCACTGGTGTCGCAATAGCAAACTACTGCACTTCAACATTAAGTGCGATCCTGAGCGAATAACTCTCATGAGCCGATTATTTGAATCCAAATAGTGTGATTAGTGTAACCTGATTCTTTTTAGCGAATCAAAAACATACAATGTGACTAGTGTAATCTGATTCCTCAAAATGGCTCTTATGAGCAGATTCTTTGAATCCAAACGTACAGCCCTGTTTACATCTGGTATTAAGATGTATTTTGGTCGATCGGATCACAAGTAGACGAGGGAGACACATTCCTGTTTACACATGGTGTTTTAATCCGTCTCTTTTGTCCACTTTCAACCACTTCTGTCCTATTTCTTCGAGGGGAGGGTCTATGGGCGGTAAATGTATGGGTGTTTTTTCAGAGCTTTCAATCTAACGGACACATTTACATATGAATGCGCCCGGAGACGACGGAAAAACACGGAGAGCAGCTTTAGTTTCTGCTCTGACAGCCACGAGAGTGTGTTAGAAATCAGGAATGGTGAGAGAACATTGTGCTCGGAACATTTTTCATCCTCAGACCAAACTTGGGTCTCCAGCTGATAACGTTTAAATCATGTAACGCTAACACGTTTCTATTGTAATGTTTGTGCAAGTCAATAAAGAGACATTATTGTAAGCCAGAATCCACTTTATTGAACTGTTCTGCGTATGCCAGTAACTTGTACAGCACGCTCTCTTTTATTTCTTAAAGGGCTAGTACAATAAACAGAACATAAAATTTTCCCTCTTTTTTTTTAAAAACCATGTCTTGTGAACATTGTAGCGTTAACCACATCAAAACCACCCTTAAAGAAGAACATTTAACATTAGCTTTTACTCTACCTCTATCAATAACTGGATAAATCACTTTACGTTCACTAATAATACATTTATCTTTCTTACTCATAACTTTAAGTCACAAAGTCTTTCATCCATAAAGGAGGGTTCCTTTGTCTAATGGTTCTTCTGTCCGTATTGTCAGCAATCACATGCTCAGAGGATAAAGGGGGGTCTCTCTGTGCCTCATCTGATTTTTCCACATGGAACAGTTTGGAACTGCTGAAAGGCGTGAGGCATTCCAGTTTCTGCCGTCCTCCAGCAGGTAAGTATTTGGCCCCGTCCTTTCCATCACTTTCTGTGGTTTGGTGTATCTCTGCTCACCTTTCTTGATCATCCAGGGTTTTTTCACTTTCACTTCATCACCTGGTTGAAAGTTACGACTGCAAAGCACTCCTGTGTCTATCTACAAGTAGCAACTAGCTCGCGAAGAGCAGCTACGTAATGATCCGTTGACTCACCCACATGTTGAGCTCGTTGTCTGAACCGGTACCTTTCTACTACCACGTTAACCTTGGGTTGAAAGAAGGTTGTCAATGCAGTCACAGTCCCACTGTATTCATCTTCTTCGAGTGGCAGTGTATTGTACAGGCGTTGTCCTTCCGCGCCTAAGCAGTGGATTAGCAATGCTCGGTGATGGTGGATGTAATGGAAGAAGACCCATCCTCGTCGCCAATTTGTTGTAATGTTTGTGCAAGTCAATAAAGAGACATTATTGTAAGCCAGAATCCACTTTACTGCACTGTTCTGCTTATGTCAGTAACTTGTACAGCGCGCTCTTTTACCTGCGCACTTGTACCATTTCTCAAAGGGCTAGTACAATAAACAGAACATAACAGTTTCCCATAATGTTTACTCATTAGGTCAGTAGGCGGAGAGTAGGCGGTCTTTTGTGTCTTATCGAACGCATTCGACCACATGATGTTTACACTACGAAAGCAATCTGATCGAATGAGTTTTTTTTTTTTTTTGTCAAATGAGTTTTCGACTAACTCTGGAAGTGGTCGAAAGTGGACAAGCTCAAAACGTTTGACACCCTGTTTACACTTGTATTTAGCATCGTCCACTTGTGATCCGATCGACCAAATTGCATCTTAATACCAGGTGTACGGTCTATGACTAGTGTAATCTGATTCCTGAATGGGAATAGTATGGGATATAAATGCAACTTTAAGTTCAAAAACTTCATTTTTGTTTAAGTGTAATGTATATTTAAGGCCAAGTATATGTAAATATACACATGTAAATTATATTTACAGTGTTTATATAAGTATTTGTGTGTATCGTGTATGTATGTATGTGTGTGTATATATATATATATATATATATATATATATATACACACACACACTGTTTATAAATACTATATATTATAAATATACTGTATATAGGCTACACATTAGGGCTGTCAAAATTGCTCAAAATGACGTTCGAATATTCCCTCTAAAAAAAACACATATTTTCGAACTATTCTAATATCTGGTTGCGCATTTTGTCAATGACGCGCATTACGTCAATAACAGGACAAATTAATACAAAGAGACACAACTACTTGTATAGGTAGCTTATTTAAGTTTAAACATATTTGACAACGTATTAACTTACACAAAAACAAGTAAATCAACTAATGGCCAAGACCGCAGACCTTACTCTCGCTCGCACTCGCAGGCACTCTTTCTCTCGCCCTCTCGCGCTCTCTCTCTCTCGCCCTCACGCTCTCTCTCTCTCTCGCCCTCACGCTCTCTGCGCATAACGGTTTAAATGAACAACAATACACACATGTTGAGTGCTGATCAAGAGTTTTGTGCAAGCAATTTAAGGTCGCGACTCTTGTCCTAAATATAGCAGGCTTCATTCAGTGATTGAAACAAATATTATTAACATTAATTGAAGTTTTACAGTATAGAACCGACATTGAACTCTCCGAGGCGCAGCTCGTGCTGTGGTAAACTGCTGCTACTATGGCTATTTCGGGGACGTCTGGCCACACCCCCTTGGCGGGCTCTGTATGATGTAATGCTAGCTCATTGGCGCACACGTTCGAGGCGCCCGCGCCATTGGATGTGCAGTTGCCGCAGCACAGCCAATGAGTGAGCCAGACAGTCACTGTGCTATCTGTGCAGCTGGAAAATGCGTTCTCTTTCATAGGTTCTCTCAACGCTGCGGAAAGCGCAGTGGGATATTCTCTGAATGTGCCGATTGTCTGAAGCCTTATAGAATCACGCCAATTCATTGGCTGATGGCGTCCGCGCAATATGGCTCCGCCCCGACGCTCTTACGTCGCATCATACGTATTCGCGCGCGCGCCATCTGCTCCTCAGATTTCTCTGCCTTCAGAACGAAGCGGTCACGTTTGCCCTTCGCTCGTGATTTTTCTGAGCTACAATTACATCTAGGATTATTCTCGGCGCTTCTGCGACTGTTTAAGCGGAACTCTGTTTCTCCTTACGGTGAAGCTGCCATGGATTACAGACGCTGTACTCCGCCATGTGCTCGTTACATCGCTAACGACGACCCACACAGTAAGTGCGTTAAATGTTTGGGTTTTTCACATGCGCGTGAGGCAGTTATAGGATCATCTAAATGCAAATTCTGTGAAAATTTGTTGCTCAAAACCCTCAAATTGCGGCTCGCGGTCTTTGAGAGGGAATCATTCGTCTCCCCCTGTCGCGCTCCCGAGGCCTCTCGAGGATCCGCGACCTGGGGTTCGGATGTAGAGCTTGAGGATGCGGAGTTCGAGCAGACGAGCCCCGCTCTTTCTCTCCCTCCCTCCCCTCGGCACGCGCGAGGCATGCCAGTCGAATTTTCACACGATTATTTGCGCCCCAGCCCGGGAGCACGCGACGCGGTTTCTTTCGGGCTGGAGGATATACTTTTTACCGAGGCTTCCGACTCCGAGGATTTCGGGCCTACTCTCGCCGACGAGGTTATTCCGCCGAGCGGCCAGGAAGCGCGGCCTACTGCGGCCTACGCGGAGCTCGTTGACGTGCTTTCGCGCGCTACGGAGAAGCTCACTATTGATTGGCCCGACGAGCCACGTGAGTCTCAGTCGTCGAAACTCGACGAAAGGCTTCTCAGTGGCCCTAATTCTAGGCCTCAACGGAGGAAGCTGCCATTTTTCAGTGATCTGCATCATGAGATCTCCAGATCCTGGAAGCAGCCTTTCTCTTCGCGCCTCACTAATGCGGCTGCTGCTGATTTCACCAACCTGGTAGGTTCTGTGGAACAGGGCTATTCCGCCATTCCGGCGATTGAGGAAACTTTAGCCGACCATCTTGCTCCGTCGTCTGCGCCGTCCTGGAAGTCGCGCCCCCTTCTCCCTTCTAAAGCATGTAGGACTACTTCCTCTCTCATTGGGAAATCCTACATGGCGGCTGGGCAGGCAGGCATGACCCTGCACACTATGGCCATTCTTCAGGCCTACCAGGCGGACGTCCTGAAGGAAATGGACGAGGGCGACGGTGTGACCCCTGAAGCGGTCAAGGAGCTTCGTAAGGCTACAGATTTAGCCTTAAGAGCCACCAAGCATACCGCACGTGCTATAGGTCGCTCTATGGCTGGTTCTGTTGCGGTGGAGCGCCACTTGTGGCTTAATCTCACGGAGATCCGTGATAAAGAGAAGGTTTTCCTCTTGGACGCCCCCATTTCTCAAACAGGTTTGTTTGGTGAGGCGGTCAACACAGTGGTTGAGAAATTCCGCTCCTCCAAATCCCAATCGGCCGCGTTCAGACAGTTCATGCCCAGGAGGGCTAGGGAACCTTCTGCTCCCCCCCCGGTGCGACCCAGAGAACGTCCCTCTCATAGACCGGAGTTCTCTTCCAGAAGAAGCGAACCAGGGCATCCCCCACCTGCCACGGTTTGGGGAGCCCGCGGTCGCCCGTTTCCCCGTCAACGGCCTCACAAGCGCCTCCAGTTGAAGCGGTCCGACAAACCGACTGCTCCGGCGGCGCAGAGCCGTTCCTGACCCTCCGGTCAGGAAAAGGAGAGCTCCTCTGGTTCCTCAGGGTTGGGTCAGACCGCGCAAGCGTTTCTGCCCACCCCCCAGCTCTCCTTTCCTTGCCCTGTCACCTTCGCCACTCAGAGTGTCTCGAAGTGCAGGCCATATTTCACCTTCTCTACTCAGTCTGGTGCGGGAGGAAGGAGACGCTTTCGGCTTTCTCCCCTCACCCCCCACGCTCTCTATAACTACCGGCCGCATCCTCGGAGACACTTTCCGTTTTCCTCCGAAGCAGGCGGACCTGGTCACCATTACCCCAATCTCGATGCCTCCCATCACGTGCCAGGACGCCGTTGGCCCTCCTGCACAGTCAACCTCTTTACCCCAGGAGCGTCAACACGGCACCCTTACTCAGGTATGTCGTCTGCATTACAACATCCCTCCTCCTCTGTCACATTTCCTTCCAGAGTGGGAACGCTTACCAGGGGTATCGTCCTGGGTTCTTCGCACAATTCGGTTCGGCTACACTCTTCAGTTTTGTCGCAATCCCCCCTGTTTCAACGGGGTGTTTCCTACTGTAGTAGACAGCGCCGCTCAGGCTTCTGTACTGAAGCAGGAAATCTCTTCCCTCCTTCTCAAAGGAGCAATAGAGGAGATTACTCCAGGGGAAACCGAACGGGGCTTTTACAGCCGTTACTTCCTGGTCCCGAAGAAGGGCGGCGGTTTGCGTCCCATACTGGACCTCCGCCGGCTGAACTTCGCCCTTTACAAAGGGAAATTCAAGATGTTGACGCTGAAAGCTATCATATCTCAGATTCGGCCAGGGGATTGGTTCGTGACGATAGACCTAAAGGATGCTTATTTTCACATCCAGGTTGTACAGCGACACAGGCAATTCCTCAGGTTCGCCGTTGGAGAAAGGGCGTTCCAGTACAGGGTCCTTCCCTTCGGCCTATCTCTAGCTCCAAGGACATTCACAAAGTGCATGGATGCAGCTCTGGCCCCATTGCGGCTCCAGGGCATCCGTGTTCTAAATTACCTGGACGATTGGCTCATTTTAGCCCAATCCAGGGAGCTAGTGGCCCACCACAGAGACGTCGTTCTGAGTCATATCCAGTCTCTCGGTTTGAGGTTGAACTCGGAGAAGAGTGTTCTTGCTCCGGCTCAAAGCACCGTTTTCTTGGGGGTGAACATGGATTCCGTTCTCATGCAGGCCCGTTTGGCCCCTGCACGGATTTCCAGCTTGACGACATGCTTGGCTCGTTTTTCACTAGGCCATCATGTGTCTGTGGGCACCTGCCGCAGGATGCTGGGCCTTATGGCTGCGGCCTCCTCCGTGCTACCGCTGGGCCTACTCCACATGAGACCCTTCATGTGGTGGGTGAAACTCTCAGGGGTTCGACCCTCCGGGTCAACCCTTCGCCTACTGAAGGTATCGCGCAGTTGCTTTCAAGCCCTGTCAGTTTGGCGGGACCCTCTTTTTCTCCGGAAAGGGGTCAGCATGGGTGCGGTATCTCGTCGCCAGATGATTACGACGGATGCCTCTCTCACCGGCTGGGGAGCGGTTTTCGAGGGCAGACCAGCGTGTGGGGTCTGGACCGGAGAGGCTCTCTCCTGGCACATAAACTGCCTGGAGTTAAGGGCCGTTTTTCTGGCTCTGCTTCATTTCCTCCCTCTTCTGGAGGGTCACCATGTCATTGTCAGAACGGACAATATGGCAGTGGTGTCTCATGTGAACCGGCAGGGAGGTTCTCGGTCGCGCACCCTAGACAGGCATGCGCGTCACCTTCTCCTGTGGTCTCAGAGCAGATTCCTATCTCTAAGAGCGGTTCATGTCCCAGGGGTTCTGAACCTCGCAGCAGATTTTCTGTCGAGACAGAAACTCCGATCGGGAGAATGGATGTTGAACCGCCAGACGATGGCTCTAATCTGGAAGGTTTTTGGAGAGGCGGAGGTGGACCTCTTTGCATCTCAAGAGTCATCCCAATGCCCTCTTTGGTTCTCCCTGAGTCCCCCGGCCCCATTGGGGATAGATGCGTTCGCTTACCCTTGGCCAACGCAGAAACTCTATGCCTTCCCGCCCATCAAACTGATCCCGGCGGTCTTGGCCAGGGTGAGAGAGAGCGGAGTCCGCCTCCTCCTGGTAGCTCCGTTCTGGCCATCTCAGCCATGGTTTTCGGAGCTAGTTCCTCTACTGGAGTCTCCCCCCTGGAGGATCCCGGTCAGGGAAGATCTGCTGTCCCAGCTACAGGGCAGGATATGGCATCCTCGCCCAGACATGTGGAAGCTGTATGTTTGGCCGATCAGAGGCCGTTAGCATTAAGCTCTGGTCTCCCAACTGACGTTCAGGAGACTATTGCGAGTGCTAGAGCTCCTTCTACAAGGAGATTATATTCTTCCAAATGGAAGGTTTTTGAGACTTGGTGTTTAGCACATGATAGGAGCCCAGTTAACTGCCCTGCTGGTTCAGTACTGGAATTCCTGCAGGAGAAGTTTGCGGCTGGAGCAGCCGCTACCACTCTCAGAGTTTATGTCGCGGCTATTGCAGCGCATAGGGAATCGGATGAGATTCCCCTAGGCAAATTAAGGTTAGTTTCTGCCTTTATGCGTGGGGTGAAGCGCCTGAAACCGGCTCGCTCCCCTAGAGTCCCCTCATGGGATCTTTCTGTTGTCCTAGAGGGTTTGACGAAAGCCCCCTTTGAGCCCTTGGAGTCAGCTCCGGATAGGATTCTGACTCTTAAGGTTTCTCTTTTGTTAGCTTTGTCCTCATTAAAGCGGGTGGGAGACTTACAAGCTCTTTCTGTTAGCGAGTCCTGCTTGGACTTTGCCCCTGGCCTGGTCAAAGTTTCCTTGAGGCCGAGACCAGGGTATGTCCCCAAGGTTCTTTCCTCAAGTTTCCGCTCTCAGGTAGTTAACCTTAATGCTTTCCACTCTCCTCCATTTTCATCTGAGGAAGATAGGGAGCTTAACTTGCTCTGCCCAGTTCGTTCTCTTAAGATATATGTAGACCGCTCAGGTGGTTGGAGGAAATCTAACCAGCTTCTGGTTTGCTTCGGTGCTAGCCGCCGTGGGCTTGCTGCATCGAAGCAGAGGATTTCTCACTGGGTCACAGAGGCTATCTCGTTGGCTTATGGGGTGCAGGGCTTGCCTTCACCTCTTAACATTAGAGCACATTCCACCAGAAGTGTAGCATCTTCTCAAGCTCTTTTCAGAGGAGCACTTTTGGAGGATATTTGTGTTGCGGCAGGCTGGTCCTCTCCGCATACTTTTGTAAGGTTCTATAGCTTGGATCTTGACATGACCCCGGGTTCCCAGGTTCTTTCTGTTTGAACTCGTTTCGGTCGTTGTCTCTTTTATCTACCAGTTATAAAGCGCTCTAGCTTGGCGAGTTTGGTAGTCCGTTCCCACTGCGCTTTCCGCAGCGTTGAGAGAACCTATGAAAGAGAACGTCTCTGGTTACTTACGTAACCTATGTTCTCTGAATAGGGAACGAGACGCTGCGTTAGCGGCCAAGCTCCTCGCGCTGCTGACAGTTTCTTTTCGGCAGAGAAATCTGAGGAGCAGATGGCGCGCGCGCGAATACGTATGATGCGACGTAAGAGCGTCGGGGCGGAGCCATATTGCGCGGACGCCATCAGCCAATGAATTGGCGTGATTCTATAAGGCTTCAGACAATCGGCACATTCAGAGAATATCCCACTGCGCTTTCCGCAGCGTCTCGTTCCCTATTCAGAGAACATAGGTTACGTAAGTAACCAGAGACGTTTTACATTTAAAGCTTCAGAATTTTGCCACTAGCAAAGCAGACAGCCGCGCCTCTGCTACCGCGGGCATGTTTTTCCACATGATTCGAATATTAATTTTCACCTTCGAATTTCTGTTTTTTTTAAACTATTCGAATATATATATTCGAATTTAGAATATTCGTAGACAGCCCTACTACACATACATGTGTTTACATACACACATAAACACAAACACACGTAATAATATAAAGGCCTATATATTATTACATGTGTTTTATGTATATAAGTCTGGCATTCTTGACCTGTTTTTTTTGGTTTAAAGTCGAATATGAAAGCTCTAAATTAATTTGGAAAAATAGCAGTGAATTCCTCTCCCACCCATTGCTGCATTTTAGCAAGATTTGAGTGAGATTACATAACGTTACTCTCTTGTTTTGTCAAAAATTGATCAAATTAAGCACCAGAATTCTACAGAACAGATGCGTCGCAGGGATTCATAACGCGATTATTTCTTTCCACTGTATCTTTCAGTGCAATTGCCGATTCTTGCGTCAAAAGGCCTCGTCTTCATAGTCTCTTTATATGGGACAGACAGAGCGGGTGTTTGCCGGGATGCGGAGCTTGCATACTTCAAGGCCAACACAACTACCTGTGGTATTTTGTTTTGTATCAGTGGGATTGTGTTTTCACGTTTGCCCTCAGTGGCCCTTTCAATTCAGATGCATTGCAGCATGAATGGAGCACACGATACAGTTACACCGTATTTAGGATCATTCCTAACACAACAACAGCGCAGGTGACATGAGGGAACAAAATGTTTGGGTCTGAGACAATCGCAATCGTGAAAAGTCGTGCCAGCTGGTGACATCATCGCGAATGCATTTTTAAAGCAACAGTCAGACGTGCCTTTGCTCTTAATAAAAAACATGGCTGTCATGCTTTCAGGTTGAACTGCATGCCATGTGCCGGTCGATGTCCCAAACTGTGTACGGGGGTGAAGACGGTGGACTCGGTCACCGCCGCTCAGGCTCTGCGGGGCTGTCCGATCCTCAACGGCAGTCTGATCATCAAGATCAGCGGAGGAAGTGAGTATTAGACACTTTGAAATGTCTTTGTAAGCATATTCATTGCATTTACGTACATGAATTTTGTCTGTTTCTTCAAAATCCTTTGCACTTTTTGTCTGTTAGTTTTAATTTATTATTCATTAAGTTAAAAAATAACAGAAAATAGCAATTAATAATGAATACAAAATATAATTCAGATAACAGAATATAAAAATAAATGGCTAATAATTATTATAATATTTTTTGAATAATAATTTGTATAACGAATAATAATAATAAATACAAATACAAAAATATTTGTAAATAAAAATGCAATTTAAAATATACAGTTTATTTATAATTGTATATATTTATAATGATATAATATAATGTAACATAACATTTTAAACACATTAATTATAAAAACATAAAAAATGTATCCTTAATAACTAGATAGCTGAAAATAAAATTAAATGGATGTAAAAATTAAATCCAAATACGTAAAATATTTATATAATAAAGTTATTTATAATATTATGTATTTATACATAGGCCTATATAAAAATGATTTTTATAGATAAAAACAAGATTTTATTTGTCAGTTTTTTTTATTTTATTATTACATATTTTGTAATGTTTAAAATAAATCTTTGTACTGGGTTTATTTTAGCCTGTTTTATCCTTCAGCCACATTTCTGACAGTTTTCAGAATACTAAGATTTTTTTTGTTTTTTTTTGTGGAATTTTTCTTATTTACAACACAACATACAAAGACAAAGAACAAGGGGACAAAGAACAATAAATACTTTATTTTGTATAATAACAAAATAAAGTATTAAAATTGTTCTGCTTCTTTTATATGCAAACCATTTTGTCCAGCGCTTATTATGTGTCCTTTGATACGTAGAAAGTATGTCATCTTCTCCATTGAGTGTATCTCCTCCACTATTTCTTTCCATTGTTCAGTCCGAGGTGGGTCAATCTTTAACCAAGACCGAGTGATAGCCTTTTTACATGCAATCATTAGAATTTTGTCCACACTGTCGCCAGCATTGCTGTTGTTCACCCCTTTGGTTATTAATAATATGAGGTGTAATGAAAAATCTGACCAGACTCTTCCACCCAAATTCCCTCCATCTTTTAGAACTAGTAGACGTCTGTTGTCACACACATTGAAAGCCAATCACCCTCTGATACTTCCATACACAGCTCCTTTTCCCATTTTGACTTAATATACAAGGTATTATTTCCATTTTGTTTCTGCAGTGCTTTATACAATTTAGAGACAGTTTTACTTGGCAGGTGCTTCAAGCATCACTAAAAACTTGAACAATGTCATTGCCTTCAGGAGAAATACCTCTTCTTATTTCACTGTTATAGAAATGTCTCACTTGAAAATATTTGAATAGATCTCTGTTCTCTATTTTGTATTGTCTCTTGAGTTGTTCGAATGTCTTAAAGGTGTTGCCGTCTACATAATACTAAGAATTGTAATGTTATATTTATATAAAACCATTCAAAATGCTTATTGGGCCAATTATTTGAACTCCAAAAAATCTTTAAAAAATATATATAGATTATTAGACAAAAAATATATTAAAAATAAATGGCGAAATAAATCCATATACATAAAATATTTATAGAATATAAGTAATTTTATACATTTATAAAAATGTTTTTTAAAAAAGTATTTAGAAATACCCAAGTCAATCATTCAATTGAGCATCATTATACAAATTTTTTTTTAATTTCTGATTGCTATGATTGACCAATTAGAGTCAAGTATTTCAGAAAGCCGTACAAGTAGTTTGTTTTTGTGTAATATGTATCTAAATAGCAGTATGTGTGAAATGAAATAGTGTGAAGTTTCATGCGCATAAAAACACACATGTTCTGTTCCTCAGGCAATATCGCGGAGGAGCTGGAGTCCAGTCTGGGTCAGCTGGAGGAGATCACGGGTTACCTGAGCATCCACAGAGCCTACGCTCTCGTCTCCCTCTCCTTCTTCCGCAAGCTGCGTGTTATTCACGGAGAAACGCTGGAAGCCGGGTATGTAAGACGCCACTGCTGAGCTGTGTTGTTGGAGTTACAAGTGACTTTGTCATTTGTAGTGATCGATTTTTTTAATTGCCAATGTCGCACGTTGTCAAAATGAACATCGGCCAAACAAAAAATTATACAGATGGTTTAAAAAAATGCTATGTATATTGGTCGACTACTAGTAATTTGCATTGTGTACTGTCATTCTTTCTAGGAACTTTTCATTCGTCGCCGTGGATAACCAGAACTTGCGTCAACTGTGGGACTGGTCCAAACACAACCTCACCATCCTCAACGGCAGGATGTTCTTCCTCCAAAACACCAAACTCTGCAAGTCTGAGATCCTCCGGATGGAAGAGGTGACCGGGACCAAGGACAGGATCCCTAAAAACGATATCAGCATCCCAGCTTATGGAAACCAGGCCTTCTGTAAGACCCACAGTACTTTTGGTTTCACTGGAGCTTGAACTTTATGTCAAACCAGTCCTCATATCGAACCTCTCTTACAGATGAAAACCAAGTTCTGAAATTTACTCACATCCGCACCTCCCATGACAAGATCCTCGTCAAGTGGGAGCCGTTCTGGCCCTCAGACTTCAGAGACCTGCTGGGATTCTTGGTCTTCTATAAGGAAGCGTGAGTTTTTTTTCTTCTCTTTTATACTCTTATATATTGATCTGATCCAACTGAAGCCTGAAATTTAAAAGGTGTCACATCTGAACCACCTGAAGCCGTCCTATGTTGTTCATGGACTGTTAACTTAACCATAAACTGACCCTATATTAGAAACAATGTTATTATAGTTTTGAAAATGTCACAAATTTTCATTTTTAATTGAGGTTGTATTTTGATTTTCAGTTTGGTTGGAATCATTACTTTTATTTATACATAGAATTAATTTACGTGTGTGTTTGGAATATGACTGTTTTCAAAAGTTTAGTATTATTAAAATACTATTTATATATTATTTATTTAACTATAATTAAATAATAAAAAGTTTACTTTATGCCATACTTGTTTAAATAAAAATGAATTGCTTTGAAATTGAAATCATTAAAATTCTATTATTTTATTTATTAAAATATTCATTATTATTAGTTAATAGTGAAAGTATATATTAATATATTACATTTGAATTCGTTAATAAAAGTGTTGTACCATGTCCCCCTTTTGTAAACTGCTTTAAACATTGAGATTGCTATTTTTAAATGTTTTAGAATTGGCTAATAAAATTCATTATTATATATTTAATTATAATTCATAATTTTGTTTTTACATTTTTAAAATTGCTTAAAGCTTGAAAGCATTAAAGCACATTTTAATTATAATTACTTAGTAAAATATATAATTATATATTATACAAAATATATATATATATATATATAAGATGTAATATTATTTAATATTTAATCTTGAGTAAATTGTTTTAACCATTGAAAGACCGTAAAACCTAACCATTTTAATACTTAATAAAAGTAATCATTTAATAATAATCAATTAATAAACTTAAAATGTAATTACTGAAATGAATAACATTTTTGTATGTTTCATTATAATTAGTTAATACAAATGTTGAAATAATTGTATATTATTATATTTAACAGTAATTAGTTCATTAATAAAGCTCTAAGTGCTGTATGTATAAATTACATCATCTATGAAAGCATCAGAATATATGGTCTCTTGTCCCATTCAGTCCTTTTAGGAACGTGACTGAATATGACGGACAGGACGCCTGTGGCCCCAACAGTTGGGCGATAGCTGACGTGGACCCTCCACCGCGCGTCACCGAGGGCAGCCAGGTGGAGCCGGGTCACCTCATCATGCCTCTGAAGCCCTGGACCCAGTACGCCATCATGGTCAAAACCCAACTCGGCGTCTCTGACGACTACCAGGTCCGCGGGGCCAAGAGCGAGATCATCTACGTCCGCACCAACGCCACACGTACGTTACAGCAGCTGTCTGGGACATGAGGACGTGTTTTATCAGGACCAGTTTCTTCTCATTGTTTTAGTTCTTAAGCAATAAGATATATACACACACAATACATATTATACAGGTTAAAAATGCATATTAATTTTATACATTTTTAAATAAATTATCATTATAATTATAATGAAATTTAAATTTCATTATAATCATAAGTGAATAAATATATAAATTGTAATAAATGCATATACAAGTTGAAAAATTGCATATTAGTATTAGTAACTGAGTCTTAGTATCTGCTAGAGATTTACTTTTTGTATAGATAGAGGTTTCAAGTAGGTTATTATAGCTGCATTTAAATCTGTATCTTCAAATGTTCTAATGCTAGTTGCAGTGATAGTTGAACTTCACATTGCATCTGCGTTTGTGACATACATACTATAATCCCAGAAACAGGGGGATTCTGGTGATTCTGGAACAAGGTGTCTTGGAACATTTCTACTTGGAATGTTAAGTTTTGTAGGCTAATGTAAACTGGCTATTTTTAAACACAAATAAAAAAAAGTTAAAAACATTATATGAAATGATTTACAACATTTTGGAAACAGAATACTAAAATATTCTGTTTTCTGTATTTTGCATTATTTTAAAAAAATGTATGAAAACAACAATGAGGAAAATGTGCTTTAATAGAGAATAAGATATTTGCAACACAAGGCTTAGCCTACTATACATTTCTAAATACAGCACAAAAAAAATCAAACCAATGCTTTAATGTACATGGAAGTATTTTAAATTGAATTGATATAATATGCAAATTGACACTGATATGCAAAGCATGGAGAAAAACACCTACTCACAGTGTATCATTGGGTTGTTTAACCTCGCCATCTAGTGTCCACATGGGAGAATGTAGGATTACTCATTGAGGAACTGATGGCGATTGACTGTCTCCAGTCTGAGACTGTTTTTTACTCATTTTCTGTTCCACTTTCATGGATCTGAAATGATCAACCAATACAGCAACAGCAGCCACGCCCACCAGAACAGAGAGGACCAATCGGATCACAGCTTCAGTAAAACTACAACACTGGACAGAGTCTGAGAGAAGAAAAATAAAAACACTCAACCATTAGTGCGGTCAATACCTCATAAAAGCTCATAATCTCACCAAAAGCAAAAAGGAAGTAAAATATATTATATAAATATACATTTTATTAAAAAAAAATAATATATGTGATTTTCCTATATCATGCTCCATTGCCTGTAAATTACCCTGGTATATATATTGAAGTACCTGCACTTGTGTGACAGAATTGCGTGATGTCCAGATGTGTGGTCTGGTTTCTGACAGGATTGTTGATCACACAGCTGTATGTGTTTTTATCCTGATATTCCACATCCAGAGGTAGAGAGAGGCTTGAGTCTAGTCTCAGACTAAAATGTATGTTTGACATGTTTTAACTGAAAGCAACTTGCACTGATTAAAATATGTCAGTGTCATTGTTTGGTCTCATGATGCACACCAGTTATGTTTTTTTCAATGCACTTTTAAAAAAAGCTACTTAAATCCACAAATTGAACTAAGGCCTAACCGTGGCTTAATCTGAGCCATGTCTGTGAAACTTTGTTATTGCTTCTATAGACCACAAGAGGGACAGAACAGCTTTATTTACATAATTCAAATCATGAATTAGAAATACAAAGACACAAAGGTAGGTTAGATAAGCAGCTGTTTAAATATGTAAATCTGCCTCAAAGGTTTTTTGCCACTTTTTTCCACTTACTATGAATTCTGCATCTGTAAAATATTAGCAATAAAAGAGACACCGTCGCTCAAACAAACAACAGACAAAACCAAAACAAACTCATAATCAACTCAGAAAAGTTGGTGTCAGCTAACACTCCTGTCCTATATGGCACACTTCACAAATCTTGTTATTGAGCAGCTTTCAAAAACACAACGAGAGATTGTTCAAGTGTTTTATTTTACACTTAGACATCGAGACTGAGGCCTGCAAATATTATCCTCCTTATGTAAATCAAAAATGACCAAATCCCAATAGCAATTCTAATTTAAGGGCGTTATAAACGTAAATGTAACTGAAGCGTTGTTTTCACTACGGCAGCTAGGCAACATTCCTTCTCAACACACACTCCCAGTTCAACTATAATTAGACACACAGGTGCAGCAGGAACCAGTTCCGTGAGTGTGAATGTACACAAGCAACACAAGAGAGAATGAGATCACACAAACGGCAAAAGTGCTCTGGATATCAGGTTAGTCACTTTTTCATCATTTCTTCAAAAGTAGACTAGTGTGGAAAGTATGTCATGCGTTTGTTGCTGTGTTTTCTGCTTGGCTCTGAGTCTTGATCCAAGTTAAGCACATAACACACACAAAAAACTAATATGTACATCGATTTACACAAACTGAGAAAATCCAAAAGCATTACGTTGTTAGAGTAATACTAAATCTGTTTTTGTTTGTTTTTTGCAAATGAGATGAGTAAATGGCTGCTCACATTTATTCCAAACTACAATAACCATCATGTTTACAGAGCGAACACAATGCCTGTGAACTTATTTCTCTCAACATGGAGACAGAATCAAAGTAACATGTGTTACTTATTTGAAAAAGTAACTCTGATATTTTGTTGTAAATTTAAAAGTAATCTGTTACTTAATTATTTGAAAAAGTAATCTGATTACGTAACTCAAGTTACTTGTTATTTTCAGTTGCCCACCGTCATATTCATGTCATTTTTACGGTGTGCTATAAAACGAGTGTTACCTTGTCTTTGTATGAAAAAATATGATTGCCAGTGCGCACTTACCAGATTAGTGCCCTGTTGGTTAATGTTTACTTCCTTACTTCCATATTGTTTTCAAACAATTTCTTTATTTGTGAAAAATACTAGAATATGATTACAGAATCAAAAAGTTCAAAAAGAGAGGGATTTAAATTATTTATTTAAAATCTCTAAGATATCGGCATCGACCATCAAAAAAACAGTATCGGTCGACCACTAGTTTTAATAACTGAATGGTGAATTTCTCAGATTCACTGTGAAAGCAATTTGAGTCCGTTTTTGACTTCTACCGTTTTGAGCACACTTTCAGAACCTTTTGTTTTTACAAAGCTGTCACTGTCTGGAACCCTTTCAAAAGGCAAACCTTTGTCCCTTAAGAGTTCATATCAGTACCTCAAAGGTACATATTGGTACCAAAGGTGTACATATAAATTTGTGTAAATCTACTGAGGGTTCAGAGTATTCATTTTATTCCACATTAATTTATCACGTCTAGTATTATCATACAGTGTATATTTTTTTCTTGATATAGCCCGAAAGAATGGAAGTGAAATGTGACAACATGCCCCATAGGTGGGATACATTGTTACATTGCCATATGACAGCTTAAAATGCTATCTGATCTAATTTAAAAAAATATATATACAAGACAAACTCAAATATTTTCTCAATAAAATACCATTATTCACTTTTTTCATATAATGGCATTTTTTTATAATTAAAACTAATGACAATGAACACACATAGTTCAAAACATAATAATAATTAATAATTTATCTCATGAAGAGAATACTCTCATTAAGTCTTTTTCTCATGTTTTCTCAATATAATTCATAAAAGTATAGAATAGAATAGCACAGGTCTAATAGGGGCTCATTGTAACTTGTTGTGGCGGTTTTTTCTATTTTTCATTTACTTTCAGTATATACAAAGGAGTGTCATATGTTTCATTATTTTTACTTCTCTGCTATTTATGTACGTTTATACACCTGGAGTGAAGGAGCGAGACACTGGGAACGGCTGGGGGTCACCAGAGGTCAGAGGTCATCTAACTTGGGCGGGTCTTAAGTGAGAGTCACAACTCTTTGCAAATTCCTGTCAGTCTTACTGTGTCCTGTAACAGGACACCGGGTTATGCCAGTGTGTTCGCTTCATTTGCGATGTTCGTTTTGGGAGAAGTTTCATAGACCTTTGTTGGGAGCGTGAGTTTGCTGGAAATATAATGAATAATTTGTGTGTGTCTGATTGGTCCAGATGCTACAGATGTTTAGCTCCGTGTTACGCTGTGCCCCACTCTCCCCTAATGAATTTCTTTTAAAATTAACTTTCCCAACACTGAATATAGCACAGCATAGTTTGACATTAAAGGTTTAAAGTCGATCATGTGTCCAGTGAAGCTGAACTGACCGTCACGCTCAGAGTAACACATCGGCCTATTCATGCAGGTTAAATGCGCACTTCAGAAAATCTGACAGTTGGATTTGAAGTCTGCAAGGTTTGTAAAATGCATTTTATTTTTTGTAGATATTTAAAGATTAGTTTTGATATAAATGCAGTATTTGCTGAATGCTGACTGTAAATGAAGAAGTATTTTGCCTTTCTGTTACTAGCCTATATAATCAAACGCTGTGACTTTTTTTTGCATACAATTTATATTCTTTGTTTAACAGTTCTATCTAGTAAAGTATTAGACAGAAGTGTTAAACAGAGACCGTAACTAATAAAGACGGAGAACGGGAGGGCTGTGTGCTCAGAGTCAAATAAAAGTCTGGCAAAGCCGACTTCCAACACATCAGCCAAACAGAAAAACTTATCAGCCGATGCCGAGATTTAAAAAAAATGCCAAATATTTGATCATATATTTGATTTATTTTTTTAAATATCCATATCTGCCAAAAAGTTTGATATATCGTCCGATGCTGATAGGATATTTAAAAAATCGTCAAATATTGGCGATATATCAGTTGACTAAAAAAGATACTCATTGTATAATTTTTTTTCGTGTGTTGAACACAAAAGATGATATTTTGAGAAATGTGGGTTCCTTCTTCAAAATAGCTTGTGTTGTGTTCCAATCATGAAAGAAACTCATAAAACAAAAAAAATTTAAACTTATATTTGTTTGTTTAAATCACGGTCTTGCGCTCAGACTTTGTAACAGCAGAGTGATTTTGTATGGATGGGGAGGGGGCAGGGGATCCGGGATTCGATCAAGAAACGCTCAGGAGTGCAGTGTAACAACATACAAAACTTTGCGGAGAGAGAATGAGTGAACAGGGTACACTAGGGAGAGACTAACAGGGTGACGAGACACTTGTGAATGCAATCAGTGAAGATGAGTCCAGTGAATTATGGGAAATGTAGTGCATGGCTGATCGTGACAGTTACAATCTGACTAAGGTTCTTTGTGTAGGCCTATGTGCTCCAGTAATTGGTATAAACCTCATGATCTGACATCAACAAAAAACGTTTTGATAACACAAGATGTCCCGAGTTTGAATGCTTAAATGGGTTTGGCCGCTCACAAAAATTCCAGTAAAAACTTAACCGCACTGAATGCTTAACCGGGGTTGGGCGGTAATACAAACTCCAGTACACACATGAACATCAGACAGGAATGTAATCTTACAGCAAACTTTCTCTGTAGAGCATATCAGTAAACTGTTGTGGCAGTTAGAGTTTTGTAAGGAAATATAAACTGCAGCGCAAAAGAGGATCATGTAGGCTCTCTGTTATCTTCACCTCTTGATGTGAGCAGAACCAGAACAATAATTCAACAAACTAGGTATGATAAGAATTTTTCTTTCTTTCTACAGCTCTACCATTATTATTATTTTTTTTAAATGAGGGTTTAATGATGTTTAACACTGTTTTCTTAGGGGGTCCCTGGTGGGAAAGAAAAGCCAGACTAATTTAGAACTTCAAGACAAGTGTAAATGCCTTACATGTAAAGCTAACTTTAAGTGGTGAGAGCGGGGCACAACCTAACGTGGGTTTAGTTGTAACACCCTTGTTTTGAATACTTCCACGCATGCTAGCATGACTAAACTTAGTGTATTTACAAGTTGCCAGAGTAAAAATTGTGGCAAATTTCAGAAATAATTGGAAGATGTCACTGACCATTTATTTAAGTAAATTTCTTACTTGTTAATTTTTCATCTCTATTTTTTGTGGTTTTTTTTTAAATTATACAAATCAGATATTATTTTAATCTCCGATGTTATTTAACAGTTGATATGGTTCTTTAATGCTTCACTAGCCAGGTTTAAGCAGTTGCGCAGGTTTGGCATGTTGTAAGTTAACACTGTGTTACAATGAGCCCCTGTTAGAAATGTGCTATATTCTTTATGAATTCTACTGAGAAAACATGAGAAAAGGGTGAATAAAGACTGAGAGTCAATGTTCATAAATTATTAATTAGTATTATGTTTTAAACTATGTTGTAGCTGTGTTTTCCGGTGTGTTCATTGTCAAACTCAAAAATTATAGATTTAATTATTAAAAAATGCCATTATTTTAAATGAAAAATCAATAATTGTATTTTATTGAGAAAATATTTTAGTTTGTCTTGTATATTTTTTTAATTAGATCAGATAGGATTTTAAGCTGTCACATGGCATGCAAAAATGTATACACCTATGGGGCATGTTGGCACATTTCACTTCTATTCTTTCAGGGTAAATCAAGAAACAAGTATAAAACAAAACCACATAATAGTACTAGACGTGTGAAATTAATGTGGGATACAATAAATACTCTGAACCCTCAGTAGATTTACACAAACTGAGAAAGTCAAAAAGCGTTACATTGTGCGTTAACACCGCTCTCCCCTATTTAGTGTAGTACTTTTATGTGCTAAATTGGAACAACTTCAAGTATACTTAAAGTATATGCTCAGTAAAACCTTATTACTTCATTATAGCTACGCATTTTTGTACGTTTTTTTTTTTTGTGTGTAGGAAGTAGCCTAGGGGAGCGCGGGGCACAACCTAACGCGGGGTTAAATGTAACACGGACCTTTTACATAGTTAGTCATGGTCAAGCAGGTTGTGTTTCCGCTCTTTTTCTCTCACTGTCAAAAGACGGTCTCCCGCGAATTTGCGTAAAGTTTTGATAATATTTCGTGAAGATACTGGACAAAGAGTGTTTTGACACCATGCAAGCAATTTTTTTCATCATCATAATTTTTTCGGTTTCTGAGTTGGGTGTATACGTTTCCAAATCTAACTTTATATTGCCTTAATCACTGTCTTGTTGGCTCAAACATAGCACCGTTTTGAAACATGTCAGCAATTCCTAGCGACTGTTAGCTAGACTTAAAATATGTAATACACAGCGGTGTTAGTTGTAGCACAGTGTTACAACTAAGCCACCAAGTGTACAATGATAATCAAATGAAAACAGGGTGCACGCAACTTTTCAGGTTTGAGTATTTAATTATATATTTAACTTCGTTGGACTTTCACAAACAATGTTGGAATTTAAAATGTTTAAAATTGAGTTTACTATGCATTGATCACTTGTTTATTTATAAAAAATATGGCCTGTTTTTAATGCAATAAACCCTTTACATTTTTATTTTAAGCTCATTTGTATTATTATTACTGTTATTATTATTAATAATAATAATTTTACATGCAGCTGCCACACACAAATCTAATTCAATTGCAATTACAATATTTTATGATTTTATTTATTATTATTATTTATTGCAAAACTCTGCAGCCCTTTTCTATGTCTCTATCCATGATATTGATCCATAATAGAAGGATGATTGGATGAGGGATGTATGTATGAATATCTATCTATACAGATGCACAAACAACATCAAACTATACAAATAAAATAGTACTGAATTATGTGTGTTACACACAAGTGTTACAACTAACCCCTCTGTCTGTTACAATTATCCCCGCATATGGGGTAAGTTGTAACATTTGCACTTCTGTCACTTTCAGTGCAACAGTACAAAAATGGTAGGTCCTAGAATAAAACTTTAAGTGTTCATTTGTAGCAGAGATGTGTATGTTGCTTGTGTAAAAAAAAGTTAAATCTAACTTAATAATTTTTTTAATAATTGAGCCAAAACCAAAATGTGTTAGGTTGTGCCCCGCTCTCCCCTACATTATAAACAGATGTGCTACTTTTTTGTGGAACAAGTGCTATTGTGTGTATTGTTTGGTGAAGAGAGGAACGTTTTTTTATTTATTATTGTTTTTTGTTTTGTTTTTACTCAGTGCTATTGTATATGGGTGTTTTAATTTGTGGAAAGGCAGAATAAATGGGGTAAGACATTACTCATCTTCACAGCTAAGTGGCAGTACATACCAAAAAATAAACAAAGCTAAGCTATGCTACAAGTTATGCAAGTTTGACTTGTTTTGATAACCAACCTCATTTTAACCGCATGATGCATATCACTCTCCAATAGTTCTTAATTTTGGGAATAAAAAGAGGTTTGGTATTATTATTGTTGTTGTTACATATAATATAATTCACATATTATAGTGAGGTATTATATTATAAGTAAACGGAACACATTAGCTTTGTCAGGCTTTTATTTGTTCTCGACTCAATGGATAAAACAGTAGATGCGCACTCGGGTTTATGACTAACTTTGACCTGACACAAGATGGCGCTGTTATCCACACTCCTGATGTTTTGTGTTCAAAGCTTTTTCTCATCCCTATGATCCAGAGATTGTGATTGATATAGGCCTACAAGTTTTGGATTTCCAGTTTAATTAAATTTCTTTTTTGGCGACGGAAATGACGAGCGGGTTTGTTGGGTCTGCTGTTACCGAGTAGCCTAAACAGAATGATGGAGATTTACAATCAACTTGGATGTTTAAGTCATTTCAACTTGAACTTAAAAAATAGTTAAATCTTGTATAAAGTGTAGCCATATTGATTTCCTTCCAGAGTGTTGAGGGAGAAAGCTAAATCTTTTTCCCATTTTAGTCAAGGGTATTATAGGCCTAATTGTTGCATTGCATCATAATTTCATAGTTTATGGAGTTTGTAATTTGTTGGAGTTAGTGATTTTCATTATCCCTTCGATTAACTGAAAGGGATGAATGGAGGTGCGTAATTCCTTTTTGTTGCAGAACAGGTTTATAAAGGTTATGATTCATTCATGTCATTACACAATGATCCGAGATGCATGAATCATGAATTATTTTCTGTTTTATCAGGGATTCATTTCTGTTTCAAAAGTGAGGGAAACTTTGATGCAACTTGAATATAATTATATGACAATTAGAAGGACTGAACGGTATCATGGGACTGTAGTGAATAAAGACTGGTTGAACCATTTTCAGCCGTTACTTTTGGATGATCTTGCAAAAGTATATTTAGAAAACATGTGTAGGTGTAATACAGTAAAAGCCGACTAACATGAGCGCTCCAAAACAAAGCATGGTAAAATATGTAGTACATTAGTGGTAAACTGCAGTTATCAGGGACAGGGAAGGAAAGTGGAAGAATATTAACTCTTTCAAGTACTGTGGTCATATGTTTCTTTTCTCATTATAGTTTAGACACCAGCTCCCTTGAATGATTATGATATTCTGTATACAAACCAGTCTTTGTTTCCCCCTGATTGGGTCAACAATAATGTTATTTTAGTCACTCAATTAATCAATGCTGATGGACACTTCTATTCCTATTCAGAGTTTTTGAACCGGTATAACATATGTCACTCCACGAGAGTTCGCTATTGCTTATGGGGCCATAACTCTTCTCAAAGACTATCCCAGATTTTCTTTGTCAGGAGCTCATCATATTGATATTAATGATTGGTAATATTTGTTTTTGTTAGCCATGTCTGGTCGTTACAAAAGAATTAGACGTGTTCTACTGGAATGACAATTTTGTCATCATTCTATTGAAGAAAGTGTGGACTTTGTCATCTAAATAATGACTAACCAATAATGTGAGATGTATTTGACAAATTACTTCAGCTTTTTTTTTTTTTATCATGCAAAGCTCTATTTAAAAAAGTTGTTTCCAGATGTTGGCTCTGACAGAAGTGCTGAGCAGTGTGCACACACACACACACACACACACAGACACACACACACACACTCACTCGTGTAATCTGATCCCAGGCTTCTAGCGCTCATGTAACAATAAGCTCTTGTTGTTACATTATACAACTGTAATCAGGTATAGGTATACAGTTCTTATCTTAATCCTCTGCCATGTCATATTATCATATATCATTGTATTTTGTGTTTACGTTTGAGTTATTTTTCCCCTTGTTTAACTTAGTGGGGTGGGGTTTTGTTTTAAGTTTAGAAATGTAAGCTTTGCTCTTTACGACTCTTCCATGTAGCCACTTTGTACTTCCCGAGACTCTTAGGTTTTAGGCACAGGTGCAGAACAAGAAATAGTCCGATGTCCACACTGTCTTAGGCACGTTAGTATTTTATACTTTTAAAGAATCACCCAGAGCTATTTAAAATTATAGTTCAGGTTCTAATAGTTTAGGTTCAGGGTAGAAGAAGAAACATGGAAAAGAGGAAGAAATGACAAGTAATGGAGGGAGGAGATAAGAGTTTTAAAATTATTATTATTATTTGGAATAAATACTTTGGGCCTCAATTTTGTTTACTTGGAACCCAGTAAAAGACAGTTCCCTTTAAAAGACAGTTCTGCTAAAACTGAACCAAGGCCTTATTTAGGGACATTCAGATGTGATATACATGCATAGGCCAGTTTAAAGGGTTATTTCACCCAGAAATGAAAATTCTGTCATCAATTACTCACACTTGTCATTCCAAACCCATAAGACTTTCTTTCATCTTTGGAGTAAAAATGAAGACATTTTTGATTAGGCTCTAAGTTGTAAAACTAATTTGTATACAAAGAGTGTTTTTTTTTTTCTTCTTTTCTTGTCTTGTCAGTTGTCTTGCCCGAACCCAGAGTACTCCCCCATTGGTGAGAGGAGATGGAACTAAAAGTGAGGAGATGGAACTAAAAGTGAGGAGATGAAACTAGAAGTGAGGAGATGGGGTGGAGGTGGGATGCTGATAAACTGTCAAGGAACAGAGGTGGGTTCTGCTGTTATTTATATTGTCCTGAGTTGATTACTGATGATCTCCACTTGTGCTAATTGGGTTAATTATCTGCATCCGCAGTTATTCGCTCCTCCCGAACCTTGTTAATAAAACATCATGTATAGGCAGAGAGTCGAGTTTCAAGTCAAGTGTGTCAGACAACCATACTGGCAGGATCTGTGGAGGAGTGAATAAACGAACAGCGCTCTCACACACAACTGAAGTCAGGCTCTGACTCATTCCGGGAACCAGATACTCTCTGACGGATATTTTGGTGATACTTATGATTATGAACACTGAGAGAGCTCAGCTCATCCTTATATCCTAGGATATTCTAGGATGTCTTCCCTAGGATATAAGGATGTCAGTGTTGGTGAGTGTGGTGTGCTCCTCGTTTCTCGTATTGATCGTGGTGTGTAAGAACTGCATTCAGCTGTTAATTGTGCATGTTTGTCAGTCTTATAGGCTGTTTACTATTTCTTTTAGACCTATCAGTCTTTTTATTTAACTGTGAAAATAAATATTTTGATACAAGGACCTGCCTGATCTTGGAGAACAGTGTAGTCAGAGAGATGGTGATTTGTGGAGTTCACTGGCAGATTGGGCAATTGAACATGATTCAAGCGATATCTTTATAACATCTCCCCTCCCATACCTCTCAAGTGGATTAACACTAAACTGCAATATCTAGGCTATATAATAATAATAATGATGATAATAATAATAATAATAGGCGAAAGCAATAACATTATGTGTGTTGTTTTGTGAGAAGAGAAGAGAAAACAGACACACCAAAGAGAGAAACCGTTGGACATGGAGAGTCCATACAACTTTTAATAAATAATGCGATTTAATTGTAATTTGTACTAGATTTCGTAAAGCATAGATCAACACGATCCCTTTTTCATTTTTCCATGTCATCAGCATGCGAATTTAAGCAATGCAATAATGAATGACAGCATTCTCAAGTGTGACTGAATAGTTGTTCTAGCTAGTAGCTACACAAACCGTGCAGAGGTTGGAAATCTCCTGTCTAGTTTAAAGATGTGCTACTTTAGTTATGTGACACTTGTAAAGATAAACATAAAGAGTTATTATGATTATGTCAGTGTTAACGTCTTGCTTCTTTGACAGACTTGGAAAGGTGAATCAGTCGAATTTATTTCACTATTTTGTGAACAGTTATGATGATGATTTTTATTTGTCCTCGAAAGGAAATTTGTTTCCACCATATACGTGTGTACATAATACAAACACCCATAACATACAGTGAAGAAAATAAGTATTTGAACACCCTGCTATTTTGCAAGTTCTCCCACTTAGAAATCATGGAGGGGTCTGAAATTGTCATCGTAGGTGCATGTCCACTGTGAGAGACATAATCTAAAAAAAAAAATCCAGAAATCACAATGTATGGTTTTTTAACTATTTATTTGTAAGATACAGCTGCAAATAAGTATTTGAACACCTGTCTATCAGCTAGAATTCTGACCCTCAAAGACCTGTTAGTCTGCCTTTAAAATGTCCACCTCCACTCCATTTATTATCCTAAATTAGAGATGCACCTGTTTGAGGTCGTTAGCTGCAAAAAGACCCCTGTCCACCCCATACAATCAGTAAGAATCCAACTACTAACATGGCCAAGACCAAAGAGCTGTCCAAAGACACTAGAGACAAAATTGTACACCTCCACAAGGCTGGAAAGGGCTACGGGGAAATTGCCAAGCAGCTTGGTGAAAAAAGGTCCACTGTTGGAGCAATCATTAGAAAATGGAAGAAGCTAAACATGACTGTCAATCTCCCTCGGACTGGGGCTCCATGCAAGATCTCAAGATCCGCACATGTCAAGGCCCGTCTTAAGTTTGCCAATGACCATTTGGATGATCCAGAGGAGTCATGGGAGAAAGTCATGTGGTCAGATGAGACCAAAATAGAACTTTTTAGTCATAATTCCACTAACCGTGTTTGAAGGAAGAAGAATGATGAGTACCATCCCAAGAACACCATCCCTACTGTGAAGCATGGGGGTGGTAGTATCATGCTTTGGGGGTGTTTTTCTGCACATGGGACAGGGCGACTGCACTGCATTAAGGAGAGGATGACCGGGCCATGTATTGCGAGATTTTGGGGAACAACCTCCTTCCCTCAGTTAGAGCATTGAAGATGGGTCGAGGCTGGGTCTTCCAACATGACAATGACCCAAAGCACACCGCCAGGATAACCAAGGAGTGGCTCTGTAAGAAGCATATCAAGGTTCTGGCGTGGCCTAGCCAGTCTCCAGACCTAAACCCAATAGAGAATCTTTGGAGGGAGCTCAAACTCTGTGTTTCTCAGCGACAGCCCAGAAACCTGACTGATCTAGAGAAGATCTGTGTGGAGGAGTGGGCCAAAATCCCTCCTGCAGTGTGTGCAAACCTGGTGAAAAACTACAGGAAACATTTGACCTCTGTAATTGCAAACAAAGGCTACTGTACCAAATATTAACATTGGTTTTCTCAGGTGTTCAAATACTTATTTGCAGCTGTATCTCACAAATAAATAGTTAAAAAATCATACATTGTGATTTCTGGATTTTTTTTTATGTCTCTCACAGTGGACATGCACCGATGACAATTTCAGACCCCTCCATGATTTCTAAGTGGGAGAACTTGCAAAATAGCAGGGTGTTCAAATACTTATTTTCTTCACTGTATTAAGAACATGGACATATAAACACACACACACAAAAACAAGAGCCTACCTGACTTATCAATGGCCGATTTAGGCTACTATTTAGAGCTGGTATAGATACAGGAACAAAACTATTACTAAACTTGGCCTTTCTACACATCGCTAACCTATACCTACGGTCAGAAGCAGAAGACATAAGACATAGGATGGTGAAAATATGTTGATCCAGGACCATGTCTTACTTGGCAAAATCACGGTAACCCTGCAGAGACCTTGCGCCTAGATCCAGCAGCAGTGAGCGCCGGTCCACTTCTCGAACTCTAAGGTCGTCGTTATTCAAAATCTGCAGATGCGATATATACATGCAATGTTGGGAATCCCCAGTTTTCATCAATCCCCAGAATTCATACGAATTTAGCAAAAATCGTACAAATTCGTACGAGTGAGGTCGTATGAATAGTTACGAATAGCCACCTAAAATTCGTACGAATTGCCTCACTTGTTTATTTGAGAATATAGCCTGTTTTTCATGCAATAAACCCTTTAAAATGTGATTTTAAGCTCGTTTTTATTATTATTTGTAATAATATTATAAAAATTGTAAAACATATATTTTATTAGGCCTATGTTGTTGTTATTATTCTTAATAATAATAATTTTGCATGCAGCTGCCACACAAATTAAATATTTGATGATTTTATAAAAAAACGAATCTAATTATTTTTTTAAATAATTGAGCCAAAACCAAAATACGGTATGTTAGGTTGTGCCCCTCTTTCCCCCTAATAATTTAGCACCTCAGTTTGTTTATTTGAATATTTATTCATGAATCTGGTCGTTGGAATTGTGATGATTTCGTAGTTGGGGAAGTCAGTGACCTGGCTCGATTTGCATTTTTCTTTCACATTATCTGTGAAAAGCACAGACACCATTTTGTTGCGCGTCTTCGAGGGAGAGCGCGCGCGCGTTTGTGTCGGAATTTCCTGTTATCTTTAAAACAATCTTGTAACGCTATATAAATAAAGGTGACTTGACTGATAAGTTCTTAAGAGAATGTGAAACAAAAATTTGTAATTAATTTAAATGATTGGGCCTCACTTAGCCTATAGTAAAATATTAGATTTCCTATCCAGAGTTACAGACATAAACATTGAGAATTAAAGAGGTGTGTGTGTGTGTGTTTGTCAGATAGAGAGAAAGTATAAAGTTATGTCACTCACCTTATACGTGCGTAATATTTATATAGCCTACGCAATATACTAATATAATATACTATTTATAACGTAAATAAAAGATAACTGGTGAACTTGTTTTGTAATAATAAGTATTGGACTCCTCAAATAATTCTGTTTTTGCCTGAAGAAGTCAGTCAATCTCGAAAGTAGATGAGCCACTTGCCGTCTCCAATACATCCGGAAACGTTATTCACTTGTAAGGACACTAATAATCAAGTATTGCTTTTATCATTTAAAACACAGTGACATGCTATGGCAAACCATTTAAGCTTTTATTCATTCACAGGATGATGTTTTGATATCAATAATTAAATTTGTACTATTTAAAATATGAATTCTTGATATTAAAAATGTACTTTTTCTAGTAACAATGTCTATTTCTTATATCAGGAATTACATTTTCATTAGTTAAAAGAGGGATTGTAGTGGGAGAACTGGGGTGTCAGGTGTGACTGGTAATGGTTTACATGGCTCTTGGGTCAGGTATGAGGGCCCCTTAACAGAATTTTGCTTAGGACCCCAGGGATGTCGGGATCGGCTCTGACCCTTGGCATAGTGGGTGTGGATTTATCATAGTTTTTAATGAAGCAAACAATTGCATTTTACTGGAATTACATCCACCTTTTTTATCAAAAATTATTTAATTTTTCTTAAAAAAAAAGAGTGAATAGAATCAGCAACTTCTCTTTATTGGTTATCGGACGAATCCAATTTCGATTTCGTTTTGACTTTTCTGGAGAACATTTTCGTGATCTGACAGATTTATTATGGTAGCCTATAGGAAACTTTTCAATTCAAATAACAAATTAATCAGGATATGATTTACAGAGACCTGAAAAGGTTGCTATCAGGAGATCGTTATAGGTTTTTGTTGTGGCAAACATTCTCATTAAACAGACATCACTGCGTAAGAGACACTCAGAGTCAAATTTAGTAAAAAGAAAAGTATTTATTCTTGCAAGAACAAACAGGTTCAGTCCAGTGCACAGTTACCCATGCAAAAGGAGTGACACACTTGGAGACAGGCCAGAGCGATCTTTATACTTCTTCCAAGGCTATCTCCTCCCAGGCCTGCCTTTCACAGTAACATCACGTGATAGAAAGAAAACAAAGGAATCCAAATTGCTTAGTCTACATTCATGACTAACTAGTCCTGTTTCCCCCTTCTTATCCCTCTGTATTTGGATAGGTCATGCGAAATTCATTTTAAGTATATGCTGAGAATGAATTTAGAACATAGGCTACATTGAAAGTTCGATAGAAACTCACGACCTAGTAATCAATAGAGATTAAAATTTCCCTAACATTTTCTGAAGAGTTTTCTTGAAAAAATATTTTTGATTTTAACTGTTGAAGTCACTTTTAGAAGAGTTTAGGCCATTACATGGATTTTAATGCAGTAACGATTTATTGAAATGTCCCCTGCTGTATAGACAGCTCCTGTTTTACTAACCCCCTGTTGGACTTGGGATGGATTTTTGTACCATAGAAGGGAAAATTTGACATGAGTGCATTGTGAAAGTTATTCATCATTGCAATCTAAAGACACAGGTAGAAACTGAATCTGAAAGCCTGTTTGGCAAGAACATACAAACCCCATTGTAGGCGACAAATGTCATTTTTGTTTGAAACGAGAGACAATGTATGTATGCAGATGATTGTGTGATTTTTAGCCCGAGCTCAGCTGGACTGCAGCAGCATCTTAGTATATGTTCTGCGTTTGGGGAAGAACATGATGTAAAGTACAATGACTCTAAAAGTGTTATGATTTGCAGAACCGCAGAAGACAGACATTTTAACTTTTCCTGTTTTTAGGCTCGCAGGTAATGTTCTTAACCCTTTGACACGACGATCACACCGGTGTGATCAGTCTTGGCTGGTCCCTGGAGCGTACGATCACACCGGTGTGATTAGAACGTTCAGTGAGTCACATGATCAACTGCCAAATTCAAATTTTCAAATTTTCAAATCTGCTTTGGCGCTTTGACTGGCACTGAGGCAGAGACAGACATGCTCAGCGCTCATCATTTATTACAACTGTTCAGTGTATTGTAATGTTTATTTTAGGTTTCATACACTTTAGATTACATTACACAACAACAAAAATACTAGTAAAAACTAAACCGTTTATTATTGCACACTAATATCTTTACCAGCAAAGGTTATTGCCTCTTTGTAATAACCTAAACATTATGTAATATTTAATTCGAGTCAAACACACACATCTTGTAGATAAAACGTCCGTTTCACACCCCAACACTCTCAGAAATAAAGGTACAAAAGCTGTCACTGGGGCGGTACCTCTTGAAAAGGTACACTTTTGTACTAATATGTTCCTTTTAGGTACTAATATGTACCATTAAGGTACCAATATGCACCCTTTAGGTACAAAAGTGTACCTTTTCAAGAGGTACCGCCCCAGTCACAGCTTTTGTACCTTTATTTCTGAGAGTGAAGCGTAAGCGGCGCGTGAGCAGCTTATTTTTTTCGGCGTGCATGTTAATCAATGAGTGCATTCACACCGGGAGCACTGAGCGTCGCGAGAGCAGCAGTGAAGCGGGGGTTACTGTCATATATTCCGGGAGACATGGATGATCGTGCATGTTGTAAATCCAGCAGGACGTGATAACTTACCGATCAACTAACATTATCTTTTTTTCCCTCCAAGTATTAAAACCACATTAGGAGTTTCCTTACATATATTTAACAATGTAGTTAACAAGTTTGTAAATATTTTGTATAAAAAATAAAAGAGATTGTAACTGTCATGCATTGTGACCTTTTTTTTCCGCTGACAAGTGATAGCTGATGTCACCGTTACCTCACACTCGCCTTTTTTCTAATTTGAGACACAACTTATCAAGGTCACCAGTTTTTATCTTCTTCAGAAAAAATGACAGAAAATATAAAAGAAGACACATGACAAATGAGGGAATTGAGGATTTTTTAAAATTTATTATTCTGATGAGGATAGCCAGGCATTTCCCATCTGAAGTCCCTCAGAACACTTCCCAGGGCAGCAAGACCAGGCGTCACTGCAAAGTCTGCCTCAGCAGAGGCGCCTCAAGCACATGTGTGCCATGCAACACTCCCTTGTGTGCTGTCCCATGTTTTCAGGAGTACCACACACTGAAGCATTATTAAGCCTGTAAAAAGTCAGAGTATTTTCATTAATTTATTATGATGATACTATTTTGATTATTATTCATTGTAATTATATTTGTAATCTGATCTGTAACTATAATAGTAAATAAAGGTATGTATATAGTTTGTTTTAAACAAAAACATTTACCAAAAGTCAGAGTAGCAGTATATTTATTGAATTTGTTTATGATTATACTATTTTGATTGTTATTCGTTGTAAATATATTTGTAATTGGTTTTGTAATTATAATAGTAAGTACTGAAATTTGTTTTACCGAAATAGATTTAATAAAACGCATGAAATGTGTACATTTTTTTTTTCTTTTTAACGAAAGTCATACGTTTGAATTGCATGAATAATGCTAAACTTATACTACATATCTCTCACTAGCAAAGCTGAGAAAAGCTAAATGGTATTTGACATTGTTAAATTATATTTCCCTAACGTTATATATCTACAAAACATTTGAGCAAGCTAATGGTAAGTGAGGTGTGAGTCTGTGACCAGGCCCACTAGATACATGCAATTAGGCCTATTATACCAATAGCTTGCTCTAATGTTTTGTAAATATAGGGAACAGGGATGGAAATTAATTTTTTTTGTACATACTCAATGTTTTTACCTAGCCATTGTTTTTAACCGACAATGTGTAACTTCATGTGAAAATTAACACTACAAGATCTAGCCTATACTTAAGCAGTTTATTTAATCTCAAGTCTCAATGAAATACTGCCATTTTCTCTTTCTCTCTTATAGCCTACACACACAAACCATGAACTGATATTATTTCAGTTCGCATATGAGGAAAAAACAACGTGAGCGCTCTGAAAGCGGAACTAAAAGATGCTTTAAAACTTTCACAGAGACAGAAAGCACAAAACCTTTCTTTAAAGTGAATTTCGTTTTGTATTAATTGTATCTTAATTTTAATCAATTTTTCATCAACCAATTGCCTGGATTTAATAAATAAGAAGTAAATATAGCAGACGATGGCGCCGGCGCGTGAACTGGAGCTCGTCTCATAAATGAACCGAAACTCAGTGTATAAGGAAGCCTACTCTCCTCACAGACATGTCTACTTAATCAGAACAATTCAAAACGAAAGAAAACAGACACAGACTGCTCTCTATTAGGCTATGTAATCCGCATGAAATGTGCATTTCTCTCTTGCGAGTAGGCCTACTGCGAAGACCGCGAGTCAGCATCGTCAATTTAATATTTGCAACTGACACGGACAAAGAAAATAATTGTTTATTAATAAATAATTAAAATATCTCCTTTCTATATTTTACATATTCATAATCATTGCTTTTGATATTTAAATGCACCCGCATTTGGCTGGTGGCGGGTGCTCCCTGATAGGGAAATATAATTTAACGATGTCATACCATAGCTTTTCTCTGCTTTGCTAGTGAGAGATATAAAACTCAGTAACAATATCAACTAAAACAAATAAGAAAATTGATGTAAAACATTTAACGTAAAATATGTAGCCTACTTTGGTATAAGCCTATAATATTCATGTTACAATGTATCAATTCAACTGAACCCTGACATCTGCTGAATGCACGGAACATATTTTCAATGTGCAAACAGCGCATTGACAGACAAACAAACAGCAACATTAGACATGTGAATGTCTACATTATTGAGCACTGTCCGTTTTATAAGAGAAATTTCATGACATAATATCTTTATTCATATTTATTGCATGCTTAGAAATAATTCTAGATGCTTCCGAATAATAAAAAAAACTAAAATATAACGTAGGCTAGTGGCTACCGATTGTCACGCGGCTGTTGTGGGGGAGATGCAAGCAAAATTCAAAGCAGTGGGGGGGAAAACATAAGCATAACAATATCAACCATAGTCTGTACACGCTAAAAAAAATATTTGAGAGGATTTGAAAAAAAAATAAAGCGAAACATTCAAACTACTCACCTGCAGGCGGTTATCCATCGTCCGCGCCATTGTGAGTCTGCGAAGTGTCACGTGACAAGGTTGATGCGTCTCCATGGAAATTAGAACGCGAGTCATTGCATAATAACGGTCGCAGAAAAAAACTCACGCCAGGCTGCCTGTCTGAATATTCAGAACGTACGTGCGAAAGGGTTAATATCTGCAGTAAAGTGAAATATCTGGGTCATCTGATTACAGATCAGCTTACAGATGACATTAATCGTCAGTGCCGTATGCTGTATGTGCGGGCAAATGTCCTGGTACGCAAATTCTCCAGTGTTGCTGCACTGCTGGAGTCAAGTTGACCCTATTTAAAGCATACTGTTCGCATTTGTACACTGCACATCTGTGGCTGAACTATAAAAAAGCTAGCCTTCAGAAATTGCAAGTAGCATTCAATGAGGCTTTGAGGATGTTACTAAAAAAGCCCAGATCAACTTGTGCGAGTGAGTTGTTTGTGAGCACCAGAGTGGAGACACTGCAGTCTGTTCTGCGAAAAGCGATGTTCAGGTTCATTTGTCGTCTGAATGATTCTGTAAATCAAGTTGTTGTGGTGCTGGTGAATGTTAGTGCCACACGCTGCATAAGCGTTGGCATGTCTCAGTTTTAAGAACACTGGTATAAGTCTTTTAAAAACGAGTCATTTGTAACTTTGTGTTGTGTATTTGTATTGTATTTATTTTATTCTTTCTTTGTATGGATGGACCATGAGTCTGAATAAAAAGGATACTACTACAATATTTAATTGTTTTAAGGCCGATGTATGAAATCAACTTATCCCTGATCTTTCACGTGCATTGTTTGATCCATTCAGTAGGCCTATTTGTTTTAGGCTACAAAAAATATACATTTAAAAAAAAATTTTTTAAACAAACGTTAAAATGTGATATTAATTTTATTGAAACTAAACCAAAACATGTCCTTTATATTACCAGGAGAAATAAGGATAAGTAAGGGCAAGGGCAATTAAGATGGTAAAAAGAGATGTTTTCAGGAATTCTTACTGATTTCATAAACTAGTGTGATTAAATTCAGTGGTGTTGTGATAATGATCTGTGTTCCGTTGTTAATGAAGAAATTGTTTTATAAGAGATTTCATGTTAATTGTTTTTATATTAATTAACCGATAAATTAGTTAATTATTAATTAACCAATTAAATCGGCCTCATTAATAAAGTAAAGTGTTGTAAATGTTTTAAGAACAATAAAGTGATCATGAAAATAAAAATTCTCTCTCTTTCACACACTCACACACACACACACACACACTCACTCTTCTTATACTTCTGCGTCGAACTCACGCCGTAGGCTATGTGTAGCGCGTGTTGAGCCGCTGCAATCGCGCTGCGGGCTCATTGTCATCACCAGCCAGAAGTATAGTCGAGGGACAAGAAAGAGAGGGAGATGGATGATGACGGCATATAGCTCCACCTACCCCGCTCAGCAGCAGTAGCCTACACCCACTGCACTGCAGTCGCGCTCACTGAGAGGAAAGCTCATGCTGTCTGCAGTCTGCACGGTGGTTTATTCCCTTGCTTGATGAGATAAAAATGGACACGCTGTCTTGCTTTTTTCTGTGCCTCTCGCTCGGTAAGTAGTTTTTTAGCTTGACTATTGGAGGTTTAAAGTTGTATAACCTGTTTTGTTGTTAATTCATTTAAAGTGAGCAGCGTGAGTGACCCAGTGCTTCTTATAACACACGTTGAGAACTGTTAAAGAGACCAGGTGTGAAAGATCCAACACGAAATGCTGATTTGGTTGATTCGAGTGTGACTGTGGTGGGACACTGTCAAGTAATCTTCATTTATATAGCGCGTTTAACAATGTGGATTGTTTCAAAGCAGCTTCACAGAGTAAACACTGTATTTATTGCCCATTCAAGAAGTTTCGAAGGTAAAACTGTTAGAACATCTGAGAGGTCCTGTCCAAGATGCAGAAAAAGCACAAGATGGGCGAGGTAGGAGGAAGCAGGGAGTAGGGACACACCTGTGAGAGATGAGATACACGTTTTTAAACTGATAATATGAGAGGAAGGATATCAGTTTTCATTTATAGCCTACGCTGAGAATGTTGCGTTTGATTCTCTTAATGATCGCCGAAGGTAATTATAACCTTTTGCTGAATTGCATTCAGCTGTTACACTCTTAGAAAGAATGTGTTAAAAATAACACAACCTGTGTTAAATTTTAACACATCCGTGGGTGAGCTCCAGGACTACTAGTTTTGTGTTAAATTTAACTCATTCACTGTGTTAATGAGATTAACACACTGTGTCAGAAAGGTTAACATAAAGATGTGTAAAAGATGTGTAAACGTGTAACATTAACACATTATGTGCCATCCTTGGCTACACACATTGTGTAAAAAAGGTATTTAAAATCCTAAACAAAATATTAGCATTTTACAAAATAAATACAAATTCTGTGGTTGATTTATCTTATTTATTATAATGAAATATCAACAATTAAATCTAATCCAAAATAGAAAAATACAATTTAAAGCAGTCAAAAAAGAAAATGTCCATAGGACAAAACAGTTTCTTTTCATAATCTCATTCATTGGTAACATGACACATAACCCCACCTTCAAAATAATTTCACTTATTTCCAAATTTCATTTTGTTTTTGGATTGATGTAAAGAAAATATAAAAATATTAAGCATTTAATGTTTTTGAAAATATCTTGTGCTCACCAAATATTTAATTTGATACAAAATTACAGTAAAAACAGTAATATTGTGAAATATTATTACACTGTAAAAAAGCAGTTTTCTATTTGAATATATTTTAAAATGTATTCCTTGGATGACAAATCTTAATTTTCAGCATCATTACTCCAAGTCTCTAGTGTCACATGATCCTTTAGATTAGAAAAAAAAAATTATGATTTGATGCTAAAGAAACATTTATGATTATTATCAATGTCTGTACTCCTCCATATTTTCCACAGCATAGGAGTAAAAGTGATCATACAAACAGTCTATAAAAAGCCAACCTTTGGGGATAAGCATATTTTGTACACCTTTGGGAAAAAGTAAATGAACCTACACCTAAATGAGACCATCGCAGCTTTTCTTGACCAAGGACCGCCCAAGAGGACTGACATCACAACGCAACCAATCACAGTTCGTTTCGTTCTGCGTCATGTTTAGGGGCATGACAATGTGATGTTGATGTCCCTACAACAACAGACTGGCTTCCATCTAATAAATTATTCATTCAAGAACGTTGTGCAAGTTTACTGCAACAATGGAGCCGCGAACATCACATACTTTCGAAAATCCAGCGTTTAGTTGATCCTGGTAAGCGCTCATTGTCACAGTTGTAAGCACAACGGCGTTCTTCTTAAACGAGGGGTTTTGGTGTCACGGCATTTGTTTCCAGGCGGACCGATAAAGAACACGACAGACTTCTGTCTCCAGACTTCAACCAATCAGATCGCGACTTTAAAACTCCTGAAGTGTTTCCAGAAAAGTGTGACATAATATGCATCAGTCCCATGTTCCCTGGATGTTCCCAGCTCCGTGTCCACAAACACAAATGTGCTCAGTTCTTCTTCAGAGAGGATCACAGTTCCAACACTATATAAAAATATAAGAGAGAAAGAGAGAGGAGAACGTTAGACAAGCATCAAATTGTTTTTAATCTTCATCATACTATAATTCAGAATATACAGTATATTTGTAAGTAACACCCTTTTGTCAACATATTCAAACATTTCAGCTGAACTGTAAACTAAATTATATCAGACTCAATTTTAATACTTACATTTCCTTAATTCTCTCCAAAAATGCAGAGATTCATAGACGTAAATACTGCAACGAAGGATTTAGCCAATTCCAGCTTGTTTGTAGTGAAGGGATAGCTGTTTGAGACAAATACACAGTAAGATACATGCAAGAAATCCCCATGTGATAATCTTTTTTTTTCTTTTCACAGTAGTTAACCCACCTGTGTGCTGAAATGCTGAAATCATATTAGGCACCTTCCTGGTCAGGTCGGACTCTTTGGCCTAATAATAGATCAAAATAATGCAAAAATAAAAACTAAAGTTATTTAGAATGCTTGATTTGATATGAATTAATAATTTAGTTAGTTTTTCTGCAATGCTTACCTGAATAAACTCAATCTGGTGCATAACAAAGAAAATGGTCCATCCTCTGATTGGTTCATTTGCTGTAATAAATATTAGACATAAAGCAAAAGTCACTTATTTGATATAAAGTTAGCAAATCTGTATATATTGTAACTGTTATGCTAACGTTAATTTACGTAGCCTGCACAGCACCAGTGGCTCAAGAGCACTTCTCATATTGCTAATCATTTCAGCAAACTTCAAATCCACTACGACATTTTAGACATAATCAAATCAATAAAGAGTAAACAATTTTTAATACACCTTACAGGTAAAATTTTGTTTACAGTAACGTTAAATCCAGTAATGTTACAATATAACCTAGTCTAAAGGTGCAGTCACGTTTACCATTGCTTGGTGAAATTGAGTGCAAAATCCATAAAGGTCTCTTCATTATCGGGAATTTTGTGTGAAAGTGGAAAAAAAATATGTCGATTTTGAATCGTGTTTTCCACGCAAATTCGCACCGTTGATCAAAATAAAGCTGCTTGCATGGTTTAGCCGTGCTTCAGCTAACGTTAACTTACACTATTGACAATGGAAGTTTTTTTGCCCGCAAAAGATCATCGTAACCTAGCTTTTAAACCAGTATTAAAATAACAGTAGCAGCAAATATTTGTTTGTAAATAAACATAAGTAAAAATATGAATTCAAGTAAGTTACAGCTTACCTCAAGAATCTTGCTAGCATCACCGGCGTGATTCGGCGCGAATCATCTCCTCCCTGGTAACGAACAGATTTGACGCGAGGGGTAACGTTGTCGATAACGAAGTGATATTTACAAGATAACGTTAAATGTTTTATATTCAACCCTACGGAAGTAAAAACAAAATAGTTGCTGTCGTTAACAGACTATAATCTCCTATTGAACTGACTGGAACTGGATTCTTCTCTTCACTCCAAGTCATTATAGCATTGGTTCAGTTCAACAACTAGCTAATTTAAATAACGGTCACATTATAAAAATAACACATGAAGTGTGTAAGCTCATCAGTCTACTCATATTGTGTTAAATGCTTTGAGAAAAATTCCAAGTTGTGTTAATTTTAAACTACACATTGATATGTGTAAAACGGTTTATTTTTCTCAACACATTTTTAGTTAATATTGACAAAATGTGTAAATTAGAGTGTTACACATATTTTGTGTAATTTTTCTACACATTCCTTCTAAGAGTGTAATTGCGCAGTTTGTTAGTCTCACTCTCACCAGATACATTTATTTGCAGAGCTATCCGTCCTTTTGACAGTGAAAACTTTTTTCTTTTAAACATGCTGCTCTCATACCACGCCTTGATTGTAATGTGCTACTGCCTAACAGTACAAACAGGACAGTTCAACACTATTCAAATCAACACTCATTCCTCGCGTGAATCTGCGTACAGTGAATACAGAAATACATTTACATTTAATAATTTAGCAGACGCTTTTATCCAAAGCGACTTAGAAATTAGAACAATAGCCAATAAGTAGTTAAACTATAGGACAACATAATGTAAGCGCAGTGACCCTTCTCAGTTTAATCTAACGCAGAACACCTAAAGTGTTTTTTTTTTTTTTTTTATAATAGAAGAGAAAGTGTTAGTATTACTGGAATAGGTGCTGCCGAAAGAGATGCGTCTTCAACCGTTTCTTGAAAATGGCTACGGACTCAGCTCTGGTTGAGTTGGGTTGTTCATTCCACCAGCCGGGAACAGTCATGGTAAAGGTCTGAGAAAGAGATTTTGTGCCTGTTTGAAGTGGCACCACAAGACGACGTTAGCTTGCAGAGCGGAAGTTTCTGGATGGCACATAAGTCTGAAGTAATGAGTTTAGGTAAAAGGGAGCAGAGCCAGTGGTTGTTCTGTAAGCAAGCGTCAGTGACTCGAATTTGATGCGAGCTGCAACTGGCAACCAGTGCAATTTTGTGAGGAGAGGAGTGACGTGTGCTCTCCACTGTGGTTGCAGCATTTCGGATTAGCTGCAAATAAATGACAGCTTCCTCAAGCCTTACAAAATAATCAAGACTGGTCAAGGGTGTGGTTGTGGCCATATGCCCCCGGGATTAAGCCGTATTTGTTTCAAGGACGTATATTTGTTTAACTGTTGTGCACAGTTATTAAGTTAGGTTACTCTGACAGATCTTTTATTAGGGATTTTGTCACGATTTAATCAGGATTTGACCAAAAATGCTGTTGCATTTGATTGTCTTATAGGTAAGAACGCCTTTTTTAATAAAATACATTGAAGTGTTTATTACACGTTTATTCTTTGCTTGTGGAGCATGTGCTGGTATTTTGTGAATTGCATGATGAAAAATGTTTTTTTTGAGAATATGAAGTCAGTGACATTTCAAATAGATATATTTTAAATATTTCTCAATTTCATGGCGTGACGTTTACACAAAACAAACCCACCAGCAATGAAATTAAACACCTGTTATATCCGATTTTCTTATGATCTACTTTTTCATTTCTGCAGGCTGATAACCCTAACACATTTTAGTTCTTATAGCCTCAGCTGAATGTTTATTGAAATCACTAATGCAAATACAATTGTATAGAAATGGAATCAGTTCAGCCTCAGGCGAATAAAAGGAATGCAAATAAAACATGACACGAGCATACAGTTAAAATACACTTACTAACAAATTTTGCGAAATGCCAAACAATTATATAAGTTATATAGGCCTAAGGCAAAAACTATTTTTTTTTACTGCTATTTACTTAAAATAATAATATGGTAACAATATTACACAAAATATTTTTGAGTAGTTAAGGCTTGATTTCTTTCATGGAATCTATCTGAATAAATCATGTAAAATTCCCTAATTTATTTAGTCTAATAATGAATTTAATATTTTAGTGAAATATGCTTTTTTATTTTAAGTAGCCATAGTCTATTTTTTACTCAAATACGAATTCAAGTAAATGGTAATTACCTGTTTATATTTGCCTTTGAGTTATATTGTATTAAAAGATGCTGCTAGCACAGCACATTAACAAACATACTGTACTATCATTAGCAGAGTTATTGCTCAAACAAAGCAGCATGCTTTGTCCTATACTCTTCTGCACAATGGTAACAATCAAAAATTTTACATAATAGAAACTCTTTCGAATGCCAACATAACTGAACATTAAAAGATGTTTCCCTTTACTCAAACGCAGAAAAATAACACTTCATTTCAAGATTTACTCTCCATTTTCAGCCATGTGCAAAGCATGGAACTATGGTGTCTCTAAATAAAACCGCATAATTGAGCTAATTCTCTTGAAATAAAGGTTTTACTTAATTTTATCAGGTTTATCAGTTCCTAAATTCAAGCCTCAAAATGGATTCTTAAAATTAGGAAAATGTATCTCTTGGTTTTATTAGTGAAATGTTCTCAATAATGCACTGAACCAACATTTTCTTAAGTAAAATATAGGCCTACAGAATATTTTTAATTAACACCTTTTTTTTTTTTTTACAAAACTCGTGATTCATTTTTTACAGTGTAGGCCTAATGGTAAAAAAGGGGAATTTTTTAAAAATATCCACAACCTTAATTTAGATTAGATTAACTTGTTAAAGAACATGGAAGTTTAAAGGCTTGTTCGACTTCATGCAGCTCTGCGCAGAACGATCGGCGGCTGACTTGAAGCAGTGCATGCCGGTTAGAAATTTTGTCCGACTTGATACAGCGCCGACGCCACGTGACTGTGACGTATGCCATCAAAGTAACGCGAGAGCGATTCGAGAGTAGCCGGAGAACTCAGCCAGCGCAGCTTCTGAAGAGCGGCTGCTCGGGGCTGCACGAGCGCTGATGACGACACAGCTGTTCCACGATTGGCCGGATTCACCGCATGACAACGGTCACGTGTGTTTCGTGTTTATTCGACCACCTTTAGTTCCTCTACAGCTCACAAATCATTTTTATAACAGTAAGCACTCTTTTCATGTAGTCGCAATGTTATATTGTGTCATGTTTATCCAAATAAAACTGATTAAAAAACGTCGATTCCACTTCATTGATAGTAGGCTAGCTGTAGGCTTTGGTGAACTTTATTCTTGTTCAAACAGACGCTGTATGAAGCAGTACATAAAGTATTGAATGAAAATGCCTCTGAAACATCTGTGTATTTAGCAAATATTGCATTTATTTCACTTCAGCTGTGATAAAGTATGCAAACACCACGTGAGCGGTCACTACGGGAAACAGAAGTGTCCGACTTCACGTCTCCGTTTGCAGCTCCTCCCCGCCTGCACACGGCTACTCTCGCCGATCGCTTACATCCAGCCGCAGCCGATGTCGAACACACCTAAAAGAAAAAGCGCGTAGCAAAAATAGCCAAAGCGCGTGGTGGGTTTGTATATTATCTGACGTCACACAGTTAGTATGCAGTATAGATGTAGTCGGTTGGACGGAAGTTGTGAGCTGCACCTTTCGTCAATGTGTGCGTAAATGAGAAGAGTAAGTAGCCTACATCTGTGATATTGTATTTCTTTGTCAAATTAGTTGTTATTTCTGTTATTCGGTGTGGATAAGAGTTGGGACATTCTACCAGAAACGTTTATTTCCACACTAAAAAATCTTGGGGAAAAAAAAATCTTGTTTTTAAATCTGAACGTTGAGTCATATGGAGGACATGTTAAACTATGAGAAACACATATCATGCCATCTCAGCATGTTTTTATGATTGAATAAAATACATTTTATACGCATTTCCCCCGTAAAATGTCAGGCCCTGTCACAGACAAGTTTGTATGTTAGAATGGTTTCCTAATGAATTTCTTTAATACAAATAGCATTTTCTTATTGATCACATGTCCCTGATTGTAGCTAACATGGTTTTGTAATTCCTATAAGAAAAACATAGTAGTGGATATATACCCTCACCTTCATCTACACAGTTAAAGACATTAATTCATCCATATTTCCTCAAATATACACTTTTATGTCTTAATTTACTGTGTGGAAAGTGTTTAGGAGTATTAAATAAGTATGTCGGCCAGAACACCACTTAAGGCCAAATGTTCCCGAGTTTGATTTGTGATCGTGCTGTGTTTGTCCCATTCATCGAGTAGCCTATCATATTTCCTCTCACACACACGTGATAAGTATGGCAAGCCGTTTTAGCTTAAATTGTTCCCAGCCTTACTCGTCGTAATTTCATTTTTACTAGTAAGAATTCAATTAGAAAGCTCTACAAGTTCATTCTTACTAGTAACAATTACAATTAGAGAGCTCTCTAATTCAATTCTTACTAGTAACATTTATTATTAGAGAGCTCTCTAATCCAATTATTACTAGTAAGAATTACAATTACAGAGCTCTAATTCAATTCTTACTAGTAACAATTGCAATTAGAGAGCTCTACAAATGAATTTTTACTAGCCATATCTCTCCATTGACTTCCATTCATTTTTAATTAGAGAGCTCTACAATTGAATTGTTACTAGTAAGAATTACAATTAGAGAGCTCTAATCCAATTCTTACTAGTAACAATGCAATTACCCCAGATAGCACAAGCCTATTTGATGTGATTTTTACATCTGGAAGACGTATTTTTAAGAGTGTTTGCTCATCTGCAATACGTCTATAGGACGTTTCTGTCAGATGTCAAATAGACGTTTAGAAGATGTCAGTTTAACATGCATTCTAAATCATTACATCTTAAAGACATCTTCTAAACGTCTATTTGACATCTGACGGAAATGTCCTATAGACGTATTGCAGATGAGCAAACACTCCTAAAAATACGTCTTCCAGATGTAAAAATCACATCAAATAGGCTTGTGCTATCTGGGACAGAGCTCTCTAATTGGAGAGCTCTGTAATTGAATTAGAGAGCTCTGCAATTGCATTCTTACTAGTAACAACTGAATTAGAGAGCTCTCTAATTGTAATTGTTACTAGTAATAATTGGATTAGAGAGCTCTCTAATTGTAATTCTTACTAGTAACAATTCAATTGTAGAGCTCTCTAATTAAAAATGAATGGAAGTCAATGGAGACATATGACTAGTAAAAATTCATTTGTAGAGCTCTCTAATAATAATTGTTACTAGTAAGAATTGGATTAGAGAGCTCTCTAATTGTAATTCTTACTAGTAACAATTCAATTGTAGAGCTCTCTGTAACGTAAGAACTACGGAAGCAATTGCAAGTAACAATATTTATTGGAAAAACTCAGAACACCGTCCACAGATTGGCAAGGGGGAAAAACTCAGTTCACGGTCCACAGACAGGCAGGTAAGTGGCGCAGGGACTCGATGGTCAGATGCAGGGGCGTAGCAAGCTTTTCAAAAGTGTGGGGGATGCATGTGGTCAGGGCTGTAAAACTATGTTGTGTGGACCTCTGTCTAGGGGGTTCAGGGGCATGCTCCCCCGAAAGAATTTTTTTTACATTTTAAGGTTAAATGCATCAATCTGGTGCACTTTGAGAGCTCAAACATCTTTTTAGTTATGATATAGAGTCTCAGTCTACATTACATTATCACTAGTGTTTTAGAATGCCAAACATTATAATAATGACTTATATAATTATTCCTATGATGGAAAATCCATATAGCCTGCCCTATATATATATACCTGGTGTATAAATGAAAATGAATATTTCAAAAGTATATTTTATATTACGCTATAGAATAGAAAAATTGCAATACTTTTGTCCTAATTTCTTCACTTGCAAGAAATAAACCCTTGAGTTTTTATCTTGGAGAAAACACCAGATCACCATGCTGATCGCGTGAGCAAAGTGCGCACTTTCCTTTAAATCACGCAGCACAAACAGAATGCCTACTTAAAGTCTTGTGCTGTTTAGTCTAAAAAACGAAATATAATACCGAAAACACTCGACATGTCAACAAAACATAAACATAACATCTTCCCAAACACATATCAAGCTTATTTAAAAACCTCGAAAGCATAAACACTCATTCAAAGTACCTGGAAAAGGGAGATTTAAATAACCATAAGTTCCCGCCGGCGCCGCCTCAGCACGAGCTGACCGATAAATCTAACACACCAAGAGAGGCGGGACTTAAGGCAGAACAGCCAATCATCAGCCGGTCACACTCAAAGCCGGTGTCATGTTCGAGAGGGAGGGGGAGAGGAGGAGCCGCAGCGAGCGCAGACACAGAGCGGCCAGAGAAACGGAGGAGCGACTGAGGCGTTTGTGCAAAACTGCGGAAAAACTGCAGAAAAAGTGTGGGTGTTGAACCCTCTCACCGGGAAAAGTGTGGGTGTTAAAACACCCACATCCCCCACGGGTGCGACGCCCCTGGTCAGATGGATACAGTGCAGGTGAAGTGAGGTGACGATCAACAAGACAAATCCAGAACATCCACAGGGAACAGACAGGAACAACGAAGGATACTGGAACGTAGAGGGATCAAACACCGGACATCACAAACAACGATCTGACAATGGAGATGAGAAATGGGTGAGATTAAGTAGACCGGGATGATAGACTGCAGCTGGTGATGAGTGATTACTGAATGAGCTCTGATGAGCAGCCACGCCCCTCTAATCAGCACACACACACATGGAACAACAGAAACACGAGACATGAATGAGACATAGGATTTACCCACCGTGACACTCTCTAATTAAAAATGAATGGAAGTCAATGGAGACATATGACTAGTAAAAATTCATTTGTAGAGCTCTCTAATAATAATTTTTACTAGTAAGAATTGAATTAGAGAGCTCTCTAATTGTAATTCTTACTATAGTAACAATTCAATTGTAGAGTTCTGTAATTGTAATTCTTACTAGTAATAATTGAATTAGAGAGCTCTCTAATTGAATTCTTACTACACTGCAAAAAGAGATGTTAAAAATGACACATCATGTGTAGAATTTTAACACATGTGGTGAGTGTGTTCAGGGACTACACATGTTGTGTGAAATTTTACACAATAGATGTGTGAGCTATTTTAACACAGAAATTGTGTAAATAACTTTACACACAAATGTGTGATATCAATACTTTTTACACAAAGCGTGTGAGACAATTTTACACTTAAATATGTAATTTCAAAACATTAAGTGCTGATTGTAACTGAAAAATGACCAGAAACGACTAATAATGTGCTAACATTACCAAGCATGTGTACGGCAATCAAAAAAAAAAAAAAAAAAAAAAGTCAAATGTCAAAATATATTTGCCATTTAATGAGTGAAAAGTACAACAAAAGCTACTGCACTAACTGTAGCAGGATATACAGTGATAAGAGCAGATCAGAAGCACGGACACATTAAAAGACAATCACAGTTATGACAAATGGATGACATGTAACAACATATAAGTCATATCATAAAACACAGATGCATGAATTCATTTTAAGAAACATTTGTTTAAAGTATAGTTAATCTGTATGAAAACCATACTTGCATATAAAAATCAATCACACAGTTATGACTAATGGATGATATGTAACAACATAAGTCATATCATAAAACACAGATGCATGAATTCATTTTATAAGAAACATGTTTAGATCACTGAGATAATAATAATAAAACTTTTGTCAATAATAATTAGTCTTGAAATTGACTTGAAATCGTTTAGAGTAAACTCTTAACAGTATGCTATGAGATTACATCACCCAGTTTGAATATATTAGCTGATTGTTATTAATCACATCTTCAAGTTCAAAGATGACAATGACCGTCTGCAGTCGGACAATTTACATTCTTACAATCTTGTATCTTGGGTTTAAGTATAGCTCATTCTGTATCAAAACCCTGCATTATGTCAAAAGGCCTGAAATCTGCAGTATCGGGCAGACTGATAATTTCATTCTCTTTAGTTTGGTACAGAGGCATAGAAAGGATCAAAGTACTTCACTATTAGAATTCTTACAAACATCAGGATAGACATGTCATCAGTCTGAGGTATGACGTGAATAATTTCTCCAAATAAAAGCTCTCCTTTGTCATCTGCTTTAAGAGGCATTACAGAGCCAGTTGTGCAAGTTTGGCCAAACACAGTAACAGCATGGGTGACAGACAGTGCTGTTCAAAGTCTTTGGTTGATTTCAGATTTGCGAGCACAACATCTGCTTTCTTCAAAGAGCCAATAGTAACAGGATAGGAGTTTGTAACAATCATTTTCTCAGAAAAAGGGTCACCTAACTTGAAGCTATACATTTGCTGAACCTGATGTTTATAACTCAAGTGTTTTAGAAAAAGTGTCTTTTTAATGGTTTATACTTCGCTTCGAATCTCATACACCACAATTGAGACATAGGTCCGAACATAACCATCATTCGCGGATAGTGTGTCATAAAATTATGTTTTGGGTATCAAGTTTCGGTCAGAGCTTCTTGAATAGTGTGTGATGCTCAATAATGAGCGGTTTAAGAAAAACAGCAAGTCCATGTGTTCATAAATTGCAGGGCCACCATACCTAGTCCTTCATTGGCTCTGACAGACATCATTACGAAACATACCGGTACAAAATCAATCAGGAATGTTATTGCGGACTTCACACTGCAGCAACTCCCGGGCATTGGTGGCAGAAGATGTGTCAGAAGAACCAGCATAGTATAGCACTTTTCATCTGAAAATTAAATGAAAACAGATTAAAGCTACAACAAATATTTACAAGTAGGATTAAAAGGATTAGATTATGTTTTTTTTAAACTGGGGTTCAAAAACTGAGTTGAACCGGGTAGAACTGGGGCTGTATGAGGTAGCCTGGCCACACCCACCTAGATCTTGGATGTAGACCTTAAAGGGATAGTTCACCCAAAAGTGAAAATTCTGTCAGTAATTACTCACCCTCATGTTGTTCCAACCCCGTAAGACTTTCGTTCATCTTCGGAACACGAATTAAGATATTTTTGATTAAATCTGAGAGCTGGATCACTCCTCCATAGGCTTTTAAGGGATTGAAACTTGTTCCCCGAAAAGTTATTAAAGACATCGTTAAAATAGTCGAAGTGACTACAGTGGCTCAATCTACAGGTTATGAAGCGACGAGAATACTTTTTGTGCGCAAAAACAAACAAAAATAACGACTTTATTTCAACTATTCGTTTCCATCTCTGTTGGCCTCTAGTTCGTTTACAACATGAGGGTGAGTAATTACTGACAGAATTTTCATTTTTGGGTGAACTATCCCTTTAAAATGTAGGTAAAGTAAGAAGTAACGTTCGGAATCCCTGATCAATGTGATCGGTTAGGCTGAACCAATAATTTCAAAGTTAACCTAAAGTATACCCCCATCATGATACCGTTGGAAATGTTTCCCCAATCATGAGTCCCCAGACTATATTTACAATGTAAATGACTCTGGTTTTAACCAGGCTATGTATGAGGTGCTTATCCATAATCAGTGTATTACCAACATGGATTACACTGAGAAAGGACGAATTAATATTATTGGTAAGTAGGAAATAAAGCAGGAAAAAAAGGGTTCCTACATTCTGAATTTAACCTTTGAGACATTGCATGCCATATCATTAAACGCATACCATCTGTCTGGTCTTCCATCCCCTCCGTAAGTGAAGCAACATCACCCTTTTCCAAGGCAGCCACTGCTCTCAGCTTTGGAATGATGGTCGCTTCACATTTTCTGATGAACTGGTCTGTCTTTCCATCTGTTATTTTGCCAAACTCGATATCCATCTTACATAAAAAAAGAGACTTCTTCAGAATACACTCACCGGCCACTTTATTAGGTACCCCATGCTAGTAACGGGTTGGACCCCCTTTTGCCTTCAGAACTGCCTCAATTCTTCGTGGCATAGATTCAACAAGGTGCTGGAAGCATTCCTCAGGGAGTTTGGTCCATATTGACATGATGGCATCACACAGTTGCCGCAGATTTGTCGGCTGCACATCCATGATGCGAATCTCCCGTTCCACCACATCCCAAAGATGCTCTATTGGATTGAGATCTGGTGACTGTGGAGGCCATTTGAGTACAGCGAACTCATTGTCATGTTCAAGAAACCAGTCTGAGATGATTCCAGCTTTATGACATGGCGCATTATCCTGCTGAAAGTAGCCATCAGAAGTTGGGTACATTGTGGTCATAAAGGGATGGACATGGTCAGCAACAATACTCAGGTAGGCTGTGGCGTTGCAACGATGGTCAATTGGTACCAAGGGGCCCAAAGAGTGCCAAGAAAATATTCCCCACACCATGACACCACCACCACCAGCCTGAACCGTTGATACAAGGCAGGATGGATCCATGCTTTCATGTTGTAGACGCCAAATTCTGACCCTACCATCCGAATGTCGCAGCAGAAATCGAGACTCATCAGACCAGGCAACGTTTTTCCAATCTTCTATTGTCCAATTTCGATGAGCTTGTGCAAATTGTAGCCTCAGTTTCCTGTTCTTAGCTGAAAGGAGTGGCACCCGGTGTGGTCTTCTGCTGCTGTAGCCCATCTGCCTCAAAGTTCGACGTACTGTGCGTTCAGAGATGCTCTTCTGCCCACCTTGGTTGTAACGGGTGGTTATTTGAGTCACTGTTGCCCTTCTATCAGCTCGAACCAGTCTGGCCATTCTCCTCTGACCTCTGGCATCAACAAGGCATTTCCGCCCACAGAACTGCCGCTCACTGGATGTTTTTTCTTTTTCGGACCATTCTCTGTAAACCCTAGAGATGGTTGTGCGTGAAAATCCCAGTAGATTAGCAGTTTCTGAAATACTCAGACCAGCCCTTCTGGCACCAACAATCATGCCACGTTCAAAGTCACTCAAATCACCTTTCTTCCCCATACTGATGCTCGGTTTGAACTGCAGGAGATTGTCTTGACCATGTCTAAATGCCTAAATGCACTGAGTTGCTGCCATGTGATTGGCTGCTTAGAAATTAAGTGTTAACGAGCAGTTGGACAGGTGTACCTAATAAAGTGGCCGGTGAGTGTATATTCTAAGTCAACAGTGTTACTAAGAGTATCAGATCTTTTACAATGAGAAACCTACCAAACTTGGCATATCCAAGAAGCGTGGGTATTCGTTGAAGATTTCAGTCAATGTAGGACCTGCCTTTGATATCCATGATCTGCACCTGGTGTATGTATTCTCCATTGCTGATTTGATTGAAGCAATGTTCTCTGCAGAGGGCCTGAGTCGTTTCATCAGGGTGATCCACTCACCGGTCCCACTGCTCTCCACCTGGCCCTGCTCCAGTCTTGCTTCTGTGTCTAGGGCTGCAACGATTAATCGGTTGTTGTTGACCATAACAGTAAATTAATTGCCAACTTTGTTGATATTCGATTAATTGGTTTGTGTATTTTTTTTTTTAAGGAAAATACATAAAACTTCTGATTGTAGCTTCTAAACTTGAATATTTTTCAGATTTACTTACTCCTCTATGACAATGAACTAAATATTTGGTGTGTGGACTAGGGATGCGCGGTATACCGGTACTGCAAAAATACTGGTATATATTATTTTTCAAACGGTACAATATCATAATTTTGTTCAATTCAATATTACTTTGATGACCCGCCCTGCTCTGCTTTTGATAGGCTTGTAAACGTTAGTTAGAGCTGCGTTCCTCTCGTATGATTGGTTGGTGAAATCAATTGACTCGAAAATATTAAACCGCATGCAAGTTCCCAATTTTTTTTCTCACGGCCGCATGCCGGAGATCCGGCACGGTGCCGGAATACTTTAAGTCTTTTTATATGTTAATCTATTATTATAGATATTAACCTATTATAATTGTATAATTTCAGGGTTTTATTTTTTTCAAAATCAATTTTTCCTACTGTATGTTCCCTGACTGAATTTATTTATTTTTTACATTGATACATTTACTTTGCACATTTGGTAGTGGAGAGTTTCAAGCAGTGTTTTTTAATAAAATTGTTTCAATTTACTTAAATTGAGACAGGTTTTTTTTTTGACTGTGGTATCGATACCGAGGTATTAGGTTCTGGTATCGTAACGAAGCCAAAATTGTGGTATCGAGCCATCCCTAGTGTGGACAAAACAATGCATTTGAGTACATAATCTTTTTTTCACAATTTTATTGACCAAACTAGTTAATTAATCAAGAAAATAATGGGGAGATTAATCGACTATGAAAATAATCGTTAGTTGCATCCCTACCCGTCACACCCTTACTTGCGTTTTGTGTAACGCCGCTAACTTGCTTCAAGCTTTCGCCGAATGTTACGCAACCTCATCTCCAAGAAGCCAGAATGAGACGATGGATCATAAAAATGCTCCTGAAGACATAACAAAATTGAGCACCTACATAAACAGTCTAATGACATAACTGTAAATATAACAAAGTAAAAAAATTCATCAAGGCACATTATATGCTACTTGACAACTGCCAAGGGATGACAAAATACACCTGCAAAACATTTACGTCCAGAGTTTAACACAAATTTGGCTGTTGTTTGGTCTTTTACTTACAAATCCATCTCCATTGCCGTCAATATGAACCCTCAAGGATGGTAAAAAGTTGTGATTATACCCTTTGCAAGGGCGAGCTTTTCAGCACTTGGTAGGTAACTGTAGGGGGACAGAGAAGAGAAAAATCCACAGATACTTAATTCCAATCAGGCCAGAAATGTTGCCATTTTAGCTTCAGTGTCAAGTTTATATAGGATAGTTTACACAGTGCTGAGTTTATATACTTACAATCCATGCTTCTCCACCAACTGACTTATGCATACTTTGACAAGATGTCTCCTGGACTCAATTGTAAGTGTTCCTGTTCCTTTGTGTTCCTCAAGTATCTCTGGTTTTTTACTCTGAAGTAAAGACTGGAGGCCTTCCGGTTCATCTGGCACTAGAACATGCTATATTTATGAAAGCAGAGGGAAATGGAGGTGACTTACCATAAAAAAAACACTATTGTGTTCAATATAGAGCCCAGATATTTAGGTTTTGTGCCCCTTTAATTCAATTGAATGTAAAGCAACTAATAATACGTTGAAAGACAAACATGTTGACAGCGGTGGTCTTCAGATTATCATGACGCGTGGCGCTCTGTCTCTATGAATGCTCATATAACGGCTGTGGCGCTGACGCAGCAACGGTTGCAATATCTGCCAACGTTTAGCTACCTTTATGGCCCATCAACACTTCTAACACTGGCTATAAATAACCTGATACTAAATGCATAGCGCACTGTTAATTTGTCTGGCCCCATTAACGCTAACGTTAACTTAAGATAATAATGTTGACATTCGTGTAACTTATTAATTAACAGCTAACATGAGTCCAGCAGGCCAGTGGCGGACCACCGGTGGCAGAGTTGGCGGCCCACTGGCGGGTGCCGCCAGCGGATCACTGGCGTTTTGCTCATCGTTATTCTAGCGGACCTCCAGCGGCAGCCGCCGCTTTCCCGACGGTGGTCCGCTATCGTGCCGCTGGTTTATATTAAGTGTTTTCTGGCGGACCACGGTCGGTCCACGGTTTATAATAAGTTACTCATGCTAACCAAAATTCCCTTACACTATAATGTATTTAAAAAATATGCAATGTACACCAGTCTCAATAGCAGTTGCAAATTAATTTTTATTAAACAAAATTTTCAGTGAACAGATTAAATTAATACATTTACATTTATCAGATTATGTTATCCAACGTGACTATTAGGAATAATTTAAGTATATTTATACCCTTATGAAAATGAACCATGAAATAAGCAGTAAAACCATAGTAGCAAACAAAACAAACCATATGTTATAGTCATCATGATTACTGTAATTTTACTCTAGTATCACAGCAATAGTTGACCCATGGTTTAAAAAAATAACATGGTTGGTACAGTTTTACCATAGTAAAACCATATAGTGATTTTCACAATACATATCTATTCAAAGCAGCTTTACAGAAAATGCATGTCCATGGTTATACAATTACAAAATATCTTTTAATCAGAGGCAACTGCTACTCACTGGAGCATCTTCTGGCAGCAAGCTAACGTCCATAAAATAATACAAGTCATGAGTTTAAAGTCATGTTCAGTTAAACAGACACATTTATGCTATCCTTCAACATTTTTAAAGTGCAAGTTTGCAGATTTTCAACCTGCAATTGTTACAATGTTGGTAATATGAACAATGTTTCCTCTTTCTCAGAGTTACGTGTACCGAGATATTCCTGTTTATTTGTTAGCAAAACGGTCATGCAAACCTTCCCTTTAAGACACTTTGCCCAGTTTCACAGAAAAGGCTTAAGATAGTCCCAGACTAAGATGTATGTTTGAATGGGTTAAAAGGGGTGGTTGATTGCGATTTCACTTTTTTCCTTTTAAATAGTGTGTAATGTTGCTGTTGGTGCATGAACAGTATCTGCAAAGTTGCTGCGTTGAAATTTCAACATAAGCAGAGATATCGTCTTTTAAAAATCAGGAAGTTTAAAGCCTACAAAAACGACTCGAATGGGACTACAACGAGATACTTTATACGTAACTAACCGATACATTTTCATTAACCCTCTTTCCGGAATATGCAAAAAAGGGGGCATGGCCATATTTCTGCGGCTTTGTCGAAGAGGAAGAGTTATAGTGGAGAGCTGTAGCCATGCCGTCGAGATTGTGTTATTTTCACCCAGCTGTCAGGTCTTCTGTGTTCGGGCTTCCTACGGACGCTGTAGTTCGTCAAATATGGCTAAAATTTATGTTTGATTATGTTCCTGAAAATTACAATCGTAATTTAGCTCTCTGTGCTGCTCATTTTACGGAAGACAGCTTCCAGAATCTCCACGAGTTCAATGCCGGATTCAACAAGAAACTGTTACAGTTGTTGGGCCACAACCTGTAAGTAAGACTTAATCATTTTAAATGTATTTGCATGTATAATTTCAGGCGTAATGTTTTAGTTTTATGAAGGACGTAAACAAATGCCAGCGCTGGCTTTAGTAGCCACTTAGTTATGCTATTTCATGTGTCTGACAAACGCATACAAACTTTTTGGACCTGAATTTGTAATTAAATTGTGTACTAATTTTGTAAATGTATTTTCCATGTATACTTTGACGTAATTTTTCGATTCGATCAAGAACGTAAACCAATGCCAACGCTGTTTGTTTATAGTATCCAGTTAGTTCGATGCTATTTAAAAAAAAAATTACCATTCAGAAACGTTTTGTAAGAGCCGTGTTTAGGGAGGTTCTGCTTGACTCTCTTCATTGACACTTTCTGGGTGATTCTGGCTCAAACTGATACGGCAGTATTGACAACATTATTTACATTAGACCGGAGCACATGCAACTTTCGCCCGTAAAGGTAATGGCCGTGAAGTTTCCGAACGACGTGCACTACGCTGTTTAGCCAATTACAACACACCGGCCCAACTAACCGATCTGAGCCCTGAGAGAGTGGTTTCATAGAATCAGGAAGTCAACCGGTCGTTCAAATGACAGAGGAGAAAGCGGCTTACAATAAAAGTGAAATTTATGAAAAATAAGGCTTAAAAAACAAACAAACATGAAGACATGTTATTTTGCACCCCATAAACACAATCATGCAAAGAAAAAAAACAGTAAACCACCCCTTTAACTGGAAGCAACTTGCACTGACATATTATCTTAAAATATTTCAGTCCCATTGTTTTGTCTCAAGATGCACACCAGTAATGTTTTTTTTTTCTAAAGTACATTTTAAAAAGCTAAATATCCTAATTTAACTAAGGCCTAATCTTGTCTGTGAAACCAGGCCAATGCAATATAAGGATAATATCTGCCAGTCCGGAGTAGCCATCATCTGAAGTCTTCAAGTGTGTTGCTGTCATTAGAAGTCTTCACAACTGAGGCTGGATCCAGACTGGAGCTGCTGTAATATTGCTGATCATCCTGAGATAGAAACAGGGAGGCAACAGGAGAAACATTAGCATTGCTGCTGTCATATTATTCCAGGCAAAAGATGATCATGTGCACTTTTTACTATTTCATCACATATACAGTAAGTGTAGTGCAAGATTATCTGAGATGTGTTAATTGAATGCTTGGCTAAAGAGATGTGTCTTTAATCTAGATTTAAATTAGGATTGTGTTTATGGGCCCCAAACATTATCAGGAATGTTATTCTACAGTTATTCCCTTACATTCTATTGAATTAATAAGAAATTGTCTGATTTTAATGAGAAAACATGACCTGACGAGTCAGCATTTTTATATTTGAATACTATACAATACATCACAAGTGTTACAGGGTTTTGATCACAACACCAGGGTTAAATGAATAAGTAAACCTAAAAACATAAATTCTGTTATCCTAATTAAGAAATAATTTTCTGAAAATGGATGGATATGAACTATTTAATAAGCTTACTCAGTTCACCTGTTTCCCACTTCTCTGGCAGCAGCTTTCTTCAGAAACGTTGAAATCGTGGAGCTTTCCCTCTGTTGTAGAGGGACTATTTTGTTGCTGCTGAAATCACAGAAATGTTTTTATCAATATTTGTTAACCATTGAGCTAGTTTCAGACAATTTTCTTACTCCATGTAAGTGACGTCACCGATTAACGGTACGTTTATGTTAAATACATAGCTACTTTTATGTTAAATAAATTAACTCACTTCTAAGCAAAATCTTTACAAAACTATTAGAACTTTTCATCTACACATAAGATGTGATTAGAAGCCCAAACTTTCATAAACAATGGATCAAGCTATAAAGTTATTAGCCTAACGTTAAAGGTATTGTAGGTAGAATTTTTATAAAAAACTTTTTTCCAAATTTGTTAAAAAATTTCTGTATATATCAATGCATAATTAAAATGTAAGTACTCTGAAAAAGAAAGTATAAAAATCGAGTGTCTGTAGACCTCTCACGACTGTTTTAAAGACAGCTCATTATTTCCATTCACTCCACCCCCTCCCTTCTGGGCTCCTTCCAAAGCCACGCCCCCAAAACACATGAACGCGCGACTCCGACCGCTGAGCTGAAGACGCATTATTTACCTGAGACGAGCGGAGAGGAAGGAGAGCAGTGCATGTAGTGATATCATGTCAGAATCACATGTAAAAAAAAAAAATCTAACTTTATCATTATGAAGATAAACAAATAAGATGTATTTTAGTACTCACTATCAGGCTAGCATATTGATATTGGTAAAGTTTAAAATATATATTTATTGATTCGCTAACGAGCTAGTTATCTATAAGGCAAAGCTAAAAACAGGTTGCATGATACACGTTTTTCCATTGCCATCATTTACACTGTGATGAAGATGAATTTCGTGTAAGATTCATAACATATGGTGTTCTGCATGTAAGAGTTTCCATGATGAAAGCATTGTTGACTCTGATGAGGACTACACTCCAGAGACAAGTACCGCATCGTCAGCTCGAGGACAGATCCGGGGTCGAGGGCGAAGCAGAGGAGGTCGTGCAACTAGGGTCCGAGGAAGTAGAGGTTTGCCTTCGCGAACTGCATATGTGAATTTCGATTGGTCTTTCTCTGCCATTGTTTTGCTATTGCTAGGTTCCATGCCTCTTGAATTACTCAAATCAAACGGGTACGCGCAAGTGGGCAGGTCATGTGTGGCAAAAGGGTGTTTGCCATGGTTGCGAGAGAGTGACAGTCGCCTAAGCCAATCCTTTGTTTCGTCCCGAATGGAAATAATGAGCTGTGTTTAGTGCAGATTAAACGTTCTAGAGTCACTCGATTTTTATACTCTTTTTTTATCAGAGTACTTACATTTTAATTATGCATTGATATATATAGAAAGTTTAAACAAATTTGGAAAAAAGATCTTTATAAAAATTCTACCTACAATACCTTTAAGTTAAGTTACCTCTTCTGAAAAAGGTTGAGATGCTAGCTAACGGACTTTTTCGAAGACATTAAACCATTTCTATAAAGTAAATATTCAACAGAAGCGTGTCAATTACAAGTAAGAGAAGTTTCAAGAACAGTTCTGTGTATTATTTGTGTGATTTTAGAGACTTAAACTCACCTGAAAGCAGTGAAAACAACAGCGAGAGGGAGTTTTTCCGCTTGTTAGTTACAGTGGTTTAGTACAGTGGCGCGCGCCGTTTCCATGGCAACTCCAGTGTCTGAAGGCGACTGGAATATTCACGCGCACGCCCATTAAAACGCCTCAAAGTCACGCAGTGCTTACAAACATAAATATCCAGAATTAACCCGTTCATGCATGAATTATGATAACCTCAGTCAGGATCATATGTTTTTATTTGCTCTTAGGGCATGAAAAACAAGATTTTATTTTATTATTTATTTTTTACAAATTTGTCAAAGAGATTTTCAGATGTCCACTTGAGTGGAATGCATGCATTTATGGTTTTAAACTGAAGAGATACAATAATCAAACAGATAAAGTATGTGTATTTAACAAACTAATCAGTTAGTTAGTGAAACAATTAGTGAAAACTATAAAATATATACAAAAATATATAAATCCGAAATATTGCAAAGGCAATTGAACTTGAATACAAGTTGCACTTCGTGTATCTTTGATATCAGAACATGAGGACTTGATTCCATCAGAATTTTCTACAGCTGTCCACTGTGACCTCTATGCATGAACCTTGAACAAAAAGACAGTGTCTTTTATACCAGCAACACTTACAGCCATTAGGCCAGTTTCACAATTTTTTTATTCAGTGCTTTCAGATTCTTTTTAACTGTAAAAAATAAATAAAAATAAAAATACAGTTATAAAGATGTCCTGTAAGCACTCAGAAACACTGGATCGGCTTTCCACTGGTGTACCGCCGGTGGCCCTGCCGCGGCAAACCGCCGGTGGCGTGCCACCCAAAACAAGCTGGCGGACCGACGGCATTTTCAGATTGGTCGGGTTGCCGATGGTGTGCCGCCGGAGGTCCGACCGTGTCAAGCCGCTGACTTTGTGCCGCCAAAAAAACGCTGGTGGACCGCCAGGTCATATGAGCCAGTTAATATTAGACTCATTTCAAACTTAGCTTATACATATCTGAAGATTATTATTATTAGCTCGCCGAGAAATGTAAATGCCACAAAATAATAATAAAAAATACTTACATCGGTCTCCATGTCTCTGACTGCATCATCCAAGTCCGACTGCATCGTTAAACCCGCGCATAGTGAGTGAAAAAGGGAGGACGGAAACAGTTTCAAAAAGACAGTGGCATGATGTGATTGGGCGAGACAGAAACAGCCGTTAATCTCGTCAATTCGATATAAAATAGGTAATAATATATTTGTTTTCGTCATGATTTTTATTATAGAGCGTTTCATATCTACCAGATAAAATATGTGTATTAATTTCCTCTGCCAACACAAATGTTTTTCCATCAGTAAATGACACATGTATGGTGTCAATTTATCCAGAGCGGGAAAAATAAAATTACACATTGTGTGCTAAAATCTACACAACATGTGTCAACATGCTTTCTACACAGTCACATGTGTTGTTTTTTGACACATCTCTTTTTGCAGTGTAGTAAAAATGCAATTACGACGAGTAAGGCTGCATGGGTCAATTTAAGCTAAAATGGCTTGCCATAGATAAGCGTTGGTTTGCCTCGTTCAGGCTCATTAGTCATCACACCAGCAGGGAGGGAGAGAGGGAATCTCTCCAGTAGCAGTGACACGAGCCACAGACAGTCGCGCTTACTTAAAGGAAAGCTCCACACGGACGGATACTTTATTTCCCATACTCAATGAGATGAAAATGGACACGTTGTCTTGGTTATTTCTGAGCCTCTCGTTCGGTAAGTTTGCTTGACCATTTGAGGTTTTGTGATAGCCTAGGCCTACTTGTTTCGAGTAAACCGCATCACCAACATCCTTATTTCGTTTTTGCAGTGCTTATAACACACACGTTTGAGAAAGGCTACAGTTTAAGTACTAGCATGCAGATAGAGAAAGAGACTAAGACTGTAAGATTTGTGACTTTTTTTATTTTAGAAGTGCTGATTTGGTTGATTCGAGTGTGACTGTGAGACACTACAGTGTTTATTGCCCATTCAAGAAATTCAGAGTGTAAAACTATCAGGAATTGTGAGAGGGAGGACCCAGATGCAGAATAAGCGAGCGGTGTGATGGATTTGTCCGACAACAAAGTAGCTGCTAAACAAAGTAGCCTGACAGCACCCCGGTTTGTCACCGGACTAAAGATAGTTTGCGGTTTGATCTTCGGATTTCGTTTCGCTGTGGTCCCACAGTGCGGTGTCGTGGACATGCAAATAATTTCATTATTCATGATTTGTGAATTCGTGTAACGGTGTTACTCCAGTCCGAAATCCATTTTTTTTTTCTTCTGAATTTCATTTTTTAATTGGGTATAGCTCCAAAAGTCGGTCACTTAGAAGTCTGAAACCTGTGTCATCTTGACATGCTAGATTTGTGAATTTTCACAACAAAGATCTTGTCTGTAAACCGTTCGCTAAGTCCGGTATACAGGAATGTGGAAAATAGGCGTTTTTCATGTTTAAGTTTAACAATGTATAATAACAATTTATAATAAACACACACACCGCTGGATTACAAAAACACTTGTTTTAGATTGAGCCTGATTTGTGAAAACCTTCACAGGTCAGTTTGGGTCAGTTAACCCTTCCCTGAGTGGTTAACTTGGTCATTCTGATTTGTGAAACCCAAGTTAACCACTCAGGGAAGGGTTAACTGACCCAAACTGACCAGTGAACGTTTTCACAAATCAGAATGACCAAGTGCATGTGTTGCCTATATCTGTGCTTTTTTACATTCTGCCTAGTAATATACATTTTAGTTTAGATTAAAATGTGCTTTAGTTACAAAGACATTATGCCTACTTCCTGTATGGTAAATGTTTTTCATAATTAAATTCATCATGTTTTCATCATGATTTACCTGCTCCTCTCCTTTTCTTTGTTTCATTCTGCTTTGTTAGTAGTCTACAAAAGGTGTGTGTGTGTGTGTGTGTGAGAGAGAGAGCGAGAGAGAGAAAATAAAAACAACTAAATTTCATTAGTAGTGGATAGTGGGTGATCCTGAAGTTGATTAATTGATGGTGGTGCTCTTGATCAATACAACGTTGAATACACACAATACGACCTTAATTGTAATACTGGATATGAAAACAATAAAAACAGGACAGATTTTATTTCTCGCGTGACTCCGCCGATACAAGCAATTATAGGCCTACAGAAATAACTGACAGCTTCCTCAAGCCTTAAGTTAAAATAATCAAAACTGGATTCAAGTGTGTGGTTGGGTTACAAAACCTTCCACTTAAACTTCGGCTCACTCGTGTGGTCTTTTAGCCTGGTTCTACCAGACTCTCGTACATTTGTATTACTATTATTATAGTAGGCTACTGAAGGAAAATGAAATTGAGCGGAAGTGCGTAGGAGGGCGCTGCCAGGCTAGTGGTCTTTAGCTTTAGGTGACACATTTGTTTCACTGTTGTGCACAGTTATACAACTTGGCAGTCTGGTTCTGGCTTGCTCTCCCTGACCAACAAGATCTCATAAAAGTGCGTATCTATATCACGAATTTAATTTCTCTCACCATTTACACGCCAAAAATGTTTTTTTTTTTTTTTGCGTGCTGCTACGCAATTCGCTATAGCCTATATAAAGGTATATAGCCTACCTTTGGTTAGGATTAGGGGTGCGTGGGTGCGTATTACACGCCATAAAATGCGTAGGCTATCACCTATCACATGCACGCGAAAACTGCGTATCATATAGGCCTACAAGCAAAAACTATTTTTTTTAGCGTATGAAACCAAAAATGCTGTTGCTTTTGATGGTCTTAGTGACTGTGGAAGGTAGCCTATACGAACACATTTCTAATGAAATGCATTCAAATGTTTATTACACGGTTATTATTTGCTTGTGGCATGTGCTGATAGCCTATTTTTGAGGTAGCCTATATTGTTTTTGTTTTGTTTTGTTTTTTTGAGAATAGGAAGTCAGTCGGTGATAAAACATTTCAAATATTTTATAGCTATCTTGCAGGGCAATGGAAATTAAAAACCCGTTCTATGGACATTTGTTAGTTGTTATTGAAATTCCTTAGCCTATTTAAACAAATCTATAAAGCACGGGAATCAGTTCAGCCTCAGCTCAGCTGAATGGTAAACAAAAGGGAAAGCACACAGTCAGATAAAACATGACAAGAGCATAGCAGGCGTCGATCCGTGGAAAATTACATTATCCATTGATTTTAACCAATAAAATTGATTGCAGCCTTCCGACACGATTATTTTTCGCCTTTTTACAGTTTATTTGAGGCCGTTTCTGGTGTTATTTTAATGGCAAATGTCGAGAGCGCATCCAAGTAACGCGCATTGCGCAAGCACACATCTCTCAGCTCGCACGTGGATTGAAGTGTGGCACTGGGCACTGTGGGCACCCACCGGCAGAAACATCGGTGCCTATGGTCTTTAAAGGTAGAATTTTTATTTTTATTTTCTAAATTATAAGGCATTGTGACAGTTCCTGTTTATGATTGTATGATTGTATGTTTGTTTGTTTGTGTGTATGCTGTTTAAATGAGTGTTCTCACCAATACGCTTGTTGTGATTCGATGACTTTTGACGAGTTTTATAGACTTAATAGGCCTATTGTTTCTTATTCAAAAGTGGAGACCCCCCAAATAAAAACAGCACCCCAACCTAGAACATCTTCCCGCGCCCCTGTCACGAATTGATTTTTTTTTTTTTTTTTTGCGTGCATATGATATAGCCTACGCACTCCACACACCTAATCCTATATGGGTTTACAGTGCGTAGCATATCCACGCAAAAAAAAAAGGAAAACATTTTTTGGTGTAGCCTATAAATCGCACGAGAAATCAAATTCGTGGTAGCCTATACGCACTTTTATGAGATCGTGTTGGTTATTTCTTAAGTTATACTGGGGTTTTATGTTACATCTAATGTTGTTAAATTAATGTTTAGGCCTATTGCTTTACTTTTGAACAGTCCTGTTCTGGGAACCCCTGCGTTTTTTTTTTACATAAATTTTACAGAATTTTTTTTATACAGTGCACTGTAGTTATGTGGATCAATACAACATTTAGTAGAATTAGTACAAATAATAAGACTTGTAATCTTACAACCGGTACAAAAAAGAAAAAAAGAAAAAAAAACGGCAAAATAGATCAACAAGGTCCCTTTTCATTTCTCCATGTCATTCAGCATGTAAATCTGCTTTTTAAATTTAAAAAAAAAAAAAAATTATTGAAATACAATTACAATTACAGTGGTAGCATTGAGTAAAACGAATAAACAAACAAAAAAAAACAGACCAAAAAAAAGGTAAAATTAAAAGTTAAACGATGATGTGAAAGTGTTTATAAAGATATGCATTTTGAAGCTTTCTTATTTTTCAAACCCAGTATTGTTTTAAGGTATTGTTGAATTTCTATTCTTAAAAATAAAAACAAAGGCTTGTTTCCTCCAAATTTACATTTATGAATAATACTAAATTTGGCTAACATAAGAAGCAGATTAATTAAATAATATTCCTTATGATAAGATTTGTCATATGAGAAAAAAACAAATAACACATTTTTAAAGCACAGTTGAAAACTAGGCATGATATGAGCCTTAATAAAGGAACATAAATCTGACCAAAAAGAAACTGAATGAGGACAACTCCAAAATAAATGATAAAATGTTTCATCATGTAGATCACAAAATGTACAAAATTTATCGATATCACAATTAAATCTGTTCAATCTGCTTACACAGGCAATACAGAAATGAATGACGGCATTTTCAAGTCTTCTTGGGTGTGGTTTGGAATTTGTGGCACACGAATCGAAAAAAAAAACTCTACGTTAAAGGTGTGGTGTTTTAAAGCAGCAGGCGACAACACAAGCTTAAGGGATGTGCTTATGTTATGTGATGTGATTAACATATTTGACAAACGAGGTGAATCAGAGGTATTTGTTTCACTGATAACTGTTGTTACGTCTGTTGTTACAGTCGGGTAGACAGGTACTGATTTAATAATAATAATAATAATTCGTTACATTTATATAGCGCTTTATCTGAGACCTCAAAGCGCTTTACATAGAAGGGGGGGAATCTCCTCAACCACCACCAATGTGCAGCATCCACCTGGATGATGCGACGGCAGCCATATTGCGCCAGTATACGCCCACCACACACCACACACCAGCTTACTGGTGGAGAGGAGACAGAGTGATGAAGCCAATCAGTATACGGAATTGATTAGGAGGCCATGATGGACAGAGGCCAATGGGCAGATTTGGCCAGGATGCCGGGGTTACACCGGAGGTCTCCTATTCAGGTACTAACCAGGCTCAGCCCTGCTTAGCTTCAGTGGGCAACCAGTCTTTGGGCTACAGGGTGATATTTAGGCTACCTGATACATTTTCACCCTCGCGATTTCATCAGCGTTTCAATACAAATGCTGTAGTGTAGCCTATTGAAGGAACACCTTTTTCAGTTGGCTATACATTTTTTTGACCATCGAATAACTAGAATGATCGCATCTGGCAGAAGTCCATCCATCGCATTGTGTTTTCATCAACTTGCATGTTATAAAGTTTATTATAGCCTAGGTTTTTTTATTTTTTATTTATTTTTTATGTCATTCGTCCGAAATCTCATGTTATCTCACTAGTGTTAAGACACTAGTGGCGATGACTCGACGACAAATAATTGACTAAGACACCATTCTCTGCTCTGCATCGAGGGTAAATTTGACCCCAGAGAATGTCAGGAAAAATAAAGACATGAGACGATAGAACATTCCCGATGCAAAACACACTCACATGCATGCGCGCGGGTGCATAGGCTACATGGTGAAATTATTATAATAGGCTAGCATTTTTTTTAAAGCGGCAGCATTTTATTTATTCTGAATTAAAATTCAGCATTTTTAAATAGATATTTCAGAAGGTTTTAGATAAACGATATATATATATATATATATAGCCTATATATATATATATATATATATATATATATATATATATAGCTATATATAGCCTATATTATGTTTTACTTTTAGGTAAAAAAAGTGACTTTTAAGGCTGCCCGCCTTACTAACTTGAATTATTACTATATCTGACACTTCAGTGTATATATAGAAAAACCTAAAAAATAATGGTCAAAATTACAATTAAAAATGCTAAAACTTTACCAAAAAAATGATTGTAATGTCTAAATAGATATGTGAATGCACACTGATGAATTAACTGTCTTTAGGACCCAGAACAGCTCGTTTGCTCCAAATGGAGCTATAAGGATATCTAGTGGCAACAGTCATAAAATATCATGTTTGTTTTTTTAGTTTAGTTTTTCACAAGAGGTCGGCAGAAACACCAGACACACCCAATGTGAGATATGTTGAGATTTAGAGGATAATGCATGAAATTAGTTTTTTTTTTTTTTTTAGGTTGAAAGAATGTGCTTTAATTATTAATAATGTATTGATAAAATCGATTAAAATTAAATAAAACAAAGAATCTCCAAAGAAATATCAATATTAAATGAAGAAAGCTTTCTGAAAAAAAAAAAAAAAGTTTTGTGAATGTAGTTTTAGATGTAGCCTAATTTAAAGGTTAAAATTTTCTTTAAAAAATAATGTCCACTACACAGGTCAAAAGTCTATGATTAGGTCTTAGGAGGTTTTTTGTGTGCGCACACATAGGACCAATTCTGTTGTGTTGAGGCGTGTTTCCTTTGTGTTGTTAGCTTATGTTTGCTATTAAAATTTCGTTCTGTTGTTGTGCACTAGGGCTACTAAGGCAGAATGATCTTCATACAGAGAATGATCTTCATACAGATACTTTTATTGGGGATTAACAAATTACCCTGTGTACGAATAGTCCAAATAGTAGGCATTAGACTAATAAACCATCTAGAAAACAGGCAAGCTGTACAAAAAGAAAAAGAGTGTGTCAGTGCTGACCTCTGGTGGTGAACAAGAGGGACTGCAGCAGAAAGTGAAGATAAAGAGACACTCATCAGACCTCCAGTAGTTTTGTAGTTGTGGTGGCAAATGAAAATAATCATAAAGCATATGGTTTGATAGTTGGTGTTATTTGCAATAGGCAGGCCTAGCACTAGTTTATGACCTAGAAAACAGGTAGGCTGTACAAAACGAAAAAGAGTGTGTCAGTGCTGACCTCTGGTGGTGATTCATTGCTGCTGGTGGCATTCAAAAGGGATTTAACTCGCACTGAAAACTCAAAAATGATTAAATGTCCATGAGAAGGATGGAATATATAGAAATTTCAAAAATATTGTACCAAATATTGGCCATTGTACAAGATACTGTATGCTCATTGGGGCAGCAGGGTCATACACAAACACACACAATATTAAAGTAACACTATGTAGTTTTTCAACCTTCATAATATATTTCCAAGACCCTTGTGATGGTACACCGACTTACAATAGGTTAAATGACACGTCTGCCATAGCCTGACGTGGTCTGTATCGCTTTTACTGGCACTATGTAACTTCGGGTTTCGGGTATTAACCCGAGCACAAAAAGAACTACACAATTCGACTGCTTTACGTCAAGTGTTACAATAGTCATTATTTTGTTTTTCTTAATTTCTGATGTCGCAATACATCATACTTTCATGAAATCATGCAACATACTCTACCTTGTCTGTGGACATCGTTCATTCCAAAGCCGGAGCGGGATAAACAGCGTGCGTGCGACAGTAGGATGTGGTAGGATACAGTATTTACGACAGCGGTAATGGACAATTCCGCTTCCAACCAGTAGGGCGACCGCAGAGGAAAAGTTACTTGGTGTTGCTTTAAAATATAAAAGATATTAACTGCAAAAGATTAAGTTGAAGAATTAGGTTTGAAGTTTTGCTACCGTTTCTGAAACTGGTCTGGGTAGGAGATGGACTTACTGATTCTGGAAGATAAAGTCTTCAAGCAGAGGTAGGCTACATGAAGATGTGGTACTGGTCCTTTAAGAGTCACTCTCAACCTATCGGTTTATAAAACTTTGAAAAATATCGACTTTAATAATAATTACGCATGCACTGTAGTCCCAATGATGGAGGGAGATTTTGTAATTCTACTAATGTTATTGAAGTGAAAAGTGATGATCTGATACTGTGGATGTTTGCACTGTTGCTTGTGTGATATTGTTTAGTTTATACATCTTCCCAAATTATGTGGTATTTGTGCCTGTATTGCTGTTCTAAACTATGAGGACTCCAGTTTGTACCCTATTTTTTTGGAAAGTCAATTAAAGTCCATATTAAAATCATCTCATAACCCATTATGTCAGGGCAAATTGTATTTGAGAGTAATGCGACTGTTGTTCAACAACTATATTGTATTCATGAGGGAGTGATGGAAATGTATATGTGTTCTCCTCTCCTGATTCATTTGATTAGATCTGATGTCATAAACCAGCACAACAACAGTAGCCACGCCCACCAGAGCAGAGACGACCAATCGGATCACAGCTTCAGTAAAACCACAACACTGGACAGAGTCTAAATAAAAATAAGAAAACATTGTGCATAATCTGCATATAGTTGTGCTTTGTAATAAGCGTAGACTATATCTATAGACTAAAGTAAAGGCAATAATGCCAATGATGTACTTGTTTATCATAAATATGGCAACACCTCACTTACCTTCACATGGTTGACATAGTTCACCTAAGTCCAGATGTGTGGTCTGGTTGCTGATGGTATTGTTGATCACACAGCTGTATGTGTTTTTATCCTGATATTCCACATCCAGAGGTAGAGAGAGACTGATGCTGAGATCACACACACTGATGCTGGACAATACACTGATTCCTGCGTACCAGGAGAGAGTCACATGACTCACATTCAACACTGAACACACCAGTGAACATCTGGACTCTGATGATGGTGATGATGATGATGATGATGATGATGGTGATGATGATGATAAACACTGTGAATAATCACTAGTGATGACAGGAATGGGTAGAGGAGCTGGAGAAGAGAAGGGAGATTGTTAATGGGCTGATAATGATAATCAGTACAAAACAAATCTCGTTTTCTTGATTTACCACGAGTTGTTTGAACCTCAGAGACAACACTATTCTGTCGAGTGGCATAAACCATTGCTTAACGAGCTTCATTTGTAGTAACAGTAATAAAGCATTTTCTCTCCATTATACAATATATTTTAAAATTAATTGCATGTCATTTAGCAACACAAGTCATCCAGCTTTTATTAATATGATATTCTAATATCTAGATCTATATAACTGCAATGTGCAGCAAGCGTCTCATAGCACCCACTTTTCAAGATCCAATCAATTCCCAGCAGGAAAAATAACAATCCAATCCCTCTATTTTTCTCATTCACTGGCCCCGTCCCAAATGGCACAGTTCATGTGCACTTACCGTCTTGTGGGCTTACAATGGCCGCCGCCGTGGACTTACGAGTCCCACGACAAAACTAGGTGAACTGAACATGTTGATATACACTTTATTGCCAAAAGATTTGGGATGTCTGCTTTTACATGCACATTAACTTTATTCTTAATCTGTAGGGTTTAATATGGAATTAATAATATGAAATTTTCCAAAATGTCTTGGTATGCGGAAGCATTAAGAGTTCCTTTCACTGGAACTGAGGGGTCAAGCCGAACCCCTGAAAAACAACCTCACACCATAATCCCACCTCGACCAAACTTTACACTTGACACAATGCGTCAGGCAAGAACCGTTCTCCTAGCAACCGCCAAACCCAGACTCGTCCATCGGATTGCCAGACAGAAGCATGATTCGTCACTCCAGAGAACATGTTGATTGGTCACTCCAGAGAACATGTTGATTGGTCACTCCAGAGAACATGTTGATTGGTCACTCCAGAGAACATGTTGATTGGTCACTCCAGAGAACATGTTGATTCGTCAGTCCAGAGAACATGTTGATTCGTCAGTCCAGAGAACATGTTGATTCCTCAGTCCAGAGAACATGTTGATTCCTCACTCCAGAGAACACGTCTCCACTGCTCTAGAGTCCAGTGACGGCTGCTTTACACCACTGAATCACTCTTTGCATTGCACTTGGTGATGTAAGGTTTGGATGAAGCTGCTCGGCCATGGAAACCCATTCCATGAAGCTCTACACACGGTTCTTGATCTAATCTGAAGGCCACACAAAGTTTGGAGATCTGTAGCGATTGACTCTGCAGAAAGTTGGTGACTTCTGCTAAACTGTGAGCCTCATGCGCTGACCCCGCTCTGAGATTATACGTGGAGCCTACCACTTCATGAATGAGTTGCTGTTGTTCCCAATTGCTTCCACTTTGTTTTAATACCACTAACAGTTGACCGTGGAATATTTATTAGTGAGAAACTTTCATGAATGGACTTATTACACAGGTGGAAACCAAATCACAATACCACGCTTGAATTCACTGAGCTCCTGAGCGACCCGTTCTTTCACAAATGTCTGTAGAAGCGTCTGCATGCTATATTAATACAATTGAATTTCCATGATGTCAGCTTGCAGGTGTTTGCTGTTAAGGCTGCTCAGAGCTCTAGTAGTAACCTGATCATTTCTTGTCGAATTGTTGGCTCTGCTTACTTTTCCTTTAATCATTGTATTAAAACAGCAGTTATTCATTTTAATTAAAAGATATTTGACACAGTGAGCTTAAAATAAATAATCTTCATGCTTTAATGCTGAGACTCACCTGGTTCGTGGCTAACTTGTGGGATTGTCTGAATGACAGGTGTTGAAACAGGTGCTTTATACCAAAAAGAAAACAATCAAAAAGATGATGAAGGAACCACCAAAGTGTAAAACCACATTTAACATGAATTAATGAGTGAGTGAACATTCCCCTCTAAAAGATAAATAAAACCAAACAGAGGAGGTATATTTCACTTACCAAATACAGTAACTGTGAATGTTTTGTGTGAAACCCCTCGTTGGCTGAGAACATTTAGTTTATAAAGTCCAGAGTTTGTGCTCCTGATGTTCTTTATGGTAAGAGATCCAGTTTGATTGTCAAGATGCAGTTTGTCTTTGAATCTCACGCTTTGGTCATGTATAGTGAAGTCCTGATTATAAATGTTAGCAATACGAGTCTCAGAAGGTCCAAAAAACCACATAATACGATCATATTGAAGTATTTCAGTAACATCAGAGTTCAGAGTGATAGAATCTCCCTCCATCACTGATACTGAAATCATCTCATCTGTCTGAGCATCTGGAACACATTCAAATGAGGTTGGTGGTTAGAAACAGCAGTTACAATTAATTGTTTTTCAAAAGAACCACAAAGGAAGTGTTCTACAAGATATAGTTTCATTTTGTTTCCTTAGCTCCTTTGTGTGCCATAGGATAAATAATCAATGATCATACGCTTCATGTTCACAGGTATTTCCTCTTTTACCGCAACAAGTTGTAAATACTAATGATTTATCATTAGCAGAGTGACTCGTCAGGATAAAACTCTTAACAGAGGCAAAATAACTAATGATAAATGTAATATTAAATAACTCACCATGGACACAGATGAAAAACAAGATGACAGTCCACATGGGCATTGTATAAGACTGACTAGTATCACTTTAGTTGAGTCTCTGTAAAGTTTGTGTAAGACTGACTAGTATCACTTTAGTTGAGTTTCTGTAAAGTTTGTGTAAGACTGACTAGTATCGCTTTAGTTGAGTCTCTGTAAAGTTTGTGTAAGACTGACTAGTATCACTTTAGTTGAGTCTCTGTGAAGTTTAGTGGAGGAAGAGCAGGTTCAGCCAATGACTCTCATTACTGCAACCGTCCAGTGGGTGTTACTTTCACCGTCCTGTGGTTTTGTGGTGTTATGTTGGTGATACACTCACTGCACATCCGTAGACACAGCTAACATTGTGTTGTATTTTCTGTGCTGATTAAAACAAGTTACATCGAGTTAATACACTCTTATTGATATTTGAAAGCATGTTCAAATGATCCCTAATATTTATTAGAATAAAATCTCCAGAGCTCTCTGAGAAGTTTTGCAGGAACAGATTATGTGTGGGCATATGCACGACAAAACTGAAAGGGAAAAAAAAAAAGAAGAGGAAAAAAAGGCCTGAATGAGAGTGGCTGTTAAAGGTCTATCTGTGCTTGAGAGAGTGCAAAGCATCGCCCACTGCTGTGGTCTAGACACTTTTGTGCTTTCTTTCCACATGTGACCGACATATTTTTCCATTGAACAATCGTCATAGTTCTCTTACCTTTGTCACAATAATAATCAACGCATTCCCATGGATCGGGCAGTTTCACGTATGCATGTCTCCTACCTAACCTATGTATAGATTTAGTCGATTTATTTAGTTTAGTAATAGTGCATTTTGGCATATGAGGTACGTAACTATTGTAAGTAACCTAGTATTATGGAAGAAAATCCAACCAGTATCAGACTTGGTATGAAAGTTTAAGCATTGGTCAATTTTGGCATTATACATTCATTTGAATATAATTATAAAGATTTGATGTATAATTTAAAGTGTAATTGCTGCCCTCTATTGGCTACAAGGGGAAACAGGCTTGTAATAAAATGTATTTCTTTGTGCATAATACATAACAATAGCATGATATTGTCATTTAAAAAACAGTTTTTTGTTTTTCATAATTGTTTAGCATGTTGGGACAATTCCAACTGCTTTGAGTTTTCCTGCCGTCCTAATGGAAACATTGTTCTTCAAAGAAGAAGGTGTTTGAAGCATCAATGTTTCCACTGTCACTGGAAGGGTATTGTGGAGGGATGTTACAGCAAGTGAGATTTTTGGGTCATATTTATTTTCTGGTTGAGGATAAGGTACCCTGGTCTTTGCAGATGGCATATTTATAAAATACTTTCCAATGGGGAATGGGAAGTACAATTATTTTGATAAAAAATTAAAAGTTTAATTGAGTGACTGAGACACTTAAATGTGTTTCTCCAGGTGTGTTTGCTGTCGAGGCGGATGGAGTGAAGTCAGTATCAGCGACTGAGGGAGATCCTGTCACTCTACACACTGATGTTACTTTAAAACACTCAACAGATCTAATACAGTGGGAGAAATTTGGACCTAATAAGAGTTGTTCCGCAACAGTTGACTCACAGTTTAACACCAATATATATGATGGTATATGTAATGAAACATTCAAGGACAGACTGCAGTTTGACCCTCAGACTGGATCTCTCACCATCATGAACGCCAGAACCACAGACTCTGGACTTTATCAACTGAAGTTCTATGGTGTCAATAACACCATAAAGAAGACTTTCAATGTTTCTGTTACGGGTGAGTAGAGAATTTCAATATATTCATATTAGGCCAATGATTATTCCAAAGGTTGATGAGACACATTCAGACTCATTAATATGCTTAATTTTTTAAAACCCTGTTAGTTTAGTTTGCAGCCATGAACCATATCTCGCTTGATGTTGGGAGGAGATGTTTTTATTGCAGATATAGCAATTCATTGAACAGAAATTTGAGCCCCTGATTGCAAGATGAATAATCAATATTTATAGTCTGATATTCCCAGAAGAGAAAAATTCTACATTTTTAAACTCATTCAGTAAATAAAGGGATAGTTAATTCAAACAGTGCAAATTCTGTCATCATTTACTGACCTCCATGTTGTTCCAAACCTGTATGACTTTCTTTCTTATGTGGAACACAAAATATTATATTTTTAACTGTGTCATCTGTTATTGGCTTTCATTGTATGGAAAATCAATAAAATCTTCTATCTTCTTTTAAGTTCAACGCTCGCGATGGCCGATGTATGTAGTCGTGGTTCTGGCTGCACTCACAGGGATATTCCTGGACTGTCGTCGGAGGAAGAGAAGACGAGATCAAGCAGGCAAGTACCTATGACTAATTGGGTAAAAGAAAAATAACTTTTTCCCCCTTCAAAAATCTTAAGAAATGGTGAAATATTTTCCTAATTGTCAGTATTGTTGTATTGCAAACAGATTTTTAAAATTTAATTAATACAAGAACTGAAGTTAAGACTGTAATAGAGAAGGTGTTGTATTACTTTGAACACCACTTCTTTTTTTTGCTTTATTTAAATGAATGATTTTTCCATTTTTTAAAAAAAATTTTAATTATGGTAAAACAGGTCCAGTTCCTGTCGTCGTCGGACTAAAGTGGAAGTCTTTAAATCTAGAGTTTTGGGAGAATAAAACGTATGTATAAATTATATCATTTAAACATCTGGTCCATTGTGGTGCAGTTGCAATGTTTTATGAAAGTCAATTTTATCACAGTTTTTATACTTGTATACATTTATCTTTTCCCCTTTTTCATTAGCAAACAGGCCGATCAGCATCAAACAGCAAGAAGTATGATGAACTGATGATATCAACACGGTCAAAACCTTTTTCCCGGAGTCTCCCATATTTCACACTCCTCTCCCACCCCCCTTCCGTTTTGTTATTTCATCCGGGGAACTCGTGTAATTTGTATGGCCCAAATCTCGTCATACGAATAATCACATCAATATAGTATTCCAAGGTTGTCCAGTTGCCAGATCTTGTATGAAACGCATCCTACTCACACAATCGACACATCATACAAATTTCAACCCTCAGCCTGGCAACCTACACTACAACCCAGTTGAGCTGTTGTCTGCGCAGGACGCAGGAAGGGGAATCGAGCATCACTGGTACTAATGGGAGGAGAAGACTCAGATGGTGCTCCGGCGTAATATATGGGGAAGTTGGATCTTATGAGATTATTGTATCCCTTGCACTGAAATATATTGAACAACGCCAAACGAAAAGCTACTTGAATTCATGAAGTGCATTAGCTTGGCCATACTGTCACGTTAGTTTGGCCTTGTTGTGTTTTGTCATCACTCATCTGTTGTCATGGACATTATTACATTCAGCTGTGCACTCATCAGTCACCTGTATATATGTTCTGTTCTGTTTCAGTTCAGTGTCTGGTATTGTCTATGTTAAGTGTGTTGCTATCCGTTTGCCTTTCTGATGGATCTTTAGAGAATAAACCTTTTGAATTGAAATAAGTCTTCGTCATCTGTCTGCCAGCAGCCACCTGTGACGCATACATTCACGCATCGGCATGTGCAGACAGATGTCAGTATATTAACTCACTGTTTTGTCTCTCAAGATCAAACCTGCTGAGGTTGTTCCAACCATATAACTTTAAACATTCAATCTCTGAGAATTCAGTGGGTTAAAAAAAAGTGTTACATTTTGTAAGGCATTTCTGCTTGTTGTTTGTCTTGTAGCATATTTAAAAAAGAAAATGCAGATATATAATAAAGTTGAGTGCTCAGTGACAACCATCTCACCCTATATGCCATGAAGATAAAATAACTCAAAACAAATGGTTCATGAGTTGGTGGAAGAAAGCAGTTTCTATAAGACCATCAATGGTGTCCTCACTTGTGGCCCATTAAATCCACACCAATTACTGTCCCAGTAAGACTTAAAGGTATTGTAGGCAGAATTTTCAAAAAAATAACAATTCCCAAAATTGTTTAAACTGTCTTTATATACCGATACATAATTAAAATGTAAGTACTCTGAAAAAGAGATTTTAAAAATCGAGTGTCTGTAGTCCTCTCAGGGCTGCAATAAACAGAGCTCATTATTCCATTGACACCCAACCCCTCCCGTCTGGGCTCCTTCCAAAGCCACGTCCCCCAAAACACATGACCGCGCGATACCGCCCGCGCTCAGCTGGAGGACGCGTTTTCCCAGCGCCGAGCGGAGGGGAGCAGTGTATGGAGTAACAACATCATGTCAGAATCACATGTAATAATACCTAACTTTATCATTATGAATATAAACAACTAACATGGCTGTTAGTACTCACTATCAATCCAGCATATCGATACTGGTAAAGTTTAAAAAATATTGAGTTTGATTCGGTAACAAGGCAAACTCAAAGCTAAAAACAGGCTGCATTGATACACGTTTTTTCCTGTTACCATCAGTTACACTGTGATGAAGGGGAATTTCGTGTAAGATTCATAACATATACTGTGTTTTGATTGTAAGAGCTTCCACGATGAAAGCACTGTTACCGTCACTTTTCAGCCCCTTGATGTCCCTCAGTTGTCCACCGCTGGAAAGCCCTGATATTGCTTGCTTTATCCTTTTTGGGCATAGCCTTTTCAAATACTGTCTTCCTTTTCTTGCCTGGTTTGCCTTCGCTGACTGTATATGCAGGTACTGGGAATTTTGACTGCTAAATTCGCGCCCATAATTGTGATTCTTTAGCGTCCGTGCTTCTTCCCCTCCTCGATTGAAATGTGCGCGCGCGTGTGGGCGGCTCCTGTAGCTGCAGGGGTGGTTGCCATGGTAGCGAGGGAGAGTGACAGTCGCTCCAGCCAATAATTTCATCCAGCCAATCATTTTATTCGTCCCGAATGGAGATAAGTAGCTGTGTTTATTACAGCACTGAGAGGACTACAGACACTCGATTTTTATACTTTCTTTTTCAGAGTACTTACATTTTAATTATGTGTTGGTATATATAGAAAGTTCATACATATTTTGTTAGAAAAATTCTACCTACAATACCTTTAATCCACCATTACACCGCTTTTGTCCACCATGAACAGTGTATTATGAATAAAGTCCTCTTCTATAGTGATGTAAAGGATGTTAAATGCCACACCCTACAGACAGCACACGGAGAGAGAGGACAGTGGTGTCCTATTAGATAAACACTGATTCAGATCATTTTCATAAAACACACACACACAGTCATGTTTGAAAAAAAACATAATACAGCAAATAGGATAGCAAATGGTGTGATTAAGCATTATAGTGATTCAATATAAATGAACATATCAGTCTCTCATTAAGTCATGCAAACTTCTACAGGATCAGTATTTGGTTCACAAAAATTGACAAATGTGAATCTTTGAATCTGCTCCAACAGGCTTTTTCAAAGTGTTTTTGTTTTGTTACCTCAAATATCTTCTGGATTCTCTCATTTTCACCCTCCGTGTCCCAAGCTTTATCATTGTCCATAGTGCCGAAGAGCTTCTAAAGCAGTCTGAAGATGTTTGGTGGTCTATAACCGTGTTCATGTGCTGCTGGAGGACATATGACATAAGGGCAATATATAAACTCACAGTCACAGTGGAGAAAACAGAACTATGAAATTTGTCTGTTCAAATGAACATTCAGTTTTGTCCACTGAGTGGCAGTAAAAGCACGTTTACTTGAACGCAGTGGTTAAAAGCCAAAAAGGTCTTATAATATAATGTTCAATTAGCTTCACATAATTATAAATGTGTTCACCATCATATCAAATAGTTCAAAACAGGTAATCTAATAGGCTGCAACACTTATAGAACAGACATCTCATATGATTGCCTTTATATTTATTTATCGGTTCAAATGGCATGTTCAGAAAAACAAGCATAAAGTTTAGCTACATTGACAAATTGCTGTCAGAGGCAGAAAAGTGAAAATCGTTCTGATAGATGCTTCGGAATCGTTACACCCTGTTTATCTCATTAAAATGGCCTTTATACACCTACCAGCAGCTAGATTAAACTGCATGTCTGAGCTCTGCAGTTTAAAAAACCTGCTATTGTTAAATGATAGCGTTAAATGGTGGACCAAACGCGCATGCGCTTGAACAGTGCGTGGCAAGTGAATTATTTTAATAAAGAAATTGCATTGTCCTACTATACTAAAATTTCTTAAGTCAAACCTCTTCTGGAATCATAATAATTTCACGTGTGGCTCAATAAAGTCCATAGCCAGTAATCGCTTGTAGAGTTCCTCTGTTGCTGAAGATCATTCATGTGTTGTGACGACATCACCGACACCTGGCGAAACCAAATTTTTTTCTACACACACTTTTAAAGATCTGCTCAGTGCTCAGCGTGCAACCATGACTGTTTATTTTGTTGTTGTGTTATTGTTTTGATCCAGCGACTCCTTCCATGCAGCCCCCTCACGAGTCTTCTGAGGTGCAGCTGTGAGCTGAGTTTACAGAAATTCTTACCATAACACACGGTAGGCTATCACACGGGTCATGTCTGCATTGTTTTGATGTTGCAAGCTGAATAATCATTTAGTGGCAGGTTTGCATTTAGTATTAGTTCAGTAGTTTTGTGTAGCCTACTTTAAAATGTGACTCATAATCGGTTTAAAAATAGGTCTATCATAAAGTCAGATATGTGCTGTTGATTGTGTTTGGCTTGTTTCGGGAGTGTCGCTATTACAGAGCTGCTGATTTCATGCCATCAGTTCCTGTTTTTTCACCTCGTTCATTATGTTGTCTTAAATCACAGGAAAACTGCCACTTAAACTCATTTCATCCGTGCTGACAGACTGACACAAACTACACCATTATCACTTTTATAAATCGACAAGATATAGGCTATCTCATCATTTAGCCTAATTTCAGTCTGTGATAAACCATCTTTCATGCAAAACCAACACAAATCTAAAATCTAAGCTATAAATGAAGTTGAACTGAATTGGCATGCTATTTGTTGCTTACAACTTTATTTATCCATCTGTTTTATTTTAATGTATTATTGGTATGCTATATTTTTATATTTGAAAATGAAATATTTCAATTATGGTATTTATTTCCAATTTTCTATTTCTTTGTCCATTTGTTCATATGACTGACAAATTAACTTTATTTGTAACTTTATATATATATATATATGAAAATGTAAACAAAACATGGAATGCTTAAAATATGTGCAATAATGGAAACATCAGTTTGCTAACTGGTTATTTTTTGTTTTAGCAGATCTGCTGTTCCTCCCACGCCAGTGAAGCTCCTCCCACAGCAGTTCACCTATAAATGCTGGATTATTCCCATCAAATGAAGAAGACATTTGAACATAGAGAACATGAGTGATCCAGAACCTTGCAGAATGGAAGATGAAGATGCTGAAGAACAAAGAGGTTGGTGTTTATTCTTGATTCGTCATTAACGATTAATGAATATTAAATTCATAAAACTGAATTTACTGAACTAAAAGAGCTGTGAAATAACATGGTTAAAGTATCAAATAATATACAGGACACTGGAGCCTGAAACTGAAATGTTCTTTTCTATCTTTTTTTCCCAACAAAGTTACTAAATAAAGTTAACATAAATTGAATAATCATAAATTAAACAAGTTACTGATACACTTCTCCAGTTTGTGTAAAAGCTGAGACTGGATTCAATTGGCTAATGCTTATAATGGGATAGCCTAATTTAGAAAAAAAAAAAAATCAATCCATTAATTAAATATCCGAGAGATTGTGTCAGAAACATGAGATTTGTGCCTATTTACACTAGGGGTTGAACCGACTAATCGATTAGTCGACTAGTTGACCTTAATGCAATGCCGTGCCGCTTTAAGCTTGACGTCGACTAGTCGCGTTGATCATGTGACACTATGATTGCGCTAAATTTGATACTAACAACATGGCCCCGTGCGCGTTGCAGACGACAACAGATGAAGAGCCCAGAGGGTCATTGCAGCAAAAAAGCAGCAGTGGTACATTAAGTGTGTGGAAATACTTAACAGCATTACTAAACACTTGGCCACTTCATGCGTTTCTGTGATAGCTATCCGATCGTGAAAAGACCAGTAAATGCCCTCCGAAACGCATTCGAGACGGATTTAAATCCTATCGCTCAAACAACTTCAGAAGGAGGTCTGGGCCGCATTACAGATGAAACTGGACAAGTGTAAATGCATCTGGTTGTTGAAACCACATACTGTATGTAAATTGGACTCCTCCCAACACTGCTAAAAATAAACGTGACAGAGGTTGTTTAGGATATATGTCATGTTATAGTCATTATATGGCGAAATTATGGCAACACCGCAAATGAGCAGCTGAGCATCTGAGCATTCATCAAGCTAACGAGCAAACTATCGCAAATCAAAGTGAAAGTAAGTCGCGGACGTTAACACACAATCATTTTCATTAAAAGTAAAGAAACAAAATAATCTTACCAGTGCTGTTGCCGGTCTCTCTTATTGCGGTCTTTGATTTTGAAATTAGCTGATGATTAATAAAATGCAGCTCAAACTGTTGCTTTCGGTGACGTGAACTCTGTTAAATCTGCACATAGCGCGGGGTTTGAAGATCTGATTTATATCCATTTTGCGAAAATACATTTATGCGACCAGGTGTAAATGGAATTGTTTTGATAAATCCGATACTATCCGATCTGAGAAAACGCATGAAGTGACCAGGTGTAAACAGCCCAGTCCCTAGCTGTCTTTCAGCATCTGTATAATTTTCTGCTAATAAATTGCAAATTGTGGCATGTTGCAAAGCAGTCCCATCTCTTGTGTTTTTATGAATGACGTGAGCGACTAGTCGACGTCGACTCGACTTTGATGTCATAACAGTCAACTTAAAAAAATCTAAAGTCGTTCATCCCCTAATATACACTCACCTAAAGGATTATTAGGAACACCATACTAATACTGTGTTTGACCCCCTTTCGCCTTCAGAACTGCGTTAATTATACGTGGCATTGATTCAACAAGGTGCTGAAAGCATTCTTTAGAAATGTTGGCCCATATTGATAGGGATAGCATCTTGCAGTTGATGGAGATTTGTGGGATGCACATCCAGGGCACGAAGCTCCCGTTCCACCACATCCAAAAGATGCTCTATTGGGTTGAGATCTGGTGACTGTGGGGGCCATTTTAGTACAGTGAACTCATTGCCATGTTCAAGAAACCAATTTGAAATGATTCGAGCTTTGTGACATGGTGCATTATCCTGCTGGAAGAAGCCATCAGAGGATGGGTACATGGTGGCCATAAAGGGATGGACATGGTCAGAAACAATGCTCAGGTAGGCAGTGGCATTTAAACGATGCTCAATTGGCACTAAGGGGTCTAAAGTGTGCCAAGAAAACATCCCCCACACCATTACACCACCACCACCTATTTGAAGTGGAGATGAGTATTACCCGGTGGGGTCTTCTGCTGTTGTAGCCTATAGACATAATAAATACATAGACGCCCTATTGGCCGCTGGAGCGCGCGTCAACGGCGCCGCCATATTGGGGATGGCAACTTTCCCATACCTCTCATTACGGGAATTGAGAAAAATGCGTTTCGTGTGTGCTTGGGGTTGTACACATCGCCACACAATTGAAAACAGGTCTCGAGGAATTACCTTTCACAAGCAAGACTGAACATTTGTTTCTGGGTGTATTTGATCATGATATAATTAGTAATAGTAACGTTCAGAGGTGAAAGGCGGCGAAATTTAAAAATACTTCTGTTGTTGTGTCACGAAATGTAGTTTTAATCGTTTTTTCAGTCGACAATGTAGTTGTTTAAAGCTCAAATCTGTGGTTTATTTATAAAGATAGCGGCTATTTAAAAATATGATCTGACGTTTTCGGAGTTGTAAGACCCATGAGATCACCGGGTGCTCAGCGCTCATGTACCCCGCCTGGAACAGCCTTACCTCAGCTAGTGCTTCTGACGTTTGCCGCTGGCTCGGATGTCTCTAGTCTAGTGGTTAAACATGAGATATAATTCGTCTTCTGTATATATATAACGGGCGATCTTTGGTCTCATTAATCTATAATTTGTTCACTGGCAAATCGTTTTGGCTGAGGGCAAAGTGAAGTTAATAACTTTATATTTAGTCTATTTTAACATTGTATCCTGCTGTATGTTTGACTGAATCGTTTACTTTTTTACAATATTTCTTATTGTATTGCTATTTTTATAGTATTATACATAAACTGTATGCCATTATCAATATTTGTATGATTGTTTTGCATTATTGTTATATTATAATTATACTATTCATTACTATTTTATTTGCTGTATAGCCTACTGTTTATTTATTTTATTGACTAAACTATTCACTATTACTTACTTCTCACTTCATCTTATATTTACTATTTGCATTGCACTGTAGTTGTACCATAACATATGTATTACCATAAAGGATCCATCAGTTATCTTTGTTATTGCTAAAATCGGGTCAATCACAGAAAATCCTTCTTCCACAATAAGAAAACTTTATTTCATTTAATGTGAAAATTAAATTATATCTCAGTATGGGGGTCTTCACCATTCTTATCCAAAAACATTTTATAAGTCTATCGAGATTTTAAATAACTAGAGATGGAACTTTTTGTACACCACATACAAACCAATGAAATCGGTTGATAAATGTAAAAACATTTTTTTGTTTTAATCCAGAATCCAGCTCACCCGCTTACTTGCATTTGATTACAGTGCAGTCTTGCCCTCCGCAAAATGGCGGACGCGATGACGTATCGCAGCAACTGTCCAAAGCGGCCAATAGGGCGTCTATGTATTTATTATGTCTATGTTGTAGCCCATCTGCCTCAAGCTTGTGCGTGTTGTGGCTTCACAAATGCTTTGCTGCATACCTTGGCTGTAACGAGTGGTTATTTCAGTCAAAGTTGCTCTTCTATCAGCTTGAATCAGTCGGCCCACTCTCCTCTGACCTCTAGCATCAACAAGGCATTTTCGCCCACAGGACTGCCGCATACTGGATGTTTTTCCCTTTTCACACCATTTTTTGTAAACCCTAGAAATTGTTGTGCATGAAAATCCCAGTAACTGAGCAGATTGTGAAATACTCAGACCGGCCCGTCTGGCACCAACAACCATGCCACGCTCAAAATTGCTTAAATCACCTTTCTTTCCCATTCTGACATTCAGTTTGGAGTTCAGGAGATTGTCTTGACCAGGATCACACCCCTAAATGCATTGAAGCAACTGAATCAAATGTGATTGGTTGATTAGATAATTGCATTAATGAGAAATTGAACAGGTGTTCCTAATAATCCTTTAGGTGAGTGTGTATATAATATTATATTGCAGTTGTCTATGTTCTGGTGTTACATTAGTGTTACCTTTGACATTTCCTTTTCATTTTTTAAGGATATACAGAAAATAAACTCCCTCGCGACTCTACATAGGATAACTGCTTTGGAGAACAGATGAATGCAAATAACACTTTGTTTTAATTAATTTTAGGCTTAATTGAACAGAATGAGGGGAGTGAAGAAGTGAGGGAAGGAGATGAGAAACATCATCATGTCAAAATTGGAGAAAAATCTTTGAACAGAGCCAAAAATTCTTGCCCTCGGTGTGGAAAGAGATTCCTACACAAAACAAGTCTTAAACGTCACATGACAGTTCATAGTGGAGAGAAACCACACACATGTGATCAGTGTGGAAAGAGTTTCAGTCTAAAATCCACCCTTTATAATCACATGAAGATCCACACTGAAGAGAAGCCGCACACATGTGATCAGTGTGGGAAGAGTTTCAGACAAAAAAAAACCCTTAATGTACACATGAAGATCCACACTGGAGAGAAGCCACACACATGTTATCAGTGTGGGAAGAGTTTTGCTCATAAAGGAACCCTTACTGATCACATGAAGATCCACACTGGAGAGAAGCCGTACACATGTGATCAGTGTGGGACGAGTTTCACACAAAAAGGATCCCTTAAAGATCACATGAGGATCCACACCGGAGAGAAGCCACACACATGTGATCAGTGCGGGAAGAGTTTTGCTCATAAAGGAACCCTTAATAATCACATGAAGATCCACACTGAAGAGAAGCCGCACACATGTGATCAGTGCGGGAAGAGTTTTTCACGTGCAGTCAGTCTTAAATCACATCTACGTTTTCATTCCGGAGACAGATTGTTTTACTGTGATCAGTGTGAGAAAATGTATTTTTCAGCATCATCCCTGAAGAGCCACATGAAAGTTCACACAAAAGAGAAGCCTCACATGTGTTCTTTGTGTGAGAAGAGTTTTAGTCGGCTGAGTGCTTTAAAAGTACACCAGAAAATACACAGTGGTGTGAAGAATTACATGTGCTTTGATTGTGGGAAGACCTTTCTTACTGCTGCTAAACTGAAGCAGCACGAGAGAATTCACACTGCAGGAAAACTTTGTTGACAATGTGACAAGAGATTCAAACCTGAAAAAAACAGAATAGGGTCCACACTGGAGAGAAGCCGTGCATGTGATCAGTTTCACACAGTGGAAGAGTTTCACATGAAAAGAAACCCTTAATGATCACATAAGGCCATGAGTACATGGGTATTCGAAAGAGACAACAGTGATCAAATGTGAAAACACTATGAGAACACTGTTCTGAGTTCTGTTCTGAGAACACCGTTCGCTGCCGGTAATATTCTCGTAATTTCCATGAACAGTGTTTTTTTTTTTTTTTTTTTTTTTTTTTTAAGTTAAAATCTTTTAATAACTGTTATGTTGACTTTTCAATGTTTTAGTCTTAGTGAATAAAATTTGGTATGTTTTTGACCGCCTCACGAGTATTATGTTACTACTTACACCCTCTCTCACTCGAGCTGTCATTTCTTTGTTTTATCGAGTACACTGAAAAAATTTATTTTGTGATGAAATAATGCTACAGAAAAAAATAAATCAATTTCTACATGAAAAAAGGTAGTCTCAGGCAAATTAGTAAATCCTATAATAGTACTCAATTCAATATTGCGCTATGTTGTGCATTTTCTGACTGGAATACATTTAGCACAGCAGGCAATGGAACTAAAGTTAAATGCATTATGATGTTAAGACCTGACCGAATTTGTGTTTTATTGTGTATTATGGTATTGGTAATGTGGATGATTATTTTAGTGTTGGGAGTGATCATTTTACAGTCAGAATGGGAATTGGGAATCGATTACAAACAGCGGTGAAGTGATTGTATTGCTGTATTTCTCTTTTGACATTTACATTTGCAAATCGAATTTTAGTTACTTAAGTTTTGAGAGTTTCACTAGCAACATAAATGCCTCTTTATTTAATGTTAAAACTTCCTCTTTTTACCTAATGATGCTGATGTCTTTAAATCACTTTTAAACTGCCACTCCGTTCAAAACACTCATTTCATTGGTATCAAAAGACAACAAACCATAATTCTCTTAACAGTATTTCATTATAATATGTGATAAATCATGTTCAATGTAAAAACAACAAGAAACTCAATGACATGTTAAATGATGATGAACTCCGTTGGGATGTTATTTATTACTTACAGTGCATTTTTTTAATTAATTTGTTTATACTTCTGTTTTTCTATTTTGATTATTTTAATTGTCCTCCTGTCATACTGTGTGGGAACGAAATGTTTGGCAGCTGTGGTAAATAGCTGTTGTTACAGGTTTACCATTGACCTATGTTGGTTTGCTTGATTCATTTGAGCATATACCACAAATTCTGTAATGTGACCAGCAATATTAACTTTAACCTAGACTGTACCTATGATATTAGGGCCTTAATATTGACATGATAAAAATGTACTGAGACCAAGCTAAAAAAAAGTCTAGTTTCTTCCCCTACTCACCGCCCAGTCGTCGTTTTGGCGCTGGCGCACTTTCTGGTATATCGCTGACATGGTTTTCATGTTGCTTTTCCTCCATTGCCGCCCCAGATACTTCGTCTGGACTTTGAGCAGCTTGAGCACATAGAGCTGCATCATGGCCTGCTTGACCTTCAGTGCCCTCTTCTGAGCTGATTTGAACACCACCAACATCTAGAAATAAGAGACAAATTGAATTGACCACTAATGGATGGCTCTCAATATTTTGAAAAAAAAAAATGCATCATCATTCATTCATGTTCTTGATGATTCTTGGTTTGCATGCTTGGTTTGTGTGGTGTCTCACCATGGTCGTGAAGTGCTTCCATTTGGTGAGTTTATTGAGGATGCGCGACAGGTTAATACAGGAGAACAAGTTCCCTAAATGTTGAAACTAGTTAAAACTAATCTCACTTATATTGTGCAATTTAAGACATTTTACAAAATAACTTTTACAGTTTGTACACATCTATTTTGGTCGCAAATGCGAGTTAAATCCTCACACTGTTGAGCCCTTTTCAAATTAAGAGAATAACTAATTGATTGAATCAGTCATCTGACAAATCAAATCACTAGATCATTGAACTCCACAGAAGAAAGTCACCTTGGAAACCACAATGAGGAGGAAGATATACTTTAATAAAGAATAAGAAATTTTTAACACAACTACAATAGACATTTCTCCATACAGCAAAAAAGATAGACATTTTTTTAACTTTATTGATATAATATTGATATGATGATTTGTAAATGGACATTGATTTGCAAAGCATACAGAAAAACTTTAACACCTACTCACAGTGTATCATTGGTAAGGGTTTTTTAAGTTCACCATCTAGTGACCACATGGGGGAATCTAGGATTAATCTTTGAGGAACTGATGGTGATTTTGTCTGTTTTCTCATTTTCTGTTCAACTTTCATGGATCTGAAATTATCAACCAATACAGCAACAGTAGCCACGCCCACCAGAACAGAGAGGACCAATCGGATCACAGCTTCAGTAAAACTACAACACTGGACAGAGTCTGAGAGAAGAAAAATAAAAACACTCAACCATTAGTGCGCTCAATACCTCATAAACTGTCATAATATGCTTGAACCAATATATTAAAATATTATTAGAAATTGTATTTTTATGCTGTTTTCCAAACTGCCTGGAAATTACCATATTGCATGCATTGATATACCTTCACATGGTTGACAAAGTTGCGTGATGTTGAGATGTGTGGTCTGGTTGCTGATGGTATTGTTGATCACACAGCTGTATGTGTTGTTATCCTGATATTCCACCTCCAGAGGTAGAGAGAGACTGATGCTGAGATCACACACACTGATGCTGGACAATACACTGATTCCTGCATACCAGGAGAGAGTCACATGACTCACATTCAACACTGAACACACCAGTGAACATCTGGACTCTGATGATGATGATGATCCAGATGATGAACATTGTGAAGAGTTACTGATAATCTCAGGTACAGGGAGAGGAGCTGGAAAAGATGTGGAAGATGAGGGAAGTTCGATGAGGTGAGACTCGCCCCGATCACTCAGAGTTTGACTCTCTTTGCTTTGTGTGATTGTAGTGATGATGACAGGTGTTGAAACAGCTGCTGTAAAACAAAAATCAACAATTGAAAGAGACACAACATAATGTATAAGTAAGAGAAATAAAGGTTAAAAGACAATGTGACCGTGATATTCATCTCACCTTCTACAATAACCATGAATATCTCCCGTGAGGTTCTTCTGGAGCTGCTGACAGAAACTGTATAATATCCAGCGTCACTGAATCTGGTGTTTGTGATGGTCAGAGATCCAGTCGGATGCAGTTTCAGTCTGTCTCTGAATCTCTCATCAGCATCAGGATACGTATGACTGTGTTTATAGACTTCAGCAATACATAATTTATCAGTTCCAAACTCCCAAGTTATGTGATCATTTTTCTGAATGTTAGTAACCTCAGTGTGTAGAGTGACAGAATCTCCCTCTATCACCAATATTACCTTTACTCCATCCGCTTCCACATCTGCAAAATATTTATATAAAAAGAGTCGATGGGTAAAAAAAATTTAAATTTTTTTTAAAAAAGGAAGTGATCATCCACAGGAATTGTTTTATTCTTATTTCCAGAATTAATATGATCTTAGTTACCATATTTTTTGCATGTTCATAAATCTGAGAACACAAATTCTAGATAGCATGAAAGCAAAGAGAGATTCCAGATAGCCAAGAGATTCATCAATGCACTTGCAAAACACATTTATTAGAAGCAGAATAACTAATAATTTAAAAATACACTCACCATGAACACATATAAAACAACCCAACAAGCTCCACAGAAACATTTTCGAAAGACTGACTGAGTTTAGTGGATTCAGAAGAGCACATAATATATCTGATAACCCTCTTTCTGTTAGGAAAATGACCACAAGAAGAATTGGCTTTACTGGTTTGCAGAGTATAATCAGACTGAAGGTTTGATCTCAGGTTATCATCATAACTCACACACTGCAACTGAAACCAAAGTAACCACTTCTTGTTCTGAGCAGCTTTCAAAAACAACAATGAAAGGTCTTGCATTACTATTACTATGTGTGTTACTATCACTATTGCTTATTTCACTACGGTGAAATGAACCAATGTTGCACAGATTTTATTTGATCATTTGAAAGATACAAAGATTGAAAAAGAAGAAAGTTAACAAACTTTATGTTTATGTGGTTGAGAGATATGTAAATGTGCTCCTCATCCTTATGCATAATTATTATCAATGGACAACTCCCCAGAAATGTTATATTTAATATTTAAGTATATTATAAATGGGAATAATATAGTATTTTTTTTCTTTGTAGAACTGTGTTTGCTACACAGCAAAAAATGCTAGCACTCCTAGCTCAATGTCTTCACAGTCACAGGTGTAACAATATTTTTAGCTTATGCTATAAAAATGGGGAGTGTTTGTAAAATGGTGCAGTGTTGCAGATATCGACCCGGCGAGCTGTCCCGTGTCGGATGTTTTACGTTTTCTGCAGCATGGATAGGCTACCTACCAAATAGGTAGGCTAGGGGTTGTTGTGAAAGCCGATGCCACGTCAATTCTTAGTTAATACGATAAATTTGTATTTCACGGCATGCAAATTGATGTGCACACAGAAGAAAACTGTGTCTAGGGCGGCTCTATCCAGGTACGGTTTGTGTCGAGCCAATTAAATTAAGTTGTGACAAAATATTAAACAATCCTGTTACTTTTGCTTATTTTAATTAATTACATTTAACAAGAGGCAAAAATCTTTTTTTTAATAATAAAGTGAAATGCCTGCTGATGATCCTGTAAGGCTTGTGTTGTTAGGAGTCACTATTGACAGCTACTATAATGCCTCAAAATTTCATATCAATACAGTTCTTGTTTTCACCTCATTCATCATGCTGATGTTTCCAGATCACCTGTGAATTGCCATTTAACGCTCAATGCATTGGTGTCAACAGACTCATGCAAACCACATGATACACATCTCTTAACAGTATTCATTTTATTATAGTATGTGATAAACCATACAAAATATTTGATGCAAAAACAAAATTAAAAAATTAAAATCAATTAACAAAAAATAGTTTTTTGACAAGTTAAAGTTTAAATCGCTAGGACCATTTGCTTGCATTTGGCTATGCATTTAAATGTAAACACTAATTATTAGAAGGCAGCTGCATGACTCTGAGATGGTGAACGGGATCATATGGCTGAACTAAACCAGTATCTCCACTTGCCATTGTGCAGCATTTAGGCCTACAGTTAAGTTGACGTGTACTAAATGAAACAAGGGTGTAGAGTTACATTCAAGCTATTTTAAGGCATGAAGTTTTTTTTTTCCCCAGGAACAAACATTTACATATGTAATTGGTGATCAAAGATGAGTTTTAAGGGATACAATTATTTACAGGGGACTTGTAAATGTAAAATGTAAAATGTAAATGTACAATTAATTTAATTAAATCAAAAGCGTTTCCAAAAGAAGTCCAAATTATGTTGCAACACAGTCCTTTCTGACCATATAGCTATAATAGTTTTGTAGTACAGAGCAGCATTTATTAATCATTAAAAATCTTATCCCGATTCACTCTGTGAAGGCGTGCATTTCTCATTCAAACACATCAATCAAAACGGTTACAGAAATGTTATTTTAAGGTTTTAAAGTGTAATCTTGTTTAACATTATGCAATCCTTAAGAGTGAAATTCATATTAAACTGCATGTTTTAGTGTTGTCAGTGTCAATACATCAAGATTCTGTTTCAATGTGTGTGAAAATGTAGGCCTAGGTGGTCGAACCACGTTTTTATATAGGAATACACACGCATACTCTCTTTGTAGAATCATGTCACTTCCAATGCTAATTGTAAAATCATGCAAAATTCCACCCAATGTATTCTTTTTTGTACGTTTATGTTAGTCAGAATTATTTAATAGTTCTCACTACAAAAACATGGGATTTGTTCCCACTAACCAACATAAAAAAAATGGTTTGGAGAATGGAGGGATGGATGAAAATTAATCTGTTTATATTTTCCTATTAGACCTAATGGAAGAAAACAAGGAGAGTGAAGAACTGACTGAAGCAGAGGAGGAACATCATGATGACAAAACTGGAGAAAAATCTTTGAGTTCCTCAAAAAAAAGTCTTCAAAGTTCACACTGGAGAGAAGCCGTACACATGTGTTCAGTGTGGGAAGAGTTTCACACAAAAAGGACACCTTAAGAGTCACAAGAAAATCCACACTGGAGAGAAGCCGTACACATGTGATCAGTGTGGGAAGAGTTTTACACATTCAGAGTGTCTTAAATCACAGCTACGTTCTCATTCAGGAGAAAGACTGTTTTACTCAGTGTGAGAAAATGTATTTTTCAGCATCATCCCTGAAGAGACAAGTTCATACAAAGGAGAAGCCACACGTGTTCTTTGTGTGGAAAGAGTTTTTCACGGCTGAATGCTTTAAAAGTACACCAGAAAATACACAGCGGTGTGAAGGATTATATGTGCTTTGATTGTGGGAAAACCTTTCTTAGAAATGGTGCACTCAAACGGCACCAGAGAATTCACACTGGAGAAAAACCATTGAAGTTCACACTGTGACAAGAGGTTCATTTGGTCAGGTGACCTGAAAACACATGAGAGGGTCCACACCGGAGAGAAGCATTAATTCGACATTATTGATATGATTGGGTTATTTGAAACAATTGTATATTTTAGATGTTTCTTTTCAAAAACTTTGATGATGCATTATTAAGAACTAGCAATGTTAATTTCCTCTCATCATATTTTTGACAACAGAATGTTTTTATTAACAATGTTTCATAATTTTCAGTGGTGTCACTCACATGGAAATACATTTAGTAAACATCTTTTATACTGAAGCCATACAAAAAACACAAAATGATTCTTGCTGTTGGTTCTTCAAAGCTTGCTGAAAAGATAGTCAGCTACACATCTGCATTGATGCGTGTTGTAGTAGCGTGTCATCTAGCCTATAATACACACTCTCACAAGTTTTTTGTTGTTGTTTTTTGAACATTTTGGGAGGAGTAAAATTTACATTTGTGGTTTCAACAACCAGATGCATTTCGTTTAATTTTCAATGAGTCTCAGACCACTTCCTGATGTGGTCTGAGTGATCAGATTTAAATTCGTCTCAAAAGTGTTTCAAAGGGCATTTACACACCTGTTCTTTACACAATCTGATAGCTATCCATTCAAAGAAAATGCACAAAGTGATCAGGTGTTAACAGGCCCATTGATGGACACTGTTTTTATGGTTTCCCACACAGAAAGAAAGCAGAAAAACTGTATATATAAAGACAGGTGTGATTTGTATTTGCTCTGATGTATTGCTGGTGTTGTATTCATCTCAAATGGTAAGAAACAATACAATTATAGAGCAGTTTTATACAATTTTAGCAGTTTTCTTGACTCAAAGTAATGTTTCTAACTCAAACACTTGTCCTTGTTTCAGGAGTGCCACTGTTAACAGTTGCTGATTTCATGTCAATAGTTCATGTTTTCACCTCATTCATTATGCTGATGTCTCTAAACACTGTAAACGGCCACTTTAAGCTTGTTTCATAGGTTTCAATGGATTAAACAAGCTACAACATTACCATTTTTAAAATCTACATGATATAAATCTCTTAACAGCATTGTTTTCATTATTGTGTTAAACTGTTTCATGCAAAACTGAATTTGTTTATGCTTCTGTTTAATTATTTTATAGTCAGATAGTCAGAAATCAGAAGGTCTGATAATGTGCCCCATGCTCCATTCGTTAGTGCCTTCGGTGTGACCTATCCTGGACAGAGATAAAAAAATATATTTGTAACTATCAATCCTATCAATCCAAATGTAAACAAACCATTGAATAATTAAAATGTGTGCAATTTAAAGCAATGATATTAGCAGATTTGCTGTTTCTACCACAGAACTCGAAGCTCCTCCCACAGCAGTTCGACATTGAAGCTCCTCCCACATAATGTGAAGCTCCTCCCACAGCAGTTTGACAGTGAAGCTCCTCCCACAGAATGTGAAGCTCCTCCCACAGCAGTTCACCTATAAATGCTGGAATATTCCAATCAAATGAAGAAGACAGTTGAACATAGAGAACATGAGTGATCCAGAGCCCTGCAGAATGGAATATGAAGATGTTAAAGAACTAAGAGGTTGGTGTTTATTCTTGATCCATTGTTAATGATTAAAGGGATAGTTCACCCAAAAAAATAATAAAGGCCTTCTGAGGTGAAGCAATGTGTTTGTGTAAGAAAAGTATATTTAAAACTTTATCGACAAAATTAACTAGCTTCTGGCAGACAGCCATACGCAAGTCGACTCAAAAGAGTAACATAAAAGAGTGTAACAAACAACAATTCACTCTCATTATCACGCTGGGGAGAGCCAGGACATTTTTTTTTATAATTCAGATTGTATTCATCTGTAAGAAGACAGTCATATACAACTAGGATGGCTTCAGGGTGAATCAATCATATAGGCTAATTTTCATTTCTGGGTGAACTATCCCTTTAATGAACATCAAAGATTGTAGTTGGGAAAGTCATAAGAGCTGTGAAATAACATTTAAACAATGTTAAATAAATAGTTAAACAAATAATATACAGGGCACTTTGAACGGTACAATCTAGAGCCTGAAAATGAAATTTTATTTTCTATCTTTTGTCAAAAAATGGTCAATGAAAAGAGTTTTTAGGAAAAATCAGGAGTTTATACCAAATATTATCTGAGCTGTTTTATTTAAATTTCTTTTATATCTGGTTCAGATTTTTTGTAACTGTGTTACTGGAATTTTGAATGTGTAAATTAAGCAAAACCTGATTTAACGTGTAAACGTTCAGTTATAAGTAACCAGAAGTTATTTTTCTGAAACGTTGGTAGGTTTGATAAATTCAGTAAAAAAAACCTAGTTTGTGTAAAAGTTTTATTTTATTTTATTTTTTAAGTTATATATCTGAGTGATAGTGTTGGAAACATGAGATTTGTGCCTATAATTATTTTTTTTAAATAAGAACATGAGGATCAATGTGCCCAATTCATGGAAAGTTCCAATAACATATAATTGATTTAATTTTGATTTTCAAAATGCATCGTACCATTGTATTGTAGTTGTGTTCTGGTGTTTTTTTACTCTTTACTTCCTCATTTCCTTAAAAAAAAAATATGGATATACATGCTAAACTTTTTTTAATTATTATTTCAGACTTAATGGAACAGAACAAGGAGATTGAAAAACTGAGCAGAGGAGAGGAGAAACATCATCATGTCAAAACTGGAGAAAAATCTTTGAGGAGAGCCAAAAGTTCTTGCCTTCATTGTGGAAAGACATTCTCAAACAACAAAAGTTTTAAAATCCACATGACAGTTCATACTGGAGAGAAGCCGCACACATGTGATCAGTGTGGGAAGAGTTACACACAAAAAAGAAACCTTAATGAACACATGAAAATCCACACTGGAGAGAAACCACACACATGTGATCAGTGCGGGACGAGTTTCACACACAAAAAAACCTTTGAGTATCACATGAAAATCCACACTGGAGAGAAGCCGTACACATGTGATCAGTGCGGGAAGAGTTTTACATGCGCCTTCAGTCTTAAATCACATCTGATTTCTCACTCTGGAGAAAGACCATTTTACTGTGATCAGTGTGGGAAAACATTTTCTTCATCATCATCCCTGAAGAACCACCTGAAAGTTCACACACAGGAGAAGCCTCACATGTGTTCTTTGTGTGGGAAAAGTTTTGGTAAACTGAGTAATTTCAAATTACACCAGACAAGACACAGTGGTGTGAAGAATCACATGTGCTTTGATTGTGGGAAGTGTTTTATGACAGATGATGAAGTGAAACGGCACCAGAGAATCCACACTGGAGAAAAACTTTACAAGTGTTCACACTGTGAGAAGAGATTCAGTTTCTCAGGAAATCTGAAAACACACGAGAGGATCCACACCGGAGAGAAGCCGCACACATGTGACCAGTGTGGGAAAAGTTTCACACGAAAAGACTACCTAAATATTCACAGGAAAAAACTTTGTGAACCCTTATGAAAAATAAGTTAATTAAAGTGTTCTATTAGTATACTTATTTTCAACTAAAAAATAAGAAAGCATACTTTCAGGCTACATGTTATATACTTCTCAAATTCAAAAGTCCAAGTATATTTGGCCTGTACTTGTACTTAATCTTTTGATCGAGATATACTTAAAAGTATAATTAAGCATTCAAAGTATACTTGGCTTGTAGTGGGTTAACTCTTTTGATCGAGTAGCCTATTAAATATACTTTTTTTACATAGTTTTGCATATACAGTCTTGTGAACGTACAAGGTTTAAAAATATTGATATAAAACAGATAATTTCCTAATTCTACTTTACTCTTTCCCTACCATTGACTGAATATTTCAGCTATCGTTTTCACTGTTATACAGTAGGGGGCGCTATGACATCTAGTCTAGAGCAGAATCTCCGGATCAAAACACATAGAAGATCGCTCAGTCAAATGTAAAATAATGTGATCATCAAACATTAAACCTCGTTTAAATCAAAACTGCTTAATGTTTCCAAATGAAATGAAGCGTAACCCATGAAGAGAAAACGACTGAAGCTTTGGTGGTGTTGGACTCGATCTACTCCATCTGTGTTTTCATCATCGTTCTGAATCTGATCAAGGCATAGTCTTTGACAAAAATGGGATATTCTCAACTTTGTTTAAAATGTTGGCTTTCTTTATGAAACTTACCAACATTCAAGTGTTGATAAAAAAGGATGCATGAAGCTAATAAAATGTTTTTTTTTAAATAAAGGGTATTTTTTTATACATTAAAATATATATTTTTTTACACTAAGTATAAAAAAATATAACATTTAAGTGTAAACAAATAACAGTAAGAATAGGCCTCCTGCATAATATGCAAAAATAACATATAAATAGTGTTATGACCCCGTCTGGGGTGAGGCCGCAACATAAAAATGGAAACCAAGGATTCTTTGTACACTTTTAATTACAGAACCCCAAATGAACGCACAACTTTAGGGGTGAGCAAAAACCAAAACAACAAACAAACACCCAGTAACTCCTGACAGAAAATCTAAATTCCCTATCAAAAGAAAATAAATTAAATACAATAAATTACCTTATAATGAAAAACAGGAGAAAACACTATTTACAAAAGAAATGGCACTCACCCCGTACAACCTCCATATGTGGCCACAATATTTACAATACTTTACAAAAATATACAAAAAGGAAATATCAACTCAAAGACTAAATGAACACTGCATACAACAGGCAGATCAAAAAGGAAGCTAGCAGTAACAACACACTGTAGCAAACACACAATAGCACATTGAAAATAAGCAACAGGAAATCACAGGTTGAGCAGAGCTTCTTCTTCTTCTGTTGTTTAAATGGCGGTTGGCAAACCAACTTAAAGGTGCATTGTCCGCCACTACTTGGTGAATACACTTGGTGAAAAAAATAAAATAAAAAATAAAATATTATAATACTAAATAAATTATATCCTTTTTACCAGTTCTGTATTAGTTAAAAATTTGAATACTTTCTTGTGTATTGTATAATTAATAAGCCTTTCTCTATTGTATGCTACACATTCTAGTAATATGATTTACTGTCTCTGGATATCCACATTTATCGCAATTACCACTTTCATGCTTTCCTATTTTTTGTAAACTTTGAATCAGTGTTGTATGTCCAATACGTAATCTTGTCATTATCACATCCTTTTTCCTGTTATTAACAATTGTGCTTTCCACCCCCACATTACTTTGTATAGGCTACTATACAAATGTCTTCCTCTTATTTCATTGTCCCATATCCTCTGCCACCTCTTTTTCACTTTGATCCCAATCATCCCATTAATTTCCGCTTTACTCATCTGGGGCCTCATTTATAAAACTTTGCGTAGGATTTGCGTCAGAAGTGGCGTACGGATGAAACATAGGACGTGCGTACGCACAGAAATATTCAGATTTATAAAACCGTGCGCACGCACGTCCTACGCAGTTTTCCTACTAGAAATCACAATCAATTCTAAATGTAGCGCAGCTTTTGCGGCTTCGTGTCACGCCCATAGTTGCCCATAAATAGTCAGTGAAACGCCCATAGTTGCCCATAAATAGTCTGTGAAACCCCCACAAGTTAATATTCATCGATTGCGAAATCATGGCAAATACAGAGAGGAAAACCAATTAACGTAACTTCACTCAATGTGAAGTAGAAATGATCGTTGGCAAGGTGGAAAAGAGGAGTAAAATGTTGTTTTACATTTTACAGGGCACAGTGTGGGCATTACTAATGCCAAAAAGGCACTTGACTGGCAAAAGGTTGCAGACGCCGTTAATGCTGCAGATCACAACCTCGGACCGTGGCCGAAATAAAAAAGAAATGGTCGGACATCAAAGTCGATGCAAAAAAGCGTCTAGTGCTCCATTACGCATTGTGATGGCATCATGGCATTTTATTACCATCCATTTGATTGAATCTGACAAGCAACAGATGTGTTATGAGGATGAATTGCATAACATGGCAATATTATTGCAGAACATATTTCACTTTTCTTTTAGCAAATATGTGTTAATTAGCATTTCTGTTGAAATCTTCGTTTGATTTTTTTTTTTTACACTGCAGTGCAGATCGATCAAACGGGTGTTCGTGTAGGCTGTTAAATGTAAGACTTGCTTTGTGAAGTCCATTTATGAGAGGCAGTATTGCCATTTCTTTTACACAACGGTCCACAGTTTCACACACTTTCACGTGTCTCTTCCATCCGGCGACGGTGTCGCCATTTTTCATTTCACCCGTTTTTGTGCGCACTGCAGTGCAGATCGATCAAACGGGTGTTCGTGTAGGCTGTTAAATGTAAGACTTGCTTTGTGAAGTCTATTTATGAGAGGCAGTATTGCCATTTCTTTTACACAACGGTCCACAGTTTCACACACTTTCACGTGTCTCTTCCATCCGGCGACGGTGTCGCCATTTTTCATTTCACCCGTTTTTGTGCGTACGCCTGGGTCAGAGCTTGCGTGAAGGACCGCATATTTTCCCGTCAAGTTTGCTTTTTATAAATACCAATTATTGCGTAGAGAGCGGCGTACGCCTTCTTTTGTGCGTACGCAACGTTAATAAATGAGGCCCCTGTACTCTGATGTTGATCTCAGGATATTTCAACGACTCCTTTGCCAGTTTATCAGCTTCCTCATTCCCCTTTACTCCGACATGTGCTGGACCCACAAAAAACTGTAGAGGTATATTACTTCTGCAATGTTTCATTTAAAATATCTTGTCTTGCTAAAGATGTTCCACTCTCTAAACTTTGCAGAACTGATTGTGAGTCTGTACATATCACACAGTTAGGCCACTTTTCTTCAATCCATTGTAAAGCTAATGATATGGCTATCAGTTCTGTTGTAAACACAGATATATGATCTGTTACTCTTTTTGATATTTTAACATAGTCCTGAGGGATATACACTGCTGCAGCTGTACCTGTTATGGGGTCTTTTGATGCATCTGTGAATACCTGACTCCTGAGTCAAGTTGCTGTATACCCGATCAATGTACTGTTGAACAATCACTTTTAATGGCAAATTTGGTTCATTCTTGTGTATCTCCTTATGAATGAATAGATCTATTTCTGGCATTAAGTATAACCATGGGGGTATAGATGAAATTATAACAGAAGGAGCTACTTCTATCTCAGTTAAATCCATTTCCTGTGCCTCCTTATTTGCTACCCATCCAAAACTATTTCGACTTCCATACTCGTATTCCCAACAGTTTTCCAGTACCTTTTTAACTGGATGTCTTTCATCATGTCCTTTTACATTAATCCAGCATCTCATCCGAGCTCCCTCTTCAGGCACCCCAGATCATTTTATTGCCCGTTTGGCCCCATTAGCACCAATCACATCTGGAGATCACTTTGTCCTCATCCAATCCTGTGAAAGAAAGGGGAGGACAAAAGAGAGAGACAGAGGGAGAGAGAGAGAGAGAGAGAGAGAGAGAGAGAGAGACCAACAAATACACAGTATGTTGGGGGGCGTAACAATAGTAAACTATAAGTTAAGTTCACTTAAAAAAAACTTGTAGTATAAAACTAGTTAACTAGTTTACTGAGTACTAAAAAGCAAAAATAATATTTAATAGTAAACTATAAGTATGATGTTAAGTTCACTTAAATAAAACTTGCAGTATAGAACTACTAAACTACTAAAAATTTGCAACAAGTATTAAAATAGTAAACTAATAGTATACCCAAAAGTTCACTTCCAGTACAAATGAGAAACATAATTAGTTGTGCACAAAGTTTACTACTGTTACACTTATAGTACACTTAAACATACTTTTACATACTAAATGTGGGCCAAATTAGTCCCAAGCGGTATTAAAATAGTACACTTACAAGTTTACTACTAGTACATCTTAACATTAGTATAGGCCTACTTATAAATAAAGTATACTTAAAAATACTTGAACTTTGCTTAAGTATGCTTATACTTCATAACATTAATTTTATGTATGCCCTTGCTTAGAAAAGTTTCCCAGTTTTCTTGACTCAAAGTAATGTTTCTAACTCAAACACTAAAGTGAGATATGTGCTGATGGTCCTCTAGCTTGTTTCAGGAGTGCCACTGTTAACAGTTGCTGATTTCATGTCAATAGTTCATGTTTTCACCTCATTCATTATGCTGACGTCTTTAAACACTGTAAACTGTTTAAGCTTGTTTCATGTTTCAATGGATTAAACAAGCTACAACATTACCATTTTTAAAATCTACATGATATAAATCTCTTACAGCATTTATTTTCATATAGTTTATGATAAACTGCTTCATGGAAAACTGAATTTGTTTATGCGTCTGTTTCATTATTTTATATTATTCTGTTTTATTACATAATTTTTATAATTGGAAATTAAATATTTTAATTATGGTATTTATTTGCTTTTTATTTCTTTGTTCTACTATCTACAAGTATAAAATAGTTTATCAAATCGACCAAAAAATAAAAATATATGTATATATATATATATACAGAATTAATTTGTAACTATCAATCCATCTATGAAAATGTAAACAAACCATGTGTGAAATATGTGCAATTTAAAGCATTGATATTAGCAGATTTGCTGTTTCTACCACAGAACTCGAAGCTCCTCCCACAGCAGTTTCCCGCCCAATTGGGCGGTTTTGCAATTTATTTTGCCGGTTTGGCCGGGTGGATACAATTTGGGCTGGTTTCGGATCAGTTCGGCGGGTTTTTGTAGCCGAAACACCGGCACTTCAGACCCTTCTTTCTGCGACCCTCTGTTCAGCAGGCAGCAGTCTCACACACACACACTTACAATTCTGGCTGACATTTTAAACTCACAACAGACACTCCCTCCCCCTCCCACTACCTTCAGCTCAGGTGACACACGCCGGCACCGCCCTGCCCTCAAACACACTAGTTTGCGGGGTTATTTTCCTTGCTTATAGCTATTTTATTGAAAATGAAATAATTGACATATAAATTATTTTTAATAATGTTCAGATCTAAAATTTGCGAGTAGAAAACTCTGTCCTCTTCTTGCAATTTGTTTTACTGAATTTTTAGTTCATGGTATTTTACCTGAGTCTATTTTATCTGTGATGTTAGTGCCTATTATTAAAGATAAAGCTGGCAAAATAAATAGCATGGATAATTACAGGCCTATAGCACTAACCAGTATTCTATCCAAGGTCTTGGAGAGGACCTTACTGGATAAGTTGGAACAGTTTATCCTGACCAGTGACAACCAGTTTGGTTTTAAACCTAAACATGGCACAGACATGTGTATTTTTGCTTTAAAGGAGATTCTAGATTTATACAAAAGGCATAATTCTAAAATTTGTATGTGTTTTATTGATGCCTCTGAAGCATTTGATCGTGTAAATCATGAGCAATTATTTTATAAGTTACTCACTAGAGGAGTTCCCAAATTTCTAGTGAGAATTCTGGCTTTTTGGTACACTCATCAGTCAATGCATGTGAAATGGGGTAATTTTGTGTCTCTCCATTTAATGTATGCAATGGAGTCAGACCGGGAAGCATTCTGTCCCCCTTTCTCTTGAAATTGTATGGTCGGTAACACTATCATCAACCACTTCATGTATGCAGATGATTTGGTTATCTTCAGTCCATATAGAGCTGGCCTTCAACAGTTACTGAGGGTCTGTTCTCAATATGGCTCAGATTTTTACATTAAATATAATACAAAGAAGAGTAATGTTATGATTGTTAGGAGTAGGGAGGACAGAAAACTGATATTTCCTGAATTTTCTCTGCTGGTATTGACCTTAAGGTATGCGATGAGGCTAAATATTTGGGAAATTATTTAACTGAGGACCTGTCTGATGATAGGGATATTTAGACAGTGTCGTATGATATATGCACAAGCTAATACATTGATTCGCAAATTTTGTATGTGCTCTGGATCTGTAAAGATTGCACTTTTTAGGGCATATTGCACTCCGATGTATCCTGCACATTTGTGGCGGCGCTACAGAAAGAGCAGCATGCAGAAACTCAACGTAGCATATAATGACGGAATGAGGCTGCTGCTTAACGTGCCACAATGGAGTAGTGCAAGTCAAATGTTTGTCAGTGTTGGTGTGCCCAACTGTTCTGCTGTTTTGCGCAATCTTATGTACAGATGTATGTGTAGGTTATTAGATTCTGCAAACATTTCAACATTGGCGAATCCGGCCCTATGTTCAGTCAGGTTCTCCTCTATGTGGAACCATTGGCGTTTTAGCCTATATATGTAAACATGTGATACACGTTTTTGTTGTTGTATTTGTATGTTACTGTTTGTGGTTGGACCATGTGTGTCCTTAATAAAGCTTTGATTGATTGATTGATAGTTCGTAATTTAGTTCGTAATTTAGTTAGATTCTGTAATTTGTTGGCATTTCAGTTTCACAGATCTGAGATACGATTGTTATTCTCTGCATTAAATCTCTTATGAAAGCTTGCTAAGCTAGTTAAGTTTATTTGTTTGTCTACTTGTTTTTTTTTTATAGAGGTTGTATATTGAAACACACATCATACAAAATTTAATTTCACAATTTAAAAATCTGTATTTAATGGTTCTATGGTTCATAATGTGCTTGCTTGTTTTCTTTTGTGAATTGAGTAATGGAATCATTAAAAGTGCATTTCATTACAGGAGGCTGATGGACGGGATCAGACGGTGTATTCAGAAGTTGCTTTAAGAAGATGATCATTCAGACTGTATTATCATACAGATCAGTTTATTACAGCACAGACCATGTTGAGGTTTATGTCAGTAACAAAGCTCAAAACCTAAAAAAGTACAAATGAACTGATTTTTGCTGTTTGCTACAGATTACTGAATTTCAGCATTTAATTTTAAGCAATTTCTAAAAGAAGTCTGTAGAATACACAACCGATAAAATAATATGCCACTTTTTTCAGGGATTTTTGGGGAAAATCACACATATACAATGTGTTCAGTAAGTGCAGTTGTGGCCCCTACTAAAGCATTATTTAAGTGACATATTTATAACCAATTCTCAGAAAATGTCCTCTGCATTTAACCCAGTATGGGTTATTTCACATCACGAAAAAAGTACTGTAAGTAGTGTATGTGTGTAAATGCCTCTGCTGACTGTAACAGGAATCAATATGTTATAACGGGTTTGGCTGGTTTGCATTGTTAAGTTAGCCTCTGCTGGTAGATAACCATAACTACACTGTCTGTGGGACAAAATGCATCTTTCAAAAGTTTTAAAAGACAACCTTTGATTGAATAATTTCAAAACTTCTGCTCTGTACTAAAGACAAGATCATTAAAACATCTCATTTTTAATTTAGCCATTGCTGCCATACCAGTAATTGTTAAATACCAGTTCAAGATAGAGAAGTCCCTGAGTAGGGAACGGTGACGTTCCGTCGTGGCGACGAATGGGGTTCCGCTTAGAAAGCCTATCAACTTCGAGTATAACAAAACGAGCCAATGGCAAAGAAATGCCATGGGTCTGCGGAATTTGCATGGCGTAACTCCGCCCCACCTCATGGGTATAAAAGTAGGAAGCCGGCAACATGCAGATATGTTTCTTCGCTGAGGAGCTGAGACTGAACGTTACCAGCGGTACAGCGGAAGTCGCAGAAAGACGGAACGTCGTAGTCACTACAAGTTCCGTTGTGATGACGAATGGGGTTCCAGTCTAGTCACGCCACCTTCTGGCTGTCTTCCAGTGCCCTGCGTCCGGGTGGAACCAGGTCTGGGTGGGCCAATGAGGCGCAATCAATATGGCCTTTCTCCACCGTCCTCCCTGATCTTGCACAGGGTCTGCATCTTGAGACTGGAGCAGAGCAAGACGTACTGCCAGCAACTCGAGGCAATTGACATGCTAAGGGTGCAGGGTCCTGTCCAGGAGCCCGCGGCAGCGTGTCCATTGCGTATGGCGCCCCAGCCCATGGTGGAGGCATGTGTTGAGACAACAACATGCCTGGAAACTTGTTCCAGGGGCACTCAGCCCGTAGAAAACTGAGGTTCGAACACAGGGTGAAGGTCTAACGGCAGGTTGGAGTAGATACTCGGAGCGTGTCGTGTTGCCATGCCCACCTCGGGACTCGGCCTCATATGAGCAATCCGAGCGGCGATGCTGCAGATGCCATATGCCCCAAGAGCCTCAGAAATAACTTCAGTGGAACCGCACTCTTGCACTCGATTGTCTCAGGCAAGTCAGCAGTGGCTGAGCGGTGCTCGAGTCGATACCGAGAAAAGAGATCCTCTGCACATTGCAAAGTTTGCTCTTTTCCCAGTTGACCCGAAGACCCAGACGAGCTAGGTGCCGGAGCACTTGGTCCCCGTGTTCACAAACCTGGTCTCGAGAGTGAACTAGGATTAGCCAGTCGCCGAGATAATTCAGTATGTGAACCCCGTGTTCCCATGGAGGAACAAGGGCTGCCTCTACGACCTTCGTGAAGGCACGAGGAGACAGGGCTAGCCTGAATGGGAGAACGGCGCACAGATATCCCCGCCCCTTGACAGCAAACCACAGGAATGGTCTGAGTCGAAAAAGAACGGACATATAAAACTAGGCGTCCTTTAGGTCGATCGCTGCAAACCAATCCTGGGGCCGCACACATTCAAAAATGCGTTTGCCCAAGAACATTTTGAACCGCAGCCTGTGAGGGGGGCGGTTCAAGACGCGCAGGTCCAGGATTGGCCATAACCCACCGGATTTCTCTGGGACAATGAAGTAGGGGCTGAGAAACCCGGACCTCATTTTGGCTGGAGGGACAGTCTCGATCGCACCCTTCGCCATGGTGGTAAACATAATAATAATAATAATAATTCCTTACATTTATATAGCGCTTTTCTCGGCACTCAAAGCGCTTTACATAGTAGGGGGGAATCTCCTCAACCACCACCAATGTGCAGCATCCACCTGGATGATGCGACGGCAGCCATATTGCGCCAGAACGCCCACCACACACCAGCTTACTGGAGGAGAGAAGACAGTGATGAAGCCAATCAGTATATATGGGGATGATTAGGAGGCCATGATGGACAGAGGCCAAGGGGCATATTTGGCCAGGATGCCGGGGTTACACCCCTACTCTTTCGAAAGACATCCTGGGATTTTTTGTGACCACAGAGAGTCAGGACCTCGGTTTAGCGTCTCATCCGAAGGACGGTGCTCTTTGTCAGTACAGTGTCCCCGTCACTACACTGGGGCGCTAGGACCCACACAGACCACAGGGAGAGCACCCCCTGCTGGCCTCACCAACACCTCTTCCAGCAGCAACCTGGTTTTCTCATGAGGTCTCCCATCCAGGTACTAACCAGGCTCAGCCCTGCTTAGCTTCAGTGGGCAACCAGTCTTGGGCTACAGGGTGATATGGCTGCTGGCTGCTGGCTAAACATGATAGTCAGCAGTGATACCATTTCCACCAACCATAGTGGAGCAGACTCCCTTGAAGCGGGGAGGAGACTGAATCGCATAGCCGAGCCTGATAGTTTATGTGACCCAGCTGGACAGGTTAGGAGCTGTAGCCAGGCTCCCAAGAACTGTGCGAGCGGGGTCAAGCGAACCACAAACGTCCCCTCGGTGGTGCAGCGAAGCGGAATGACCGGCCTGGACGTGGGTGGCATAACGGCCCAGTGTGAGGGTATGGTCATTAGCCACAACCTGACAGAGGAGGCCAGGGAAGGACCACGGGGGCCTGGTCTGCCAGGGGTCTGGCGACAGAGGGGTACGAGAGTGGTGCGGCCCGTGGGTGGCACACACTCTCATCCGAGAACTCTGTGACAGAGGGGGACGAGAGTGGCGAGGGCCGTGGGCGGCGCGCACCGTCATCCGAGAACTCTGTGTGCTCAGAGATGGAAGTCAGTTCTTAGAAGAAGAGGTTCTCCCCCGGCCCTCCACCGGAGGAAGGAGAGGACCTGCTACCACTCCTGGAAGAACTGAACACCATCTCTGAGCAGCTCACTCAGCGGCACCGCTAGCCTGGCATTAGCGCCCCGCAGGGCCGGAGCAGGCTGGGACGCCTTCCTGCGACCACCTCCATGGCATGGCCCGGTTAAGGCTGCTGCTGGTGCCGGGCTGGAGGGACTAGGTCGCAGAAGGGCGCCCTCGGCGGTGAGCAGGCTGAGGATTCTGAGCCGACAGCAGTGGAGGCAGCAGCAGTCCGTTGGGGCAGAATATGTTTTATAGCCTCAGTCTTCTTCTGGCAGAGTCCTCGATCGTGCCGCCGAAGTGGCCAGCCTGCTCAATGGGCAGCATACTCAATGGGTATGCTCAATGGGTAGCACTGTCACCTCACAGCAAGAAGGTCCCCGGTTCAAGGCCCGGCTGAGCCAGGTGTTCTTTCTGTGTGGAGTTTGCATGTTCTCCCCGTGATAGCATGGGTTTCCTGCTTGTACTTCGCTTTGCTCCAGCCAGAGACCGTCCAGCCAGAGACCGTCCAGCCAGAGACCGTCCAGCCAGAGACCGTCCAGCCAGAGACCGTCCAGCCAGAGACCGTCCAGCCAGAGACCGTGTTCCCACCCAGCCTCCCTCTCCCACCTCCTCTCATCTGCCACCATTCCACTCTTCCGCCACCGCCTGTCATCCCTCAGCTCACCTAAACACCTTGGACGAGGTGGAGTCGCTGTGGGCCTGCCAGCCTGCAGCTCCAGCGTGGCTAGTGGCCGAGTCCCCGGCTACACCTCAGTCCTCAGAGCCCACACCTTCATCTCGGCCTGTCACTCCTTCGCCTACACCTAGATCCACGACTCCTTCATTGCCTTCGCGGTCTGTCTGCCCGGAAGCTCCGCTGGGCTCGATCGCCACTCCAGGTCGGCCTTCGGTGGTCGAAGTCCAGTTCCTGCCACGGACTTCCGGGACTTCCAGTTCCTGCACCCCTTCAGCATCCATGGACTCCTCCCTTCCTCAATCCTCCCCGTCGGCCTCCCTCACCACATCGTCACCCCGGTCATCCATCCCTACGTCGCCTCTTCAGTCCCGCAGATCTGCGGCGCGGCTTCAGTCCTCCAAGCCTGCGATGGCGCCATGGTTCATCGGACATTCGGTTCCGCCGTGGCCGCTCGAGGGGGTCTCTCCGCCATGGCCGCCCGAGGGGGTCTCTCCGCCATGGCCGCCCGAGGGGGTCTCTCCGCCATGGCCGCCCGAGGGGGTCTCTCCGCCGTGGCCGCCCGAAGGGGTCTTCACCGCCGTGGCCGCCCGAAGGGTCTTCACCGCCGTGGCCGCCCGAAGGGTCTTCACCGCCGTGGCCGCCCGAAGGGTCTCCACCGCCGTGGCCGCCCGAAGGGTCTCCACCACCGTGGCCGCCCGAAGGGTCCTCACCGCCGTGGTCGCCCGAAGGATCTTCACTGCCGTGCACGCCAGAGGGTTCGCCTGTTCCGCCCTGGCCACGCCCACGTCCTGCTCCGCCCTGGCCACGCCCGTCCTGGCCGCCTGCTCGTCCTGCTCCGCCCTGGCCACGCCCACGTCCTGCTCTGCCCTGGCCGCCTGCTCGTCCTGGTCCACCCTGGCCACGCCCAAGTCCTGCTCCGCCATGGCCGCCTGGATGCCCACCCTCCCACCCTTCTTCTACGCCGTGAGGACACGCCTACCGGGAGGGGGGTGTAATGTCACAGTCTTCGTCTGCACCAGTCTGTCTTTGTCTCTGCACTACACTTCCCAGCATCCCTCATGTTTTCACACCTGCCCGTCATCATCGTTGTCACCTGTGTTTTGTTAATCATCATCTGTTTCACCTGTCTTCACCTCGTTATTGTTCATCAGTCTCTGTATTTAGTTTGCTTCAGTTCAGTTTGCCTTGGTCGGTTCTCGTCTGTTCCGTGAGTGTTAACCTTCTACCTGTCTACCTGCCTGTACCTGTTTGTTGTTTTTGGATTTATTAGTAAAAGTATTTGTAGTGGAACCATTTGCCTCATCCTCTTCCTTTGCCAACACCACCCGTGACAGTATTGGACCATTAGTTTTAATATATCGTCCGATGTTGATAGGCTATTAAAAAATTGTCAAATATCGGACGATATATTGCCTTGGTAAATATATCAGTCGACTAAAAACGATAATAATTGTATGAATTTTTGTTGAACACACAAGAAGATATTTTGAGGAATGTGGGTAACCAAATTTGCTGGTCCCCATTGACCTCCATATGTTTTTTAATGAAACTTATATTGTTTTAGGGAAACAATATAACTGTTATTACTTGAAACCTATGAAACTTATATTGAAGTTTTTTTAAAACATGGTCTTGCGCTCAGACTTTTTAACAGGGGGGTGATTTTGTGTGGATTTGTACGATTTGTTAGAAAAAAAGGAAACATGAAGGTCCTTGTTCAAACCTAACCCCACCCCTAAATATCACTGCATCATAAGATTGTACATATTCATTTAGGGAACAATTTGCTAAAATAAAGTATAAACTAGTTACGAACTGGCATGAGATTGTTGAATATTTTGAATATTCTTTAGAGTTAAAGTCACGGTTAAAAATCAGACAGGAATGTAAGCTTCCAGCAAACTTCCTCTGTAGATCATATCAGTAAACTGTTGTGGCTGTTCGAGTTTTGTAAGGAAATATAAACTGCAGCACAAAAGAGGATCATGCATCTGTTATCTTCACCTCTTGATGTGAGCAGAACCAGAACAATAATTCAACAAACTAGGTATGTTGAAGGAATTTCTTCTTTCTTTCTACAGCTGTACCAGAAGTTCAAAAATTGAATGAGAAAAGCCAGACTAATTTAGTACTTCAGAAATAATTGGAAGATATCTCTGAACATTTATTTAACCGCATAGCAAAAGTAAATTTCTTACTTATGTTAATTTTTCATCTCTATTTTGGTGTTTATTTTAAATTATACAAATCTGATATTATTTTAATCTCCAATATGTTATTTAACAGTTGATATGGTGCTTTTATGCTTCACTAGCCAGGTTTAATCAGTTGTGCAGGTTTGGCGTGTTGTCACACTGAGTTACAATGAGCCCTATGCTATTCTATTCTGTGCTTTTATGAATTCTACTGAGAAAACATGAGAAGGGTGAATAAAGACCGAGAGTCAATGTCCAGAAATGATTAATTATTATTATGTTTTGAACTATGTTGTATAGCTGTTTTTCTGGTGTGTTCATTGTCAAACTCAAAAATTAGTTTTAATTATTAAAAAATGCCATTATTTTATATAAAAAAGTTAATAATTGTATTTTTATTGAGAAAATATTTTAGTTTGTCGTGTATATTTTTTTAATTAGATCAGATAGCATTTTAAGCTGTCATAGGGCCATGCAACAATGTATCCCACCTATGGGGCATGTTGTCACATTTCACTTCTATTCTTTCAGGCTAAATAAAAAAACAAGTGTACTCTGTGTTAATAAAAAAAAAGAAGCACATAATAGTACTAGACGTGTGAAATTAATGTGGGACCAAATAATTACTCTGAAATACTCTTTACACAAACTGAGAAAGTCAAAAAGCCTTACATTGTGCCCCGCTCTCCCCTATTTAGTGTAGTACTTTTATGTGCTAAATTGGAACAATTTCAAGTATACTTAGTATACTTTAAGTATGCATGCGCATATTTACATGCTTGATTAGTGATATCAAAGTGTACTTTATTTGTGTTACAAGTACATTACAAATTCATTATCATTACGAGTATATCAAAACATATACCAGTGTATTATATTTGAGACAAAAGTATATGCTCAGTAATATTTATTTTTTTACTTTAATACTTTTTTTTTACATATTTTTTTTACAACCCCAAATCAGAAAAATTGAGACATTTTGTAAAATGCAATAAAATCAAGAATCTGTGATTTGTTCATTCTATTTAACCTTTTATTAGCTGACAAAAGTACAAAGAAACATTTTCCAATGTTTTCACTGACCAACATAATTGTATTTTGTAAATATGAACACATTTTTATTTTGATGGCTGCAACACACCCCAAAAAAGTTGGGACAGAGACCAAATAATAGTGAAAAGATTATCCAAATTAGATTATCCAACTCTTTTGAAACAGTCCACAATGAGCAGGTGAACTGGTAATAGTTGAGGGTATCATGTTTTGGTGTAAAAGTGCTTCTCAGTCTTTTTAAGCAAAGATGGGTCATGGTTCATCACTTTGTGCCAAATATCTTGAGAGAATTGTCAAACAATTAAAAAATCACATTTCTCAATGCAAGATTGCAAAGCATTTATGACTTTCATCATCTTCCATACATAAGAGATGACCAGGACTCCCTGGTAGAAGAGATATTGTATCTCAATGGGACCTTCCTGGTAAAATAAAAAAATAAAATAAAAATAAAAACAATAATATTGTCACAAGATTCAGGGAATCCAGAGAAATCTCAGTCTGTGTTGGGTAAGGCAGTAGACCTCTGTTGAATGTGTGTGACCTTTGAGCCCTCAGATGGCACTGCACAAGATACCATCATGCTACTCTGTCAAATACAGCCACATGTGCTCAGGAGGACTTTGGAAAACCATTTTCACTTAACACAGTCTGACGCTGCATCAAGAAATGCCACTTGAATCTCTGTTATGCAAGGAGAAAGCTTTACATCAGTTCTATGTGGAGATGCCGGCGAGTTCTCTGGGCCTGAGCTCATCTCACATGGTCTACTCTAGAAGAAAGTGGAAATGTCTGCTGTGGTCAGATGAGTCCATGTTTCAGCTTGTTTTTGGTAGAAAATGGAATCGAGTTCTCAGTCCCAAAGACGAAAGGGACCAACCAGACTTTCACCAGCGACAGGTGCAAAAGCAAACATCTGTCCTGGTATTGAGGTGCATAAGTGCAAACGGTATGAGTAACTTGCATTATTGTGAAGGTACCATTGACATGGAGGCATATATTTGGATTGTACAGAGACATAAACTGCCATCAAGATGACATCTTTCTTGGGAAGCAAGACAATGCCAGGCCTCATTCTGCACGTGCTAAAACTGTGTGGTTTCTAGACACTCTGCACCATAGAAGGGATGTGCCTGTCTGTTTACTGCAGTCCAGATATGTCTCTTGTGGAAAATGTATGATCCATCATGAAAAGGAGAATCAGGCAATGATGACCACAGACTGTTGAACGGCTGTCTTGTATCAGACAAGATTGGGCAAATATTCCACTTGCAAAACTCCAACAATTAGTATTCTCAACTCCCAAATGATTAAAAAGTGTAATAAAAAGGAAAGGTGATGTGACACAGTGGCAAACATGTCTCTGTCCCAACTTTTTTGGAGTGTGTTGCAGCCATCAAAATCAAAATTTGTTCATATTTACAAAATACAATTATGTTGGTCAGTGAAAACATTGGTAAACTTTTCTTTGTACTTTTGTCAGTTAAACAAATGTTAAAAAGAATGAACAAATAACAGATTTTTGATTTTATTGCATTTTTACAAAATGTCCCAACTTTTTCTGATTTGGGGTTGTAGCTTACCTCAAGGGCATCCAAGATGTAGGTGTCTTTGTTTCCACAGTAGTTTCAATTTTGATATTTTTAGGTCAAACCGTTCTTGTCTGTCAGTCATATAATGCAGGTCTATGGTCACCACCTCAAAGAGCATGCACAGAGAAGTCCAAATTAAACATGATTTAATGACTCGTAAATGTAAGTACACATTGATGGCCTAAGACACGAAACGAGTGGTTTGTGTGAGAAAACGAACAGTACTTATATCGTTTTTACCTCTTGTAACCACAGCCACGTCCAAGTGATCTGAGGGCACAGCTGTTAGGTTAGTGTTAGGTCAGCTGATGGCGTTAGTGTGGTTTGTTTGTTACAAGAGGTAAAAACGATATAAATAAAAAGAAATCGCCACTGGTGCAAAGTTTCAAGAGTTTTCGAGCACGTTAAGAGCCCCAAAAGTGCACGAAAGTTTGACAGAATATAAATAAATAAATAATAATAATAATAATAATAAATAATCCTTAGGAAAAAATAGCCCTTTCAGGGCTTGGGCCCTAATAATGATAATAACTATTTTACAGAAAACTGCACCAAAGCTTACATTCTGACACCTTGCTGGAGCATGCCTAAGTGTGTCTGCCACAATATCATCCACTGTTGCTTGCTGGATTCTAGGATTGGACATCATCACTGCCTCTGTAATATTAAATTCCATAATTATGCAGCAATGGTTTAAAAAGTACTGGTAATACAGGTTTTTTGAGTCACTAACATATTGGACTTACTTTTTATGATCTTCATAATGTTCAAGTTTTGCAGTGGTTTCTTCCCTTTTTCCCCTTCAGACTAAACTCCTTCCAAACACTGTAGGAGGCCAGTGCCCGCTTAACCCGCTGGGTGTTTTCCTCAGGGTTTAGACCTCCAACAAGACTTAAATGGTGTGTCTACAAGATGGAATACATTTTCAAAATGGTAATAACTTTTGTTATTTAACTAAATTCTAACACTTTTTTGGCATTTCATGGACAGTTCACTATTAACATACCACTCTATTCTGAAATGTCTCAATTTTCTTCGATAGAGAGGAGTTTCTCCATAGTGCCACACACATCAAGGCTCATCTCCTCCACTTGCTAGTCCCATCACCCAGGCCACGAGCATAGAGTTCATACAGGGCTGCTGTTGAGCTCCTCATCGCCTTCATCTCACTCTCTATGCTGATGATTCTCTGAGTGAGTAGGCTCAGGAGGTGATCTGGGAGAATCAATACTGATTCATTCAAATAAAGGTAAAAACTAAGTTTCAAATTATGGTTTGCATTTACCATTCTTCTGGATGTCTCTAGGGTCTTAATGATGCATCAATAATGGCATAATCTTCAGGTTTTTATGGTGTTAGTGTGGTTTGTTTGTTGGGTTTAAATGCTGGGGGAAATGGCAGCTGAGGTTCCATTAGAAGTTAATTACTAAAAAATAGGAACAAACGAAAAACTATGAAATGTACTGGTATTGGTATCAATCAACTAATGAAATTTTGGTATTCTGAAAACCCCCAAACACTTTTTAATATGAAAATGTGCACAAGTGGTAAAGTAAAAGAATTAAAACTAAGAAAGGCCTACCAGTTGTTGTAAAGTTCACCCTGCTCTCCTTTTTGGGGTGAGGTACTGAAAAAGTATCTTTAAAAAAAATGAATAAAAATGATTTTAGAATTACTTTAATTGTTTACTTGTAAACTTATTTCACATGCTCAGGTTCATACCTTCATCAGAGCTGCTGAGACACACTGGTCGTTTTTTTCTCTTGGGAACGTCATCAGAGCTCTCCACAGAAGACTGCACAGCTGCTCTTTTGGACCACGTTTGAGCAGTTTCATAGTCACCTGAAGTAAAAATACAGTGAGTATAATTGTATAATTGAATAGTAGTTGCACTAACATTTTGTTTGAATTATCCTTTAAAGTATAATTAAATACCTGTTTTTGCAAACACTCTGACCCTGTGCCTGGTCCAACTTTTTTATCAGGTAGTTCAAGCCTTTTTCATTTTTTGGTCACATTAACTGGTGGCCAGTAACAGTTAATAAATTAATTTTGGTCTAAATTAATTCAAACTGCAATATGAAAGCAAGAGTAACTGAAAATCTAACTCAAGTAAAATTAATTGAGAATTGTACTCAACACATGCTAAATGGAACTAACATTTGTTGGGAGAACAATGTGTTGAATTAGAAAAGAGAAAGATGAAGGAAAAAAGAGAAGAGTTATCCTTACAAGGAGGCCATGTAAATAAAAGTATGTAAGATTTCTCAAAGGAATTTCTAGACCAGCTAAATATATTATATACTGTATATAGGCTATATATAGACTATTAGCTATTAATAGCACTTTCTTATTCATTCCTTTAGTCAAGTCAAGTCAAGTCAAGTATATTTATATAGCGCTTTTCACAATACAGATTGTATCAAAGCAGCTTCACAGTATCAATCAAAACAACATAACAATGTTTGTTTATTAGTGGAAAACAATGAAATAAAAAAGACATCCAAGTTTGGAAGGGCTGATCAATGTTATTAATGATTGGTTAATTAATTTGAATATCCACAACTGAGCAAGCCAAAGGCAACAGTGGCAAGGAACCGAAAAACTCCATCAAGTGACCCAGTGGTGTCCTGGAACTCCATCAAGTAACCCAATGGAGAAAAAAAAAAACCTTGGGAGAACCCAGGCTCAGTCGGGGGCCAGTTCTCCTCTGGCTTTTATGAACTAGAGGCCGGATTTACAGTAACTGTAAGTTTTAAAATTTTATATGAATGCCTGGCTGAAGAGATGCGTCTTTAGTCTAGTTTTAAACTGGGAGAGCGAGTCTGAGCAACGAACAATATCAGGAAGGCTATTCCAGAGCTTCGGAGCTAAATGTGAAAATGCTCTCCCTCCTTTGGTGGATCTGGATATCCTAGGTATGACCAGAAGCCTCGAATTTAGTGATCTTAAAGAGCGCGATGGATTATAGGGCGATAGAAGGTCTGTTAAATAGACTGGAGCTAAACCATTTAGGGCTTTATAGGTCAGTAGCAATACCTTGTAATTAATACGGAACTTTATAGGTAACCAATGAAGTGATGATAAAATCGGTGTTATATGATCATATTTTCTTGATCTAGTAAGAACTCTAGCGGCTGCATTTTGGACTAACTGTAGCTTGTTTATTGAGGATGCAGGACAACCAGCAAATAAAGCATTACAATAATCTAGTCTCGAGGTCATGAATGCATGAACTAACTTTTCTGCATCAGAGACTGATAGCATATTACGTAGTTTAGCAATGTTTCTAAGGTGGAAAAAGGCTGTTTTTGTAACATATGAAATATGCTTTTCAAAACACAGGTTGCAGTCTAATATAACACCCAGGTCTTTTACAGTAGAGGATAAAGTAACAGGGCATCCTACTATGTTAAAGTAGTGTTGTGAGAGGTTTTGTGGACGGTTTTTAGAACCGATAAGTATTACTTCTGTCTTGTCTGGATTTAATAAAAGAAAATTACGCGTCATCCAATCTTTTATATCTTTAACACAGTCTGTCAATTTAGCGTATTCATCTGGCCGTGATGAAATATATATTTGAGTGTCATCGGCGTAACAATGGAAACTAATTCCATGTTTCCTTATAATATTACCAAGTGGCAGCATATATATTGAGAATAATAGAGGGCCTAACACAGATCCCTGTGGCACTCCATAGTTTGCCGAAGTTATGATCGATTTTTCTCCATTTAAATAGACAAAATGGTAGCGGTCGGATAAGTATGACTTGAACCAGCTTAATGCTTGTCCTTGAATACCAGTATAATTTTGTAGTCGATCTAGGAGTATTGTGTGATCTATAGTATCGAACGCTGCACTAAGATCAAGTAAAACTAGTATTGAGATACAGCCTTTGTCCGAAGCTAAAAGTAAATCATTTGTTATTCTAACCAGCGCAGTTTCAGTGCTATGATGCGGTCTGAATCCAGACTGAAACTTTTCATAGATGTCATTTTCTTGTAAGAAAGAGCCGAGTTGAGCGGACACAACTTTTTCTAATATTTTAGACATAAATGGAAGATTTGAAATGGGTCTGTAATTTACTAGGTTATTTGGATCTAATTGTGGTTTCTTAATAAGAGGTTTTATAACTGCCAGCTTGAACGTTCTTGGAACATGACCTAAAGATAAAGATGAGTTAATAATATTGAGAAGAGGCTCTTCCACTATAGGTAACACTTCTTTCAGTAGTTTAGTTGGTATAGGATCTAATAAACATGTTGTTGTTTTAGATGAAGTGATAAGTTTGTTTAACTCTTTTTGTTCTATAGTTGTAAAGCATTGTAATTGCTCTTGCGGAGCGACAATTGTGGCCGAATCATAAGGCGGGAGCAAGGATTGAACATTTACAATTGTGGTTCTGATGCTTTCAATTTTCTCGTTGAAGAAGTTCATGAAATCATTACTACTAAACTGTAACGAGGTATTTTGTTCAGACGACGTCTGTTTATTTGTTAGTCTAGCCACAGTGTTAAATAAAAACCTTGGATTGTTTTGGTTGTTTTCTATTAGTTTGCGGAGGTGCTCAGCCCTGGCCGCTTTTAGGGCCTTTTTATAACGTGACATACTGTCTTTCCACGCGATTCTAAAGACCACTAAATTAGTTTGTTTCCATTTACGCTCTAAATTACAGGTTTCTCTCTTTAGAGCATGCGTAGTATTATTGTACCATGGTGCTATACTTTTCTCTCTGACCTTTTTTAATCTAATGGGTGCAACAATATCCAATGTTCTAGAGAGAATGGTGCTCATAGTGCTAGTTAGTTCGTCTAGTTCATCTGTTCGTTTGGGTTCAGGCCGCAGCTGAGACAGATCAGATAAGCTATTTGAGAAATTATCTATGGTGGATGGAAGGATTGTTCTGCCTGGTCGATAACATGGCGCAGCATGACATATTACAGACGTACGTAATATGCAAGTTACCATGTAATGGTCAGTGACATCATCACTTTGTGGAATGATATCTATATCGGTTGGATCGGTTCCATATGATATAATTAAATCGAGTGTATGATTAAGACGATGAGTTGGTCTGGTGACGTTTTGCTTGACCCCGAAGGAGTTTAATAAATCTGTAAACGCAGCCCCTAACGCATCATTTGAATTATCGATGTGTATGTTAAAATCTCCAACAATTAATGCTTTATCGACGTTGACCAATAGATCTGAGAGAAAATCTGCAAACTCTTTTAGGAAAACAGTGTAAGGCCCTGGAGGTCTATATACGGTAGCCAAGGCTAGAGATATAAGGGATTTTTTTCTTACATCTAAGAGCGTAACATTTAGCACAAGTACTTCAAACGAATTAAACCTATGACGAGTTTTCTGAGTAACATTAAGGATATCCCTGTAGATTGTTGCAACACCGCCGCCACGACCGATTAGACGGGGCTCATGCTTATAACAGTATCCTGGCGGAGTAGACTCATTTAGACCGAAATAATCATTTGGTTTAAGCCAGGTTTCAGTAAGGCACAGTACATCGAAATTATTATCTGTGACCATTTCATTTACAATAACCGCCTTAGGTGTGAGCGATCTAATGTTAAGAAGACCTAGATTTAGAAATTGTTTTTGTTCACTAATAGCGTGTTTTTTTGTTTTAATAACAATTCGATTTTTTCTAGATCCCGCAGTAGATTTATTATTTGATCTCAGTAAACGAGGAATAGACACAGTTTCTATGCAATGTTCTACACTAGTATTAATATAAATTAAATTGGTGCAGCAGAGACTGTGATTTGGATTTTTGGTTACTAGTCAAACGGTGTTTAACATCTTAGAGATGTTATCCGACAGAAGATCTGCCCCGATTCTACTTGGGTGTAAGCCATCAGCGCGGAAGAGCCTCGGTCGCTCCCAGAACAGATTCCAATTATTTACAAAGAGCAGTTTCTGCTCATTGCACCATGACATTAACCATTCATTTAGCGCGAATAATCTACTGAACTTTTCATGCCCTCGTCGGTATGTGGGAAGCGGTCCAGACACAATGATCGTTGTTTCAGGCGATGTGCTGCGAACCGTTTCGATCAGGCTCCTGAAGTCTTTATTCAGAACCTCTGTCTGTCGCAGCCTAGTGTCGTTAGCTCCCCCGTGCAACACAACAGCTCCGACGCGCTCGTCACCGTTCAAGATCTCAGGTACCCGCGCAGCGATATCAAGAACACGAGCACCAGGAAAGCAATGACTGTGCACCTTACTTTTACCTAACGTAGCGTGGACGTGTCGGACGGTGGAATCGCCGATGATCACAGCATCGCGTTCCGTTTCGCGAAGAGAGGAGAAGCGGTTCTGAGTGGAGATCTCGAAAACCGGAAGGGGCGAAAATATTCTGGTTCTGGCTCGCGGCTTCCGCGGAACCACCCAGGCTTCGTGGTGTTGTGTCGGAGCCGGAGTGAATGAAACCATGGCTGATCGGGACCTGGACGCTCGGGACCAATGCTGAGAAACGCACGGAGTAGACGCGGCGAGGGTCAGCGGGTTACTAACGTTAATCACCGATCCGTGTGCATCGGTGCGTGATGTTTCAAGAGCTAAACGCCGGTCTCTCAGCTCAGCTTGTCTCTCTAAAAGGTCACGGATCTGTTTCTCAACAGCTTCTAATTCAGACTGCACCGCGAGCATCTCAAATCTGTTCTCATCTGCACCAAAAGGTAGATATACATCTGATATATTCGCCATTTTAACAGATGGACAGTAAGTTAGCAACGATGCAACCAGTGATGCTATTAATATTAATACTAATTTATGACTGAAGTCTTGGGTATAATCCGTCTTTTTAGTGGTACGGGTGTAATGTAGACGCACGATAGACGAGAAAATGTTCGTTTGTAAGTGAGTGTAAAGAAGACTCGCTCAGCCGTGACCCACAGGTGTAACGGCCCAGTGTTGGGTCACGCTTGAGACGGTCTGCTCAACAGTCCGAGTTGTAATTATGAGGTAAATGATGGTTCAAAGCAGGATAAAAGAAAGAAATACGGAAAAACAGAAAGAAATACGATGCTAATACGAGGCTTAGACAGCCACGACGCAAACAAACTCACAGCAGGCAGCCAGAAGCAATCGAGCAATCAGAAGCAATTAACTTCCCTTTTCTTAGAGATTTGATTTTATCACTGATCTTGGACTGTACAGATAAATTTTTAAAGGCATTGGGGATTAGTTGGATATTTCTACCAAACCTTTTACACTTCTTGCACAACGTTTGAGTCTTGCTATGGCTTTCACTGCCCTATTCCATTCCGAAAACCTTTGCAGGCGAACTGACAGAGATCTCGCTTCCTTTGCCTTGGTTGTAAGAACCTGTGCTTTTTTTAGCTCCAGGTCTCCATCATTAATCTCGCCTATCTTAATGTCCTCCTTAGGGGGCTCTCTTTGCCATAAGAATCTTGGACCAGTAAATCAGTTCGATCCAATGAGTTCCTTTACAGTGAGCCTACAAGAGGCGTGGTCAGTATGGTTTTGATATAATGCAACATACAGTTTGTCCATTCAGTGCTTGTTCTGATCTGTTTCATTCGATTGGCCACAAATGCATGGAACCATCTTGCATCATTGTTAATATAATTAAACCTTGGAGTTTGCCAGTAGTATTCATGAATGCCATCTAATTCTAGTTCTCTTTTGAGTAGATCACCAGTTCTTGTGCCGACCACTGGAGCGGATAGCTCCAGGTTGGGGATTGCAGTTACCTCTGTTGGGGCAACCCTAGCTTTACCCATAACAAGAGTGCAGTAGACCTCTCCAGACCTGGTCACTGTCCTGAGGTATGGACATACTCCATAACCTGACACAGTGGTATCAGAGTAATGGGGTTGCTCATATTGTTGAACATACTTGAATGTTAATGCCACATACAAATGAGATATCATTAACTGAAGACAGTTCCCATGCAACTTGAGGTCATTGGGAAGAGGTTTATCCCAGCCTATCTGATCGTGACACATTCTTTGTAGTTTTTTTTTTTTTCAACTAGAATGGAGTGACAAATCCAAGAGGATCATAAGTGGAATCAACTGTAGACAGATATTTTCACTTTTAGTGAAAGGATTTTCCTTTACTAGCACTTTGAATTAGAACTTATCTGAAGCACCATTGGATTCCATGTGCCCTCTGTTCTTTAGGTTCACCTAAAATGACATTCCTTCAGTACATTCCTTCTTTGGAATTGTGGTGATAACCTTCTTGCTGTTGGTGATGAATTTGTGCAAACAGAGCTTCCCAGTACTGCTGAGATCCCTGGCTTATTTTACAAGCTGGGTTGCATCTCTCCACACTTGTCAAGCCATTGTCAACATCAAAATTAGATTGTTTGATCTTCACTGTGCCTTGATTAGACTTAACTATAATCCATCGTGCTCTTTAAGATCACTAAATTCAAGGCTTCTGGTCATACCTAGGATATCCAGATCCACCAAAGGAGGGAGAGCATTTTCACATTTAGCTCCGAAGCTCTGGAATAGCCTTCCTGATATTGTTTGTTGCTCAGAATCGCTCTCCCAGTTTAAAACTAGACTAAAGACGCATCTCTTCAGCCAGGCATTCATATAAATTTTTTATCTTACGGTCAGGGCCGGCCCGAGGCATAAGCGAACTAAGCGGCTGCTTGGGGCCCCCCAATCGAGTTTTTTTTTATTTATTTATTTTTTTTAGATGACTTAAACAAGTGACATAAATGAATGAATGAATATGACTGAATGAATGAATTATTTAAGACAAGAAAATTCTGATTTCATGATCAATACCTGCCTACAACTGCTGCTGTGTCTGCCAGCGTTTAAGTCATGCGCATAATCTAGACACCTCGCGCGTGCATAGACAATTCGTGCGCAACTGCGCAAAGTCACGGTTGGTTAAAAATAGCCGCAGGGGAACTTAACCTTCTGGGTTTAAGGGTAGCAGTTTGAATAAATAATAAACGTAGCAGTTTGAACTCGTCTCCACTTTATTATACCACATATCAGATCACTAACTCGCAAAACCCGCGACACTGCAGTACCAAGTGCGCGCGACCCATTCCAATCTACGGCAAGCCCAGAGGGGAAAAATACATTGCATACACACACAACGAGCGCCAGTACAACCGGTATTATAGTAACAGACTTTGTTGGATTCTGTCATGTACAATCCAACAAAGTCTGTTATAATAATAATAAAAAATATTTTGAGGACAGTTACACTGTATTGAGACAGTTGAGAAATAATACTATTTTTACAGTTTTCAACAATAATTGTCATTGTTGAACCCTTGCTCTTATGTTTCTGATTTCTCAGTTTTGTCATTATTTTAGCAAATAGGCTAATTTATTTTATATGTTTTGAGACAGTTTGTTTTAAGAAGTTTCAAAGATTTATTTAGTAAAAGAGTAAAGTTAAAGTTAAAACTTTTTAATTTAAAGGTGGGGTATGTGATTTGCAAAACGGCCGGCAGATTTTGAAAATACACAACTCAAATGGTCCTACCTTCTTTCCTCCAACGCTGGCCCTGATTCGCTCGAGGGGGATGGGGGAGGGGGGTTTTGATTGTTTTGAAGTCCGTTTGATTGACGGACTTACTGTCCAATGATTCTAGGTGGTCTTGGAAATGACCCCCTTCTCAAATAATTCCCGAATTCCAAATTCCTCCAGTATTCCTCCAATACCTATATTCGGGAAATACCCCCTTCTCAAATAATTCCCGAATTCCAAATTCCTCCAGGAGGCGGGACAAAACACTTGAGTTTAAAATCTTAGACCCGAACACAGAAGTCGGGCGGGCTCTCTCTCAAAAAAGGTCTCGGCAGAACAACATGTCGGGTGGAGACAGCAGACGATGGTTATAGTAATGTAACGTTAGACGCGTTGAGACAAAAGAATCCAATTTAAGATCAGAAGAACGGGTTCAACAGCTTCATTCAAGCCATCATCATCTACTCTCGTCTCAATTTTCTTTCTTTCCTAAGTTTTCCTTTATTTTCCGTTGTGAGTCTCGGTTCTAAGTTAAGTTTGCTGCAAAGTTTCGTCTTAACGTTTCAACTGCAAAGCCAGCTTCAAACAAAGACTTTCATTCATCCGCGCCAACACACCACGTGACTGGCCACCCAAGATCCAGGCACAGGAGACCGCCAGCCAGACCTGGGGAAACCCCCTTTATGACGAAAAGGGAATCCCCAAAGCACGGATAAGCAAGTACCTCCAGACTCTTAGCTGAACTGGTGTATAGTTGATATAAAATTGAATAACCCGCCTAAGAAACGATAGAAGGGTTAAATTAATGATTGATGGTTCGTTCAGGTTGTGTCTTATAAGTGCATAGGATCTTGAGATTTCATCATCTCACTCTTAAAACTCATTTCCTTCCCTCACTTTCTTTCTTTCTGCAACTGGTATGAATGTGTGCGTGTGTTTGTTAGATATTAGTTTCATGATTTAGAATAATCAATAAAGTCTTGTTTATATTTTAAAGATAATTGTCTTGTGTTATGTGCTTACAGATTTATTGTCTTGAACTTCGATCTAAGTTACCTATGCTTTTACCCTTGATTTATTTCTTAATTTAGCTGTTAGCTGGGAATTAGTCTTTCTTGGCCAGGAAGATATTATATTTCCTAGAATTAATAATTGTTTATGCTTTCCGTTCATTGGATGAACTGATAAAATGATCATACTATTGATTCTGCTTCAGTAAATTCTGAAAATAATTAAATTATTAATTATTGATCATAATCCGTTATGAATAATAATTAGTTATATTTATACGGGCGTATAAACGCTACAATACTTGACTTGACTTACCATCACCTTGTGAACCCAAGGGACTTGAGCTCGAAGTTCTCAAATCCAGGCGAGGAGACTGCTCTGAAAAAGTTGAATTTCATTCAATAAACTGATGGTGGGGCTTCCATGTTACCTTTTTCCCACTGAAGGAAAACAAATTTATTAAAGGTTTAATTTAGATTTCCAATACTGTAGAATATAAACTGAGGAAGTTTATTAGTGTGAATTTTGTAAACTCAGAAACCCTGACGGGTCCCTGTTCCTGCTAGACATGCTGAGCAGGTGTGAATGTTAGAGCCTGAGCAGATAGCATCACAGAGACCATCACCTGTTGTTTTTATAAGTTTTGTTTCTAGTGTCTCAGCATGTGAAATGACCTGCTGAGAGGGTCTTCTCCCCTCGCCTTTTGTCAGTGCGGGAAGGTCTGCTCCATCCTGTTCTCCTGGCTCAGCTAATTTACATGCTTTGTTTTAGAATGTATCCCCCTCGATGTAACTCCACCCCTTTGAAATGAATATAAGCTAAAAATGTATCATGTTTTAGTTAGACTTGTGATGACGCGTGGAAGAGACTACAGCAAATCCAGCTCATGTGCAATAAAGAACCTGCAAAAGATACAACCGAGTCTCCTGGTCTTAGCTTCTGAGTTTTCAACACTTTAGAAGAAAACAAGTTCACTACACCACCATAGGAACCGGAGCTATTCTCGATCCTTTAGGGCAACATAAAACTGGTGGAACATACTTTCCACATCACACCTAATGGATACCTGTCCTTTCCTGAAATGACACAAGGCTCTAACAAGGGTATTTGTGAGGTCAGGCCCAATCAGTAGATGCTCATTCAGAGAAGTATTCTGAAATCTTGCAGGGCAAAGACGATGCTAGGGATTTGAGTCCGTGTTCTGCACAAGGTTTTTTTTTGTTGTTTTTTTTGGCAAGTCTGGTCTATCACCCTTAGAGTGCAAAAGCATCTGATAGTGCTCATCTTGCAATTGCTTAATGCCTCTGTTTAACTTTACCAAATCCTCAGGTGTTGTTATGTCGGTAATTCCTCTTTATTCCTTTTAAACAAAGTCTGACCGAAAAAACTTTTACTATCTCTGCTGGAGTTATCAACTCCTAAACCATGTTCCTGCATACAAAGCAGACTTCAGACTTGAGTTTGTGAGATGGTTCTCCAGCTGGTTGAAATTGTTTCATTGTAATCCTATTAATCACAGCAAATTAATTTTTGTAGTGGTTGTGTTTGATGAAACCCAAAACAGATATTTGTGCAAACAGCTGATCTTCTTTACCACTGAGAACATCTCTGGGGATTAAGCCTTGTGCTTCACAACGTTGAACGGCTCGCTGAATGCCAGGACACGGTCTCGGCTCCTCCGAGGTGATTGGGGCTCCCAAGTGTCTCCCAAGTCTTCGTTACTATAGTAACCGAGAACTTCCTCTCATAATGAATAGGATTACGGTTGTTTCAACAATCATGTTGTATAAAAACATATCATGTTCCCTATTAGTTGGTGAATTGGTGAATTTTGCTCCATAACAATAGGAAGAGCCAGCTTCAAATGATCAATTAGTGAAGTCACTATAAATGCCTAGCTGTCACAAGCTAGTCCCTATGCTTAATTTCTCATCTCCTGCTTAAAAGCTAGAAAGATCTTGAGACACTAATTTCACTGTCCATTTTTGAGAATCATGATCTATTGAACTTGGGCCCTTTTGCTCTGTGGGACGTCTCTGTCTTCCTTTTTTGTAGTTTGTGGTAACACTGATTTTCTTTGATTTTAATTGTGACTTTGTTTTCAAAAAAAATTATTTATATTTAATGTAAAACTGTTCAAAGTAACTAGAACTTATTATTATAAACACTGTTTGATAATCTTACTTTTTTTTTTTTTTGTAATGCAATGCATACTGAATTGGATCCTGCTTTGAATTCCCTTCTGCAGATTTTTAGGTCCTGCTGCAAATGAAGCCTATCAGTATGTGATTGGAATTGAGGGTAAAAACCCATTACTCCTGAGAGAGCTGAATCTGAGTTTACATGAACTAGGAGACACAAGAGTGAATCAGATCGCTGCTCTGCTGCAGGATAAACACTGTCAACTCAACACATTAAAGTGAGTATTTTACATAATTTAACAGGTTACATGACTGATACAGTAATGCAGGGGCGTATGAGCAATTTTGAACCTGGGGGGGGGGGCAGTAAATGCTAGCGTGGTCTGAGGGAATGCCCCCCCGGGAATTTTCTTTGAAAAATAAACCATTAAATGCCACTTTCTGGAGAGTTTTGTGCAAAGAAATGGAGAAATTGAGTCTTACATGATATGTGAAAAACTGCAAGGTTAAGAGCATATACTTTGCATTGTTGTAGTATCAACATGTATTAGGACATTTAGCATTTACATACTGTTAATCAGTCATGTACTGATTAACTCAAATAAATGGTTGATTTAATTTCCATTTACCACCGAGCTTACCCCCCAAGGATAGATTGAAAAATAAAATCAATCTATCCCTTGTGGAAAGGTTGCTTGGTAGCTAAAAGTAGGTCTAGAAAGTCTTAAATTTCAAGTAATTCACACAGATCAAACACAAATATGCTGACTGAATAGATTGCTAGTTTATTTTGAGTAGCCAGCTAGCAGTTCTCTTGGCAGTTTGCTGATATCCGGTGTCTGAAGTAAAATGCTCAAAACATCTCCTGAGAAAAATACCAACCTAGTCTTGGTTATTTAATTTTGATTTAGTCTTATTTTCCTTACCTTGTCATTCAAGGCCAGGGCACTTTTTGTACATTTCTGTAACTTTTGCGCGCTTCCACATCCCGCGCAACTATGGATCTCCCAGGAACATACTGCTGCGTACATTTATCCGTGTCACCTAGATTCGCATCCGCGAGCGGTGCGCGATCATGGTCGACTGACAACGACATTAGTAGCTGAAGAATACGGCCGTTTTTAAAAATGTAATTATGTATTTAAAAGTTGCAGAATGGATTCATTTGAAGACTCCGAAATCGGCAGAGATAGGCAGGCAATGCAAAACAAAATCTTACATTGGGAAATAGTGGGGGGGACAAAACTTAGATTTTGAAATGTGGGGGGGACATTACAAGTATAATGGCTCCTACGCCCCTGCAGTAATGATACAGTAGTTAGGGCCCGAGCAACATTTACTCATGAGAAAGAGCTCATTCAATCCAATCACTGCACTGCACGCATGAGATCGCATTACAGCAGACAATAAAAAAAAACAGCGGTCCACTCATTGTAGCGGTTTCTGCGCTGAAGCATGGCGATTAGTTTAACAACGCTTACCAATTGGGTCATATAGATCAAATAAAAACTGGAGCAAGCGTGTTTCAAGTTTTTATGGACACATTTCATATACTAACGATATTCACATACAAACTTATTTTCCTTATATCCAATGCTTATTTAACTGAAAATCAAATAATTGTCAAACGTTTACGTTTTCCAAAAATGTGAAATTTGATTTCTGCATTTTATTTGCGTTGACCCGGAATGTTTAGATAATAGCATACGGAGCCCGGGAATTAAGTCATCTGTGACCTGCACCTGTATTGCAATCTGTCCCCTCAGTTTATAAACCATAGGCTACAGTACTCACAAATTCTTAAACTGTTCCCTCGGTTTAACAAATCGTGCCCACAAATTAATAAACCGTACCCACGAGTTCCTAATCTGTGCTCTCAGATCTGTAAACCGTGCCTTCAGTTTTTGCAATCTGTACCCATCAATTTATAAACCGTGCCCACACTTTCGCAATCTGTTCCCACGGGTTTGTAAACAGTACTCACGGATTTGTGTCCCTCCCCCAGTCTGTGCCGGCAGATTCAACCAGGCCATCTGTTTAGGTGCGGGATGCATTGCATACATTTCTTGAAACTTCATTTTTCAAAATGGATAATTTCTTGAATTTTCTAAAAAAAACGACATTTACATTTACATAGGAACTTTAGTAGGAAAAAGCTCAGTATAATAGAATAAGCAAAAAGGGATAAACATATTACTGTCTTATGTGAACTCATTTATAGTTATAAACCCAAATAATAATAATAATCATTATTAGGCTGCATATTTAAAATCCAAAAAAGGAACAAAGCAATTAGTCAAATGTCAGTCATACATGGTTAGACAATAATAATACAGGGCTAAGATAATCACAAATAAACACAAGATTTTGACGCATAGAAAATCCAAGAGTTTGTGAGGAGTGCTTACTGCATGACATGGAGGCGCGGGCGCGAACACTTTCATTTTCAACAGTGGAAACAACTGAAAATACTCTATCATTTCATGCAGAAAATAATACATCATTCGCAACTACTTTTATTTGTGTAAACTCTCAATAACAAGAAAATGTTGTGCTTTTGTAAAATAAAATAAAAAAATCAGGTACGCTTTCATGATCTCTGTGAACTGGAGTGCGTCTCAAAAATTAAATGAAACAAAATATAGCCTACCTTTGCAGGCTTAAAGGCACAATATGCAGGATTTTTCGCCACCAGGGGTCGCTAACCTCTTACAATAACAAAGGCGTATATTGATGACGTATATTCCGCATTAAGCATAATTATGGATCTTGTCGTCAAGCTGATGGATCTTTTATGGATGAGTGAATACATTGATGTTTTTAACATGGCTGTGGTGTGAAGCAGGGTGCGATTGCTAGACCAGCGCCACACGCAACTTGAGTACTGCGGATATAAAGGAATAAGGACATTTCATTCTACCGAACTACACGCAAGTGCTGAATTAATACTCACACAGGTCCGTTTATCAGATGAATTAAACTTGAGGTAACGCAGCGCTGTTTCACTTGCTCAAACAGTTACACTATCACACTAAACGGCATTTGAGTGTGTTGAATGTTGTTAGTTAGGTTGTTTGTTGGCTATATGAGACCAAGTATAAGCTAGATCAACATTAGAATAACATACAGATCAAATTCTAACATTTCATCATGTTGAACTAAATAACATTGATTAGTTTTATGTACATTTGCTCACCTGTCTAATAAAGTAACATGCAACACTCGCGGCTCTGTCAAGTCCAAGTTAGTCACGGACGTGGAGCTCTCGGCATCTCGAAAGATGTTGTTCTTCGGTTTAATCTTCTTTATGTCTCAAAGTCTGCTTGCCATGTTGAACAAATAATGCCACATAATGTTTGAACAAAACAACAACAGCGTGAACATCTTGCTAGACATAACAGGCATAACCCAGTTGTCAACGTCTGTCGCCATGGTTACTGTGGCTGTACGAGCGCAAACCTGGCGGAAACCGGGGGTAACGTGGATATGACGCCATTGACTGGCGACTCCTCACCCCTGCTCACACGCCCCGTTTCCTTGGTTAAAATCGACTAAACAAAATATATAACATGGCCTAGTGGTTTTTGGATATTTTACTGCAAAAATCCTACATATTGTACCTTTAAGCTTGAAATGTTCACTTTTAAACTAACAAATTTGAATCGAAAACAAACACCGTATTATGTAATCTGTATGAAAGGTTCATTTCTCTCTAAAGGCGTGTATCCACTTTACAATGGAGATGGAGATATGTGTGCAGCATATGATTGTATGATTCCAGAGACATATGGCTCTTCTCATTCAGCTAGGGCTGCACGATTAATCGCAATAAAACCGCACGCGATTTGGCAAAGGCTGCGATATTTTGTGCGCAGCCTTTCAGTGCAGTGCGGCTTGACCGGTAGTAAATGCTGCTCCATCTCAACACCAGAGGGCGCTCTCACGCAGACACGATGTATATGCCCCGCCGCAGAAGTACAATAACACGCATCATTCCAGGAAATCCCTATCGCTGTAGCTGAATAAACAGAAGATTGAAATGCTTCGATTGATTAAAAATTACTTTTAAATACACAACTGCCTTATTCTGTGTAAGAAGCCACATCATCTCACAAATTATGCTCATCTGTCGTTATGAAGTGATTTTGGAGTAAATGCATGTTATTAAATGTTGTCTTTTGTTGGACAAGAGGTTCATAAATGCTTCTCATGTTTGGAAAGATGTTTGACCCATGTTGCTTTCAGAGTGAGCAGCGTTTACAGAGCCGTATATCAATGACGAGCTGTGTATAAAAGGTAATCGCAGCCTTTGCGATTTAAAAAACGCGATAAGCCAGGTCGATTTAAGTGCGATTACATGTAAATTGCGATTAATCGTGCAGCCCTACATTCAGCACTATGGTAAAAATAGAATTTCTGGGTTTGGTCTTAGAAAACCAGTTAAATCGTGAATTTGTGAATATTTTAAATGTTATATTCAAAAAATCATAAACAAAAAATCTGTAAATACGTCAATATTAATTTTTTTGCGAAACATTTGGTGTGAACAGTTCATATTCAAATTTTGGTGTTCAACTTTGCGTTTTAAAAATACAACAACTGTAAATTTTTCGTAGGAAAAACGAATGGACACAAAAGTACACTTGCGTCAACGAATGGACGCAAAAGTACAAATGTTCCGGGTCAAATGTAGAAATAAAAATGTAGAAATAAAATTTTTGCATTTTTTGTAAAACAGAAAAAAAGTTTTATGTCAATTATTTTGATTTTCCGAAATAAAATTTGAGTTTCTGAAATAAGTAATATAAGTATAAATTCTCATTTATTTTTGTGTTTTACATTTCTTTGTTTATTTGTTTTTTACATTTCTTCTTATATTTATTTATGTATTTATTTTATTATTATTTAGTCAGCTTTGGCTTTCCATACTGTGTGGTGAATTTGTAAAAAAAAAAAAAAAAAAATAGACAAAATACAGGAATACATTTTCTGATTTATATTTTGAATAAAATAAAAATACTGAACGAAAGAATCTAATGCTTTAAACTTCAACTATAATACAAATGTACACTTTTTTTTTGTTGTTGTTTTTGACGATGGGTTGCACTGTTACACATGCACACACCACTTGCCAAAGAGTCTCATCAAAAATCATCCCAATCGCCTCTCCTTCTTCACCATGATTTTGTTTGTTTCTTTTTTTTGTGCAATCCAAAACTCCCTAAAATGCGACACTCCATATCTTTCCATTCAACTCCTTCCTTCCCGCTCTCCTGGAAAGCAGCCGTCATTTGTTGGAAAGCAAGAAATTATTGTAATAAGCAAAACATTGTCAAAAAAGCACATATTGTCTACTGCCAGGAGTAATTCGCATTTTTTTTGAAAGTGAAAACTGTTGAAGAGTTACGGTAGCATGAATACAGCTTGGTTAGATGGTTGGCTATTTAACTGGTCTGGTTTCTATCATCATAACTCCATCTTTTTCACATTTTAGCATTCATATAGTGATTGAAGTTTTAGCAGTTCATGGTTCATCTCTTTCATCTTTGTGAAGATCTCTGTCAGTTTCTGTGGAAATGTGAATATTGAGGTTTGCTGTCGCTTAGCTGCACTAGTTCTGTGGGCACTGTTGGTTCTTAGTGTTTGACATTGTCTATCATTCACTTTTGGTTTTCACTTACTATTCGTCTCCACTGAAATGCTTTATATACAGTCAAAATTTAATTTGATTTTTGGATGCCTGACAGGACATGCATTTCACCCACGGCTTGTACTAAACACTGCTAAAAACAACTTAAAGGTGCCCTAGAATGTTTTTTTATTATTATTTTATAATGTTTCCTGGGTTGCCCTTATAATGTTAGTATGTTTTTTAGATAAAAAATAGTCATAATTTAGAAATAAAAGGCATTTTTCCTAGCCTGATTTTAGTCTCTGATTTGAACACTCTGTTTGAAGGGGCGTGTCTGCTGTGAGAACCGGCCACTGCTGTGATTGGCTGACATGCTTGCATATGAAATATGACACGTGAAACTCTCTCGAATACTTTTATTACAGCTGTTATATACGTTTTAACTATTACAGCTATCGAGATTAACGAATCGTGAGATGTTTTTAAAGTATTTAAATCTATTTCCATCACATAAAATGTTGCTGTGATGAGCATTGAGAAAGCAGATGACAGTCTGTTGATCGCGAGACAACGCAGTTTCTCTCTCTGATGCTTTCACCAATGCAAACGATGGGCATACAGTAAGAGCTTCGTTGTGGAGTGTAACAGCGTCATTGATTTCATAACGAGTTTGGCAAGAGAGATAATCTCGCGCTGTGTGGATTGTTCTTTGACCGCTTTCTGTATACTTTTTTCACTGAGAATTAGCCTATTTAACGTTAGTTATGTATGCTCGTTACTTGGAGTTTGCTATTACTGTACTAGGATCTTGCGCTGGATCTAACACAGTGTAAATTATCTTTAATAAAATCACTAGCCTACTTACCGGTTGCGGGAATATAGTTGGAATTACCCCCTTCTTCAGTTTGAGACGCTGAGAGAAGCTTGATATTGTCCCAGGTTCGAAAATAAGTTCGTGGTGAAATGGGCAGAGCAAACTAACAACTTCGAATTAAACTGTTGCGGTATCCGATTATATATAAACATCAACCACACGTCCACGCCTGTTGACATTTCTTTTCTGTGGGAAGGGTATGAAAATACCTCACATCCCCTGCACAGCCTGGAACATAGCATTTATTCCATGATCTGCCATTTTCTCTCTGATCCTCGCTTGTTCCGATGACTCGGCTGCGCAGTGCTTGTCATTGAGGGCTGGGATATGCAAATCTTTGGAGGCGTGATCCCCGACTGTTGCGTCACAGTCGGTATTATGTGGAGATTCGCCTGTTTTTCAGGGGTGTTTTTTAAAAACGAGATTTAAATAAGAAGGAGAAAACAATGGTGTTTGAAACTCACTGTATGTCATGTCCATGTACTGAACTCTTGTTATTTAACTATGCCAACATAAATTCAATTTCACATTATAGGGCACCTTTAAGCTACAATGATATACTGATATACAATGATGTTAGAAAAATAAAAGATATTTGCAATGTTTGTTTTAGTTAGTGCAACGTTAGTCTGCAAAAATATGAACGTATACGTATATGAACGTATAACGAAAATAATAATGTTTCTTCACTTTTTTTTTTTTTATAACTTGTGGTATTTGTACATTTAAAATGACAAATTACTGTCAGACATGACAATTTTTTTTCCAAAACCTTATGTGGTCTGACCTATTTTCTTTCTCTTTCTGTTTTCAGTATGTGGAATTGTAGTATAACAGAGAAACAGTGTCTCATCCTGACTTCAGCTCTGAAATCAAACCCATCACACCTGAGAGGGCTGGACCTCAGTGGGAATCAAATTAAAAACACAGGAGTGAAACACTTATGTGACACACTGAAGGATTCACACTGTAAACTGGAGAGATTGAGGTCAGTAGCATTCACAAGAATCTGTATGTACTTTATACTTGTACTTTGAGAACATTATACTCAATATCTCATGAAGAGTTTGCAATATTTTACAATCTGGTGGAATAAAGATGATGATCTTTCTATTCTGTCCATGTACCTTTATATAATTCGTTTTCTTGCTTTTGTCTATAAAATGGGAGAAAAAACATTAAATTATTACTTATTTGAGCTGGGGGTCCTTCAAAGAAATGTCTCTCAGGCAGATTGAGGAGTGAGCAGCTAGTCAGATAATCTGGTTGGAATGAGAGGCAGAGTTTTGTGTCATCAGCATAGCAGTGATAGGAAAAAACATTGTTTCTGAATGATTCTAGTGATGACATGTAGATGGAGAAGAGAAGTGGTCCAAGCACTGAGCCCTGAGGGACCCAGAGATGAGTGGGTATAGGTTCAAGTGGACAGGTATTAGGGTGATTGGAAAGGATGAGATTTAAAGGTATCAATTTAGTCACTTATTGAAAGTTCTATTTGCAGGTTTGAACTCTTTCAACACAAGATTATTTAAGATTAAAGCTGCTTTGTGTTTCTATCAAGATTGGTGAATCAGGACAAATTCAAGGTTTTACTCAAAATTAGAGTAAATGGCTTATTTCACCCATAAAATAAAATGCAACTTTGATCCAAGGCTGTAACCAGAGTTTGAAAATTAGTGACATCTGTTCCACTATAATTACATCTATAAATACAAACCCATCACTAAACCTCAATTCACATTCCGTAATGTAATCTGTAAGATATTAGGCTGGATGACGATAATGTTGTCTTCAGAGTCACATCCTGCACTTTTACATAAGTGCATTGAATTGTGATCTAAATAATGTCACTATTGTGTTTTAGATCTGCTTTACAGCAGAATCTGAATTGTCTCCATAGTTGAGATTCCATAATTTACTTGTTTATCAGTAAGCTGCTTTGACACAATCTATATTATAAAAAGCACTATAGAAATAAAGGTGATTTTACTTGATTTAAAACAATATATAAATTAAAATACATTTTGTGGCTTTACATAAATAGTTTTCGTCTGTCTTATTTTATCCTCTTTTTGTAATGCTATTTTGCTCTGTTTCCTTTTAGATTGAGCTGCTGTGATATGACAGATGAAGGTTGTTCTGCTGTGACTTCAGCTCTGAATTCAAACCCATCACACCTGAGAGAACTGAACCTGAGTGGGAATGAACTAGGAGACTCTGGAGTGAAACACATCAATGATCTACTGATGAACCCACAATCCAAACTGGAAAAACTACAGTTAATAACATTATACTGTAGAGCAGATAAAGTGTGTATTTCCTCGCACTTGAACTTAACATGGATCTGAACTATTTTCTTTTCTCTTTTTGTCTTCAGTCTGTTTGAATGCAGTATCACAGAGACACAGTGTCTCAGTCTGACTTCAGCTCTGAAATCAAACCCATCTTACCTTAAAGAGCTGGACCTCAATAGGAATGAACTAAAAAACACAGGATTGAATCACTTATGTGACGTACTGAAGGATTCACACTGTAAATTGGAGGGGTTGAGGTCAGTAACATTCACATAGAAGAAAAAAAGAAGTGTTTTGTTATTTAAATGAAACGGAATGAAAAAGATGCCTTTTCTTGTTTCTCTAAATGTAGGTTAAGAGGCTGTAAAATGACAGATGAAGGATGTTCTGCTGTGACTTCAGCTCTGAAATCAAACCCATCACACCTGAGAGAGCTGAACCTGAGTGAGAATGAACTAGGAGACACTGGAGTGAAAAACATCTGTGATCTACTGATGAACCCACAATGCAACCTGGAGAAACTACAGTTAGTATCATTATACTGTAAATCAGAGACTGTGTGATTTAAAGTTTATTTAGTTTATTTTAAGACAACAGACTCAAGTTACATCTTTTGTAGCAGTGCTTCTTCTGAGAAGGATTGAAATATCCTGTTAGCAAATTAGCTATTGGCTTCTGATTGTTCAGCATGTGTATCAGTATAAAGAACATTAAACTCTGAAGCATTTGAAACTTGGTGGCTATAAAATATTCCATTATGCTAAAATATCACACAAAACGAGATAGAAGTGACAAGTCTAAAAAATAATGCAACATGATGCATTTAACTTTCTGTCTTCAGTCTGTTTGAATGCAGTATTACAGAGAAACAGTGTATCAGTCTGGCTTCAGCTCTGAAATCAAACCCATCACACCTGAGAGAGTTGGACCTGAGTGGGAATCAAATTAGAAACACAGGAATGAAGCACTTATGTGATGTACTGAGGAATTCACACTGTAAACTGGAGAGATTGAGGTGAGGAACATCATAATGCTTAATTATCATAATTATTATTATTATTTTTTACAATTATTCATTATTATTTGTTTTGTGATTCTGTCTTCTTGTTTGCCTCTTTCTAGTTTAAAGAACTGTGGCATTACCGATGTTTCTTCTTTAACTCAGTCTTTGACAAACACAAAAGCACTGCAGTTTTTACATGAACTTGATCTGAAAAACAATACTATAGGAGACTCAAAGCAGCTCATAAACGTGATACGTGACTCAAACTGTACACTGAGGTGAGTAAATTTCACTTTGTGGTATTAAAGAGAGCTTCATTTACCTTTGATACATCTATGTGTGGAAATTCTCATTAAAGCACTTTAAAATGAAATGGAAAAAGGATATTAAAAGCCTTTCTAAGCAAATCGATGTTTTTTTTGTGAGAAAATTATCTATATTGAAACCTTTATAAAGTAACAAATCTAGCTTCTGCCAGACTTCTGTAGTGAACTTTTTCTTCTAAAGTGTAGAAACTCAGAAGCGAAAACCAGGAGACTCGGTTGTATCTTTTTAAGCAGGACTTTTTATTGCTGTTGCATCACTGTAGTCTGCTTCGTCCAGAAATCTTAGCCAAGTCTAACTAAGGGAACTTTACATTGTGTTTATATACAATGTAAATAAGGTATACAGGTTTTGGAACCTTGCTCAGCATGAGTCTTCACCCGGTGAGACACGAGAACAGGAAGGCATGCCTTCTCGTACTGAGACGGGACAGTTAGGAATATTCCACTAGGCAGAGATTTCCTGGTCTCATCATTTATAAACTTTCTCAATATAAAATGCTATTGTATTGGAAATCTAAATTAAACATTAGAATAAATTTGTGATACTACACTGCCTTCCGTATTCAACTTACGAAGAAAGTGTAACGCCTCTCGCAGTTCAAAATGCTTATGCTCTGCCGATGTCATGCGTCAGTTACGTTTTTTTTCGTAAGTAGAAAATGGAAGGCTGTCTGGCGGAAGCTAGATATTTTACTTTATACTGTGTTAAATATGGATATTTTTCTAACACAAAAGCATCGCTTCGCTTCAGAAGGCCTTAACCCCCCAGAGCCATGTGGAGTCCGTTTATGATGGATGGATGCACTTTTTTAAGCTTCAAAATGGTGAGCCCTGTTACTGCCATTATATGAATGTTAAAATCTCCAGCAATGGCAAAACAGTCAAACTCTGAGGAAATTGTTGATAGCAGTTCTGTAAAGTCCTCCGCAAAGGCTGGAGAGTATTTTGGAGGCCTGTAAATAATAAGTAAAATGCATGGAGCACCTTTTAACACAATACCCAGATATTCGAAAGACGAGCTGGGCCCGCAGGCTTTGGTGGTTGTGGGGCCTGCCATTTTTTGGTTGATATCTGGGGGCTTGCAGAAAAAGAGTGGGATAGTTTGGTTACAGCATACACCAGTTCTTCCATTTTTTTCTGAGAAGCACAGAAGTGGAGATGCTGGAGAAAGGGATAACGTGTCTGGTGAGAGGGGCTGTTGCTCTAGTGTTATCAGAGTTTTAAAGTTGTTCACCTTCTCAACTGCCTCCCCATTAATGTTAAGGGGTGAGTGACCAAGGTGGTTTGATTTACGAAAGTCAACTATGATTTCTTTCGTCTTTTTGATGTTAAGTAACAGGTTATGCTTTTTACACCACTCTGCCGTAATTGGTAGGCAAGGAGACAGTACAGTCATGTGTGTAATGTGTGTAGAGTAGTGGACTGAGCACACCACCCTGAGGGGCATTTGATGGATATGGTGTTAGAAACGTGCTCGTCTATTTTCACACATTGAGAGCGGTTGGTTAAAAAGTCCAGTATACAGTTGCATAGTGACTTGTTCAGTCCAAGGTTACCCAGTTTCAGCAGAAGTGTATTTGGCCGTATTGTATTAAAAGCTGAATTGAAGTCGATGAAAAGCAGCCGTGCAGCCATCAAGCATACAAAACTAAATCATGGTTCATATATATATATAATATTTATAATTTTACTTTTTAAATTAAAATAGTTATTTCAATTTAATTAATATAACTTATTTACAATTCTTTATTTTCTCTTCTGATTCCTCCTCACAGAATAGACAGTGGGACAGTGGGAGGTGCTTCAAAATGGACTAGTGGACGGTTTAAATCCTTGTTTAAATCTTAGGAACCTGTGAAATGAATGGTGAGGAGAAGAGCCTTACTATAATAGTGTATCTGAGGACAAATGAATATGTGTGATGATGTGACGTCTGTAACCAGAATGTAAAATGTTAAATATTGAAATATGAACTCTGATTTGTTTTTTTGTTTTTGTTTTTTTGTGTTTGCTGATATTCTCAGTATTAACTCTGTTTTTCTTATATACATACATTTGCGCAAAAGGTATTACGCATTTTAATGGATTCATACATGCATACATGATGTAATCCATACAGGTTATAAGACTTCAGACTTTATTTGATTTAAATTGCATTATTGTTAATGCATGTGCAGCAGGAGTGATGTTGAATGGTTATTGTTGGTTTATTGTTGATATAAATGATGATTTTGTTGTATTCGCAGGTGCTGCAGTAAAGAGAAGAGAGTCAATGGTCAGAGCAGAGAGAATTCTGGGTCCATATTTTATACTAAATTGCATTTTATACTTTTTGCATTGTTTAATCCCGTGTCCCAGTCAACAGCTCTTCCGTATCCTGAATGAACATTTGTTTAAAGGAGAACTCCGGTCAATTTTAACATTGAGCTAATTTTTTTGTAAATTTGGAGTGTTGTCAGTACAGAGAACAACGACAAAAATCAGTGTTGCCTACACCGTGTTATCTTCTTTTTAAAATGTGCACCCTGTTGACTTCAATGGGGCAAGTTTTAAACCTGCTTTTAGCCTCTTAACATCCTTGATTTGTCATTACAAGTGCACAGCCATGTGAGTGGTGTTATTAAGAGTGAACACGGTCAATCTGACTGCAGTAGATGTGAAAGATATGAATAAAAATTATGTTAATTCAGCCAGCTCACATACCTGTATTTTCTTCCTGTTTTCGGTCGAAGTCCAAAGCAGTCGATTATCGAGTTCGCGCGTGCGACCAGGCTGTATGAGATCCCATTCTCCCAACTCGATAATCGACTACTTTGGACTTTGGACCAAATTTACAAAAAAATGAGCTCAATGTTAAAATTGACCGGAGTTCTCCTTTAAAAATTGATTTTTAAAGGATTTCTGCTTTTATCCTCTCTGCCATCCTTATTTGTCTTTGACTCAAACTGTTTTACTCTCAATCAGCATTTTGGGTTTTGTACATAATGTATCCAAATCATTGTTAAATATGAAGCAAAAATTTCAAATGTGAGCAAAGAGATATACGATTGCGTGATACAATTTGATCTCAGGTCAGTTGTACTTGGTATTGATTAATTTGACAGCTTAAATACAAGTTTGAACTGACTAAATCATGAATCATTTGTATTTGTGCACTTCTGAACTATCAACTATCTGAGAAATAAAGATCAACAAACACATTAGCATAAGGATATCCAATCTCAGATAATGTTTTTTTTTTATTATTGATATAATGCTGCACCTCAAACTACATCACCCTACTAACAGAATGTAAAATGTATCTGCAGTTTCTCAAGCAGACCACATGTTAACAATATATAAACTTTTTATAGGCAGTATGTTGTTAACTGAGTTTATTTTTCCTGAATTTAGTTACTTTGACCGTCAGCCGGACAAAGAGATGAATGAATCAAAAATCAATTGGACAGGGCAGAGCTTTTGATGCTGCTAATGGAATACTTTCATTTTTATTTTATCCGTTTTTTTGTTTTTGTTTATACAGCTGTGTTGCTTAAAATAGTTGAGTTTTTTTTTCTTCTTTTTTTTCTGAAAGCCAAATAATAAAGAGGTAGAAAAAAAAGATTATACATTTCTTTAATTGAATTTCTTTCGGTTGGTGCAAAGCTGTTGAAAAACACTCATATGACCAGGGACATGCAGAGAGTTCCTCAGGGGCGGGGGAATAATGCGATATTCAATACGATAATGCTTAAAGTGTGTAAAATAAACTTAAATTATCTTTAAAATATATTTAAAATTATATAACCTGCATACGTGTTTCACATACTTTTTGTGACAAGAAAACATCCCTATATACAACTTCTGAAAGTGACCAGCAGAGTTTTATTGAAACATAAGATGTTATTTTAAGGAACTGATGGTGATTGACTGTTTTCTGTCTGTTTACTCATCTTCTGTTCAACTTTCATGGATCTGAAATGATCAACCAATACAGCAACAGTAGCCACGCCCACCAGAACAGAGAGGACCAATCGGATCACAGCTTCAGTAAAACTACAACACTGCATAGAATCTGAGAGAAGAAAAATAAAAACACTCAACCATTAGTGCGCTCAATACCTCATAAAATCTCATAATCTCACCAAAAGCAAAAAAGGAAGTTAAATAGATTATGTAAATATACATTTTATAAAAAAAAATTATATGTGATTTTCCTATCATGAATCATTGCCTGGAAATTACCCTGGTACATATATTGAAGTACCTTCACGTGGTAGACAGGATTCTTGATCACACAGCCGTAAGTGTTTTTATCCTGATATTCCACATCCAGAGGTAGAGAGAGACTGATGCTGAGATCACACACACTGATGCTGGACAATACACTGATTCCTTTGCAGAGGTGGAAAGTAGGCCTAATCAATTACATTACTTGCGATATTGAGTAGTTTTTTTGTGTGTGTGTACTTCTACTTTTTTAAGTAGTTTTTAAAATCTGCCCTTTTACTTAAGTAGACAATTTTTTTAAGTATTTTACTTCGCTACATTTAAATTCATATCCGTTACTGAGTAAAAAATAATAATACAAGGGAGAAAAAACACACTCCGGAAACTACTGCAGTGGTGCAAGGGCGGGAGAACAAACACGCAAAAAGGTGACAGAACCAGCTGAAGCCGAAAGTAAAAGCGCCCTCGAATTCTTATTCAGAAACTGCTTTGTCCTATTCTGGTATCTTCCGTCAAACCTCTTCTGTGATCATAATAAGGTCACGTATGGTTCAATAAAGGTACCGACCTTCAGTTATTCACTTTACTGACCATAGCCAGCCAGTAATCAAGTTCCTCCGGGTTTTTTTGTTTTTTTTTTAATCAAGTTCCTCTGTTGCTGAAGATCATTAATGTGTTGTGACGTCATCACCGACACCTGACGAAACAAACTTTTTTCAAAAAAAAAAAAACTTGTTTCTACACTCACAGAGCCCTGCCCAGTGTGCAATGTTTTTGTCGTTATGATTTAGTGACTCCAGCCCGCTCTCGAGTCTTCTGAAGTGAGTTGTGCAGTTCACAGAGTTTCGTATTTACCATAAAACACACGATATGCTAGGCTACTAAACACGGGTCATTTCTGCATTGTTTTCATTGCTTCGTTTCAGATGTTTGCAAGCTGAATAATTATTTAGTGGCAGGTTTGTATTTAGTATTAGTTTAGTACTTTTGTATACTTTAAAAATATACCAAAATCACTTATAATGAAGTCAGATATGTGCTGTTGATCGTGTGGCTTGTTTCAGCTGCAGCCTATGCTGAGGTTCTGATTTCTTGTCAACAGCTCCTGTTTTTTTTTTTTTTTACCTCATTCTCATTCATTATGCTGATGTCTTCAATCACATGTAGGCTAAACTGCCACTTAAAGCTCATTTCTTCGGTGCTGACAGACTGACACAAACCACACCATTATCACGTTTAAAATCGACAAGATAGGCTATCTCTTTAAAAATCATTTCATTTCACTCTGTGATAAACCACATTTCATGCAAAAACAACACACATCTAACAAAAACAAAAACTAAGCTCTAAATTTAGTCGAATTGAATTGGCGTGCTTTTTGTTGCTCACAAATTTATTTAATCTTCTGTTTTATTTTTATGTATTATTGATCTATTTTTATATTTGAAAATGGAATCTTTTAATTATGCTCGGCCCTATTTATTTCCATTTTTCTATTTCTTTGTCCATTTGTTCATATGACAGATAAAATAAATGTATTTGTTACTTTATCCATCTATAAAAATGTAAAGAAAACATTGAATGATTAAAATGTGTGCAATAATGAAAACATAAGTTTGCTAACTGATTCTTTTTTATTTTAGCAGATCTGCTGTTCCTTCCACAGAACTTGAAGCTCCTCCCACAACAATTCAACAGTGAAGCTCCTCCCACATGCAGTTCAGCTATAAATGCTGGATTATCCCCACCAAGTGAAGAAGACAGTTGAACATAGAGAAAATGAGTGATCCAGAGCCCTGCAGAATGGAAGATGAAGATACTGAAGAACAAAGAGGTTGGTGTTTATTCTTGATTTGTCATTAATGATTAATGAATATTAAATTCATAAAACTGAATTTACTGGACTCAAAGAGCTGTGAAATAACATGGTTAAAGTATCAAATAATATACAGGACACTGGAGCCTGAAACTGAAATGTTCTTTTCTACCTTAATTTCCCCAACAAAGTTATTAAATAAAGTTTTAAATGCCATAAATTAAACAAGTTACTGATACACTTCTACAGTTTGTGTGATGTCTTGGACTGGATTCAATTGGCTAATGCTTATAATGGGATCATTTAAAATTCATTTAAAAAAATCATTACTTTAATTAAATATTCGAGAGATTGTGTCAGAAACATGATATTTGTGTCTATATATAATATTGTATTGCAGTCGTCTATGTTCTTGTTACATTAGTGTTAACTTAATGACATTTCATATTTTTTAAGGATATACAGAAAATAAACTCCCTCATGGCTCTACATAGGATTACTGGTTTGAGTAATAGATGAATGAAAATAAAATTTTGTTTTAATTAATTTTAGGCTTAAATGAACTGAATGAGGAGAGTGAAGGAGATGAGAAACATCATCATGTCAAAATTGGAGAAAAATCTTTGATCAGAGCCAAAAATTCTTGCCCTCAGTGTGGAAAGAGATTCCCAAACAAAATAAGTCTTAAACTTCACATGACAGTTCATAGTGGAGAGAAACCGTACACATGTGATCAGTGCGGGAAGAGTTTCAGACAAAAATCCACCCTTTATAATCACATGAAGATCCACACTGGAGAGAAGCCGTACAGATGTGATCAGTGCGGGAAGAGTTTCACACAAAAAGGAACCCTTAATGGACACATGAAGATCCACACTGGAGAGAAGCCGCACACATGTGATCAGTGTGGGAAGAGTTTTGCACACAAAAATCACTTTAAAGAACACATGAAGATACACACTGGAGAGAAGCCGCACACATGTGATCAATGTGGAAAGAGTTTCAGACTAAAAGGAACCCTTAATGGACACATGAAGATCCACACTGGAGAGAAGCCGTACACATGTGATCAGTGCGGGAAGAGTTTTGCAAGCAAACATCACGTTAAAGAACACATTAGGATCCATACAGGAGAGAAGCCGCACACATGTGATCAATGTGGAAAGAGTTTCAGACTAAAAGGAACCCTTAATGGACACATGAAGATCCACACTGGAGAGAAGCCGTACACATGTGATCAGTGCGGGAAGAGTTTTGCAAGCAAACATCACGTTAAAGAACACATTAGGATCCATACAGGAGAGAAGCCGCACACATGTGATCAATGTGGAAAGAGTTTCAGACAAAAAGGAACCCTTAATGGACACATGAAGATCCACACTGGAAAGAAGTTGTACACATGTGATCAATGTGGGAAGAGTTTCACACAAAAAGGAAACCTTGACGTACACATGAAGATCCACACTGGAGAGTATGTAACGTGATCAGTGCGGGAAGAGTTTTACACATGCATCCAGTCTTAAATTACATCTACGTTTTCATTCTGGAGACAGATCGTTTTACTGTGATCATTGCGGGAAAACGTATTTTTCAGCATCATCTCTAAAGGTCCACCTGAAAGTTCATTCAAAAGAGAAGCCACATGTGTGTTCTTTGTGTGGGAAGAGTTTAAGTCAGCTGAGTGCTTTAAAATCACACCAGAAAAGACACATTGGTGTGAAGAATTACATGTGCTTTGATTGTGGGAAGACCTTTTTTAATAATTTTGAACTGAAACGGCACCAGAAAATTCACAGTGAAGAGAAAATTGACAAGTGTTAACACTGTGATACGAGATTCAGCCAGTCAGGACACATGTAAAAACATCATAGGATCCACACTGGAGAGAAGCCGTGCATGTGATCAGTGCGGGAAGAGTTTCAGATGAAAATAAGCCCTTAATGATCATATAAGGCCATAAGAACATGAGTATTTGAAAGAGACAACAGTGATCAGTTGTGAAAACTCTATGAGAACACTGTTGTAAATTCCTTGTGCTTTTAGCTGCCTGTGTAATATTCATAATTCATAATTTTCATGAACAGTGTTTTTTTATTTATTTATTCAAATCTTTTAATTACTGTTATGTTGACTTATCAATGTTTTTGTCATTGCGAATAAAATTTGGCATGTTTTTGATCACCTCACGAGTATTATGTTACTACTAACACCCTCACTCACTCGAGCTGTCAATTCTTTGTTTTATCGTGTACACTGCTAACAAAGTGAAGAAATGCTACAGCAAAAGGCAAATGTAATTTCTACATGAAAAAAATGTAGTTCAGGCAAGTAAGTAAATCCTATTTTAGTGCTCAATTCAATTTTGCGCATTTTCTGATCGGTCTGAAAATGATCTGTCATTTAAAAAAAAGAAAATGACCGTCTTGTACCATCTCAGAGATGTACCACGCATTGCGTCATCACGTTGGAAAGGTCACGCGTCATGCCACCTGTCTAAGTTCTTTGTCTGTGTACTCTGGTTCAAAAAGGTATAGGAAAGGACAAAAAATAATAATATTATATAAATATATTCTATTATTATTATTATTTTGAATAGGAAATGCAGTAAAGAGATCTTAAGAGAGATGCAGGATGTCATATTTCTAATCCCATATCAAATTAACACTGGTTAAATGACGTAAAGAGAGAAGTGCAATCTTCACACTGGGTCATTTTGTGAATCTGAAACGAATAGAGGTTGATTTGAATTTTCAACTGTTTTTAGCAGACACAATGTTCTGGTTGGAGAACTTCAGGATCAGGATCAGTTGGGATGCAGTTACCAGATACTTTACTCAGCATACTTGCATAGTAGTTGTACTTATCGCTGTGTTACTATAATTGTGAAAGTTAAAATGACAAATTGTTCCTCTGCATTTAGCCCATCAATGTCAGTGCGCACAGATTAGGAGTAGTGAACACACACACACACACACACACACCCGGAGCAGTGGCCAGCCATTTTTGCTGTGCGAATGGGGTTTAGGTATTGACTTGCTCAAGGGCAGATCACTAGATCATTGAACTCCAGAAGAAAATCAGACCAACTACCTTATGTAATATAATTTACCAATGCACAAATGCGTTAAAGCTTTCTGAGAAACCACAACGAGGAGGAAGATATGCGTTAATAAAGAATAAGATATTTTTTAACACAATTACTACAATATACATTTCTCCACACAGCACAAAGAAATACAACCAATTATTGTCCACATGGGAGAATATAGGTTTCATCATTAAGGAACTGATGTTGATTGACTGTTTTCTGTCGGTTTCCTCATTTTCTGTTCAACTTTCATGGATCTGACATGATCAACCAATACAGCAACAGTAGCCACGCCCACCAGAACAGAGAGGACCAATCGGATCACAGCTTCAGTAAAACTACAACACTGGACAGAGTCTCAGAGAAGAAGAAAAAAACACTCAGCCATTAGTGCGCTCAATACCTCATAAAAGGTTGTAATTTGCTTGCACCAGAAGTAAAATATATATTAGCAAAATGTAATTTTTATGGTGTTTTCCTAAATAATGCCTCACTGCCTGGAAATTACTATATCACATGCATTGATATACCTGAACATGGTTGACAGAGTTGAATATTCATGAATATTTCATGAATTCATGAATATTTCCCGCAAGGTTCTTCTGGAGCTGCTGATAGAAACTGTATAATAACCACTAGACTAGAGACATCAGAACCAGCGGCAAACGTCAGAAGCACTAGCCGAGGCAAGGCTGTTCCAGGTGGGGTGCAGAGCGCTGAGCACCCGGTGAACGCAGCTCTCACAACTCCGAAAACGTCAGATCAAATTTTTAAATAGGCGCTGTCTTTATAAATAAACCACAGATTTGAGCTTTAAACAACTACATTGTCGACTAAAAAACTATTAAAACTACATTTCGTGACACAATAACAGTAGTAGGCCTATTTTAAAATTTCGCTGCGTTATTCTCCTCTGAACGTTACTATTACTAATTATATCATGACCAAATACAACCAGAAACAAATGTTCAGTCTTGCTTGTGAAAGATAATTCCTCGAGACCAGTTTTCATTTGCGTGGCGATTTGTACAGCCCCGAAACAGGCATTTATCTCAATTCTCGTTATGAGAAGTATGAGAAAGTTGCCCTCCACAATATGGCGGCGCCGTTGACGTGCGCTCCAGCGGCCAATAGGGCGTCTGTATTTATTATATCTATGCTACAGACTCTCTCATGAGCGTCATATAAGGGGGGAAAGTTAGGACAATTCCAACAAATAAGTAAACAATATGTACAACAAATAAGTAAAAACTATTTTAAAAATTGTATTATATTATACACTATATAAACCGTCAGCGTTGAGTATATTTCAAATGATAATAAAATGAATGATGTCTTTGGTTTTACTTATTTTGGCAATACAAGTTAAATATCCCCATTGACCAAAAAGTAAACATTCAGATTGACCGACCACCCCCCTGTATCTGCATGAAATGTTTTGGTCCTGCCTTAGCGTGCGCGGTCTTTTGCACTGCAGTCAGTCGAGTCGATGCGCTAGAAACAACGAGAGTACGAGACCATAATTTTGCATTGTTAAAAGAAAATCTGGTTTTCAAAAAAGAAAAGAGAGAGGGAAGACAAAAGAAAGGGTGTCAATCTGTTTTTCCCAAGAAAGGTGGGTAGCCTTTAGTCTGTGTGTTGTCCATATTAAAATAAGCTAGCTAGCTGCAGGCTAGTGTTAGCCTACATTTTTTTAATCATTTAATCAGTGCAATGAAACGTTTAGCAAGATATTCATATTAAATCATTGTCCATGCTTCTTTTAGCAGACTTAACAGACGAGTCAGCAGCACCATTTACATTTTTTTATTAAGATTAGTTTTTTTTATAACCCCTTAAACCATGACTTCTGGCAAGTTTTGTGGATAGAAATGGACATTGATCATACAAATTTCATTTATGTTATCCTGTAGACATTTTGAACATTAAAATCCAAATGAAACTTCTTTTTTTATTAGTTTAAAAGGTGACTAGCTTGCGTATATAATATATACAGTACTGTGCAAAAGTTTTAGGCAGGTAAGATTTTTTAAAGTTTTTAAAAGAAGTCTCTTCTGCTCACCAAGGCTGCAATTGTTTGATAAAAAAAAACAGTAATATTGTGAAATATTATTACAATTTAAAACAGCGGTTTTCTATGTGAATATACAGTAAAGTGTAATTTATTCCTGTGATCAAAGCTGAATTTTCATCATCATTACTCCAGTCTTCAGTGTCACATGATCCTTCAAAAATCATTCTAATATGATGATTTGATGCTCAAAAAACATTCATTATTATTTTCAATGTTGAAAACAGTTGTGTACAATTTTTTTTCAAAATTCTTTGATGAATAGAAAGTTCAAAAGAACAGCGTTTATTTAAAATAGAATATTTTCTAACATTATAAATGTCTTTACTGTAACTTTTGATCAGTTTAACTCATCCTTGATGAATAAAAGTATTGATTTATTATATTTCTTTCACCCAAAAATTCAATTTGAATTCTTACTGACCCCAAACTTTTGAAGGGTAGAGTTTAATGTTACAAAAGCTTTAGATTTCAGATAAATGCTGTTCTTTTTTAGTTTTATTCATCATAGCATCATAAAATAAAAATGTAAAAACTGTTTTCAACACGGATAATAATCATAAATGTTTCTTGAGCATCAAATCATCATATTAGAATGATTTTTGAAGGATCATGTGACACTGAAGACTGGAGTAATGATGCTGTAAATTCAGCTTTGATCACAGGAATAAATTACACTTTACTGTATATTCACATAGAAAACCGCTGTTTTGAATTGTAATAATATTTCACAATATTACTGTTTTTTTTGTATTTGTTATCAAATAATTGCAGCCTTGGTGAGCAGAAGAGACTTCTTTTAAAAACATAAAAAATCTTACCTGCCTAAAACTTTTGCACAGTACTGTATATATATATATATATATATATATATATATATATATATATATATATATTACGGCTGGGAATCGATAAAAAATTAACTAATTAAATCGCACAATTTGCTGAGATTAATCGCAATTAATCACATTTCCCCCAAACTTGTAATCATCAATATTTAAATGTAGAATAACTAATTAAATTAAACAACACAAAAAAAGAAAAATGTCCACACAAATTGGACAGAAAATATCCCTATATTCAAATATAAAACATCAATATATTATTCTTCATTCAGTTCTATGCAACATACTCAGATTTAACAGATTTATATGTTTACTAATTATCAAAATATAGTATATACAAAGCTATTATTACCAGAGCTGAGCATGTGATCAGAGCAGGTAATTTTACCATTGTTGCCACGGCCCCTTATGGCAATGTACGTCAAGTGACATTAGCCTAATCCAAATAAATCCATTTGTGGCTCTTTCCTCCTTTCTTGTCAACAAGTGGATTCAGTGCCATCGCATTAGCGGGGCCGGCGGTCGCGATGTTTCAGCAAGTTTTTAAGTGTGTAATCATGTTGCTTTGAGCACATTCTGCACCCGCGATGCGCATACACGCTTTGTGCGCTGTTTTGAAGCGTTCATGGTTTTGCGCACTGAAAGATTATTAAAAGTCTTTATATTTTTTTATACCTATCCTGCACAATACATTTAAAATAAGTATAATTTAATTGTATATTATTTCTGCGTAGTGTAGGCTATATCAATATATACACTTCTGAATTCTTGACATTCATATATAAATATAAAATTGTGAAATTGTGAAATGTATGATTGCATGATTGAATTTTATAAGAGTACTAATAGTAATTTGTTTTTATTAACATGTTTAGTTGTTATAAAATTACTGTGCAGATTTTTTCAAGAATTACTTTTTGCTGCTGATTTATACACTCATTAAGTTTAACAAAAATACATAATACATTTATTTAATATTTAAAGGTGCTAACTGTAATCTTACACTGCAAAATGATAACTTGCAAAGGATTAAATTCATCACAATTATGAATATTTGCCGCGGGACGAGGGCTTCGATAACCTCTCTCTTTTTTGACCATGTGTTTGCATCCCTGAATAATTAGATAATCAAATTTACAATAACTGATAGTAAAACGTAATTTATATCTACTAGGCCTATATCTTAACTCAAATTATCTGTTTCTACCACAAAATCTAATAATAAAGTGAAATGTCTGCTGATGATCCTGTAAGGCTTGTGTTATGTGTCACTCTTAACAACTGTAATGCCTCAACATTTCATGTCAATTCTTGGTTTCACCTCATTCATTTTGCTGATGTTTTCAGATCACCTGTGAATTGCTTCTTAACGCTCAATGCAATGAGCTTTAAGCATTTGCTCCTCCAGTAATTCACCAGTGAAGCTCCCTCCACAAGAATTTACCAATAAATGCTGGAAGATTTTCATCAGTCTTCACTCTTCAAGTGAAGTAGAACAGCAACAACATCAGGTGTGATCCAGAATCCTGCACAATGAAACCTGGAGATACTGAAGAACAAAGAGGTTGGTGTTTATCCTTGATTCTTTATTAATGATGCTGAAGAACATTAAGATTATAAAACGTAAAGCAGTTACACAAGCTGTAAAATATATTATTACGGTAGCCAACAACAATCAGGACAGGGAACAATCTGGATCTTTTTGTTTTCAATACATGTTAAGTGAAAGGAGGTTTGAGAAATGTTCATATTGCCAACAGCAAGAGGTTAGACAAAGCTTTATCTGAGCTGCATATTTTACATTTCTTTTTATAAGGTTTTTTTTTTTTTGCAAGGGTTTCAAGCATAAATTTATAGCTACTATTTAAACTATTTCTAATTTAAACTAATACTTCTCTTAAATTATATAAGTTAATCATAGTTATAGGAGGTGTTTTCTTACAGTAATTTTGGTAACACTGAATTGCACATGAACACATGAATACAGTCAACGTTTTTTATTGATTATTTTCTTATCTTCCCACCGTACTGTAGAAAGGGTCAACATCCAGCCTGGTCTCAATGTTAATATGTAGGAATTAATAAGTCTAATTTAAAGGTACAAACATACTTTTTTGTACATTTGGATAGAAGCAGAAACTTTCAGTATGGACATTTTGGCAAGATTTAAATGTAAAAACTGGTTGTTAGAAGGCAGCTGCATGACTCTGAGATGGTGAACAGGATCACAACAGAGTGGGAGGACTTCCGGTTTGGCGTCTGTAATGGCGGCAGCATAGAGTAACAGCTCCCAGAATAAAGTTTTAAAATACCCCTTTTCTCAGATTGGAAACATCAAATTTAGGATATTATAGGAAGGGGGTAGGATCATGACACGAGGAAAAGCAAGGCAAACTGGAAACAACACTGGAAATATGGGAGACGTCGAAAATCAGTCGGGACTAGCAATGAAGCCAACGTTAGTCGAGGACGAAGCTAGCAAAGCCACGAGCAAAGTAGACGAGGGTGCGTTTTGTTTTAGCAGGAAAATCAGTTCTTACAGTATACTCAAGAATAGATTACATCCTAATGTACAATAAAGATAGACATATGGTGGGGAATTGTGAGACAGGAGTGGCTGACTTATCTGATCATAGTCCGGTTTATGCAACTTTGGCCCTGACATCTGAAAAAAGAACAACATTCTGGAGACTTAATGCCAGTAGGTATATTAAAAGGAAACATTAAGGAAGAATTAGAATCGGAAATTCAAAGATATTTGGAGGAGAACGATAATGGGGAAGTGTCCCCACCAGTACTATGGGACGCGTGTAAGGCGGCATTAAGAGGGAAAATAATTGCCAAGTCTGCTTATTTAAAAAAAAAGTTACTGTTCACAAAACGGGTATTATGAAAACGGGTACTGTTCACAAGACGGGTATTATGAAACAGGTAGTAAATCAACAAAATTATTGGCATATAAGCTGAGAAAGCAGCAGGCCAGAAGTAATATATATATAATATAAGGGACCAGTGTTGGGTATAGTTACTTTGGAAAGTAGTTAATTAGGTTACAACGTTACCATCATTTAAAAGTAATCAGTTACGTTACAGCGTTATCTATTCATAAAAGTAACGTGTTAGAGTACTCATGCGTTACCAAAAATGAAAAGCCGTTTGCAGCGCCTCACACATGCTGCAGCTTAATTAACAGACACGGCCCCCTTTAAATGCACCTAGAAGTCGTGCCTCCTGGCAATGAATAACGTCAGTCATCCGACTAAATTAACACTGCGGGATAACAATAACAGGAAAGACAGTCATCAATAGGCTATTCCACATAGCGTTTTATTTATTAACAGAAGCTTTTCACCAACGCAGAGTGTGCATTTTACCTTTATGTTCTTTTCCTTTTCGTTGACAAATTGAAAATAATGTGCGTACTTCCATACTGCAAACGCTGTCCTCTCTGCCATATTGCCGGGAGTTCGAAAAAAAAAAAACACACACACACACAGGGGGGAGCAGGGCACAGACGTATCACAGCCATTGACTTTATGATTACAGCGCTTCGGCTCCGCTGATACATTCGCAGGTGGCACAGTAGACCTAGGCATACTACTGTCGGACAAAAAACAGGCTGCAGTCGGAATTTTCCTTTCCTTAAAATAACATTACTTTTTTTTTTAAATAACGAAGTTACTGATTACTTAACGCACAAAACTACTATTTTGGATTTAAGTTATTTAAGTAATTTAAGTTAAGTTACACATATCACGAAAAAGGTAATTAGAGTACTCTAACGCGTTACTTTATAACGCGTTACCCACAACACTGTAAGGGACTCTCACAATAAAATAATAAGGACATACAAAAATGTTTTGAATTGTATTATACACAACTTTACGACCATTCATTGATAGTTCATTGATAATAAAGCAGACATAGAAGCCATTTTAGATACACTTTCATTGCCTAAGGTATCAGACGAACAAAATTCATGCCTGACATCAGAGATTACAGCTCAGGAAATAAACTCTGCGATTTCAAAACTCAAAGTGAATAAGTCAAGTCAAATATATTTATATAGCGCTTTTCACAATACAGATTGTATCAAAGCAGTTTCACAATATCAATCAAAACAACTTAACAACAATGTTTGTTTATTACTGGAAAAAGACATCCACGTTTGGTAGGGCTGATCAATGGTATTAATGATTGGTTAATTAATTTGAATATCCCCAACTGAGCAAGCCAAAGGCAAGTATAGTATAGAATAAGTCTCCGGGAACAGATGGATACTCCTCAGAATGGTACAAGTTGTTCAGGGAATCATTAATCCCAATGTTAGAAAAAAAACTTTTAATTGGGTGTTAAAGAAGGGGGAAATATACTCGTGGCAGGAAGCCATAATTTCTGTAATCCCTAAAGAAGGCAAGGACGAATTGGACTGTTCCAGCTATAGACCTATTAGTGTCCTGAATCAGGACTATAGACTTTTCACTGCAATATTGGCTGGACGTATTGAAAAAATCTTAACAGGTATTATTCAGTTGGACCAGCCGGGATTTATTAAAGAAAGACAAACGCAAGATAACATAAGAAGGGCTTTACATGGGATGCAGCATATTAAAGAAAACCATACTGAAGCAGTGGTTATGGGAATGGACACGGAAAAAGCGTTTGACTCTGTCAGGTGGGATTTCCTTTATAGTGTGTTAAAAAATTTAACTTCCATGATATAATAATTAGGACAATGCAAGCCTTGTATACTGACCCAACGGCTAGGATTAAGATTAATGTGAGTTTATCCAATTCTATTTCAATAAGGCGCGGATGTAGGCAGGGTTGTTCGGGCGCAAATAAAGCCTTTGCTGAACTTATGTGATCCCTCCTACTTTGCTAGGTGGAAAGAAATTGAAATGAAAATGACAACGGAATTTCCATTACAGGCATTTATCGGGGATAACAAACTCAGGCACCAATCGAAAAATTTACTCAATCCATGGCTTGACATTTCACTTAAAGTGTGGTTTGAAATTGTTACAAAGAATAACTTGACACACAGAGAATGGAGGGATGGATGAAAATGAATGTTTTTACTTTTCTATTAGACATTAAGGAAGAAAACAAGGAGAGTGAAGAGGAGGAACATCATGATGAGAAAAATGGAGAAAAATGTTTTTCCTCACAAACAGCAAGGAATTTTTTGACAAAAAAATCTTTCACCAGCCCTCATTGTGGTAAGAGAAAAAAGTTATGCAAAAAAAGTTGTAAACATCGCATGAAAGTTCACACTGGAAAGAGGCTGCACAAATGTGACCAGTGTGGGAAGCGTTTCACACAAAAAGTAAGTCTTACGAGGCACAAGCAAATCCACACTGGAGAGAAACTGCACACATGTGATCAGTGTGGGAAGAGTTTCACACACAAAGAAACCCTTAATAATCACATGAAGATCCACACCGGAGAGAAACCACACATATGTGAGCAGTGCGGGAATAGATTCACACACAAAAGTTCCCTTAATGAACACATTAAAATCCACACTGGAGAGAAGCCACACACATGTGATCAGTGTGGGAAGAGTTTCACACAAAAAGGATCCCTTAATGATCACATGAAGATCCACACTGGTGAGAAGCCGAACACATGTGATCAGTGTGGGAAGAGTTTTGCACGAAAAGGAAACCTTAAGAAACACATGAAGATCCACACTGGAGAGAAGCTATACAAATGTGATCAGTGCGAGAAGAGTTTTGCATATTCAGGCAGTCTTAAATTACATCAACGTTGTCATTCAGGAGAAAGACCATATTATTGTGATCAGTGTGGAAAATTGTTAATTTCAGCATCGTCCCTGAGGAGCCACATGAAAGTTCATTCAAATGAGAAGCCTCACTTGTGTTCTTTGTGTGGAAAGAGTTTTAGGCGGCGGAGTAATTTAACATCACACCAGAAAATACACAGCGGTGTGAAGGATTATATGTGCGTATAGTGGGAAGACTTTTATTAGAACTGTTGAACTCAAACGGCACCAGAGAATTCACACTGGAGAAAAACCTTACGAGTGTTCACACTGTGACAAGAGATTCATTTGGTCAGGTGAACTGAAAACAAATGTGAGGATCCACACCGGAGAGAAGCCTTGTGAATGTGATCAATGTGGGAAGAGTTTCACAAATGAAGGAAACCTAGGATTCATATGAAAACCCACACTGGAGAGAATCTGCACACATGAGATCACTGCGGGAACAGTTTCCCAGTAAAATCAAGGCTGATCAGACACCTGAAAATCCACAGAGATACTCCACAGTGATAAGTGTGGGATCAGTTTCACACGAGAAGGAGCCCTTAAATTAGAGTGGGCATGAGGACCTGCATACTCAAAAAAGAAAACCTAAATCAATTGATGCAATTGAAAACCCTGCAACTCATGCTGAATGGCTGTAACATGGGAAGCTAAAGCACAAAGAATTGACAACAATATACTGCTTGGTAAATTGTACATGCATTTATACATTATTTTTAGCAGATGTAAGTTATAATAATACATTTTCTATAGGATGCATTTGGTTTAGGTAATTAACCTGCTAAGTGCTTGAGTTTTGTTCTTCAGCTTCTTGACATTATTGACTATGATTGGGTTTTTTGAAACAATCTTGTATTTTCTTTTCAAAAACATTGATGATGCATTATTAATAATTAGCCATGTTCATTTCCTCATTATATTTTTGTCAACAGAATGTTTTTTATGTAGAATGTTTAATCATTTTCATGAGTCATGGAAATAATTTTCGTAAACATCTTTTCTACTGTAGTCATACAAAACCACAAAATGTTATTGCGGCTGGTTCTTCAAAGCTTGCTGAAAAGATAGTTGGCTACACATCTGCATTGATGCGTGTTGTAGTAGCGTGTCGTCTAATACTCACACGTTTATTTATTTATTTATTTATTTTTTGGGAGGAGTAAAATTTACAGATGCGGTTTCAACAACCAGATGCATTGTCTCGTTTTATTTGGAATGAGTCTCAGACCACTTCCTGATGTGGTCTTGAGTGATCGGATTTAAATCCGTCTTAAAAGTGTTTCAGAGGGCCTTTACACAATCTGATAGCTATCCATTCAAAGAAAAAGCACAAAGTGATCAGGTGTTAACAGGCCCATTGACATACACTGTTTTTTTTTTTTTTTTAATGGTCTCACAAACAGAAAGGAAGCAGAAAAACTGTATAAAGACGAGTGTGATTTGTATTTGCTCTGATGTATAGCTGTTTTTTATTCATCGGAAATTGTAAGAAACAATAAAATTATAGAGCAGTTTTATAATCTTTTAAGCAGTTTTCTTGACTCAAAGTAATGTTTCTAACTCAAACACTAAAGTGAGATCTGTGCTGGTGGTCCTCTAGCTTGTTTCAGGAGTGCCATAGTTGCTGATTTCATGTCAATAGTTCCTGTTTTCACCTCATTCATTATGCTGATGTATTTAATCATCTGCATAATGCCACTGTAAACCGCCACTTTATGCTTGTTTCATAGGTTTCAATGGATGAAACAAACTACACCATTACCATTTTTGAAATCTACATGATATAAATCTCTTAACAGCATTTTTCATTATAGTTTGTGATAAACTGTTTCATACAAAACTGAATTTGTTTATGCTTCTGTTTAATTATTTTATATTATTTTTTTTTATTACATAATTTTTATAATTGGAAATTAAATATTTTAACTAATTTGAATATTTGGTTCTTCTATTTCTTTTATCTGTTCATATGACACATAAAAGTATAAGAAAAGTTTATATTAAATCGACCAACAAACAAAATAAAATATATAGAATGAATTTGTAACTATCAATCCATCTATGAAAATATAAACAACAAATGTAATGCAGTTTTAATAATATTAGCAGATCTGCTGGAACTTGAAGCTCCTCCCACAGCAATTCAACAGTGAAGCTCCTCCCACATGCAGTGAAGAAGACAGTTGAACATTGAGAACATGAGTGATCCAGAACCCTGCACAAAGGAAGATGAAGATACTAAAGAACAAAGAGGTTAGTGTTAATTCTCTATCCATCATTAATGATTAAGGGGATAGTTCATCCAAAAATTAAAATTAGTCCATGATTTACTCACCCTGAAGCCATCCTAGGTGTACATGACAATACTCTTTCAGACGAATACAATCAGAGTTCTATTTAAATGTCATAATAAAAAAAAAAATGTCCTGGCTCTTCCAAGCGTGATAAACTGAACTGGGTAAAATCTAGAGCCTGAAACTGAAAATTTACATGCAATCTTTTGTAAAAAAAAAAAAAAAAAAAAAGATCAGTGAAAAGAGTTTTTTCTGAATATTATCTGTGCTGTTTTATTTACATTTATTTTATATCTGGTTCAGAATTTTTGCAACTGTTACTAAAGTTTTGAATGTATAAATTGAGCAAAATTAACCAGAAGTTATTTTTCTGTAAAAACTTTTTTGTTAAAACTAATATATCTGAGAGATTGTGTTGGAAACATGGGATTTGTGCATATAATTTATTTTTTAAAATAAGAATTTGAAAATCAATGTGCCCAATTCATGGAAAGTTCCAATAACATATAATTGATTTCATTTTGATATATTTAAAATTCATCGTACCATTGTATTGTAGTTGTGATCTGGTGTTATGTTAGTCTTCACTTCCTCATTATCTTTTAGATTGTATTATTCAGATAAGTAATTTAGCTATATATTTATACACTATTATTTTCTCTGTGAGTGACTTTTTGGGGGGCTTAAAGGAAGGCTGATGCAACAGAGAATGCTATTTCAGTAGAGTCACATGGTACAAACTATTTCTCAAAATAATCTATAGAATGGATTACCATATTTGGTGCAAGGAAGTGTGTATATATGTTAGCTGGACACTTTTTCTGGAGGCGTCGTTCTGAAGAAGGGCACTCAGCTTTGTCTGATTAATATACTCAAAGATCTCTGAAGTCATTTCCCTGAAAAGAAAGAACTAAACCACAACAATATACATGTTGTGGTGGCGGTTTTATGATATTCATTGATCTTTAGAAAAGTCAGATGATTCAAAGAATGTCACATGTGTGTCTCTCACTTGTAGTGAGAGAAGATTCTGTTTATGTACCTGGGGAGGCAGAAGGGGGAGACACTCCAGAGAACAGACGAACAAGGACCTCTGACCTAAATGTCAGAAGGCCATTTGGTGCAGGGGGAGGCTTAGTGGGCCAACTAGTGACGTCTATGGAAAACTACTGGGAGGAAGGCTCTGGGAGCAAGAAGGCCTTGAAACTAAGATAAAAGCTAGTTCAGTCTGTCTGGAGGTGTGTCACTCTTCTGCACAGGGTAACAACTGTGTATTAGACTGCTCCTATTCTTGCAAGAATAAATACTTCTATTTCTATAATTTGACTATGAGTGTCTCTTACGCAGTGATGTTTGTTTAATGAATTTTCGCCACAACAGTTTTGGTGTCAGAAGGGAGATTCCTTGGACGTGCCTCCTGGACCTGAGATCGGACGGTGTTTGGCCACCTGGAATGAGTAAGTTCCAGCTCTACCTCGTAAACTTGAGAGAGAGGGGCCGACCGATATCAGGGCCGGGAGAATCGACCACTGGAATCTAAAGAACCCGCAAGTGGCATGAAACAACGTCTCTGGTAAGGGTCATTTAAATTCGGTTTAATTGGGGGAAGAGTGAAATTGAACCATATTGGCTGAGGGCTGTTTCTGTGGTACGTAATCTGGATTGATTAAGATCTACGGACAGATCAAGATTTCAAACAGATGCGGGAGAGAATTATCTAAGATTGATTAAGATCTACGGACAGATCGAGAGATTTCAAACAGATAAGAGAACCTGAAAATTAGTTGTTCCATCACGGAGCAAATTGTTTTTAGGTACCGAGGCTAATTAAGGGGAACCAGAAAATAATTTTTGGTAAACCATAATTAGGAGGGCACTAACAGTGCAACCCGACCGATTTGGGTTAAAAGAAAAGAATCGGATTTGCTGGGGACGCCCAACAGATTAAAGAAAACGCGCGTTGAAGAGAAATCCACAGAAAACAGAGAAGCAGCAGTATGGGGATGTCTCAAAAGCAAGCTTGCGAAATTTGGTACACCGGTGTACTACCAAATAAGAAAACATTATGGTCAGAAATATATGATATTGAGCGCCACAAGATTAAAGGTGGTGCGGGAATCAGTTGAACAGGGCAGTGAGAAACAAAAGTTGTTGTATCTGTGTTCAACATGTGGGTAGAGATGTGAACAGATAATGGATTGTTGGCTTGAAGCAGATAAAAGAGAACGGAGTCGATGTAGAATGTATTGCCATAGTAAGATTGAATATAACTGATAAAAGGGTTTTTATTTTTCATGACAGATGTCAGAAGATTTTTTTCGTAACAAGGATTGAAGTAGCAAGCAGCAATAAGGCTGTCTGTGTGAAATAGAGGGAACTGTAAGTGAGAGACTTAGGCTGAATCCCAATTCTCTGTCTTACCCCTTCCCCTACCCCTACCCCTTCGTCTTACCCCTAGCCCTTGTCCCTCGAAACCGAGTGGTAAGCGCTAGGGGTGAAAACATACCCCTATGAAATGAGACGCCACTAGGTTACGTCATACATCGTCATTAACTGGCGTCTGTGTCACCAGGGGCGACCAGTGTTTATCACAAACTTCCAAGATGCCGTCTGCAAGTGTGTTTATTGTCTGCAACAAATCGCAGAAATCAAGGGAGAAGAGAAATGTAGATGAACTGCTCCGCTTGTGACAGGGCGCATGTTTACCTGAACGAGCAGAGAGAGAGAGGGAACCCCGGTCGCGCGCGCCCTCTCTCTCTCTCTCTCTCTCTCGCTCTTCGGAGCCAAGCGAAAGGCTTCACCGTCTCAAAACTAAGCGCTGTATTGGTCTCTATCCCGGCCTCGCACATATTAATCAAAATAAATCGACACGATGGTAAGGTTGGAAAAACTAAAGTTTCATGTGGGGCATTCGGAGATTTTTTTCCTGACGTACATAATATTCCCGTGTTTTCGTCTCGTTTGGGATCCGTTTGAAGCTGAATGCATCACCTGCAAAGCTGGCACGTAACGTTACGTGTCAGTGTCAAATAATGTACACATAATGAATGGCGACTGTAGAAAGTAAAAGCTGAATCCCGGACATTTTGGGTGATCTCGAAATGTGGTACTGATTGTGCAAATCAGCAAAGTAACGTTAGCATAGCCTAGCGTAGCAAACTAGCGATTTTTAAAAACATTAAAAACGTTTCAATAAACAACATAGTTGCAAATATATATATGTACATAACTGTGTAGAGCACAAAACAAGACTGTCATAATTTTTTTATCAATCATTTAAGCCGAAAATACTTAAATGTATGGGACTCTCTGGATGATATGCCCGCCATTGTTGCCGGTTGCGCAGTGCATTCTGGGTACCCCTTGGTTTCAAGTAAGCTCGTGAAAATTCTTGGTTTTAAGGGGTATCTACCCCTTCCCCTTAGCCCTACCCCTAGATCAAAATGAGAATTGGGATAGCCCTTACTCTCACGTGAACGTGCAAAACTAAGGGGAAGGGGTAAGGGGAAGGGGTAAGACAGAGAATTGGGATTCAGCCTTAATGGAAGAGGGAAGTGAAAAACAAAAGGTTGAGACGTGTGTGTGGGGATTGTAAGCAAACAATCATGAACTGGTTAGATAATGAAGGAACTGGCATGTAGGGAAAAGAAAGGAGAGGATACAGAAGGAACTGGCATGTAGGGAAAGATTGAGAAGAAATATAGTAAAAAACTATATGTGATGAAAAGAAAATGTCTGACAGAATTTATGGAAGTCAAATTAACTGTTTAAATTGTATGAAAAGTGAGTTTCAGAATAAAATAAGGCATTGTATGATTGACAGGGATTAACATATGAAGAATGTTTTAAGCAAAATGGGGAACAATTCTATATTTTGATAAAATAATGATTGAAATGATGATATATCTGCTTTATTTTATTAATGTTAAGAAAATAAGGGTATTGAAGCAAGTAGCTATAATGGTTGTCTGTGTAATTTACGGACTGAGTAATATAATCTGTTTTGGAGAAACAGTAGAGATAAGACTGAGACAATAATGATAATATTAAGTTGAATCTGCAGACTAACCATGTGATGGAAGGAAAAAGGCTTCAAACCAGTTTTAATGAAAATAATGATGTACAAATTGTAAGGTAAAGACAGAAAACAAATTCGAATATTTTGAGCATTTCCATGCAGCTTATGAAAATTAATGTTCTGCCAATAATAATGATGAAGAGTATGATTCGGCTATTGTTGTATCTGCCATTGGTGGACTGTAAGAAGAATACAGAGAACTGCTTATCAGTGTTTGCATTCCTGGTTGGGACACACTGCTACAATGGTGTGCAGTAAGTTGGAGCCGTTTGCAAGCTCACAGTGATCAAACTAGGCAAGGTGTCTGTGGCTGTAGTTGAGGCTGAAACAAACCCACCAGGTGACAAAGTGTTTTAATTTTGGTCAGCAGGGCCATTTAACACGTTACTGTAAATGCCCACCGAGAAGGTGTTTAAAAATGTGATAAAGTGACAAAAATTTGAGGTATTAATGTGGGTTTGAAAGATCTGTGTTTAAATGACGATATTAAAGTTTTCGTCTGAGAAAGAACAGGAGATAAAAATAAGGTCATAAGATTGAAAACTTAAGGAATTCCTTTTTAAAGGAAAGATCTATAATATGTACCGGTTGATGTAAAATTACAGATAATGACTAAAAAGAAATTTGAGTTGCAAAATATGGAAGTAACTAAAAGGATGATTGTGTTTTAATGAAACACTTTAAAGAGTTGTACGAAAGTTAGTGTGGATCCTAATAGCAGATTGATAAACTCCTAGAGAAAACATTGAAGTCAGGTGTTAAAACGATGGTAATTGAGAACCTGACGACTAAAATTGAGATGAAATTTGAAACGTTACTAAGAACTAGAATAATTATTATTCTTTCTTTAAGATAAAATAATTCAGAAGCAGTGTTATAGGATTAACAGTTGCTAAATGTAAAATGTGTAGAAAGGCATTTGATTAAACAAAAAAAGCCTGTTAGTGTTGACCATGAAAAGAACAGAGCTGATGGTTTGGTGTTTAAAAGATAAGCTTGTGATTTGGCTGAAACAGTTCGCTTATCTGGATCTGGTGTGTGTGTGTGACTGAAAGTGCCAGTGCGACAGACTCAATTTGAGTGGAAATTTGTAATGTCTAAATTCCTTGATATATGGGCACAAGACAATAAAAATTATGTTTATTTGAACACGCATGTAATTTCTGGCAAAGATGTCTTAAGCTGGGCTAGAGTTAAAGAATGGTAGGTAAAGTTTGATGTTCATGAAAGTACAGTGTACCAGTTCTGAATGCCTCAGAGTCTCTCTCTCATTCAATGTCAGCTAAAAGCTGTTATCTGAGCCTGTGTCATAAGTGATAATAAGCTATTGATAGTAAGGCACAGTGTTTCAGTTGAAAATCATAGACACAGAGATGTTAAAAGAAACCATTGCCATACAGAGGGCAATTTGTATTTGTAAATGTTTTAAATGGGCAATTTGTATTTGTAAATGTTTTAAATGTAAACCTGAATGACTTTAAAGAAGTCTTTAAAATAGTAATACAGACCTTAAACGATAGAAGTGACATTTTGACTAGGTTATTGTAACTTCTTGGTCTCATTTTAGCTTCCACCATGAAACAGGGCCGATGGCTCTGGCTACAGGTGTAACAGTACACTCAATAGACGGTTGTGATAACTAAATTTACTAAGATTTTGCTGATTTGAAGACGTTTAATGGATTTTAGTGACTAAATATTGCTGTTATTATTAACCTGTCTCCCTGTGTGAACACTATTAGGCAGTCCAAAATGGCGGCTCTGGTGACTCTTGAATGTGCCTTTCCTAAGCTCCAGAAAACATATGATTTTGTTGAAGAAAACGATCAAAGATTCTGTAATGGGGAAGAGCGGTTTGCAGTGGGTACGAGGTGATCACCCAACGACGGGTAAGATCCTCTTTGGCCTAACAGAGGGCAACCCAAGCCAGGGGGTCACCGTAAAGACACTGCTATGTGAGATGGGTATGAGAGTTGAGCAGGAGCTGTGAGGCCACCAGCGTCCTTATTAGAGTGCGGATCGGGCCGAATTTTTCTGTCCGAGCCCGGCCCGCGTCCGACAGAGCAGTAACCGAGCCCGACCCGAGCCCGACAGGCATAAAGATATTTATGTCCCAGCCCGACCCGAGACCGACAGTTAAAATCCCATTTTTTTCTCATACTAATGACACATGTACGTTTGTTTGTGTGGAAAGCCCGCTTTTTATTAAGCAAATGTAGGAAGGCATTCGGAAATGTCAACAGGACGAGCACATCAGCGCGTACGCAGAAACAAGCGCACTTAACACAGGCGCGCATGCACGTGTTTCGTTGTCACGGCTACATAAACAAATTTCCGCACACAGGAAGACAGATGTTATGGTAATATTTTACAGGTATTTTAATCACAAAAACGAACGTTTGCATCAAGTGAAAGCATCAGGCACATTTGCTACCTACATAAGCTGTTTTAAATAAAAAATGTTCAATGCCTTATCGCGCTGATGTGACCGAGCCCGACCCGAACCCGAACATAATTTGTAAATATCTGTCCGAACCCGGCCCGGCCCGTCGGGTACCGGCGGGTCCCATCGGGCTCGGGTCGGGTATCCATCCTCTAGTCCTTATATCGTTAAGGGGAGATGAAGCTGTGACGAGTTACGGCAGTCTGGCCCATAAACGTAAGTTCCTCTATACCGCTCACCCGAAACCGCATTCATTGTATGGCTTGTTTTTCATTGTGACAAGTGTCTGCAACTATGCCAGGGGAGACTTTCAAGAGACAGCTGAGACCATAAGGGGATTGCCATTATTTGTTGTGGAGACAGGAGCCAAACTTTTTATGATGTTGGTTGCCTTATAGGCAAGAAAATGTATAGAAGTGTTGATTTTGAACTAATATGTCTATAAGATGGTTTTAACTCCTGAAGGTCATTAGACATGGTGGTGACTAAAGATTAAGACAGTTTTTGTAGAGTTTGGATAACAAAGGAATTTATACAAGTACCGTATTCAAACTAAAGATAACCTTAGAAATGCTCATAGCATAATGTATTTTAGATTGTTGTAATGGTTCTAATTTGAGTTAAACATTTGTATATTAACATTTGTGAACTATTAAGGGTTCTAGACTATGATTAATTAAGTTTCAGTCTTAGGAGGCTGTTGAAGAGATTATTTGTATAGTGAGAGAGACTGCTGGAGGAAGGGATTGGTGCTCTGTCTGTCTTTCTGTTATCAGGCCTGGTAAGGCAAGCTTAAACAAAATAATGATAATGAACCAAAACAACACAGCTGACTTTTCTAAAAAAAATTTTTTAAATGAATAATGAACAGACATGCTTTGAAACTGGTTAAGAGTAAAGTTTAAGTAAAGTTAGGTAAAGGCTACAGGAAAAATTTAAAGTTTAAAATCTTATTTAAAATTTAAATCCTTTTGACGATGGTATAAGGAAAGGCGAACATTGAGAATGAGCAGTTAAGATATGTGTGTCCAGTATGAGTGTGTGTGTGATGGTGACAGCACTTTAGGTCTTGTATGTGTTAGTTTGGGGTACTAATATTCCGCCTGAATAGTGTGGATATTGTGTCATTAACCTCTGGAATGAGTGTTTTATCATTACAGATGGGTTAAGGCAAATGACAAATATTAAAGAAGCCGATAATTCTAAGTGGATCCGATGAAAAGATGATACAGAAAATAGGACGAGCTTTAAGTTGACTGGTCATCAAGCTCTGTCTGGTAATAATTACTTTTGTCTTTTATGATGTTGATTTGAATTACGTTCTGGATCAGTTTACGTATTTGGGTAAATTGGAATTGTGGAGTTGTAGATCACAATCTGGCATGGGCTGAGATAAATGAAAATGTTGTAGATTTGATGGGAACACAAAGTGACATATTGGCTAAGTCAACATGAAATTATCAAAAGAGCCCTCACATTCATGATTATTGTAAGCAAAGGAGGAGAATGTTATTTGACTGACATTAACCAAGTCTGTACACCACGACCTGACTTGATAGAAACAATTGATGACTTTGAAAATGTTTGTAGATGACTGAATTAAGAGACCAAACAACAGGCCTGAAAAGCAGGATCCTCGGTGAGACTGAGGGCCGTTGCCCTTTAAATACTTCGATAAGAAGATGAGATTGAGATTGAGGCTTTAAGTGAGGAATGTAATATTTTTGTTTCAGAGGCAGAGAAAGATGTCTGGAGGAAATTTGTCTGAAGGACAACGTTTGGGTTAGTGTTGATGGGGAAACTTTATAAAAAACACTATGTTAAATGTTATATTAAATTGATGCTCGAGTTGTGTCGTGCATCAAGAGGGAGATGGTATACCAATTGCCAAATATGGTTTATTAAGGGGTTCACATTTGCTGAATAAATGTAGGGAGAACACTAGGGGTAATTGGATAAAAGCTCTGAAAGAAGCCATTTTCCTGCCTAACAAAATTGATGTCTGTGAGTGTGCCGCACACACCAATAACAAAGATTGTTTCAACAGGAAACGCCAGGGCATCGAACGCCACGGGAGAACAGTAGACAAAAGAAACTGTACTTTACGGACAATAACCTCAACATTTGCTTTCCTTTACAGAGGATTGAGACTTTTGATACAGGGCAATATATGCCGAGTAAAATAATGGCTATGGATGAAATTGGCTAACTATCCTGGCCTGGGTTATTATTATGGCTGAAAGAAAAGGTGCCACACCTGCGCAGCACATAACCTAAAGTTTTCCTTTTGCAGAATGTCAGGATGGCTGGAATCAAAGAGGTTAAAATAAATCATTGCCATTTTGAGGGCAACTTGATCTGATTATGTTCCAAATGTATAAATATTGTATTGTTGATATGAGCACAGGGGGGAGTGTTTTTCAGGGGAAAAGGACCCTGAGTGCTATTATGGCAGCAAGTGCTAATATGTTAGTGATAATATGTTTCAGTAAAATGAGAAGAAACAGAGTTGAATTGGCTAAATGTAAACAAATGGTGAACGTTCCACAGGTCACACCAAAAGGGACGGCCGGCTAGACAAGCGGTCAGTAACAAAAAAAGATACCCCAAAACGCCGACGCCAACGTGAAGCATAAAGTGGGGGAAAAAGGACGTGCTAGTAACGTAACCTCCCCCACCAACGTGGGAAGCCCAGGGCTACGGCTCGCAAAGAGCTACACCTGGCGAAGACGGAACGTCGATGGGGCAATGGTCAACACACCTGGAGGAGGATGTGGTAAAACTAACAGTTTAAGTTTAGCAGAGGAGTGTTTTTGTGATGACTTTGATGATTTTATTTGATTGAATCAAAATATGTATTGGTATAGATCTAATGATTTGATTGATTAGTGCAAATGTTTTCAGGAAAAGTAGAAAATCTATTAATTATGGTTTTAAGATTTAAAAGTTAACAGAATATGGCTAGAAAATATTTTGGTGGATTAATGGTATGTGTTATTCTGATAATTTTGTTATTCATGGGAATATGAGAAAACTGGAGTGTCTGTTCAATTGGTGAAAATGACATTCTATCCGAATGATGATGATGATGAACAAAATTATGCAGACAATTCAAATAGCGATTACAGTGAAATGTATTAATTGTTGGGGTATGTTTTTCCTTCCTTTTTCTTCTTATGAATGCTTTGAATTTGGAATGAAGGATTTTTTATACTTTGTATTTTATAACCAGTGAATTGATGGTTTTGGTTTTCTAACTAATCTGTACACTATTTCTTATTTAACTGAGATGACTGAGGGTTCGATCTAGGTCGAGAGTGCAATAACAGTGTTTATTCATTTAGCCCGGTTTCAGATAAATTCTTTACTTGCTTGCTAATATTCGAGGGACTATCCTTACAAAAAACAGCCTAAGCTTTTTCCCTTTTCTAAATAATGCTTCACAAATGTTTAAGAAGAGTATAAGTGATGATACGACTTAAAATTTGTCTTTTTGTTTATTATTGTGATTATGAGTAATCTGAATGATAAAAAAGTGAGGAGTTGTGGTGGCGGTTTTATGATATTCATTGATCTTTAGAAAAGTCAGATGATTCAAAGAATGTCACATGTGTGTCTCTCACTTGTAGTGAGAGAAGATTCTGTTTATGTACCTGGGGAGGCAGAAGGGGGAGACACTCCAGAGAACAGACGAACAAGGACCTCTGACCTAGATGTCAGAAGGCCATTTGGTGCAGGGGGAGGCTTAGTGGGCCAACTAGTGACGTCTATGGAAAACTACTGGGAGGAAGGCTCTGGGAGCAAGAAGGCCTTGAAACTAAGATAAAAGCTAGTTCAGTCTGTCTGGAGGTGTGTCACTCTTCTGCACAGGGTAGCAACTGTGTATTAGACTGCTCCTATTCTTGCAAGAATAAATACTTCTATTTCTATAATTTGACTATGAGTGTCTCTTACGCAGTGATGTTTGTTTAATGAATTTTCGCCACAACAATGTCAAACCTTTTTATTATTATTTCAGACTTAATGGAACAGAACAAGGAGATTGAAAAACTGAGCAAAGGAGAGGAGAAACATCATCATGTCAAAACTGGAGAAAAATCTTTGAGTAGAGCCAAAAATTCTTGCCTACATTGTGGAAAGAGATTCTCAAACAACAAAAGCCTTAAAATTCACATGAAGATCCACACTGGAGAGAAGCCGTACACATGTGATCAGTGTGGGAAGAGTTTCACACGAAAAGGAAACCTTAATAAACACACGAAGATCCACACTGGAGAGAGGCACACATGTGATCAGTGTGGGAAGAGTTACACACGAAAAGAGCACCTTAATGATCACATTAAAATCCACACTGGAGAGAAGCCGCACACATGTGATCAGTGTGGGAAGAGTTACACACGAAAAGAGCACCTTAATGATCACATTAAAATCCACACTGGAGAGAAGCCACACACATGTGATCAATGTGGGAAGAGTTACATACGCTCACAAAACCTTGAGTATCACATGAGAATCCACACTGGAGAGAATCCGTACACATGTGATCAGTGTGGGAAGAATTTCACACAAAAAAGATACCTTAAAGATCACATTAAAATCCACACTGGAGAGAGGCCGCACACATGTGATCAGTGTGGGAAGAGTTACATACACAAAAGAAACCTTGAGTATCACATGAGAATCCACACTGGAGAGAAGCTGTACACATGTGATCAGTGTGGGAAGAGTTTCACACATGCCATCAATTTTAAATCACATCTGTTTTCTCACTCTGGAGAAAGACCATTTTACTGTTATCGGTGCGGAAAAACATATTTTTCATCATTTTCCCTGAAGAACCACCACTTGACAGTTCACACAGAGAAGCCTCACCACGTGTGTTCTTTGTGTGGAAAGAGTTTTAGTCAGCCGAGTGCTTTAAAACTACACCAGAAAAGACACAGTGGTGTGAAGAATCATGTGTGCTTTGATTGTGGGAAGACTTTTATTACAGATCATGCAGTGAAACTGCACCAGAGAGTTCACACTGGAGAAAAACCTTACAAGTGTTCTCACTGTGACAAGAGATTCAAATGTTCAGGATATCTGAAAACACACGAGAGGATCCACACTAGAGAAAAACCTTACAAGTGTTCTCACTGTGACAAGAGATTCAAATGTTCAGGATATCTGAAATCACACGAGAGGATCCACACTGGAGTGAAACCGTATCACTGCCCTCCGTGTGGGAAGAGTTTCGCTCATTCATCTTCTCTACTCAATCATACAAAAAACAAATGTTTGAACTCATGAAATCATGTCTGAATTCATCTTCGGATTCATCACATTCAAATGCGACACTGTCCTCACCAAACAATAAAACTAAGAAATCAACTCTTCTATATAAATCTGCCCAAACCAGCCACAACAAGTGACAGGACAATCAAACATTATTCAAAGTTATGACAGTGAACAGAGTTCATCTTCAAGACCGAGATCAACATGAGTTTCTCCCAAATCAACAATTTCTAAGAAGTTCTTGTATGAATGTTTATAATTGATATAATACCAAATCATGCTTTTTAATAATTTTTGTATTTTGTTCAATTTACATTTAAACATTTTATAATAGTGAATGGGAGTGGATTCTTATGCTCCATCGCCTTCCCTTTGCCTTCTTATTATATCCTTTTACTCCATGTTTAATCTAGCCTGGTCCCACCAGACTCTCGTACATTTCATTTTATTTGTATAGAGTCTGGCACCGCTCTATTGACAATCGTTAACTTCCTTGTAGGCGGGTACTCTATTGAAGTCTAAAACTATTGGATCTACCCAGAGTCACTCTGGATCCGCCATAACCAATCGCTAACGTTTGCTTGTGACATATATCATCCGAACCCCGTGGGGAGGAGGGCCACAACATCATGGCCACCGACAAAACTAAGCAAAGATTGTTCTTGCTCCGGCTTTAACTTCTTGATATTCGGCAGCGTTGCTACAATGGACCGAATGGCTTCGCTCGCATCTTTCTCCGCTGCCGCTTACTGAACTACAACTCAAAATAACGCACAACGTCATCGTTCTCAGCCACTCCCTCTGTTCGCTGATTGGCCCGATAAAAAAATTATCGGAGAAAACCAAAGTCTACAGCAGAATCCCAGACGTAGTACTGAAGGAAAATGAAAATTGAGCAGAAGTAGGAGGGTGGAGTCAGTCTATGTTTAATCAGCATTTATTAATCAGTATTATCTTTTATGCAGTGATTCAATAGATTGCAATGTTTGTACAATGTGCTTCGCCGAGCTGTAAAATTGTTATGCGAATTGCTTGTTAACTGCAGATTACTGGTTACAGTGCTCATAAAACCACTGTGGCGAGCAGGACGAGGCTGAGGGCCGTGAGAGAGCGGCACAAGGCTGGTGACGTGATTAGGCTAATAATGACACACCGGTCTCGTGTCTTTCACGGAGGAGTGGAAGCATAAAAGGAGGCGCGACGACTGTGAAGATCGAGAGAAGCCAGGCCTGGATTTATTTGATGATTTGTTTTATTATGTGTGGCGGCAGTCGACTATGAGGGACTGCCGTCTTTACTTTCGTTTTTGTATTTGTTTATTTTTTATTAAAATTGTTGATTGTTCGCCGGTTCCCGCCTCCTTCTTTCCATAACATCTAACCTTGTTACAACCACATTTAAAGGGGTCATATAATGGTACATGCACTTTTACTAGTTGATTGTACTGAAATGTGTGTTTGCAGTGCCTGTACACAACCATCATATAACGATAAAAATCCATCCAGTGTTTTTGTTTTAATCTCCTTATATGTTTTCCCCTGCCTCAAATTGAGCCGTTCGATTTTGTGACGGCACTGTATCGGACGCCCCTCCCGCGATTGTTGATTGACAGCAGCGTTTCAACACAGACCCGCCCTGAGCGAGCTGTCCTCGTAGTCCGCCGGTGTTGATGCGCTGGAGCAGAATGGCGTTTAAGCGATTGTGGTGTTCTGTTCTTGGGTGTAATAATAACGAACACATCAGTCATTTTGATGTTCCTAAATCCGAACCGCTGAAGACACAGTGGCTGAGTTTTGTTTTCGAAGGGAATATTCCCCACGATCAACGTCAATGCTTTCATGTTTGCGCGAATCATTTCACACCAGACTGCTTTATAAACGAGGATCAGTATAAAGCTGGTTTTGCTAAGAAGCTGCTCCTGAAAAAAGAATCTGTACCAACTATTCGTGTTCCTGCTGCACCTCCAGAAGAAGTGAGTGTAAAGTTGTATTAATCTTTATATTAATCTTTGCAAATCGCGAAAAAAAGTTGTTCATGACCACACCGTTCTGTAACATCAATCTGTCAACGAACTAACCTATACACCAGTAAACGCATAGCGTTCTTATCTCATTACGTTAACCAACCATTCAGAAACGTCCTGTTCGAGCCTTAATTGTTGAACTTCTTTGCGGCCGTCATCTTGTTCCGGGTCCGACTCCGGTTCAAACTGATCCGGTTGCACAGATGTGTCCTCAGAGACTCCCGCTGCAATTCTTTCTCTAAAGATATACCCTCAACTATTGACAAGGAAACACTCCACTTGCATTATGTCAAAACGCCTCAAAGAACAGAGGGGCGGAGTGAGCAAAGCTCATTATTAAAGGCACATGCACTGAAACGGCATGCTGAAAACAGAGCTGTTTTTGATCAGGTAAAATTTGTGTTTTCTTACAATACTAATGAGAATTTTTAATAAAAGTATATTACAAAGTTTTCATTTAGACCCTAAAGATTCATATTAACTTTATATGACCCCTTTAAGATTAGATTTGGATCTTCAAGACATTTTTATTGGGTATACATAGCACTGATACAAGTCACTAAAATGTAAATGTAATTTAATTGTAGAAATGTGGAAGCCATAGAAATAATACATTTATTACAAGCGTTATATTTTGTTTACCTTCATTGGTTTAAAAAGTGTTATTATTAGGCATACACCGAAGTCATAAATCATTAACATTCAGGTCTAATTTATTTGTTGAAACCTGGAAGCCACAGAGATCACACATCATTATTTTATAAATGTTGTAATTAAAGACTATATACTGTATATATATAATTAAATTATTCATTTTCTCTTTATTTCAAAAAGTAGCATTATATCAGCATAGTGCATGGTACTTTCATTCAGCACAGTCATTCAAGTTTTATTATAATTGGTAAAACTTGAAAGCCAACATCAATATTGTTTATTTTCCTTAGACAATATACAATATCACTCAATATTACACAACGCCTATTATGAAATACACTTACACATTTGCTGTTGCGGTAATGTCTTGGAGTCTCACCTGTCGTGACATTCTCTACTCTGCCTTCTCTTAAAAATATCATTTTATCAAGGTAAAATCTACATATAGTTTCAACAAAAGTATTGCCTCTCCTTCATTGATATCCATTGAAAAATTAAAATTTAAAACATGTTTTTTTTTTTGTAATTTAGCTAAAGGTTGCAGGCTTGGCTTCCAGTGGCTCTGGTATGGCTGTGTTCTCGTTGCATTTACAATTTTGACCAGCAGGTGTCGCTAGTGTACAGTGTTTCACGCTCTAAATATGAAGCATTTCTTTTTTCAATCAACTCATTTTCTGCCGTGTAGGGTGTTTTTATTGTTCTGAATGATGGATTGGTTTTGCTTTGCTATGACATGTAATGGTGTGTAACTCATTTGTTCTGTGGCTACAACAATGCATCTCTGTGAAATAGTGATTCTACATTAAACTAAACCAAAAGAACACAATAAAAAAAACAAATGTAAATCATAATCCTGTGAGTTTCACGAATATTATTCAGTACAGTTCTCCAGCATGAAAAGCAGGGAATGCCAAGAATATACTGTATGGCTGAAGCCTAGACACTTCAAGTGGGAGGAACCTGTGCCCCATGTAGGCGGAGCCTCACGTTTGGGGTTAAGTTTAAAGGTGTGGGTATGGACCTTTTATACAACCTATTTGGACTGTTGGACATGTGGTGCTCAGTGCAGAGCTAAATGACGTCCAGCTCCACCTCTGTGGGTGTAATAGGTGTATGAAGGTAGTTTTGTTTCTTTATTATTCAATAAAAAAAAAAAGGTTGCTTCATTCCAAAAAAATATTTTCAATTAAAAAAACTTTTCAATCAAAGAAAAAAATTATTTGAATCCAAAAATATATTTGAGACTCAAAACAATACATTTGAACACTGCTTTTCTTTGATTGAAAATGTTTTCTTTGATAGAAGTCCGTTTTTTTGTTTTTGTTTTTGTTTAAAGCAACCTTTTTAATTGAAGTAAAAAAAATTTTTGATTGGACCATATAATGGGTTGGACATTTGTGTCTTTATCATTCAATCAAAAAAGAAGCTGCTTCAAACAAACAAACAACAGAATCAATAAAAAAAGTCACTTCAATGAAAAGATAAACATTTTCAAATATAGAAAATCGTTTTTGAATGCAAACAAAATATTTGAGACTCCAAAAATTGCATTTGAACACTTTTTTTTTTTTTTTATTGAAAATGTTCTCTTTGATTGAAGTAATCTTTTTTGTGTTTGGGCCATACATGGGTAGGACATTTGTGTCTTAATCATTCAATTCCAAAAAAGTTGTTTCAATCAAAAAAATATTTTCAATCAAAGAAAAAACTGTTCAAATGCAACAAAAAAAAAATTACCCCATGAATAAAAAAAGTATTGAAGAGAATGTGTTTTTTCGTTGTTTTTTTATTTTTTTTATTTGAAGTGCAAAAAGTTTTGAAGTTCAATTTTTTTTTTGATTGAATCATTTTGAAACAAACGTTCCGCAGTGGGCGGGTGCTTCTCTATTGGTCAGACATGTTTGATTGACAAGTGTCTACACCAACGACATCTTTCTGACAAAGAAGTCATGTTCGCCACTCGCCAGCAAGCAACTTTTTGCCAGCAAGTGGAGGGAGCAGCCGTGAAGTTGTCGGCGTATTACGGAGCCCGGGAAGCGATATTTTTTTTCACAGGATGGTAGGGGAAGACTCATTAATATTCATTAGGGAACTCATCCCTGATTGGTCTGATTTGTAAACCGTGCCTTCAGTTTTTGCAATCTGTACCCACAAATTCATAAACCGTGCCCACGCTTTCTGCACTGCATGGAGGCGCCGGCGAGATCACTTACATTTTCCTATCAACATGGAAACAACTTAAAATACTCCATAATTTCTGGTCATACAGAAAAGAATAATACATTTTATTTGTGTTAACTCACAATAACAAGAAAACAATGTGCTTTTGTAAAATAACTTTCATGGTCTCCGTGACATGGAGCGCGTCTCATAAATTAACTGAAAAACAGCGTATAGCCTCACAGACATAAAAATACCTCGGCTATATAAAGCTTAAATGTCCACTTTTAAACGAACAAATTAGAATCGAAAGCAAATAGCATACCGTCTGATTATGTAATCTGTATGAAAGGTGCATTTCTCAAGGCGCCCCTTTACAGCGGAGATGGCGGGGATATGTTTGCTGACACTGATTTAGAAAACATTATAATTTATTAAAGAATTAAAATGCCCCGTTATTTGTAAAAAACAAAAAAACTAATTTATCAATAGGCAACATTTAGTTGACATTATTTACTTAGTAGCCTAATTAGTATCCAGCTCTTTAGGCTACATTAAATTAGTTGAGTTAACATAATTAGGATAAAGAACTAATAAAATGATCAAATACAGATTCAATCAAGATGCTAAGCATATATAGCATTGCTTGTTCCACCACACAAAGGACTGTTTTTAAGGTGACAATCCTGTCTTGAAGATGGTTGTATTGTATCTTTTGTTATAAAGATGAAGATTGACATTTTGTTAATTAAAAAAAGCACATAATGTTGTAAAAAAAAAAAAACTTATGCTCTGTTAGATGTGTTTTTACTACTTTTTGTATAAGTATATCTATGGGTAATGAATATATATTAAAGGGGTCATGACATGGTTTTTTGTTTTGTTTTATTATGTTCCCTTAGGTGCAATTATAGTATTACTATAGTTTTTTTTACAAAATTTTTTAAAAATGTAGTGATTTATGACCTTTTCCCACCCTGTTTCTCCCCCTCTGATTCAAACAGTCTGTTTTGGGGGCGTTTCCCCTTTAAGACTTCAGTGTTAACACCCACTGTTATGATTGGCTAACGTCAGTGCTGCTTATGCATAAATTATTAACGTTAATCATTTTGTATCACATGTAGACTACACAATGCTCCACCACGTGAAACTTCAGTCTTCCAATCTTTTACCATCGTGTCAATTCTCAATTGATTTTGATTCATATGCGCGAAGGAGGGAGGGAGAGAGAGAGAGCGAGAGAGAGAGAGAGAGAGAGAGAGAGAGAGAGACAGTTTGAAGGCGCGTGCGCAGCCGGGGCTCGCTCGCTCTCTGCTCGTTCTTTCAGTAACATTCCCTGTCACACTCATCTCACTCACCGTTCAAATAAGGCTTTGGCGCGCTGCATATGCTGCAAATAAACTGCATCCGACTGCTTTCCCTGACGTCTGGATCGTTCGGCAGCGTATTCAAACACTCAAACAGGAACAGCACATCTGCGTGGCATAGCAATCTTCTTGTAAACAGACCCACTCGCTGCACGTCGAGTCGTCGACTGAACACATGTGGGCGCGAGCCGCACGACAACGATGCGAAATGAGGCGTAGTTGTCTTGCGCTGGAGGCAGTTATATGCAAACGACTGGTACGTCACTTCGCACCGTGACGTCACTTCTAACCATGGATCCAGAACAAGCTGTATTTAGAGCTTGATTAAATAAATGCTTTGTTTATAATGGGGAGGACGTCTTATGCTATGAAACTTGCAGGAAGTTTTAATAGTACATAGATCTCTTATATACCAAAAGATCAAGGCAAATTTGGTTTCTCTTGTCATGACCCCTTTAACAAAAAATATTGTATATATACATACCTGCCAACTCTACTCTACTCTAACTCTCAGTATTACGCAAGGTCTCTCTCTCTCTCTATGCTGTTCGCGCGCCCTACGCGGTATGAAGCGTCTAGATTACCGTCTAGATTACCACCGATTTGAACGAATTTGCAGTATAACTATTTATCACGTGTGCCTCAACACGTTGATCTATAGATAAACTCATCTTTCAGGCATTTGACCGACCGGGTTGACACTTCAGCGTGAGAAATCGGGGGTGTGGCGTGTGCGCGTGTGAAACCATTCAAATGCGGGTGTCTCACGGGTGTCAGTGCTGACGCGGCTTGACCGGCGGCGGCATAGGCGCGACCGATCAAAGTCGAAGTCGTCCTGCAGGGCTTCGAAGGCAGCATTGGCTTCGATTGCCATCCAGCGGACGGAGGGCAGAGGTGTGTGGCGACCGCTTCCTCGACGGGGGGGATGGCGAGGTATCCCTTCTCTTTCGCGCCGTCGACAACAGAGAGCGCGGGAGAGGTAGTTGAGCGAATCCTTGCAGAAAATGGCGCCTTCCAGCTCTTAGCTAGCTCCTCGTGGAGCTCTGGCAAGAAGGGGGCGGGCCTAGCGGGCGTCGACGAGCGGCGTCCTGTGAGGAAACAGCCATCCAGCTGGCTGGGTGCGGGCTCCTCGGGTGGGGACCACTCAAATAAGGCGGAGAAGTTCGGCGTCCAGGCTTGTCCGCACATCGCTGGGTTCAAGCACGGAAGGGGCGGGGCCGGATTCGGGGCCCGACCAGCCTTCACAACCCGACGCGGCAAGTGAACATGCGTCTTCATCCGCGTCGTCCCCCTCAGAAAGCTGGTGCACGACGGGGGCCACAGGCTGACCGGCCGTGATCGAGGCGGGGGAGTCGGAGGGCGATGCACACGGGGAGCGCGCCGGCGTGCAATCACTCGGAGTGTAGAGCTCAGGCATCCTCTGCGAACGGCGCTTTTTACGGCGCGGCCCAGCGGAGAGGAGCGGAGGTGCAGAGTCCACGTTGAAGATGGCGAGTCGAGCCCGCAGGGTCGACATCGACATCGCGCCACATTCCGGGCAGCCGCCCAGGGAAAGCATGTGGTCCGTGTGGTTTCGTCCCAGGCAGGAAACGCACAGAATGTGGCGGTCCCCGACGCTGAGAGGGGCTCGACAAGAGCCGCAGTTTGAAAAACGAGGCATTTGTAACAACGCCTCGTGCTCTTTTAGAGGGGAGAAATGAAGGTTAGTTTAGAAGGATATAAGCGCCGGATAGCGCAGCAGGAACGGCGATGAAGCGGCAAGGCGGCTTCCGACTGCAGTGCAGAGGGCTCGTCCCGCTGAGTTGCTTCTTCGACGGCGCAGGCTTTCTCCGGAGAATCAGCGTAGTGAAGAGGTCACTTCGCTGAAGAGATGAAAAATCAAAGAACACCCTATCTGGACTCGGCTTATATACAGGTAAGCCACGCCTATTTTGGCTGGACGTGATTCGCTAGGGCGCCCGCGCCCTCATTGGTGCTGACGTCACTATCAGTCCACCGATAGGTTGCAGCATGTTCCGCAGAAGCAGCCAATAGGCACGCTAGCTGCCCTGTCTAGGTCTGCTCTGCGTAGCAATGCGTTTTAAATAGGTTAAAATTATAGGATAATTTTTTGGCTTCAGTATTCTCGAGAAAAGGGATTTTCCCGTAGCGTAAGCTAGCTTATGCAACACAAGAGTACTCTTGTAAGAGAACTTACAATTACTCGCTGTAGAATTCAGACCCACACTCCTATTCAGAAGGTGGCGGTAATGCACCTAAAAGCTGCTTGCCAACCGCCAGGAAGAAGAAGTTCCTGCGTGTGGTGGAAAGTGGAAACGCGGCTTTAGAAGTTTTCTGAGGTGATGCTCACAGCGCTTTGTATATTAGAACAACAATGCCAAAACGTATGAGCAACATTTTTTCTGAGCTATTTGTTTGCCTTTTTCTGGCGTCTGCAAACTGGAATAGGCTACACATTTAGCGTAGCTGGCAATTTGACGATTTCATTGTGCGATTTGTTGTGTTTTTGTTTGTTTGTGTGTATGATTGTTTCAATGTTTGAAGTAAGTTAGTATGTTACTCTTGTACGTTTGATGCATTATTCGTATTTTTCTCGTCTCAGGCTATAAGAAATAATACTATTACAGTGCAGTTTTATTGTCTCTTTGTTTATATTAAACAGTAAACAAATAAATAATAACCAGCTAACAAAAATACGGGTAGGTGAAAAGTTTAGTCGAATATAAAACAATTTCATTTATTTTACATTTTTTATAGATTGTTAATGGAAAGTAAACGTTACACATAATTGGTTAATGTGTAATTCAATAACTGATACATTTTTTATTTTTTGCAGATCTGATTCTCAACTAGCGTTCAGTGAAGCGCCTCCCACTGGAATGCACCAGTGTTAGATTTGCGGTTGAATGAACAATGACCCAGCGCTGAGGGAGAAAGGTAGGCCTATCTCTCACCTTTATTAGCCTTTTTTTTGTGTGTGTGTGTCTTCCATTTGCCTGGAAGACACACCCTTCTGTATGCAAGATATTTCTTATTAACTAAGATAACTTTATTAACTTTTGGTTTACTTCTTTGGGAATGAGACACCAGTCGCACTGTGAGACATTTTTTTTTCAAATGATACCAAACGTATAATACTGTGATGATAATTATTCACATTATACCATATAGATTTTTGTGTGAATTCAGGTAGAGATGGGTGAAGGGAATGATGTGTAAATTGGGAGGTGATCAACTCAAGAGTGAGCTTGTCTCGAATGTGGATGGTAGAGTTAAAATGTTAATTTCCTTTGTTTTCTCAGAGAGTTGGTCGTTCCTCAACCAGACTGCCCGGCATTTTCTAATTTCTCCAGCAGTCTTACAACATGAATGATCCAGAACCCTGCAGAATAAAACACGAAGATACTGAACATCGAATAGGTTAGTGTTTATTCTTGATTCTTGAAGCAAGTTTTATAACTTGAAGCAATTCATCAGATTTAATGGTGGTTGTAAAACACATGGAAAATGTCAAATGGCCTTGGAAAATCTGGTTGTTATCCTGGAAAATCAAGGTTAGTTGCAGAAAGTGCTATGTTTAGGGATGCTGAGTTTTTAAATGTTAGAGAAGTATTTTGAATGGTGATGTTTACTCTTGAAACAGACCTGCAAACTCACAAGAGGTGAAAAAGGTGACATGTTTATGAAGTAAATAGTTGTACGGAGTCTGTGAGCATTGTCTTACAGGAGAACATTGTTGTGTTTTTAACATGTAAAAGCATTCTTGTGATCTCAAATAAAGGGAAAAGACAACATTTGCTTCAAGTAAATAAAAAGTGTTCGGTTCGGTACGCATTACAAACCGAATGATGCGTTCGACTATTTTTCCTGCCGACCAAAATTCTTGTTAGCAGTTGTGCTGCCGCGCACACCACAACATTTCCCAACAAACGTAATGAAGGCGGAACGAAACTTCGCTACTCATTTGTACTTAACGGACTGTTTAATGAGTTTGGACCATAGCCTGTAAAAGGTTTGGACCAATGTCAGTGCAGCGCGAGCCGATCTTGATCAAGCGCCAGCGCTAAAAGATCCAGTAAAGAAATTTGTAATTTGTTTAAAAGTAATTTGAATTCGCCACATAAGTAATAACATCGCTGCGAGATCTGATGAAAGCATTCAAATTTCTCCGTTATTAACCGTAGATCAATGTTCGAATTGTCAAAGCTCTTATAGCCCAAAAATGATGGTGAGCACAGTATTTCTTTAAAAGAGAGTGGCAGCATTGCTTCATTCACTGCTGTTTAGAACAACTCACAGTCGCAAATTGAGAGAATTTGATACGATTACGATGCTGATGACCGTTAAGCACAGTCTGTGAAAATTCGCCATCTGAACAGCCTAAAATCGATCTTACGCGGGACAATCTTTTTTTTTTTTTGTCGTCATATTTTTATTCGTTTGTTTGGAAAAATTATAATTATTGTCATGATTCATCATCATTCATTTTAAAAAAAGCCTTCACCAAATGATCATTTTCATCAGTAATAATGTCCTTAAAGGGTTAGTTCACCCAAAAATGAAAATTATGTCATTAATGACTCACCCTCATGTCGTTCCAAGCCCGTAAGACCTCCGTTCATCATCGGAACACAGTTTAAGATATTTTAGATTTAGTCCGAGTGTTTTCTGTCTCTCCATTGAAAATCTATGTACGGTATACTGTCCTTGTCCAGAAAGGTAATAAAGACATCATCAAAGTAGTCCATGTGACATCAGTGGGTTAGTTGGAATTTTTTGAAGCATCGAAAATACATTTTGGTCCAAAACAAACAAAAACAACGACTTTATTTACCTATATTCATTTCCTTCTCTCTGGGCTTCGAGTAGTTCATGTAGTATAACAGCGTAGCGCTTCTGTGTTTACGTCACACGCATCACACACATGACCAGCGTCGGCCAATAGTGAGCCTACGTGTGACGTAAACACAGAAGCGCTACTTTGATGATGTCTTTATTACCTTTCTGGACAAGGACAGTATACCGTACATAGATTTTCAATGGAGAGACAGAAAACACTCAGACTAAATCTAAAATATCTTAAACTGTGTTCCGATGATGAACGGAGGTCTTACGGGCTTGGAACGACATGAGGGTGAGTCATTAATGACATAATTTTCATTTTTGGGTGAACTAACCCTTTAAGGACATTATTACTGTAATTTAGTTAAGGTTACTAGATTTAAAATTATTTGTTTAATTAAGAAAGGGTTGCTAGCTCAAATCGAGATTTTATTTTTCTAATAATTACGTTAGATGGTGTTACATGGTGTTAGATGTACGTTACAACTGTCCGATAAAAAATGACTATTTACAGACCTAGATTATAATAATAGTGACTGTTCGTTTCTAAGATAAACATTTATTCAGTATCAGTAAATGATAAATAGTAGTAAAACTATTTTTGGCGTATAAATAGCACGAGAAAGACAATTCGTGCTATAGATATGCATGTGATGAGGCGTGACGGGTCACGGGACTCGTATGGTTTATTGAAATAAAATAAAACAATCACAAAACCAAAAGGCACGCCCACTGCGCATTACCCATAGCCACGCTATAGCACAAAACAATTTCACAATCAACACTCTTTCCGCTATATCAGCACTCTTTCCACATCGACGGATGAGTCCCCAGACCTTTTTCTCTCGTTCTCTCGCTCCAGAGCGGTTTATTTCCGGTCTCTCCACGCCAATTACTAAAACAAGACACAGGTGTTCATCATTTGCACTTGACCTACTGACGCTCGTCTCCTTTCTCTCTCTCCCGTTACAGACCTCGCGGAACCACACCCCCCTCGCCACAACGCACTTTCATGAGATCGTATTGGCCAGTCGCACAGCGACGTCGCTGTCTGTAAATTGTTTCAGAAACCAGTGTGTGGCGCACTTAAGTGTATTTTCAGACGCAAATCTTATTTGGAGTAGCTTCTTATGGGAGCGGCAGCGCAATTCTTACGCCGGTTTCACACCGCACGCGTTAGCAGAGCGTAAGCAGCGCAGGAGCAGTGCGTATAGTGAGCGGAAGCAGGACACGCGCGTTTTGCTTTCATACTGGCAGCGTTTGGCGCGCGTGGCTGAACCACGGCGTTACAGACAAAGTACTCTATAATGAATAAGTTGGCATTGTTTTATTTAGTTATCAAATACATTTAAGAGAAAAGACTTGTCAAGAAGCTTATTTATTAATTAATAGGCTATATTATATAACTTTTGGTTCATTTTTGTTTTTGTTGACTTTGTTTTCTTTTTAAATTGATGAAGATCATTTGATTGACTGTTTAAAACACAATAGATATCATCAATGCACTTTTGGGTAAAACTGCTGTGTATTTTGGCCAGGATCAATGTATTGTCACTTTAATTCAGCGTAAGCCGCGCGGCAAAAATAGACCAGACGCCGAAACGATCGCGGCACTGCTGCTCCTGCTCTGCTCCTGCTACGCACTGACGCGCCGCCTCTGCGTGCGGTGTGAATGCTCTAATCTGTTAACATGGGCGCCGAAAAAAATACGCGCTGCTTAAGCTCTGTGAACGCGTGCGGTGTGAAACCGGCGTTAGATTTCATGTGACGTCACACAGTGGTGCGGCCGCCATTTGAAGGACCGAATTGCAACATGCCGTCTATCTGCTGTGCTGTAAGCTGTGATAACAGCAAATCACAAAGAAATGTTAAGAAATGATCCACTGTTGTGGTCATTGCACACGGAGTCCGAAATTCACGTCCGTTAAAAAATAAATACGACCTCACGTTGTCAATCACGCTTGCACACTGCCTGCGAAACTTTCGTCCGTCATTAAAATGCTTCACCTGGAAATTTAAATAAAAGTAAAATGAGCAAATTACAGGTTAGCTAGCTAAATTAAACCATGTAGTTTACAATTGGAACACGTATAACGTCATTCTAGAGAGCTATCTATATTTACAGTAGTAACCTTAGTTCTACGTATGGCTGAATTATGTTGTTGTTACCTGCTTCAGTATGCTAAAAACTACTGCTCACTGTTTCTGCCTTAAATTAATACATTGTTTAAATGAATAGATTATTAGCTAACTGCGTGATTTGTATACATTTCTGAAATGCATAACTTGGACCTCCCTAAAGAATTGTAATGTAGACGCATGCATTTTCTGTAAAGTTGCTTTGAAACGATATTGTGAAAAGCGCTATACAAATACATGAGAATTGAAAATAAAGGTGTCCAAACGTCACTGATAATACAAGAGATGTGCTTTACCGACATTATTAGCAATTCAGTTCAGCGATGCAGCGATTACTCGTGTAACGTTAATATCGCTTGATTAACAGAGTGCCATTTACCCATTTTCTTCATCTCCAGATGATAGATTTGGGGATCATTAACCCATCCTGAGGTGAAGTAGCGGTAAGCTTCAGTGCTTTCAAATTTGGCACGTTTTTACTAGACTTTAGTGGAGTCAGCAGTTTGTTTGACAGTAAATATGTATCTAAAGTATCTATTTTATTTAAATGCCGTTGCTTTTCGTCTGTAGTGAGGTGTGCTATTTTAGTGTGCGACATCTTTCCGATCACCAAGGAGAGGCCACGCAATTTAACGCAAAGGTCCTAAAGATGGAGGCCACAACAAAAAAATAAGTCACGTGACCGAAACCCATGAATAATAATATAAAAATATATTGCGTCGTCATATATTTTTCTAGTATTTTAGTTTTAATGAAAAAACTAAGGGGAATAATTTTCGATTATCGATACTGATACATTGACTTCGATACCAGTTCCTGAATGATACTTTTTCAGATACAAGTAAATAATGAAATCCGCTTTAACTCACGCTCAAGCGTCGAATAAAGCTTGCCGCAAAGCACTGGCAAAAGTTGCCTATGGATTATATACATCCTCCTGATAAAGTACCCTAGGCCTTTGGAATTAAAATAGCCCCCCATCATCACACACCCTTCACCATACCTAGAGATTGGCATGGTTTTATTTCAGTTAGCCTAATTGCTGGTTTGATTTGCATTGAGAGATGCTTTTGAAAAGTAGCCCATGCCAATCTCTAGGTATGGTGAAGGGTATGTGATGATGTGGGGCTATTTTAATTCCAAAGGCCAGGGGAACTTTATCAGGACGCATAGTATCCTGGATCCGTGAAGTAACTGGCCTTTAAAAATAAAAATCTGCCTGCCTCTATGGGAATTTAACATAGGGGTGTCCTGACTTATGCACCCTGTATTTTAAGGAAGAACTTTTATTTGTTTACGACGATACATTATTCATTCACAAAGAAAAGTGGTGTCCTTAAAGGTTGGATTTTTCCTCATTTTTTAAATTAAGGCATTTCCTCTTTTTAGCCAACTTTAGCATGGGTGTCTATACTTATGCATAGCACTGTAAATCCCTAACTTGAGGGGCGGCACCAAGCATGCGTTTGAAAATCTCACTGCACGCAATTGGATAACACTACGACCAATCACAACTAATCCCCATACGCTTAACAACCAGCAGAGCTAACTAGTAGATTAGACTCTTGCTGTATCCAGTCGGCAAAACTGCAAAAACGTCCTTCTTCCAAAGGAACGATTCAAGCGCCGTCTTCTGTTCCTCCTTTAGATAAAAGCCAAGTCTAACTCGTTCATTGCAGCGGCCAAAGCCATTTCGAACAACTTGGTGTTCATCCACAGCCATCTTTAAATGTTTACTAATGACTTTGACGTAGCAGCGCTGTCGTCATTGGTTTAGCTTGCCTCTGGCCCGCCTATATCAGATACACCAATGTGTTTCGTGCAGCTCGGCAACAAGGGCATAGTTAATGAGCATCATTACTTGATGCCAGAGCAACTCGCTGAGCAAATTCAGGGACAGAAATATCTCTCATCTAATGCAGTAAACTATACAGGCAACCACAGTTGGTAATATTATAATATTAAAGGTTAAAACTGATTCGTCATATATAAATTGCACAAGGAAGCTTTTATAATAAAGTTGTAATACATTTTTAATTACATAATTGTTTCTTCTATTTTTTTTATATTAACATTTAAATGGTGGCTGTCATAAAATGGATTATTTATTCCAATATGCATTCCATTTCAAGATCGTGTGTGATGCAAATATTCCTACTGTTGTCTGTGTCATTAGTGTTAATAAAATAGAAAAATACAGCTTTAATAAAGATGAACCTATATTTCATTTCTACAGTGAATAAATAGTGTTATTTTACATATAGGCAGCTTGTAAGTGTGGTGCATAAAGTGTGAGGATCAAGCGACATCTCCATGTTATCCCTTGAGAACCAGACCATAAAAGTTATGTGCACCCCTAGTTATGTGAGCATAACCCTAAAGATTATTTATATTTTAAATGTATAGTGGTTGCCAACTCTCCCCTGGGTTATCTCAACTGGTAAATAACATACCCCTATTCAATGGAATAATTATACATTAGGAAAGTATCAAACAAAACAGTACATACATAACTGAATTAGTGATCACCTCTAATAGCATGTTATGTTACATGCTGACAGCACCATTTTAGTAATTAAAGGGGTCATGACATGAGAAACCAAATGTGCCTTGATCTTTTGGTATATAAGAGATCTATGTACTATTAAAACTTCCTGCAAGTTTCATAGCTTAAGACGTCCTCCCCATTATAAACGAAGCATTTATTTAATCAAGCTCTAAATTCAGCTCGTTCGGGATCCATGGTATGAAGTGACGTCACGGTACGAAGTGACATACCAGTCGTTTCCATATGACTGCCTCCAGCGCAAGACAACTACGCCTCATTTCACATAATTTCATGCGTTGACGTGCAGCGAGTGGGTCTGTTTACAAGATGATTGCGATGCCACGCAGATGTGCTGTTCCTGCTGTGGACAAACAACATGTTTGAATACGCTGCTGAACGATCCAGACGTCAGGGAAATCAGTCGGATGCAGTTTATTTGCAGCATATGCAGCGCGCCAAAGCTTTATTTGAACGGTGAGTGAGATGAGTGTGACAGGGCATGTTACTGAAAGAACGAACAGAGAGAGAGCGAGCCCCAGCCGCGCGCGCGCCTTCAAACTGTCTTTCTCTCTCTTTCTCCCTCCCTTCCTCGCGCATATGAATCAAAATCAATTGAGAATTGACACGATGGTAAAAGATTGGAAGACCGAAGTTTCACGTGGTGGAGCATTGTGTAGTCTACTACATGTGATACAAAATGATTAACGTTAATAATTTATGCATAAGCAGCACTGACGTTAGCCAATCATAACAGTGTAGGCGTTAACACTGAAGTCTTAAAGGGGAAACACCCCAAAACAGACTGTTTGAATCAGAGGTGAGAAACAGGGTGGGAAAATGTCATAAATCACTAAATTATTTTATTTTTACAAAAAAATATAGTAATACTATAATTGCACCTAAGGGAACATAATAAAACAAAACAAAAAACTATGTCATGACCCCTTTAAATCAAAGCAAGTTAACCTACCCGTGAACAATGTATTCTGTGAATCAATCCAGGGTGTTTCTCTGCCTATGGCTTGAGATGCTGATAGTCTCCAGGATCACTGGGACCCTACAAAGGACAAGTGATTTGGGAATGGATAGATATCATATTAAGAAAAAACTTAAATATATTATTTTTTTGGTAAAGGCAATTATTGATTTCTTTCTGATAAAATATCAGGGTTAATTTTATGCTCTTTCCCTTCTCATTGCTCAATTTTTATGATTTACTGAAAATTAAACCTTTCTTTCATATTAGACCTGATGGAAGACAACAAGGAGAGTGAAGAACTTAGAGAAGCAAAGGAGAAACATCATCTCAAAACTGGTGAAAAATCTTCAAGTCCCTCACAGACTGATAGAAATTTTAGAAAATCTTTCACCTGCCCTCGGTCTGAGAAGAGTTTTACAGAAAATGGAATCTTGAAGATACACATGATAATCCACACTGGAGAAAAGCCACACACATGTGATCAGTGTGGGAAGAGTTTTGCACAACAAATAGCCCTTAAAAATCACATGAAGTTCCACACTGGAAAGAAGCTGCGCACATGTGATCAATGTGGGAAGAGTTTCACAAAAAGAAGAGGCCTTAATATACACATGAGAATCCACACTGGGATGAATCTGCACACATGTGATCAGTGTGGGAAGGGTTTCACAAAAAAAAGAAGCCTTAATTTACACATGAGTATCCACACAGGAGAGAAGCCGTACAAATGTGATCAGTGCGGGAAGAGATTTGCACATGTAAGCAATTTTAATTCGCATATGCTTACTCATTCTGGAGAGAGACCATATAGCTGTGATCAATGTGGTAAATCTTTTTTTTCAGCATCATCCCTGAGGCGCCACCTGAACGTTCATTCAAAGGAAAAGCCTCACGTGTGCTCTTTGTGTGGAAGTAGTTTTAGTCAGCTGGGTATTTTAAAAATACACCAGAAAAGACACAGTGGTGTGAAGAATCATGTGTGCTTTGATTGTGGGAAAGCCTTTCTTTCAGATGCTGAAGTGAAACTGCATCAGATGATCCACACTGGTGAGAAGCCATACAAGTGTTCACACTGCGACAAGAGATTCAGTCAGTCAAAACATCTGAAAAGCCATGAGAGGATCCACACTGGAGAGAAACCTTACAAGTGTTCACACTGCGACAAGAGATTCAGTCAGTCAAAACATCTGAAAAGCCATGAGAGGATCCACACTGGAGAGAAACCTTACAAGTGTTCACACTGTGACAAGAGTTTCATTCATTCAGGAAGCCTGAAGGTACACCAGATGATTCACACTGGAGTGAAACCTTACAAGTGTTCACACTGTGACAAAACTTTCATTCAGTCAGGAAACCTAAAGATACACGAGAGGATCCACACTGGAGAGAAACCTTACAAGTGTTCACACTGTGACGAGAGTTTCAGTCAGTCAGGAATCCTGAAGGTACATGAGAGGATCCACACTGGAGAGAAACCTTACAAGTGTTCACACTGTGACAACAGTTTCAGCCAGTCAGGAATCCTGAAGGTACATGAGAGGATCCACACTGGAGAGAAACCTTACAAGTGTTCACACTGTGACGAGAGTTTCAGTCAGTCAGGAATCCTGAAGGTACATGAGAGGATCCACACTGGAGAGAAACCTTACAAGTGTTCACACTGTGACAACAGTTTCAGCCAGTCAGGAATCCTGAAGGTACATGAGAGGATCCACACTGGAGAGAAACCTTACAAGTGTTCACACTGTGACGAGAGTTTCAGTCAGTCAGGAATCCTGAAGGCACATGAGAGGATCCACACTGGAGAGAAGCCGTATCACTCATATTTTTTTACTCCGTCATAGTTGTTCCTCTTCAGATTTTTTCAAAGCAGCTTTAGAGTGATAACAGGAAAATAATGCAACAAAGATTGTTTTGGCTGTACAGCAACTCTAGAAGAAAGTCATTGTCTAGTTTAAATATGCTTGTTTTTCAATTAATTTCCATTGTAAAAAGCATTAGTCATTAACTCACATTTATGCTGCTTACATGACACTGTTTTCAACGGAAAAGAAACGTGTAATGTAAATATATGGCCAGAACACATGACAATAGCGTTTTGGTGGCCTGAGAACGCCAACTTTAATGTTGGTTTCAAAGTAGAAGTTTTTGATAATTATTTTTGAAAGCGAAACCATTATCATCTCTGTGTAAAATAAAAAAATGTGAATCTATGAAAACGGCGACGGCATGCACTAGAAGCACACTATGTGGTCAGTCCATATGCATGCGCTTTTGTATGCATATGTGTGCAAGCGCATAGTCTTTCTTTACAAAGTGACACTGCCAATCATTGGTCCGGCATGCACAACACAGCATTCCCAGTTCCATCCGCAGATCCACGCTGGTATAACCAGAGGAAAAACGTTTGTCGTGAAAATCTCAAAATGTGGCTTTCGCAGGGGATAGTCTGGTTGACATGGTTGACTTCAGGGCTGCGCTGTGGTCGTGTCTAGGTGCAGGTCCTTCATCTGAACTGGATCCGGCTGGTTTTAGCCAGGTTTCTGTCAAACACAGCACATCTGGGTTATGATCTGTAATCATATCCTTTACAATATGTGTTTTTGAAGAAAGGGATAGAATATTTAGCAACCCGAGCTTTATCATTTGTTCATCTGTATTACCGGTATATCTGTTTTTTATTTGTTGATCTTCAATTAAATTTTTACCTTTTAAAGTGGTTTGAGTGTTTTTGCATTTCCTAATTTTGGAAACAGACACAGAGTCTCTATGACTGCGTTTACACTTGCCATTAACATGTGATCTGGATAACCAATCAGATTTCTTTTTCCCCATAATATTTAAATTAGGTCTATATCACGACACCAGATTAAGAGTAGGCTAAAGATGATACAAATTAAATAATGCCGCAATTGCTTTCACTCACTCACTTTACTTTTCTATGCAATCTCCAGTCTTAGATCAAATTACGTTTTTTTAACTAAGGCAGATTTGATCATACAAAAATAACTGGGTTGATCATAATAATCGATCATCTGGGTTTAAGGTTAAAGCATGCAATTTTGACAGAAATGGGAGATTAATAAACATGCTGAAACATTTAAAAACATTCAACATTTAAAACATTAAAAAATAAAAAGTGTATTCCGATTATCAGCTCTTCATTAAGATATCATGACTAAATAAACTCTTTTAAAGATTGACGTTTATTGTACGTTTCAAATAAGTGTAATTTCCATTATTTTCTGACAGCCATGCGGGGAGACTGGGCGGGGATTTATATGATGTCCTGGTGGCTGGATTGCGTTTACATTACACTGAGATCCGATCACAATGTGTCCTCGCCTCCGAACCTGGACATGCGCGTTTACACTCGTCTTTTCAATGTGTATGTGGACAACATCCGGATACAGGTTGCGGTAAGCGCAGCCTATGTGATGATATCTAGGTGAAAGAGTCTCTGTGTGATGGGATTTATCTGACCTCAGTGACGGGAGACAGCTAGCAGATGGTCGGTTTAGTCAGTCTGTCTGCTTCCTGACCTGAGCCCCAGATTGTCATGTTTGAGCTCTAAGACTATGTGCCATATTAAAGAGCAGCACCATCCCAGAAGGGATGAATACCATCTCTTTTCAACAGGTCAGGTGTGCCCCAAAAACTTTTCCAATTGTCTATGAAGAGGCTGGTTTGTAATAGACAAATCGTTATTCTTTTTAATTTTGGGTTTAATTTATAGTTCTATCTGTTTAATTGTTCATGTTAAAATCTGACAACTCATTTTCTTCTTTGAACTGTAGGGGTTGAAAGGATGCTGTTTGAAGAAAGGCAATTTTTTTGCAAAATTTGCAGCGGCCCTAAACTTAAGGCTGGTTCACACGGCAGGATAATTAGGCCGATTTTATCTCCGATTCACCCCTTCCGACAATCTTAAGGATGCTCCGATTATCGTCAAATAATCTAATCAGATATTCCTGCTGTGTGTGGTGTGTTAAGACTGCTCTCGTCTGCTTGGAAGGACGTCGGGACCGCTCCGATCTCAAATCAGGGATATCCAACATGTTGGATTTATTTGGCCCGATTTCTCCTCGTGTGTGTGGTGTCCCCCGGGGACAAACGAGCACGCAGCCTGTGGACTGTGGCGTGTAGCCAATCAGAAAGCGAGATGTCAAGGCGGCGAAACAAAATCAAAACAGCCGGCGGTATGGTGCACCAGAAAGTCCGGTGGACGTCGGAGATTGAGGATAATGTTTTTTTTTTTCGGTTAAAAACAAACGTCTCGGTTACGGTTACTTTCTGTCGGAGGACGACAAATGGGGTTTCGCTTAGAACACCTATCGACTTTGAGTATTACAAAACGAGCCAATGGCAAAGAAATGCCATGGGTCTGCGGAATTTGCATGACGTAACTCCACCTCACCTCTTGGGTATAAAAGGAGGAAGTCACGCAACATACAGATATGTTTCTTCGCTGAGGAGCCAAGACTGAGCTCAGGCGATCCCCGCGGTACAGCGGAAGTGGCAGACAGACGGAACGAGGGTTACATCCGTAACCGAGACGTTCCCTTTCGTTGTCACTCCGAGTTCCGTCGGAGGACGACGAATGGGGTACCAGTCTAATAACGCCACCTTCACAGCTGTCTTCCAGTGCCCTGCGTAAATCTGAGATCCCTGTCGTGAGACTAGCACGGACGAAGGACTCCTATTTAACACAGGAATACCAAGGTACACTGGGGAGCATATCCCATAGTTTAGAGGAAATATGCAAAATATTGCCAGCCCAACGGGGGGGACTTAGAGAATACTCATATGACCCGAAGGAAGCATATGGAGAACACTGGGGTGTCCAGCCGCAGGTGGAATATTTCAACCCCAGGGGTGGCAAGGTGGCTTGCCAAGGGAAAGACACATGCTCAAAGAGGCTTACAGTGGGAATACACATGTGGGGGTTGCTCCGGAGAGGGACCATGCACACGGGAGGCACCTAGCCGACGCTCAGGCAAGAGACACTGGCGCCGACGTCAGGAGTGCAGGAGGAACTCAGGGCTTTCGGGGACCTCACCTGAGGAAAATATCGCACGTATCCAGTCCATGGAGTGGAATGGCGAGCAAGCGAAGACACCTAACGGGTCCCATGTTAGCTTGAAAAAGACAGTACATAGGAGGAGACTGGCTCCACTCGGAGATTATAGAATCTGGCGAATGTGTTAGGTGTCGCCCAGCCTGCAGCTCTGCAGATGTCTGTTAGCGAGCCGCCATGCGCTAGAGCCCAAGAGGATGCCACACTCCGGGTGGAGTGGGCAGTCACACTAAGGGGGCACGGTTGACCTTGCTGCTGGTATGCCAAAGCAATGGTGTCCACTATCCAGTGAGACAACCTCTGCTTGGAGAGAGCCTTTCCCTTCAGCTTCCCACCATAACAGACAAAGAGCTGGTCTGTGGTTCTGAAACACTGCATCCTCTCTACATAGGTGCGGAGAGCACGTACTGGACAGAGCAGTGCCAAGGCATCTTGATGGAAGGAAAGCACAACACTGATCGAGCATCTCCGGGGGTCTTCTCGGCGAGAAGAGCACCAGCTGACGAAGAGGTTCCACTTTAGGGCTGTCACTTTTGTGAAAAAATCCTGTTCGATTTTTGAGACATAAGTGTTCATTGAATCGATTGTAAAATCGATATTCCATGTCTAAAGACGTTTCCATTTTCCAACCAAATATAGGCAAATACACGGACAACTAACAGGCATTAGGACGAACGTAAAGAGGGCGCTTGAGACGCACAAGTCAGCAATATTTCTGATGATTTATTGGCGTGAAGTTGCAGGGTTTGAAATTAACACCCGGCAATCCACCAAATGCGGGTAAAAATGAACTTTGGCGGATAACGCTGTCAAATCACGAGCAAATTTGGAGTGTTTCTATGTTTACTCACTTTGCTGGGGAAGTTCGTGTAAACCAAATCTGCGCGGATTTAGCGCAAATATGCTACTCGTGAGTCCTCATGATATATTAAAAACAGCGTATTGCGCAGAATCTGCGCATTTCTAGCTTACTTGAACACACACGTCACTAAGCAACAAACAACGGTGCACTTGCTCACTTGCATTGAAGTAATATAAAAAGTAGGCTAGTATAAAAAAATACCCTATTTAAGTGAATAGGAACAATAGAATAATATGACTTGAAACGTAAACCCTAGCTCCCTTTTCCTTTTTTCACATTTTTCTTTAATTTAGTTAGTGTTTTATTTATTTTTCTTTTCTGCAATGCACTTTTGCACCTGATCCTACTGTCATATTGTAATTATATATTTTTGTTGCAATGTTGTTTGTACGTGACATATTGAAAATAAAAAGACCATTAAAAAGTGTATAGGGGGCGATCGTCTCGCAGTGATGAAGTCGCCAGCTGCGTTCTCTCTCTCAGTCGACGACGAGGTGAGCAATTCACAGCGCTTTGTTTATTTACACAATCTTGCAAAAAAAAAGTTTTTATAAGCAACATTTTAGCGCTCATTTCTGTCTTTTTTCCCACACCGAATTCTGTGCTATACTATTTGTGTCTTCTCTGGCGTCTGCCTGCCTACTCTAAACGTTTAGCGTAGCTGGTCAAAACTGTTACAGTGCTTTTGTCTGTATGATTGTTTTGATGCAGCTTGATGTAATGTTATTCTTACTCACGTGATCTAAAAGTCAAGTCACGGTGTAAATGTTAAAGAAGTTACTAAAAACGAAGCCAAAACGTTTTGATGTAGCCTATTTTTATGGTTTGCTCGTCTCAGATTGTGGGTGAGAATAATACTATTATCGTCTTTTTGCAGAATATAAACTGACTATTATGTGAAATGATCTGATTATTGATTAAACGATAATCTCTTAATTTCAAATGGTCTCTTGAATTCTCTTGAAAATGGTCTTTAGATCACTTGTAAATGGTCACAAGTAATTTAAGTGCAACAGATAACTTCATTCATTTTGTTAGTCTGTGAAAAAAATATTTGTTTCATATAAAACAATATAAATAATAACCAATGACAAAAATCCTAGCAAGTGCAAAGCTAAATAAAAATTAAATATAAAACAATTTTGGTTATTTTATATTTTGATTGATGTATAGTTAAATGTAGCATAAATGCTTAAAATGTGTAACTTAATAACTGTTTTTTGTTTTGTTTTTAGATCTGCTTCTCCTATTCTCCTCAGGAATTTGCCAATTAAATGCTGGAATATTTCCCTCATCTTACAAGTGAAGAAATAGAGTTTAGAGAACATAAATAATCCAGAACCCTGCAGAATAAAACACGAAGATACTGAAAATCAAAGAGGTTGGTGTGTTTATTCTTGATGAATGATTCATTAATGATACTGAAGAACAATAAGGTTATAAAACTTGAAGCAATGCATTAGATTAAGTTGTTAGAAGAACAGTCATAAGAACTGTGAAATAACAGTTAAAGTAGCAAATGCTATATGGGATGCATAGGAAAAATAAATTGAAGGGGTGGATTTACAATACACTCTTTTATTATGTAATGAATAGAATTATTGCTTAAATCCATTTATCCTGTAATTACATGTTACATGTAATGTCTGTAGTTAACATCCGAGACACGACTAAGAATCTCACCCATGTTTTGTTCTGTACTGTTCTCATGATATCTCTATGAGATGTGTAAAGGCAACTGTGCCTGGTGTCTTGAAGGTCAATATACCCACTATCACACATGCATACTTGGCGTATGGAATTCTTTTGGATTTACAGCACCATTGTCCTCATATGTTGAAATGTGACAATGAATCGGATGAATCTCCACATAAAAAATATCCGATCTAGATTCACCCTGACGCCAAATTAATGCCAGAAGATATAATTTTTCTATAAGCCTGTGAGTTTGACTGAGAAAGCCAGAGAAGAGCAGAAGATGAAGTGATGACAATAAATAGAGCAGAGTTTGTTGAATAATCGTAGTTGCGTTTGTTTCAATGCTCAGACTTCGTCTAGATGTTACACTAAATGCTCTGACTTTGTCTGGCCAGTACAATTCCAACAAGTGTTATCATACCAAGAAAAAAGCATGGAAATTAACTGCTTCACAGCATCATCTTTGAAATTGAGACATTCTCTTATCTCTAACTCATGAAGACAAACATCCCTTCAAACCACACAATCATAAGATTCAAACAGTGCAAGAGCAAGGTAAAATAAGTAATATAAAAGCATAAAATTACATAAATGATTAAGAATAATAATATGATGATTACATGATACATTTTTTATAATATAATAAAATGAATAAATGATCAATCAAATGACAAATGTTTAATTGCTGCAGTCAATTAAAATAACATATTTTTATAGGCCAAACGCTTATGGAAAATAGAGGACACAGATTGATTTGCTGCGTACATGGTACACGATCCAAGTTGTCCGAAACATGAGAATGCTTTATGTAAGTGCGTCAGACGTTTACTGGGTCTTGCCCTGTCTTGCTTTGACAGATGTGTTACTTGGCGCATAACTTTCATTTTATTTTTATATCCTTATGTGTAAATGCTAGAATGTCCTGTGAAAATGTCCATTTTGCATATTCTGACAAGTTTCTTGTTAAACTTCACTGACTTCAATGAACGGGTACCGGTGTATGTATCCGCATCAAACAGAATAATGGATTAAAATATAAAAAATGATGACACTTTTTTTTTTTATGTATATTATATATCTTTTTTTGTCATCAGATTTATCAATGCATCGAAAAATAATCGAGAGATTAATCTATTATAAAAATAACCATTTGTTGCATCCCTAGACTCTTATTTTGTCATTCTGGGGAGTTGCAAACAGCTTCGTGTATTGCGCATGCTTCCTCACAGCAGAGGAGCTGTGAAAGAGCAGACGCGACTCTCCGGTTCTTCTAACTTGATCTTGTTTTACAGGATTTACAGTATCTGTAATCTGTATTTACAGTAATCTGTCTGGGTCTCCGGAGTCGGAGCCTTCTAATCTGATAGTCATCAGAACGCTGTGACCTTACATTGGACAAGCGATTTGGAAATGGATATACAGGTGCTGGTCATAAAATTAGAATATCATCAAAAAGTTGATTTATTTCAAGAATTCAACTTAACAGGTGAAACTAATATATTATATAGACTCATAATGCAAAGTGAGATATTTCAAGCCTTTATTTGTTATAATTTTGATGATTATGACTTACAGCTTATGAAACCCACGAAATCAAAATCCCAGAAAATTAGAATATTACATGAAATCACACAGTAATGACACAGTAATACCATGGTCATTGAACCAGGTTTTGGTTCTTTTGGCAGTGTGGGCAGGTGCAAATCCTGCTGGAAAATAAAGGAAGCATGAACTGCTTTTAAAATGTCCTGCGTTGACTCTGGATTTAATAAAGCACAGTGGACCAAAGTCCTCTTTTCTGATGTGAGCAAATTTTCATTTGCACGCTTCATTGATTCGCAATAAATACAGCAACGGGAAGCCGTCACATCAGCATTCTTTCCAAACTAAATCATACTTCTTTTCAGGTAACTGAAACTAAATGCACATTACACACTTTGAGTATAAACACCGGTATACGTAATACTAATGGGCTGTATGTGTTAAAGTCGGCATGAAATCAAAATGGACCCTATTTACTTTGTTAGCGGATATTACTAGTCTTGTGGTGAACAATTAATCCGTGCAAGTTAATACACAGAATTTTTTTGTTTTGTTGCCGTGGTTATCTTTAATCAAAGTCTGAAAAGTTACTTCCGGGTCTGGAATGGTTCTTTTTCTGATGACGTAGGTTTGACGGCTTGGGTTGCTTAAACGCTTAACCCTCAAACCATTACTCTGCTAAGGGCGAGAGATGGAGAGGAGGAGCGCTAAAGTAAAACCCTGCCCTCTGTTCAATATTCTGTTTCACTCGGAAATGCGTCACAACACTTGAGAAAAGTCGTTTGCAACTTCCGGTTCACGCGGACTTTAAAGGCAGTTCTTTTTTCTTTATTAATAGTTTGTCATGAGTTCAGTGCGGCTGAGTAAAGTTACATGGGTGCTCGCAGTTAGCGCAACAGCCCGCTATATGTAATAGATGGTCAAAATAGTTGATGATGTTGTTTCAGAGTTACGAATTATCTTCAATTTATACACATTTGGTCATTTAACCCCCGTGATATCTGTTAACTGTACGCGATATATTTAAAACTATTTACAATCATAATAGTGCTATTGTGAAATCACAAAAGGCTACGATTCAGTTAAATAAATATATGCGCTGTTTTGTCGACCACAGAGAAGCATGGCGCTTTAATTATTTACATGCGTGCAGATTACATGTTAAAATGACCTCAGCTCCGTTCAGAGTAAACGCTGCTCCACACACACTCAGGCCCTGTTTACAATAGAACGCTCGCGGGTGAAAAAGTAAAAATATTTTATCGGATGTGCCTTTCGTTTACACGGCAACAGCGTTTTTGGGGCTGAAAAACGCAAAAAAGTTAAACCACCCTCCAGAGTGGAAATCTTAAAAACGCTCCACCATCGCGTTCCCGTCTAAAGGGTACAAACAATGCAATTTAAAAAAAATGACAAAATATGCAAATTAATAGACGCATCTTTGCTGACATTTATTGTTCTGTTGTTGTTAACAGGCATGGTTTATTTGCTCTGCCTTAGGATTGCAAGTGTCCAGGCACCTGTCCTCATGGCCTCCATCGCTGAGGACACACCAGGGCCAAGTTCAGCAGTGGACGACCAAGATGGGGAGGAGCCAGAGCCAGCACCAGCTAAGAGAAAAAGAGACCGATAGGATGTTTATCTTCTTGAGAGATTGGTAGAGAAATAACTTTTTGGTTATGTAAATTAAAATTTGTAAATGAAACACAATTATTTATTTTTGTTATGCACGTTATATAATTTGCCAATGTAACAAAAAAGTAATTTCTGTGCATTGTTTATTTTTGTAATGCAAGTTATCATCTGTAAATGAAATATAATAAATTATTCTGTACATTTTCATCATGTCAATTCATTTGTAAATGAAACAAAATCAATTGTTCTATACATTTTTAGTCTTTTTACAACTATTTACAAATGAAGTTACGTTTAAGATCATAAACCGTACATAAAATAGATTGGAAGAAAACATTTTTCTTTACACTTTTACTGAGCTGAGAAGGGAGACCCTGGATGGGCTCCACATAGATACCCTGGTAAGGCCCCTGTCGGAGGAACACCATCTGGAATGAGTGTATATTTCCACTGCCCACTGCATTGTCCACCCACAGGTTTGAAGGGCTGACTCAGTCGACAGCTGCCATGTCCCATCAATGTTTTCAGAAAGAGGGAATAAGAAATGAAATTAACTCGCATTGATATTCACAAAATATTTTTACAGATCTACGACTCATTACCTATTGATCTACGATCTATAAGACATATTTTTAGTGTTTCTATTATATACAGTTCATTTTTATTAAACAATATCAAAATCTAATATCCATGTGTAAAAAGTACAATATTTGCCTCTGAGATGAAGTGGAGTTGAATAAAAAAATCTTAAAGGGGTCATATAATGCCATTTTTGTACAAGCTAATATGATTATTTAGGGTCTAAATTAAAAGTTTGTAATTAAAAATTATCATTAGTATTGTAATAAAACACAAATTTTACCTGGTCAAAAACAGCTCTGTTTTCAGCACGCCGTTTTAGTGCATATGTCTTTAAATGATAATGAGCTTTGCTCACCCCGCCCCTCTGTTCTGTGGGGCGTTTTTTACACAACACACGTGGAGTGTTGCCTTGACAACAGTTGAGGCTATATTTTGAAGAATGGCAGCGGGAGTCTCTGGATCATATGCATTTGCTGTGTTCCTTATTGCACCCAAGAACAGAACACCACAATCGCTTAGACACCATTCTGCTCATAGACAGTGCTCCAGCGTATATCAACAATGACGCGCGGACTATGATTGACAGCTCGCTCACGAGCGAGGGCGGGTCTGTGTTGAATCGCTGCTGTCAATCAACAATTGTGGGAGGGGCGTCGCTTTTGTGACGTCACAAAATCGAACAGCTCAATTTGAGACAGGGTAAAACCATAGACTGTAAAAAAATATGGACGTAGTGTCCGTGACGTCACCCGTAGGTTTCTGAAGAGCATTTTTGAAACCTAAAGTGGGCGGAGCCGGCCATCGCCATCTTGGCTTCGCGTCACCGCTCGTCACTCCCGGATAACAGAATATGGGCAAAGAGGCGGAGCTGAGGAGCCTGGCTATCTGAAACCACGCCCACCTAGCGCGACGTTAAGGCCTCATTATACTTCTGCGTCGAATCACTCCTACGGCGTCGTGGCCATTTTATGGTTCTGCGTCAGGTTGCGTTGCATCGCGGTGCATTTCACCGCCAGAACGCTAGGTGGGTGTGTGGTTCGCGAATCTCTTTGCTAGTTTGTTTTGGTTCCGTGCGCCGGTTCCGCTTTTTCATTTCCGACAATGGCGAGCGAAAGAGAGAGAATGTTGTTGCAGCTGAAGCTAATCGACGTTGAACAACAAATTGTAGTGCGCTGAAGAGGAATTGTACAGATGGTCGTACTTTCGTACTTCCTCGATCAAACGTTCTTCAACTTGATCCATCATTGAACAGGTCACTTTAAAAATGGCGCTATAGCGGGAGGGGAAAACCGGAAAAGCTACACTCCGGAAATGATGTATAATCTGACCAATCACAGCCCTTGCTGTCTGCGTCGCCTCGACGCGTAGTTACAATTTTTTGGAGGTGCACGTCGAGCTACGGCGTAGGGGTCGGAGAGGGGTTCGCGTCGACGCAGAGGGCTCTGCGGGGGTACGCCGTCGATTCGACGCAGAAGCATAAAACAGGCTTTATGGAGTTAGCGCAGGCTTGGGAGCTAATGCTATATGCTACTCACAGTACCAAGTCTGTGACTGCACAGGGCCTCGCGCTAAAGTGACAGTTGATAATTAAAATCAGAATGCCAATTAAAAGGTCCTGTTTTTGCCATTCGAAATATTATAATAGTTAAAAGACATAGCTACAAATGAGACTGTGTATCGTGATTCTGTACAGCTAAGTTATTCTGCTAGTTGAAAATGTATTATGCAGTAACTTTACAATATTACTCTGAGAGTGTGTGTGACCGTGATTATGTGCATACATGTCAGTCACTCTGTTTTACAGTCTATGGTCCGTCAGCGCGGCATCGCTCGTCAAGTTCGTAGAGAGCTTTATTATTCAGTCCATTTTAAATTCTGATTTTGGCCGCATCTCAATTCTCAAATGGGTCAAAACATAGATATATTACCTATGAAGTTCAAGTAAATGCGCAAGAAATCCGCGCTCATTCAAGGATGTGCATTTATTGCATGGACGGATAAACACAGACACCTGCAGGATTTCATCTGACGGTACATAAGCATGTTATAATCTGTTCCAGAGCAATGGCACCGCAGAACGAGTGGAGCCTTTATATCTATAGACGTTTTTAAATCTGAAAACTCCAAAAAGCAACGAAATTGTCAGACATCCATTAGTGCATGTTCACAGAGGAGAACTACTGGAATACAGCGCTGGTTGTTCTCTCGAACGATACTCGACGACAACGGCGGAATCCGGGTGTATTAAAAAAAGCACAAACGGCAGAGATGGCAAGTTCAACCGGCTAGCATTGACATCATTGGGAATCCACCTGTCACTCAAAAGTGGACACACCCTTAATTTAGCAGAACTTTAAATATTAATCAACTAAACGGGTGAGTTATAAAAAAATTCACCCCCCTCACAGTTGTTATGAAGGGCAAAATTAGCTGTATAGACCAAAGCCACATAAAGAACCAGGCTGTAAACATGTTTTTTTCTGCTGTAAAGTTGGGCATTTTAACATGGGGGAGAGACAGTTTTGACTCACTTCTGCAGCCAGCCTCTGGCGGCCAGTCGATGAATTGCCGTTTAATTCACTTCTGTGTTGGTTTCAAGAGAGAGACAGGGAGGTTGCCGCTTGGGTAAAACATATAAGGAGATTTAAAATAAAACACTGGATGGATTTTTATAATTTTATGATGGTTGTGTACAGGCACTGCCAACACAAATTTCAGTGCAATCAACTTGTAAAAGTGCATGTACCATTATATAGTACTTCAAATTCGCACTTAAATACAGAGTAAATGTATTTCTTTACATTCCACCACTTGTTATTTGGAAAATGAAAGCAACAAAATGTATTGTAATTGTTGTAATCAACAAATTGTTGCTAACTGCATTCCGGGAGTTGTTCAATGGGATGGTCTGTTCTCGTCGCCTAGCAACTGTGACAGCTGCAAACCTATTTAAAAACTATCACCTTGGTCTGTTTATGTATATAATAATAAAAAAAGAAAAATCAACATTTGAACCTTTGTTGCTGTTTTTATTACATTGGATTCTTTGAGTAATTGAAACCCAATACTTACATTTAAAAGTATAATTTGGCAATTTCTCAACAAAAAAATAATAATAATAAATAATAATAATACATTTTATTTAAAGGCGCCTTTCATGGCACTCAAGGACACCTTACAAAAATCATAAAAAAGACATTAAACAATCAAACCAGTACAGCAACAAACATTAAATCACATAAAAGCCTGCCTAAACAGATACGTTTTAAGGCGAGATTTAAAAACTGAGAGACTAGAACTGTTGCGAACTTCTACAGGAAGAGAGTTCCATAAATGGGGAGCAGCATAGCCAAAAGCTCGTGACCCCATAGAAGTTGTTCGAGTGCGTGGCACAACAAGTGTAAGTGCAGAAGCAGATCTTAGAGTGCGGGAAGGAGTGTGTATATGAAGAAGATCTTGAAGATATGAAGGAGCCAGATTGTTAAGTGCTTTGTAAGTTAAAAGTAAAATTTTAAAATTTACACGGAGCTTAACTGGGAGCCAATGCAACTTCTGTAAAATGGGAGAAATGTGTTCAAAAGTGGAAGTTTTGGTAATGACTCGAGCTGCAGCATTTTGTACTAACTTATGGACAGATTTGGAAGGAAGCCCATAGAACAAAGCATTACAATAGTCAATTCTTGATGTTACAAGAGCATGCACAAGTGTGGCAGTGCTCTTGAGTGAAAGGACAGGACGCAGACGATTTATATTTCGAATGTGGAAGAATGCAGAACGGGTAACACTATTTATGTGAGATTTAAAAGACAGAGTTGTGTCAAGAATGACACCCAAACTTTTGACCTGATTCGATAGAGGAACAGAACAGTTATCTATTTCCATAGAAGAAATATTTGACTGACTTATTGTATTTTTTGAACCAACAAGAAGAATTTCTGTTTTACCGCTGTTCAATTTTAGAAAATTACGAGAAAACCAATTTTTTAATTCACTTAAGCACTCACCAAGAGAAGAAGAGGGAAGCTTTGAAGAAGGTTTAGAAGACAGGTAAAGTTGGGTGTCGTCGGCATAACAATGAAAATGGATATCATATTTCCTAAAAATGTTGCCAATAGGTAAAAGATAAATAATAAACAGAAGAGGTCCAAAAAAACAGAGCCCTGGGGAACTCCAGTGACAACAAAAGTGGGTTTTGATTTAAACTGTTTAAGTTGTACAAATTGAATGCGATCTGTGAGGTAAGAACGAAACCAGCTTAAAGCCATACCAGTAATTCCAATAGATTCCAGCCTGCTCAAAAGTATGGGATGTGAAATGGTGTCAAATGCTGCACTAAGGTCAAGAAGTATAAGTATTGATAAAAGACCAGCATCAGCAGCTAGTAATAGATCGTTTGAAACCTTTACAAGTGCAGTTTCAACACTGTGAAAAGCACGAAACCCTGATTGTAACTGCTCATATAGACTATTGCAAGAGAGATGTTCACGGAGCTGAAGAGCAACAATTTTTTCCAGGATTTTTGACAAAAACGGCAGATTAGAAATAGGACGAAAATTTGCAAGATTCTTTGTGTCTGTCCCAGGTTTCTAAAGAATAGGTGTTATAACAGCAGTTTTAAGTGCAGTAGGGACAGTACCAGTAAGAAGTGATGTATGCATAATATCAGTAATTAGAGGGGAAAGAAATGATAAACCAGCTTTAACCAAGTGAGTCGGTAATGGATCCAGTTGACATGTGACAGATTTAGATTTTTGTACAATGGAACAAATGTCCTCAACTGTTGGAATTTTAAAAGCAGAAAATAAAAATAAGGGAGATGGCACAAAGCTAGAATGAGTTACGTTACAATCAGTGTTTGGTGAAACCAATTGCTGGTGGATGTGTTCAATTTTCTTATTAAAAAAGAGCAAAAATGCTTCACACAGTTCTGTAGAGTTTATATGGCAGTTAGAACACTCAGGTGGTTTTAAAATGTCTCATCACCGGCACACAATCAATTCTGTGGTAGGCAAGGCCGTGAAGGGTCCATCTGATGCATCCTTTATTTCACGGGAAACAAAGGCAGCATTTGAAGGATGCTTTGAATTTGGACAATCTTTGTAGTGCCATGGTGACGCAATCAGCTATACCATCCATTAGCTAGTCTCAGTGCTGCCTTCAAAGGATGCAGCCACTGAATATGGAGACAGCTTGAGAGTTGATCTGAAATCACTTGAAACCGCCTGTCTTGAAGATGAACTCTGTTCACTGTAAAAACTTCAGATGATGTTTCGTTGTCCTGTCGCTTGTTGTAAAGAAGATAAATGAGTGAAACCCTTCCCTCATGGAGGAGGGCAGTGATACGGCTTCTCTCCAGTGTGGATCCTCTCATGTGCTTTCAGATGTGCTGACTGAATGAAACTCTTGTCACAGTGTGAACACTTGTATGGCTTCTCTCCAGTGTGGATCCTCTCATGTGCCTTCAGGTTTACTGACTGAATGAAAGTTTTGTCACAGTGTGAACAGTTGAAAAGTTTTTCTCCAGTGTGGATCCTTTCATGTTTTTTCATGGATTCTGGCCATTTTAATTTCTTGTCACAGTGTGAACACTTATAAGGTTTTTCTTCAGTGTGGATCCTCTCGTGTGATTTCAGATGTACTGACTGAATGAAAGTTTTGTCACAGTGTGAACACTTGAAAACTTTTTCTCCAGTGTGGATCCTCTCGTGTGATTTCAGGATTCCTGACTGACTGAATCTCTTGTCACAGTGTGAACACTTGTAAGGTTTTTCTCCAGTGTGGATCCTCTGATGCATTTTCACTTCAGCATCTGTAAGAAATGTCTTCCCACAATCAGAGCACACATGATTCTTCACATCACTGTGTCTTTTCTGGTGTATTTTTAAAGAACTCAGCTCACTAAAACTCTTTCCACACAGAGAACACATGTAAGGCTTTTCCTTTGAATTAATTTTCAGGTGGCTCTTCAGGGATGATGCTGAAAAATATAATTTACCACATTGATCACAGCTATATGGTCTTTCTCCAGAATGAGAAAGCAGATGTGATTTAAAATTGCCTACATGTGCAAAACTCTTCCCACACTGATCACATTTGTACGGCTTCTCTCCAGTGTGGATTTTCATGTGACTCTTCAGGCTCTCTTGATACGTAAAACTCTTCCCACACTGATCACACGTGTGCAGATTCTCTCCAGTGTGGATTTTCATGTGTACATTAAGGCCTATTTTTTTTGTGAAACTCTTCCCACACTGATCACATGTGTGTGGCTTCTTTCCAGTGTGGAACTTCATGTGTCTCTTCAAGATTCCATTTTCTGTAAAACTTTTCCCACACTGAGGTGAGGTGAAAGATTTTCTCAAATTACTATCAGTCTGTGAGCGACTTGAAGATTTTTCACCAGCTTTGAGATGATGTTTCTCCTTTGCTTCTCTCAGTTCTTCACTCTCCTTGTTGTCTTCCATCAGGTCTAAAATTTTCAGTAAATCATAAAAAAATGGAGAAATGAGAAGGGAAAGAACATAAATTTAACCCTAATATTTTATCAGAAAGAAACCAATAACTGCCTTCACCAACAAAAATAAATCTGATATTTGTAAGTTTTTTTTTCTTAATCTGATATCTATCCATTCCCAAGTCACTTGTCCTTTGTAGGGTCCCAGTGATCCTGGAGTCTATCAGCATCTCAAGCCATAGGCAGGGAAACACCCTGGATTGATTCACAGAATACAGTGTTCACGGGTAGGTTAACTTGCTTTGATTTAATTACTAAAATGGTGCTGTTAGCATGTGACATAACATGCTATTAGAGGTGATCACTAATTCAGTTATGCATGTACTGTTTTGTTTGTTACTTTCCTAATGTATAATTATTCCACTATAAATGTTATCATCATGGTTATACTCCCATAACCAAGGGTGCACATAACTTTTTTGGTCTGGTTCTCAAGGGAGCATCTGTAGATTGTGCTCGTTACTCACTTCATGCGGCACACTTATCCTACAAGTTGTCTAAATGTAAAATAACACTATTTGTTCACTGTAGAAATTAAATATTCATCTTTGTCAAAGCTGTATTTTTCTTATTTATTAACATTAAAGGAATGGTTTGGAGTAAAATCAACCTAGGGTCCTTTGCACCATGACCTCCTCGAGCCAAACACCCCCCCAGAAGCCTTTTTTCCCCTTGGTCGAACATTATTAAAGTTAGAGCTTATTTAGAGATATCAGCCGAATGGCTTAGTGCAGGCGCTAACGGATCCAAGGATGCATCTCGTAAATTACCCCACTAATAATGCCCAGAATGGTACCAAACTTCTACAGTAGTACAAATAGGTTCTGTACTCATAAAACGAGGCATTGGAAAGTTTGTAAGTACATCAGGAGATTATTTAAATAACACTTGCATGACGGCTCCGACTACTGCTAACCTGACGGTGACGTCACTTCAATGAGTTTGGAAAAGCACGTAAAAGTCCTGACAGAAAGCGATGCATGAGGATGTAGTGTAACGACAAATTATTATTTTTTCCGAAGTGTTGAAAACGTAGTTTTAACTAATAATTGTTGCAAACTGGTACTACCAACAAAATATTAGTGCATTCCTGGAACTGGGCGTTGTTACACTACATCCTTATGCATCGCTTTCTGTCAGGACTTTTAAGTGCTTTTCCCAAATCACGGAAGTGACCTCGATGTCCAGGTCCTGAGCCGTCAGGCAAGTGTTATTTAAATAAACTCCTGATGTACTTTCAAACTTTCCAATGCCTCGTTTTATGAGTACAGAACCTATTTGTACTACTGTAGAAGTTCGGTACTGTTGCGGCGAAAATTCATTAAACAAACATCACTGCGTAAGAGACACTCATAGTCAAATTATAGAAAATAAAAGTATTTATTCTTGCAAGAATAGGAGCAGTCTAATACACAGTTGTTACCCTGTGCAGAAGAGTGACACACCCCCAGACAGACTGAACGAGCTTTTATCTTAGTTTCAAGGCCTTCTTCCTCTTAGAGCCTTCCTCCCAGTAGTTTTCCATAGACTTCACTAGTTGGCCCACTAAGCCTCTCCCTGCACCAAATGGCCTTCTGACATCTAGGTCAGAGGTCCTTGTTCGTCTGTTCTCTGGAGTGTCTCCCCCTTCTGCCTCCCCAGGTACATAAACAGAATCTTCTCTCACTACAAGTGAGAGACACACATGTGACATTCTTTGAATCATCTATATTTTACTAAAGATCAATGAATATCATAAAATTGCCACCACAACTCCTCACTTTTTTATCATTCAGATTACTCATAATCACAATAATAAACAAAAAGAAAATTTTAAGTCGTATCATCACTCTTCTTAAACATTTGTGAAGCATTATTTAGAAAAGGGAAAAAGCTTAGGCTGTTTTTTGTAAGGATAGTCCCTCGAATATTAGCAAGCAAGTAAAGAATTTATCTGAAACCGGGCTAAATGAATAAACACTGTTATTGCACTCTCGACCTAGATCGAACGCTCAGTCATCTCAGTTAAATAAGAAATAGTGTACAGATTAGTTAGAAAACCAAAACCATCAATTCACACTGGTTATAAAATACAAAGTATAAAAAAATCCTTCATTCCAAATTCAAAGCATTCATAAGAAGAAAAAGGAAGGAAAAAACATACCCCAACAATTAATACATTTCACTGTAATCGCTATTTGAATTGTCTGCATAATTTTGTTCATCATCATCATCATTCGGATAGACTGTCATTTTCACCAATTGAACAGACACTCCAGTTTTCTCATATTCACCCATGAATAACAAAATTATCAGAATAACACATACCATTAATCCACCAAAATATTTTCTAGCCATATTCTGTTAACTTTTAAATCTTAAAACTTTACTTAGTATGCTCTATTTTATGCCTTATTCAAAAAAATCTTTCCAGAAAAGTTTTATAATTTTATCAATTCTCCTAATCAATGTAGTTGTTCAAAATTAACACACATTTCCATTACTTCACCATAATTAATGGATTTTCTACTTTCCTGAAAACATTTGCACTAATCAATCAAATCATTAGATCTATACCAATACATATTTTGATTCAATCAAATAAAATCATCAAAATCATCACAAAAACACTCCTCTGCTAAACTTAAACCGTTAGTTTTACCACATCCTCCTCCAGGTGTGTTGACCATTGCCCCATCGACGTTCCGTCTTCACCAGGTGTAGCTCTTTGCGAGCCGTAGCCCTGGTCTTCCCACGTTGGTGGGGGAGGTTACGTTACTAGCACGTCCTTTTTCCCCCCCACGTTATGCTTCACGTTGGCGTCGGCGTTTTGGGGTATCTGAGGTTGATTGGTGAAGCTTAAGATGCTTTGACTTAGGTGTCACATCTCCAACCTCACAACCTTGTTTGAGGAGAGATCCATTTCCTGGCTATTTTCACCTGTGAATCAAAAACCTAAGTATTTTTGTTACTGACCGCTTGTCTAGCCGGCCGTCCCTTTTGGTGTGACCTGTGGAACGTTCACCTTGTTTACATTTAGCCAATTCAACTCTGTTTCTTACCATTTTACTGAAACATATTATCACTAACATATTAGCACTTGCTGCCATAATAGCACTCAGGGTCCTTTTCCCCTAAAAAACACTCCCCCCTGTGTTCATATCAACAATACAATATTTATACATTTGGAACATAATCAGATCAAGTTGCCCTCAAAATGGCAATGATTTATTTTAACCTCTTTGATTCCAGCCATCCTGACATTGTGCAAAAGGAAAACTTTAAGTTATGTGCTGCGCAGGTGTGGCACCTTTTCTTTCAGCCATAATAATAACCCAGGCCAGGATAGTTAGCCAATTTCATCCATAGCCATTATTTTACTCGGCACATATTGCCCTGTATCAAAAATCTCAATCCTCTGCAAAGGAAAGCAAATGTTGAGGTTATTGTCCGTAAAGTACAGTTTACAGTCTACTGTTCTCCCGTGGCCTTCGATGCCCTGGCGTTTCCTGTTGAAACAATCTTTGTTATTGGTGTGTGCGGCACACTCACAGACATCAATTTTGTTAGGCAGAAAAATGGCTTCTTTCAGGGCTTTTATCCAATTACCCCTAGTGTTCTCCCAACATTTATTCAGCAAATGTGAACCCCTTAATAAACCATATTTGGCAATTGTTATACCATCTCCCTCTTGATGCACGACACAACTCGAGCATCAATTTAACATAACATTTAACATAGTGTTTTTTATAAAGTTTCCCCATCAACACTAACCCAAATGTTGTCCTTCAGACAAATTTCCTCCAGACATCTTTCTCTGCCTCTGAAACAAAAATATTACATTCCTCACTTAAAGCCACAATCTCATCTTTTTTATCGAAGTATTTGAAGGGCAACGGCCCTCAGTCTCACCGAGGATCCTGCTTTTCAGGCCTGTTGTTTGGTCTCTTAATTCAGTCATCTACAAACATTTTCAAAGTCATCAATTGTTTCTATCAAGTCAGGTCGTGCTGTACAGACTTGGTCAATGTCAGTCAAATAACATTCTCCTCCTTTGCTTACAATAATCATGAATGTGAGGGGCTCTTTTGATAATTTCATGTTGACTTAGCCAATATGTCACTTTGTGTTGCCATCAAATCTACAACATTTTCATTTATCTCAGCCCATGCCAGATTGTGATCTACAACTCCACAATTCCAATTTACCCAAATACTTAAACTGATCCAGAACGTAATTCAAATCAACATCATAAAAGACAAAAGTAATTTTTACCAGACAGAGCTTGATGACCAATCAACTTAAAGCTCGTCCTATTTTCTGTATCATCTTTTCATCGGATCCACTTAGAATTATTGGCTTCTTTAATATTTGTCATTTGCCTTAACCCATCTGTAATGATAAAACACTCATTCCAGAGGTTAATGACACAATATCCACACTATTCAGGCGGAATATTAGTACCCCAAACTAACACATACAAGACCTAAAGTGCTGTCACCATCACACACACACTCATACTGGACACACATATCTTAACTGCTCATTCTCAATGTTCGCCTTTCCTTATATCATCGTTAAAAGGATTTAAATTTTAAATAAGATTTTAAACTTTACATTTTTCCTGTAGCTTTTACCTAACTTTACTTAAACTTTACTCTTAACCAGTTTCAAAGCATGTCTGTTCATTATTCATTTAAAAAAAATTTCTCTAGAAAAGTCAGCTGGGTTGTTTTGGTTCATTATCATTATTTTGTTTAAGCTTGCCTTACCAGGCCTGATAACAGAAAGACAGACAGAATATCAACCCCTTCCTCCAGCAGTCTCTCTCACTATACAAATAATCTCTTCAACAGCCTCCTAAGACTGAAACTTAATGAATCATAGTCTAGAACCCTTAATAGTTCACCAAACTCTACAAAAACTGTCTTAATCTTTAGTCACCACCATGTCTAATGACCCTTCAGGAGTTAAAACCATCTTATAGACATATTAGTTCAAAATCAACCCTTCTATAATTTTCCTTGCCCATAAGGCAACCAACATCATGTTCCTGATATAAACTAATAAGTTTTGTTACTGTCTCCCCAACACATAATGACAATACCCTATTGAAAGCACATTTCCCATTAGCTCTTTATCTATAATTTCCATCAGGGTGTTGTCCCCTGGCATAGTTGCAGACACTTGTCACAATTGAAAACAAGCCATGCAGTGAATGCGGTTTTCTCATGAGTGGTATAGAGGAAACTCACATTTTCTGGGTCAGACTGCCGTAACTCCTCACAGCGCATCTCACCTCTCAATGCTCTGCTGACCCCGGTGGCCTCCAGTAATCAGCGCTCAACTCTCATACCTTTCTCACATATAACACCTCCATCCGGAGATGCCCAGTGTTCGTGACCCCCTGCGTTGGGCTGTCCCCTGGCCAGGAAGATCATCCCGTCATTGAGTAGCCACTCGTACACACTGGTGACCGCTCTTTCCCATCACACAATCAGTTATTTCAACAGAACTCAGCTGTTTTCTGGAGCTTAGGAAAGGCACATTCAAGAGTCACCAGAGCCATTCCTATTGCCTAATAGTGTTCACACAGGGAGACAGGTTAATAACAACCGTATTTAATCACTTAAATCCATTCTTAAAAGCAGAAACCTAGCTGCTTAGATTATGCTCAGTGAATTTAGATCACAACCGTACATTCAGTGTACTTCATCTGTAGCCGGAGCCATCGGTCCTGAATGGTGGAGACTAAATGAGCAAAGAAGTCACTGGTCCTAAAATAAGCTAATCAAAATGTCACTATCGGTTAAGGTCTGTATTACTATTTTAAAGACTTCTTTAAAGTCATTCAGGTTTACATTTAAAACATTTACAAATACAAATTGCCCTCTGCATGGCAATGATTTCTTTTAACTCTGTGTCTATAATTTTCAACTGAAACACTGTGCTTTACTATCAATAGCTTATTATCACTTATGACACAGGCTCAGATAACAGCTCTTATATTGAATGAGAGAGAGACTCTGAGGCATTCAGAACTGGTACACTGTACTTTCATAAACATCAAACATCATACTTTACCTACCATTCTTTAACTCTAGCCCAGCTTAAGGCATCTTTGCCAGAAATTACATGCGTGTTCAAATAAACATAATTTTTATTGTCTTGTGCCCATATATCAAGGAATTTAGACATTACAAATTTCCACTCAAATTGAGTCTCTGTCGCACTGGCACTTTCAGTCACACACACCAGATCCAGATAAGCGAACTGTTTCAGCCAAATCACAAGCTTATCTTTTAAACACCAAACCATCAGCGCTGTTCTTTTCATGGTCAACACTAACAGGCTTTTGTTTAATCAAATGCCTTTCTACACATTTTACATTTGGCAACTATTAATCCTATAACACTGATTCTGCTTATTTTATCTTAAAGAAAGAATAATAATTATTCTAGTTCTTAGTAACGTTTCAAATTTCATCTCAATTTTAGTTGTCAGGTTCTCAATTACCATAGTTTTAACACCTGACTCCAATGTTTTCTCTAGGAGTTTATCAATCTCCAATCAGGATTCACACTAACTTTGACAAGGCTACTCTGCACCCTTTGCAGTTCTTATAAATCATCCATGAGATTTGTCTCTCTATATAACCTAAACCCTTACACAATCATCCTTTTAGTTACTTTTATATATTTTGCAACTCAAATTTCTTTTTAGTCATCATCTGTAATTTTACAACAACCGGTACTTATCCATTCACGTTACAACAACCGGTGCTTTAGATCTTTCCTTTAAAAGGAATTCCTTAAGTTTTCAATCTTATGACCTTATTTTTATCTCCTGTTCTTTCTCAGACGAAAACTTTAATATCGTCATTTAAACCTTTTTTGAACACCTTCTCGGTGGGCTGCTGTTACGTGTTAACTGGCCCTGCTGATCAAAATTAAAACACTCTCTGTCGGCTCCAATTTACTGCACACCCTTGAAGCAGTGTGTCCCATTCAGGAATGCAAACAGAGCCACTGATAAGCAGTTCTCTGTATTCTTCTTACAGTCCAGTGGCAGATACAACAATAGCCGAATCATAATCTTCATCATTATCATTATCATTGGCAGAACATTAATTTTCATAAGCTGCATGGAAATGCTCAAAATATTCTAAGGGGTTTTCACAAAGTTTCTGTTTATCTTTGTCACACTTGTCCAAGGAAATTATCCCCGACCCATAATTTCCTTTATAATACATACAATATATTTTCGCTTAAATGGCTTAATATCAACAAAATATCCGACATTTTACATTATTTGAATTCCAAAATCTGTCTTTACATCTCTCTAATTCGGTATTATCATCACCAACACTAATTACCATAGCAAGTACACATTTAACATCCGGAAGCCGGGTTGAATAAGCACGCGCTGTTACTGTACTCCCAGCATAGCTGGAGTCTTTAGGTTCAAAAGACAATGGTTGTCAAAACAAAAATAAACATAATTTCAATCATTATTTTACCACTAAAATATAGAATTGTTCCCCATTTTGCTTAAAACATTCTTCATATCATGTTAATCCCTGTCAATCATACAATGCCTTATTTTATTCTGAAACTCACTTTTCATACAATTTAAACAGTTAATTTGACTTCCATAAATTCTGTCAGACATTTTATTTTCATCAACATATAGTTGTCTACTATATTTCTTCTCAATCTTTCCCTACATGCCAGTTCCTTCTGTATCCTCTCCTTTCTTTTCCCTACATGCCAGTTCCTTCATTATCTAACCAGTACATGATTGTTTGCTTACAATCCCCACACAAACATATCTCACACAACTTAATTTGACTTAACAGGCGCTAATAAAATAGTTCCATAAATTTTATCAGAAATCCTTCCCATTCTTTTCTCTCTGTCGCATCTAAGTCTCTCACTTACAGTTCCCTCTATTTCACACAGACAGCCTTATTGCTGCTTGCTACTTCAATCCTTGTTACGAAAAAAATCTTCTGACATCTGTCATGAAAAATAAAAACCCTTTTATCAGTTATATTCAATCTTACTATGGCAATACATTCTACATCGACTCCGTTCTCTTTTATCTGCTTCAACAACTCATTGTCTTTTCACATTTCTACACACGTTGAACGCAGACACAACTTTTGTTTCTCACTGCTCTGTTCAACTGATTCCCGCACCATCTTTAATCTTGTGGTGCTCAATATCATACATTTCTACCCTTAATTTTATCTCATCTGTCAAAACACCGGTGTACCAAATTTCGCAAGCTTGCTTTTGAGACATCCCCATACTGGCTGTTCTCTGTTCTCTGTGGATTTCTCTTCAACGCGCGTTTTCTTTAGTCTGTTGGGCGTCCCCAAAAGACCCGATTCTTTTCTTTTAACCCAAATCGGTCGGGTTGCACTATTAGTGCCCTCCTAATTATGGTTTACCAAAAATTTATATTTTCTGGTTCCCCTTAATTAGCCTCGGTACCTAAAAACAATTTGCTCCGTGATGGAACAACTAATTTTCAGGTTCTCTTATCTGTTTGAAATCTCTCGATCTGTCCGTAGATCTTAATCAATCTTAGATAATTCTCTCTCGCATCTGTTTGAAATCTTGATCTGTCCGTAGATCTTAATCAATCCAGATTACGTACCACAGAAACAGCCCTCAGCCAATATGGTTCAATTTCACTCTTCCCCCCAATTAAACTGAATTTAAATGACCCTTACCAGAGACGTTGTTTCATGCCACTTGCGGGTTCTTTAGATTCCAGTGGTCGATTCTCCCGGCCCTGATATCGGTCGGCCCCTCTCTCTCAAGTTTACGAGGTAGAGCTGGAACTTACTCATTCCAGGTGGCCAAACACCGTCCGATCTCAGGTCCAGGAGGCACGTCCAAGGAATCTCCCTTCTGACACCAAAACTGTTGCGGCGAAAATTCATTAAACAAACATCACTGCGTAAGAGACACTCATAGTCAAATTATAGAAAATAAAAGTATTTATTCTTGCAAGAATAGGAGCAGTCTAATACACAGTTGTTACCCTGTGCAGAAGAGTGACACACCCCCAGACAGACTGAACGAGCTTTTATCTTAGTTTCAAGGCCTTCTTCCTCTTAGAGCCTTCCTCCCAGTAGTTTTCCATAGACTTCACTAGTTGGCCCACTAAGCCTCTCCCTGCACCAAATGGCCTTCTGACATCTAGGTCAGAGGTCCTTGTTCGTCTGTTCTCTGGAGTGTCTCCCCCTTCTGCCTCCCCAGGTACATAAACAGAATCTTCTCTCACTACAAGTGAGAGACACACATGTGACATTCTTTGAATCATCTATATTTTACTAAAGATCAATGAATATCATAAAATTGCCACCACAGTACCATTCCGGGCATTATTAGTGGGGTAATTTACGAGATGCATCCTTGGATCCGTTAGCGCCTGCACTAAGCCATTCGGCTGATATCTCTAAATAAGCTCTAACTTTAATAATGTTCGACCAAGGGAAAAAAGGCTTCTGGTGGTGTGTTTGGCTTGAGGTCATGGTGCAAAGGACCCTAGGTTGATTTTACTCCGAACCATTCCTTTAATGACACAGACAACAGAAGGAATATTAGGCTGCCGTTACTTTCTGAAAAACAGGTCACTGTTAAGTTGCATCACACACAATCTTGGAACGAAATGTATATTTGAACAAATCCATTTTATGACAGCCACCATTTAAATATTAATATTAAAAAACTAGTAGAATCATAATTATGGAATTAAAAATGTATTACAACATTATTATAAAAACTTCCTTATGTAATTTATAAATTACGAATAATTTAATTGTAACCTTTAATACTATAAGGATGTACCAACTGTGGTTGCCTGTAAAGTTTACTGCATTAGATGAGAGATATTTTTGTCTTTGAGGAAATTTGCCATGCACTGTACCTGATAGGCCCCAAATTAATCAATATTGAATCAAAATTGGATTGCAAGCTTATGAATCAAAATCGAATCCAATTGAGAAATTTATGTCAGTGCCCAGCCCTAGTGTCAATAAATGTTTGTATCTATTTTTACTTGAAGCAAATGTTGTCTTTTCCCTTTATTTGAGTGGACCAGACTGCTTCGTTTGTAAAAACAAACATTTTCTCTTGTGGGACGATGCTGATCCCAGACTCCGTACAACTATTTACTTCATAAACATGTCACCCTTTTCACCTTGCAGGTCTGTTCTAGGTTTCAAGAGTAAACATCACTGTTCAAAATACTTCTCTCACATGTCATAACTCAGCATCCCTAAACATACTACTTTCTGCAACTGACATTAATTGTTCATTTTCCAGGACACCAACAAGATTTTCCAAGGCCATTTTACATGTGTTTTCCAGGACTGGAAACAGGGCGCATGAGAACCTTCACACTTCTAATGATGTTCTAACAACAACCATTAAATCAGATTAACTGCTTCAAGTTTTATAACCTTATGGTTCTTCAGCGTCATTAATGAAGAATCAAGAATAAACACCAACCTATTCGACTTTCAGTATCTTCATGTTTTATTCTGCAGGGTTCTGGATCATTCATGTTCTTTAAACTTTCTTTCTTCACTTGTAAGATGATGGAAATATTCCAGCATTTAGGACTTTTGGCGAATTCCTGTGGGAGAAGCTTCACTGAACGCTAGTTGCTGCATAATGGGAGAATCAGATCTGCAAAAATAAAAAATAAATCAGTTATTAAATTACACATTAAGCATTTATGCGTTACGTTTAACCATCCACTAACAATTTAACAAAATGTAAAATAAATGAAATAGTTTAACTATTTGAAACTATTTAACTGAAATAACTATTAAACTTCTCATATTTTTCTTAGCTGGTTATTTAATTGTTTAATGCTTTATATAAACATGTTTTCCACCCCATATACGGTACTAGTGGATGTGACTTATTTTTCACAAAATTAATGAAGTTAAGAGAGGTTTATCTTTAAGATCTCAAAAGAGTTCACTTTGCCTCAGACCCTTCCACCAATGGAATTACTTTAAGGGACAGATTAAAGTGATTAAAGTCAATTTTCAAGAGATCTAACAAATGAGAAAACAGAAGCTGTTGACATTGAATAAAGAGAAAATAATTTTTATAAATAATATGCATCAGTATTCTGAAAAAGACGATAAAACTGCACTAGTAAACAGGTAAACACTAGTATTATTCCTCACAGCCTAAAACGAGAAAAACATTAATAATGCATCAAATGTACAAGAGTAATAACATTCCTACTTCAAACATCGAAACAATCATACACACAAACAAACAAAAACAAACACAAAAACCGCACAAAGAAGCCGTCGAATTGCCAGCTAACGTTACGCTAACGTTAAATGTGTAACGTTATTCAAGCAGGCAGAGACGCCAGAAAAAGGTAAACAAATAGCTCAGAATCAAATGAAAACAAGACAGAAAGGACAGAAAAAAAAGTTGCTTATACAAACTTTTGTCATGATCAAAGAGTATAGAAGAACAAGAGGCGAAACTCTGATGCTTTTTTGGTAGCAGCCACTAGGTGGCGCTTCGGTAGCGCGGCCGCCATTTTGGGGTGAAAATTCCAAGTGGAGCTACTGGACGACAGCACAGATAACAGTTAATCCAAGCTTTAAATACACATTTGAGGTAGTTTTTTCTTGCTTTATTGAATATTTCCATTTTATGCAACTTTACACATTTACTACTATTATTAGTTACCAACTCCACTAGGCCTGAAATATATTTTGTACGTTTTAATCCCTTGGATCATGAAACATGATGATCTTATATAGAACATGATGGACAGTGGCTGTTTTTTTGTTTACATAGTCTTGCTTTAACGGTCATTAATATAAGATAGTAGGCCTACTGCAAAAAAAATAAAAATAAAATAAAAACAGTTGACTGTAAAGCTATTCTATTGCTGTTATATCCAACATTCCAATTATCTGATATAGCATGTCCTATACTTCATTGGTATTAATTCAGTGTTTGTAATGCTAATTAGCAATTCATTAAATAATGTAGTATTAATACTAAAGGTTTTGTGGGAAAAAAGAAGAAAAGTTGTCTAAGTCTATGAAATAAACTGTTAAAAGGGATTTGATGATCACTAGTCTAGTGATTGTACGTTATTCTGTGTTGTCATCATTCAGTTTGGATTTGAATGTACTTAAAAAATATATATGTGTACAAAGCAGCTGATATTGCCATAGCGACAGCAAAAAGCTAGTGGATAGTGATGGGAAGTCCGGGGCTGCGTCCGAAATCGCATACTTCCCTACTATATAGTATGCGAAAAACAGTACGCGAGCAGAGTAGTATGTCCGAAATCATAGAATTCGAAAAACAGTAGGCGAAAAGTCCCCGGATGACCTACTACTTCCGGCGAGATTCTGAAGTGCGCATACGATGGACACTTTACTATCCCATGATGCCACGGGAGAGGAGTTGTTGTCGTTATATTTGAAAATGGCGGAAACCGGAGACGCAGCTGTAACGTTAGCTATGGGCTGTAGAGGTAAACACACGTGACACGCGTATCTCTATTGATTCATTCATGTTTATTTATCGATGGTAATATCACAAGCAAATAAATGGCTTTTTCCTTGCCAAAAATCAACATCTGTCATTGTTCATAGGGGTTGTGTGTGTGTTTTATGAGGTAAAATTTATTAGGTAAATAAATGTTATTTGAGAAACTCCACAAAAGGTGTGATCTGCGAGCAGCTGACCGACGCCTCCTCTTGATTGTCGGCTCGGACGACGTAAAAACGCAGATGAAAACAGAAAGCAGAACTAAAAACAGCGCGAAGTTGGTGCAGTCAGTGGAATGGGCTCTTTAAATGTTCGCACTGTTATGACAGCGCGTATGTCACACGACAACAACATGGCGCATGTAGTACGTCCGGATTCATTCATACTACCCGTATTCATACTATATAGAACGTACTTTTTTAACGGTCGCGAAGTACGTTCTTATTTAAATGTAGTACCTACTCACATAGTACGCGATTTCGTACGCAGCGCTCTTTTCAAATAATCGGCTTTTAGAGCGTCTCGTTCGCGAACGACACATCAACACTAGTGGACTGCCGAGGCGCTTTCACCCCAAAATGGCGGAAGCGTAGCGCTGCTGCTGGGCGCTGGTGTTGCAATGGAACGTTCTATTGGCTTTCACTTCTTGTCAATATACGTTCTTTGTCATGATTGTGTTAATATACAAAGCGCTGTGAGTAGCTCCTCTTCTTCTTCTTCTTCTTCTTCTTCTTTCCGTTTTATAGCCGTTCACTCATTTGGAGTATTACCGCCACCTACTGTATACCTTGCGCACATGAGTAATGGATCTGAAAAGTCAAATATTTCCTTAGACGAATGGAAGGCCATACAGACAGCTATTTCTTTAGACCTAACGTGTACAGACGATACAACGCGAAGACGCGTTATTGCGTGTAGAGTGCAGACCATAGACCTATAGTGCAGACGTTAAACCCACAGGATTTCCATTGTCAAAATAAAAGTCACATCCACTAGTACCGCAAACTCTACAATTTTAAATTAAAGGCCCCATAATAATGTCCTTAATGTATTGTTCAAGAGACAACAAATAAAGATCAAAGAAATGGCTGGTACGTACTGGTGTCTTTATTCCACGTGAATTACAACTCTCTTCCTTAGCAAATGCACTTCATCTTATACAACACATTACTGCCACCTGCTGGAGTAAATCAGTGCTCCTCGCATAATTGGCTTGTTTGAGATGCGCCTTGCCTCTTTTTCTTTTCTGTAATGCACTTTTGCAACTGTTCCTCTCTTCATATTGTAATTATATATTTTTATTGCAATATTGTTTGTACATGATATTGAAAAAAAATAGACCATAAAAAAAAGTGTATAGAGGGTTTTCACCGTAGACTGTATATAAACTGGACACAGCGACCCGGGACCCATAGGTTTCAACGGAGAAAAGTGAAGTCAAATAGAAGCACTCGCTTCCTGATCGCCAGACGTAGTGCGCAGCCTCAAACTGAGCTTGACAACGTATGTGACGTGAGCAACTTGTCTGAAAGCTGTCAGTCTTCTAGTAGCTGTGCCGAGAGAAATCTGAATCATTAGGCTTGTTTGAGATGAGCAAAATCTGTGCAGAACCGTTCACCGGCAAGGGGGTAATCCATCTGCCGGAAACTGAATCCTCCCCGGGAGCCGCCATTGTAGTAGAACTTCACATGCTGTTAGCATTCCATTGACTCCCATTCATTTTGGCGTCACTTTGACAGCGAATAACTTTACATCTGAGGCGTCCTAAGACTCCATTTGTCCATTATTTATTTCTAAAGAAACACGACAATGTATAAAAGGCTCCATTACTTTGTATCTTATGTTATGGTAGAAGCCGTTTTTGTAAAAATAGGCTAACGATTGCGTCATAACCACGCGACTCTCTGTCGCACTGTAGAGAAATTACCGTATAGACCGGCGGAGAAGCTCCCAATCAATCGGGGGACGTGGAGGCATAAAGTCCGATAGAGTCAAGGGAGAAGCCCACAGAGAGTGATAAAGTTGGTCCTGCTGCTAGCTCATGGACAGCTAATACTCACGCTCTCCGTCTCTGCGAGATTCGGAAGGGAATTATTCAGATTTCTCTCGGCACAGCTACTAGAAGACTGACAACTATCAGACACGTTGCTCATGTCACCAAGCTCAGTTTGAGCCTGCGCAGTACGCCTGGCGATCAGGAAGTGAGTGCTTCAAATGGGCTTCACTTTTCTCCGTTGAAATCTATGCGGTCGCTGTGTCCATCTTATATACTGTCTATGATCACCGGTGATCAGCGTGAGATGCATGCTGGTTAGAAAAGTGTCCGAGTGCGGTCCGCCTGGCTCTGATGTGATGCTGACGTATGTCAAAAAAACTCGCGATCGCAAGGCGCACGAGACGGATTCTGCAGTTGCGCTGAGCGTGAATACCGCGATATATCCATCTTTGATCTCACAGGTGTCAGATCCACTGCAAGAAGAGAGAACTGTCCGGCTTGCCTGCACTTTTTTCACTCCTCCCCTCACTTCAGCCACCTACTCTTGCATACATTTCAGGCGAGGCAAGGCGCATCTCAAACAAGCCTATTCCCTTCCGAATCTCGCAGAGACGGAGAGCGTGAGTATTAGCTGTCCATGAGCTAGCAGCAGGAGCAACTTTATGAGTCTCTATTGAGAATGAGGAGTCACGTGCCGATTTGGGCGGGGTCTGAGCCGGTCGGCCATGATGGTAGGAGACGCTATCGGTTACCAGGGGCAACGCCTTCAGAACCTCACAGAGACGCGACTAAACATTCCAGAGCTCTCTAATTTTCGCGCATTTATTATTTTGGCAGGACAGAGACGGATCTACGAATACGAGAAAAAAAGGAAGAAAGTAAAGCAATCCAAAAAGATAAGGCGAAAGAAAAGGGACCTTACAGGAAAAAGCTCACACCAAGCGCAAAACGGCGGTATTTGGAGAAGCAGCATCAATATATTTGTTCTTTTGCACTAATAACAGTATTATTATTTTATTATTACTACTTATGTTGTCCATGAAACTTATGTTGTCCAAAAAAATATATATACAGTTCTCAATAAATAATGTTAAGCCATATCAAGTTGTTTCAAGCATTTATTTCAAAGAAATAAAAAAGTAATGAACAAGGCACTCAAACAACACTTTTGCACATGTTCGTTAAGGCACAGCAAACAGTGACAATCTTATCAAACCAGCAAACCAACCAAGCAATCCGGCGTCTCCTCATCAGTTCAGAGACTTGCTCTCCCTAATGCTGTGTCCATTTCGGTAACCTAAAAAATGGTATTCCATTGTTCCTATGTTTTCCATATGTATCGTGTGAGGTACTGGAGCAGTTTTTAACGCAGCAGTGACTTCCAGGCATGGTAAAACAGTGCGGAATTCGCGAGAATCTCCTCTACTACCGAGTTAACAACACACGTAAACAATCATGTTTTGCCACGGGAATCCTACCAACATGGCGGAAAGGGGAGGGGCTCTGTACCATGACGACAACTCCTCATTCTCAATAGGCTTGTTCGACTTCATACAGCTCTGCGCAGACCGATCGGCGGCTGTCTTGATTTAGTGCATGCCGGTTAGAAATGTTGTCCGACTTGATACAGCGCCGACGCCACGTGACTGTGACGTATGCCATCAAAATACCGCGAGAGCGATTCGAGAGCAGCCGGAGAAATCAGACAGCGCAGCTTCTGAAGAGCGTCTGCTCTGGGCTGCACGAGCTCTGATGACGACACAGCTGATTCACGATTCGCCGTCTTCACCGCATGACAACGATCACGTGCGTTTGTGTTATTCTCACACCTTTAGTTCTTAGCTCACAAATCAGTTTTTTATAACAGTAAACACTCTTTTCATGTAGTCGTGATGTTAGGCTAATAGGCTATATTGCGTTATGTTTATCAAAATAAAAGGGATTAAAAAACGTTGACTGCACTTCATTGATAGTAGCTATAGAGAATAGGATCGTGACGTCAGCGGATCCCGTAACGCAAGGCATTGTGGGATTTTAGGACACGGAAGTTGCGTGAGAAACGTAGTTGTAGGCGGCAGCGTAGTAGTTTTCGAACGGATCGAGGCCGTTAATTGCCTTTATTTTCTCTAAGTAGCGCTCCTTTGCTTCCTTGTTCAGCTTTGTCTCGGTAGATAACCTTGTGCTTGATCTTTGCACGGTCCATGTGTGTTTGTTTACCTAGTTCGTTACGACAACCCACTGTCTATGCGACAACCGTGTCCTAAAAGATGGCCGCCGCTACCCAGAATGCACTGCGCCATGACGTAGGTTCCCATTCTCTATAGGCTTATTTTGAACTTTATTCTTGTTCAAACAGATGCTGTATGAAGCAGTACATAAAGTATTGAATGAGAATGTGTCTGAAACATCTGTGTATTTGGCAAATATTGAATTTATTTCACTTCAGCTGTGGTCAGCTTGACATGATGCTGACCAGCCTTTGTTCAGAGAGTTTTAACCCCAGGGGCCGGTTGCATAAACTGTCAGACTAGTCTTACAAGTAAGTAATCAAATTGTTTTCTTTAAGACTGACTGTTCATAACTTTTTTAAGTATGTTACATAAAAACATGGCTAATTTGATAGCAAAAAGTAAGATTGCCTGCCCCTTGACTAACTGCTAGTGGCTCATCCTAGAGACACTGTGTTAACATGACATGTTTATGCAACTAGCCCCAGGTGTTTAAAGTAATGTAAAACATAATATGCATCCCATACTCAAATATACTGATATTGTGTTGGGGTTATAGCTCACAAAGATGAACCTACAAAATATTTCAATCAATACAGGTCAGAAGACTGTAATCTCAGTGTTGACATACCTGCACATGTGTGACAGAGTCGACTGATGTCAAAATGTTTTGTCTGGTTTCTGACAGGATTGTTGATCACACAGCTGTAAGTGTTTTTATCCTGATATTCCACATCCAGAGGTAGAGAGAGACTGATGCTGAGATCACACACACTGATGCTGGACAATACACTGATTCCTGCGTACCAGGAGAGAGTCACATGACTCACATTCATCACTGGACACACCAGTGAACATCTGGACTCTGATGATGATGATGAACATTGTGAAGAGTTACTGATAATCTCAGATACAGGCAGAGGAGATGGAGAAGATGTGGAAGATGAGGGAAGCTCGATGAGGTGAGACTCGGCTCAATCACTCAGAGTTTGACTCTCCTCGTTTTGTGTGATTGTAGTGATGATGACAGATGTTGAAACAGCTGCTCTCAAACAAAAATCAACAATTTAAAGAGACACAACAAAATGTATGAAAGTAAGAGAAATTAAAGGTTAAAAGACAATGTGACATAGAGTTCTCAACGGGCCTGAAAATTACAACCCGACCCGACCCGGCCCGTGGCTTTTAAAGCCCGGACCCGATGTAACCCGACACATCAACATGAATTATCTGCCCGAACCCGGGCCGCGGCCCGACGCTGTGTATGAGATAATATGTGTATGAGAAAAAAAGGCTCGCGCTCGCGCGCCTTTTTTTCTCATACACATATTATCATGACCAGCAGACGGGAATTCAAATCAACCTTTAATGTTCACGTAATGTGCACATAACCTGTAGAATTTCCATCAGAATCCAGCACCACTCCAAACACTTTCCAGACCTCTGATTTTCCCACTCATTAGCGACGGTAAATTCACCTGCGGCAAGTTTACTTTTCACCAACTCCATCTTATTCTCCAGGCTAAAGGCGTGCACGCAGCGGCGTCAGGTCTGCCCCCGCAATGCACTTTTCACGCAGCATCCAGACTTTCTTTACGGTCAACAGCAGCAATGATTATTATTTATTTTTTTAATTTCACTGAGCGGAAAAGATTAAGCCCGAGGTCCGACCCGACCCGAGTCATTTGCATATATTTCAGCCCGTTCTCATCCCAAGGCGTAATATAATGACGCTTTTGCCAAAGCGTCTATATCGAACGCGCATGGTACCCTTTAGCGTCAATATGAGACGCCGAAATATATGGGTCAGAAGGCGCCTCCTAGCGGTCTAACCCTAACCCTACACCATACCTAAACCTACCCATCTCTCTGCGTGTTATATTGACGCTAAAGGGTTCCATGCGCGTTCGATATAGACGCTTTGTCAAAGTGTCAGAATATTACGCCTTGGGATGAGAATGCGTTGCATATTTTCGACCCAAACCCGGCCCGAACCCGCGGGTCCCGTCGGGTTTGTCGGGCCGACCCGACCCGTTGAGAACTCTAATGTGACAGTGATATTTATCTCACCATCTACAATAACCATGAATATCTCCCGCGAGGTTATTCTGGAGCTGCCGACAGAAACTGTATAATATCCAGAGTCACTGAATCTGGTGTTTGTGATGGTCAGAGATCCAGTCGGATGCAGTTTCAGTCGGTCTCTGAATCTCCCATCAGAACCAGGATACGTATGAATACTGTGTTTATAGACTTCAGCAATACATGATTTATCAGTTCCAAACTTCCATGTTATGTGATAATTTCTCTGAATTCTAGTAACATGTAGAGTGACAGAATCTCCCTCCATCACCGATATTATCTTAACTCCATCCGCTTCCACATCTGCAATATATTTATATAAAACATGTAAATAGCCTACAATGGTTGTTTGAGAGCCTCGAGAGTCGGTGGGTAAAATGTTTTAAAAGTTTTTTTTTTAAAGAAAGTGTTCAGATCAAAATTTTTATTTCTAGAAATAATATGATCTAAGTTAGCATGTTTTTTTCAATTCATATTCACAAATCTTACAGTTATTGGTATGTATCCGAAATGGACTACTAGATCATGTACCAACAGATGCCAGCCCTCACTGTTCCCATTAGACTCCCAGAACCCTCTGCTCATCATTAGTTGATCTGTTTCAGCTGTGTCTTGTTTCATTTGATCATCACCCTGTCTATATTTAAATGCCTTCATTCAGTATGAAGTCTTGGTTGTTTGTTTTATTTGACACTCTCTTCAGCATTTTGAGCAGTTCCTGTTTTGATTATATTCATCTGTTTTGGATCTCTTGTTTCCAAAAAATTTCCTGAAAAAAATTGCCTGAAATTTCTCTTTAAAGAACAGTGACATCCGTTCTAAAAAACCAAACAAGATGTTCATCCATTCCTGTAAATATCTCACCCAGAGCAACTTTTGATTACAGTCTGTAAATCTACTTCAATGCATTCTTTTGTGTGACACAAATGCAGAAGTTCAGAACATGACTGTTTTTGTGGCTCAGTGTCAATGAATAGTCATTTTATATTACAGAGGAAGCTCTGAAAGAGACATTGTGTTTCAACAATTGTGTTTCCTATAAAATCAGAATCCAAATCCCTGAATGAGATGGATTTTCAAAACAGATTTTTTTTCTTTCTTTTTTGGACTGATTTGTTAATCACAGGTAGAACAGGTTTCTTAACTTTTAACTGACAAACTGCCGTCTTTTCGGTCTGTTGCTTTTGAACAATTTGTCATTATAATCTATTTCTTTCCAGTCAGATTTGTGAAGATTTGCGCACATGTAATACAGTAGGTGTAACTGAATAATAGTTTTTTTTTTTAGCGTGATTACATGTGCGTGACCCTCTCCCTGGTATATGAACTATGACCTCGGATTATATTTATTAATAAACTGCGTTTGGATTTTCACACTCTGCTGAATGCTGTCTCGCGATAGAATAATAGCCAAGAGATTCACCAATGTACTCAAACACAAAACACACAATTAGAAGCAGAGGAACTAATAATAAATATTAAAAATACACTCGCCATGAGCTCGTTGTAAGAAATAATTATGTGGATGTTAAAGATCTCAACATTATGTTTATAGCAGTGCAGTACAGCATAGCAGTGGCAAAGTAAAGCACATTGGGTTCACCGATGTCAGAATGAACATCCAAATCTCAAACCTTTTATCCTGTTAAAGTTTCTAAATGTAAATGAAGTTGCTCAGTTATAACAGCTGTGATCTGTATGTTAATGAAGTTCTGACATTCCGTTGTCTGAGATGGTTCTCTGTGACTCCCATTCTCACTAACCCATTTTCTCAGGATGTGATCATCCAAATGGTGAAGAAACAATATTACTTGACTTCCTTCTCTATGATAATGAGCTCATTCTAACATATACAGTACTGTACTTTGAAGTGGAATCTGAGTCGGGGCAAACTATAATTTCTTACAATGAGGGGTATCATTTATTCCTGTAGGGGACAACAAGCCCTAAAGGAACAGTTTTGAAATACTTTAGTTTAGTGGCTTCAACAAGCAAAGAACATAAAGCTGATAATCTTCAGTCTTCAACAATCTGTCTTATTTACACATCAGGATAAAGGTTTAATCACTCTGCAACTGAAACTACAATAACTACATCTTGTTTTGGGCAACTTTTGAAAGCAACAATGATTTTGATACTATGGGAGTTAAAAGGGACAATAAACCCTTATGCTCAAGGGAAAATAATAAGGCTATGTGACAGTATTTTTAAGAAAGTACATCATTTAATTATAATAACAGTGTAGACCACATGATAAATGTGATAAGTAATGTATGTATCAAAAAAGGGAAATTAAATTATTTCAAGAGTTATGATGAATTATGAAGTAGCCTAGTAGATAAATATTTTCAGAGACATTATAGTTGGTGCACCCATAATCTATTATATGTGTGGGTCACCAGGGATAAAATGAACCAATAATCAAGCAGTGAATTTATCCAGGTTAGACTATGATATGATTTTAAAAAATAACTACTTGTTTAAATTTGTGAAAATAAGCTATAGAGCAAATGTAGACAGACCGGTGTGACTACTAACGGAAATTCAGAACAGATTCTGGTTCCCCCACTTTTAAACACTATATTCCACTCACTATAGTCAAAACAGTCAAAGTTGAGGAGAGGATACTGATCGACTGTGCTAGGCAATGAGCTTCAACAAACCAGGTAAGTAACAAGCTGCTGATAATCAGGACAGGACAGATATGAATAATATGTAAGCCATATGGGCTTCAGACTGGGCTTTGTCGCATTTTGCGTGTTTTATACAAATTGTTGACCTGGTGCCGTACCATTATTAATTATTATTTATACCTATAAGATCTGGCCATTTTTTATTTACTCAATAAAAATGTGACATATTGGCCTGCGAAATCGAAAAATGTCACATATCTTCAAAACGCTGTAGTGATATGGTATCATATGAGGTAGACTATATGGGACATTGCATATAAAAATAATGCAAGAGGGATTGTGTGACAGTATGTAGACAAAATGTATGTAACAAATGTATTTAAGAGTCTGTCATTGCAGTCAGTAAAACACGTGAAATTGCACAAAGAGCTATTAATGACTTGAAATGTGTCTTTTAAAGTAAAATAAATACATTAGTCAAAGTAATTTAGCTATACAACTTCTAGACACCGCACGTATAAGGATAACAAAGTAGAAGTACAAAACAATCTGGAAACATCACATATTTGTATATTATCTCACAGTTCTGGGCTGGCTAACTCTCTGCAGTGGTAAACCTGGTGTGGCAATGCCTTTTCTACAGGGCTGAAGTTGCCACCCAGTGCCAAGTGGAGCTCACTGCACCCTGCAGAGCACGGGATCCAGCTCCCCCTCTCTGATCATCATGGGTGGAACCTTTTTCTAGTCCAGGTAAGCTCCAGCTGTGTGGCTTTTCTGTCGTTTCAGGGGGTGTAATTTGAAGGGACGTGGTTTAGCGGGATCGGAATTCAGAAAAGACACAGGGGAATATACGTGAAACATAATAAATTAGCATTATAGTCTATGAACTGCGATAGATACAGTGTCAAAAAGAAGAAGAGAAGGGGATAAAGTCAAAGGCAATCTAATGCCCAGGGACGTCACTAGGCCCACACAGAGCGAAGAGAGTCAAACTCTGAGTGATCGAGACGAGTCTCATTAAAGCCTTCAGTTGATTTGTGTGTGTGTGTGTGTGTGTGTGTGTGTGTGTGTGTGTGTGTGTGTGTGTGTGTGTGTGTGTGTGTGTTTGTGTGTAATGCCGCTGTCTTTATCACACTAATGCCTCTGTCTTTGCATTAGTTTGCAAACTAATTAGTGATATATTAATAGTGAATAAGAACAGTTCATCTTATCCCATAGTAGCCTATAGATACTATAATTTAATGGCAGTTATTTTTACATTAAACTTTATGCAAACAGCTGTTCTGAGTTCTCCAGATGCCCCAGACAATATGATTTTGCAACAATCATGTTAGTTTTTTAGACGCATGCCTACTATCACTTGTTTTTTTATCAACGTTTTACTCTACAGTTGTTGTGCAGTTTTGTGGCATTTTTAAAATTTGTTTGCTGAAAGTAGTAATGATATTTATATACAGGTTTTTAGCAACATTTAAAAAATCCACATTAAAGAAGATCTACATTTCTCAGTTTCATTCATGGGGGAAACATGAAATGTGCCATAGTTTAGTGGAGGATTACTGCCATCATACAGACACTTTTGCTAATGCTCAATGAATAGTGAATAGCACTATATAAGTACAGAATGCTAGATGTAATGCTCTTTGTGTTTAAGCTGTAATGTGGCTCAGGGACTTTTTTTTGGATAGTTTAACCATCACCAGCCTTTATATAAATATAATATAGGCTAAATAATATCATGAACACAATGACGGAGTGAAATGGGCTGTGATACATGGGGCAACAGGTAAAATCTTGCCTAGGGCAGCAAATTGGTCAGAGAACTGCTTACATTGTTTTATACTGCAGTAGGCCTAGTTAACTGTGGTCAAGCCAGCTGCGATTTAAAAAAAAGAGTTTGCACTTATTACTATGAATACTGTCAGGAATAGCACTTTCAATGCACTTTTCTTTGAGTTGTCCAGAAATTGAGATAATAAAAAAATGTCATTGTTTTGTACTTCTATGTTTTTGTCAAGTCTCCTTCATTTATAAAGCTCTTAACAGTATGTATTGTTTCAAAGCAGCTTTACAGTTATAGAAATTACCATAACAGATTGTTTAGGCTGTACAAAAGTATTAGGATAAAGTTATTGTCAAGCTAAAGTTAGTTTTGATTGATTCACTGATCATTATTAACAACACGACACCGTTCTAACAGAAAAACTCTTAACACGCTCCGGCCGCCCATCCGCACAAAACAGGGCCTGGTGTCTCGAGAACGCACTCCCTGAAATAGGTTCGAAGGTGGAAATGATTATCCATTATTAAACCTCAAAAACGCAAACCCACAAACAACGACGACGGCGCACACATGCGCATCAGGTGTTCAGTTTGAATATATATGTGCGCATGGGGTGTAATCTTTCTTCACAAATCAACTCTCAACAAACTACTTAACTTTGTCTTAAAAATGTATAATACAGTAATGTGTCGTGTCTGCGTAGCCACGCAAACCGGAATTATCCCGACAACGTCTTTATCTGTACAGGGGTAAAGGGAAGGAGGCCTTCACAGGGAAGCGACTAGTTGACACTTCAGGACTGCGTTGTCGTCGTGTCCAGGCGCTGGTCCTTCATCAGATCTGGATACGGCCTGGATCCGGCGGACTGCAGTAAACCTTGGAATAAACAGAGAGACTAATATTAGCGTAGACGCCATCTTTCTTATGATGTACCAAGTAGGCTACATCAGGATTTATGGGAAGTGATCCCGGTTCCGGCTGACCTAACATTGGATTATAGAAGTCTATAATGTGGTGTATGCTACCAAAGAGATGTGTTTTTAGTCTAGATTTAAACTGACTTCAAACTGCCGTGTGAAGTTTGTTTATGATGGATGGATGCACTTTTTTGAGCTCCAACCTGTTGATTGCAATCTACTGCCATTATAAAACTTGGAAAAGCCAGGACATTTATTAATAACTGATTGTATTCGTCTGAAAGAAGAAAGTCATACAGCTAGGATTGTTTGAGGGTGAGTAAATCATGGGCTATAATTTTCATAAGTGAACTACTCTTTTAAGCATAAACCGGTCAGGTAGTTTTCTTACTTTACTGCATATAACGCATTAACCTGCTTTCTGTTGGCTTATTGAAGTGCAATGTGTGAAATGTTGAGCCGTTACAGTAACGCATTAGTTCAGATTTAAACACACCCAGAAAAAAAGATAATTTTGCAGGAAAGGTAGGACACTGACATATCACAAACGCAGACTCTTATGACCCAGGACATGATAAAAATGTCCTCTCATCTCATGCAGCAGAGCATGTAACTGCATGAGAGAATAATAGTAGCCTACGAGCTGTACATTTCCCGCTGACATGTTGCAAGCTTTATTTAACCTCATAACCGACATAACAAATGAAATACTCGGTATAGGCTGTATACCTAAGATTGCTTGTAGTTTTATATTCAATCGGAAACTAAGGCAGACCTTATAAGGTTCTTCCTCCATGCCTTTCTTGGGGCTTGCCAGTGTTGTGCACCGGCTTCAGTTCACTTCGACTCCTGAAAACCAAGTTCAGGCTGAGAAATATCTGGCTTTCACTATGTTTGGCAGGATATTTGTTCTGTGTCGATACTTGTTGATTGTAAAAGGTAAGAATATTGTTTTTCCCATATCCATGAACTGGATATTGGGATGAGAATGCGTTGGATATGCTTAGGCTAGCCTACTAAAGGTTGGGTCTCTCTACGCATAAAACGTGACTGTTTTGATTGAACTAAGATGTTGGAGTTTAAGACCTGAATGTTACACTGATTGGTCTAAACTTAGAGTGCTTAATGGATTAGTCATAAATCTGATAGGATTTTGTTTGTTTTATTGTCATTCATGAAACTGTGTGAGTGTGAGTGAAGTATTGCGCAATTGTGTTTGAGCACGTCGCTGACTTGATTTTACCTAAACTAACCGATCCCGTAGAAATTACAGAAAAGGGGGCATTTATTAACAAACACACACACACACACACACACACACACACACACACACACACACGCACGCACGCACAGCACAGTACAGCACAGCACATATGATAAAGACAGGTTTACCACATGGCCACCAGGTGACACCCACTGTCCATTTAAATTTTCTTTGGCAAATGAACTCATAAATGAATACATTTCTATAGTCACAGTATCACTTCTATCAGTGGTCAAATATGGAACCTGGAACGTTAGATATTTCCAATTATATGTTTTTTGTCAAGATTAAAATAGGATTTGGTTGAAAAAGGTGCAAAAAATTGCAACAAACTGGAAGGATTTAAAGTGCAGTTGTCATGGTAACATAGTCTCATTGGAAAATTCAGATAATTAATTTTAAGATGTCAGACTTTTAAATGTTACCTAGTTTATGCTGATTAGCCTACTTAAATTAAAAATTAGAAAACATGCCAATAAATGTGTAAACATGACAGTTAATAGTGAGGCAGTCTCCAGTTAAGGTACAGAAGCTATTGGACTAGCCTTGGTGAATAGTTTCTGTTCATACAAAACTAATAATTAATTAAAATGTTGTTGTTTTTTGTTCTGTTTTTTTTTTTTTTTTACAGACATAACTCAGTTATGAGTCTAACATAACAGTTTACTTCATTTGATAGCACTCTGTAACCAACTTTGTTTTCTGATTTAAAAACAAAAGGCTTTACCCATAAGTTGCAGAAATCCAATCTGAATTGAACTCATGATTCGGTGCTTGTCATTTTTGACAAGCAAAGCTTTGACTAAATACTACATGGCCACGAGATGTGCAGAGATGGGCAGTATTTCAGATACATGTATTTAAAATACGTATTTGAAATACAAAATACTATTTTGTATTTTGTATTTTAAAGCCTTTGGAAAAAATCAAATGTAATTTGTATTTAAATACATTTAAGATGAGTATTTTTGTATTTTCAAAATACTCAAAATACTTTGAGCCAGTCAACCTCTTTATCAGGGTACTGTTTTCATGCATCAACTAGTTCAGACCAGACACACCCATCCCCCCAACCCCAACATTCATGCACGTGAGCTGAGCTGCAGCTGTACAACCCAGGCCAGCATTGGATTAGCGACTTTTTGAGGTGAGGATGTCATGGTCAATTCTGCTTGTTGATTAAAGTAGCTTGTCAAATGTGTTTAAAGCATTAACGTTACTGCATGTTAGGAATGGGGGATATCATATGACATACATATATCGTAGATTCATAGCGATGATGTAGATTGTGAATCGATTGAACTTTTTCTAAATCGTTTACATAGATAGGCCTATCGGGGTAAGAATATATGTGCAGCTTTTAGTGGGCAGAAATTGGAACTTTGGAGTGGAAAAAGCAGCAAGGGCGAATGAGTAATTGGTTGTGATGTGATTTGTGTTATTATAACTGCCGCGAAAGGAAATTCAAATCCACACTTGCACGTTAGAAGGCAGTTTTTGTGCGCGCGATCCGAGACTGAGTGGAACGCTGTCAAATAGGCCTACACTTTTGACTTAAAGGCCCTTTCACACGTGACGCGGCAAGTGCTGAAATCAGCGCACAGTTGCTGCTTTCTCTTGTAGCTTTGTGCAGTTTAAGTCTTGTTTATACTTTCGCGAACCTGCTTACTACGCACGCTCCTCAGTAAACCGACGAGGCTTTTATGCTTGACGTGCTCACCGTTGTGTAATTCTGTGAAACGACAGGGGGCGACTCGGAGTATTTTGTTCTCCAAACCACCAAAAAGCAGCGATGAGAGGAAGTAGTACGTTTGCCGAATAATTTATCCACATAAATGGATTTCTTCACAAACTGATTAGGTTGCGGGTCATTTTGAAAACACATGTGAAAAAGTAACCAAACTTTATCGAAAAAGTACACTTCTTAAACCCTCACCAAATAATCAAGTTATTGAAATTGTGTCTTGTGTATTAGAACAAAACATATTAATATGTATAACACTAAATTGAACAATACTGTCTTATATGTGTTTTTTAATTCATTAATTATTTTCTTTTAATTAACGATTGTATTAAACACTGACCATTACTTTATTAATTATTTCTGCTATGCAGGCTCATTTTGTGAATTTATTTGTAATTGCCAGCAGGGAAGTAATTGTCACTTGAGAGAGAGAGAGAGAGAGAGAGAGAGAAAGAGAGAGAGAGAGAGAGAGAGGGGTTATGGTGACAGAATGACAGAGATAGAAGAAATGAGGTAAGGAATTAAAAGTCAGTAGGCCTGTGTAGTTTCTTAATTCACTGTGACTATTTATAATTAGCTTATTAATTATACAGTATATAATTTATATATTAGATATATTAGACTATATTATATTAGACTTTATAATTAACTTAACTAATTTTATATAACAAGATTATTGTTTTGTTCTTGTCCCATAACTTTTCTATGAACTGTTCTATTTAAAAATCTGTATGTTTCACCTATAATGTCATGCATAATATTAACAAACAATGTCCCATCCATTTTACAGTGTTGACTTGGCAGAACAGGATGATGATGATCCACCAGAAATTCCATCAACTAGTTCAACTGGCTGGGTTAGGTCGGCAATATTGGATGGCAGATACTTTAAGATTGTGAAACAAACAGAACTGGGCCACATTCAAGCTGAATGTAAATTGTGCACACAAAAGAAAAACATCATATGTGTTTCTTTAGCTGCAACGACAAATTTCAAAGTTCATTTAAAGAGGATACACCCTGAAGCACTTCAGGACTATGAACAACACAAGAGGGATGTCACAGGCTCAGCAGCAAAGAAAAAGACTCCAGCCAACACCAAATACAAGCAGAGCAAGTTGTTTGCAGGGTCCTCAGTGGTGTCACAAAAAAGATTAGATGAGCTGATTGTTTCCTATGTTGTTCAAGGTATGCATTCACTCTCAACAGTTGAGCAGAAGGAATTTATCGAATTGATTCAAGGACTTAGCCCACACTCATCTGTGATGTCAAGGAGAACACTGTGCAGAAGAATTGATTGTGATTTTGAATCAAAAGTTAGTAGTGTTAAAGACTTGTTGAAAACTACCAAACATCTTTGCACCACGGCTGACATCTGGTCCACTAGTGTGTCTAGTTTCATAGGAGTCACAGCACACTGGGTTCATAATGACACATTGGAACGCCAGTCTGTCACATTGGCTTGCAGACATTTTCCAAGTCCACACACATACAACCGAATTGCTGAACTGTTGGATGAAATCCACTCTGAATTTGGGCTGTCACACGAGCGCATTGTGGCCACAGTGACTGATAACGCGTCTAATTTTGTAAAAGCCTTTAAAGAGTTTAGCGTCACTGTAGAAGAGCAAGATGAGCAAGATGGCAATGAGGATCTGTCTTTTATACACATTGATTCATCAGTTTCAGAGGAAAATGAGAGTGGAATTGTTTTGCCAACCCACTTGAGGTGTGCATGCCACACCTTGAGTTTAGTGGCCACCACAGATGCGAAGAAAGCCATGAGAGACAGTCCCAGTCTCTCTCGTCTCAACAATGCCACAATGGGTAAATGTTCTGCCTTGTGGAATGCATCAGGAAGACCAAAGAGTGCAGAGAAGCTCTCGGAGGTGTTAAAGTGCAGGTTGTTCACACCATGTCCAACACGATGGAACTCTCTCTACGACAGTCTCAACCAGCTAAACACTCAAAGAGAGAAAATTGGAGATATCATGGTGACATTGAACCTACCTTCCTTCAGGGATGCTGAACTGGATTACCTGGAGGAGTACTCCAAAATCTTGAAGCCCATTGCAGTCGCCATTGATCGACTACAGGGCCAGTCATCCTGCTATTATGCTGAGCTTCTTCCCACCCTGTTTGCTGTGGAATCTAAACTTGAAGCTTTACATTCCTCCAATTTCAGATACTGTTCTCACCTTTTGCAAGCCATAATGGATGGTTTTAGAAGCAGATTCAGTAGCTTTCTGCAACTTAAACCAGAGGTCAATGAGGCAATCCTGGCAAGTGTAACCCATCCATACTTCAAAATGCGCTGGCTACCCCAACAATTGTCAGACAGAAAAAAAAGAATTAATGAACTAATGCTCCAGTCAGCAGCAGACCTTGGGCTTGTCACTGAAAGCGAGTCAAGTTCAACACCTGCTGATGGTGAAGTGGAAGACTTTTTTGTCTTTACCGAAGATGTTGAGGTCTCTGGCAAATCTACACACAGCAAAGCTGAACTGGAGACATTGCACTTCCTAGAAGATCAGAGGAAGGATTTGGACATCTTGAACCAGTATCCACTTATTAGACAGCTGTTTGTGAGGTTCAACACAATCATTCCCTCTTCAGCTCCTGTAGAGCGCTTGTTTTCCTTTGCGGGTTTAATCAATAGGCCACACAGACGACGCCTTAAACCCAAACTTTTTGAAAAACTGGTGGTGCTAAAGGGTATCGAATAGATGGATGTCTGAAACACACAGGTACACCACCTGGAGGAGTACACATCAGTTATTTAAAATATAATTGACTTTGTGTTATTGAGTTCTTGTTACTGAGTGCGTGGTAATGATGGTGATAAAACATAATAAAAGATGTTTGAAATTAGTTTTTTTTTGTAGTTTTGTATTTCCTACAGGGCTGGGGAAGGGAAGAGGTATATAAAACGAAAACGAAAGTTTCTAAGTAGTTGCACACATCTAAATAATTGTTGGCATTCAGAATAGGCCCAGATAGATTTCAGCCTAATAGGGATGCCTGCACTGAATCGCCAATTTCACATGTATTTTGTGTATTTTTAAAATACAAAATACTGTATTTGTATTTAAATACATTTTTTCCACACAGTATTTTGTATTTGTATTTAAATACATTTTTCCACACAGTATTTTGTATTTGTATTTAAATACATTTCCATGTATTTATGCCCATCCCTGGAGATGTGTATGTGTCATATGCAGCTAGTGGCACTGGACATAAAACTTCCACTTCTGGATATAAAATAAATACATAAATAAACAAATAATGAATGCGAAAAATAAGCCAATCATTTGTTTGACTAGAGATCTTACGGCATTAGACGCTATGCTGCTGCGTCCCAATAAAGATTCTAGAGCGGGGTTTTTTAGGCGGATTCAGCGCAACTCCAAAAAGGAGGACAAATTAGTGTCCGGCTTGAGGCTGCGCCGGACGGGGCTTAAAATCCGGACTGTCCGGCCAAAATCCGGACATATGGCCACCCTATATGCAGCTCAAATTATTTAACAGCCAAACTGCATAGGCTACATCATATTCAAACAACTTCATACATTTAAAAGTCATTAAGGGACTGATGGTGACCTTTCTGCTCCCAGTTTATGTCCAACACTATTGGATCTGAAGTGGTCAACTAATAGAACAACAGTAGCCACGCCCACCACAGCAGAGATGACCAATCGGATCACAGCTTCAGTAGAACCACAACACTGTTCAGAGTCTGAGGGAAGAAAAAAACCAAGACTGAACTTTCCATTGCAACAAGCTTTTACTCTCTGGCTTTCTTAACCACAGATTAGCTCAGTAATTTAATAGTAACATCACTGCTGTCATACCTGGATATGGTTGACAGAGTTCACCGATGTCCAGATGTGTGGTCTGGTGTGTGATGGGATTGTTGATCACACAGCTGTATGTGTTGTTATCCTGATATTCCACCTCCAGAGGTAGAGAGAGACTGATGCTGAGATCACACACACTGATGCTGGACAATACACTGATTCCTTTGTACCAGGAGAGAGTCACATGACTCACATTCAACACTGAACACACCAGTGAACATCTGGACTCTGATGATGAATATTGTGAAGAGTTTCTGGTGATGTTGGGAATAGGCAGATGAGCTGGAAAACAACACAGAAGAAACATAGTTCACAGAAGTGTTTTGTAAAATACAGATTGAATTGTGTTCTCAAAGTTGCTGTCCTACAGATAAGACTTATTTATAGGGTAAAGCTACATGTCCTCAGCTTTTTTGCAGCACAATTAGATAATTGATATCCTCTTTATGATGGTGAACTCATCTCTTTCTGGGTGACGGGCTGAAGGATGGCAATTTAGCAAATGATAAGCACCCCTAGAGAATATTAGAGACTACTTTTTAGCACTCTCACCTGCACCTCAGCCCCTAATGCTCCATATGAAGATTAAATGGCTTATTATAATGCAGTTTACTCAAAGAAGTCGGCACTGTTTGCACTCTTTGTGTAATTACACCTTTGGAAAGCTCTCAGTAAATGAAATTTCATTGAAAAGAGATGTTTGTGTTTATTCTCTTGACCATAGCAGCAGTAGTTTATTAAACTAAAGAAGTGTTTTATAACTAACCAGGTATGCAGTGTAGGCCAATGTACTTCTGGGATTTAAAGGAATTGATTTAGGTGTCTGAATTGTCGTGGTGTAATTATTTTATTGAGCTGTGCAAATTGTGGTCAGCACAGATTTTTTGGGTGTGTTACCGGATTTCAGACTTAGTCAGTTAGTTAGTTCCAATACTCATATTTGAGTGGCAGTGGGACTTTTCCCCCTTTAGTTTTTTGTTTTCACTTTGTATCTGCTTGTTCCAGTAGGTCATAAGTGCACTGTAGATATTGCCGGGCAATTTTCAGGTTTTGTTCTCCAGGCAACAACGTTCTGCCAGTGGGTTTGACAAGTGACTTTTTGAGTGAGTCATTCACTCAAACATATATCCACCATTTTCTTGAATGCTGAAGTCTCACCTGACTCATTGTGACTCACTTCACAAACTGAGATGACCCATTTCCACAGTTATCAACACCTGAAGTTTGTTTTGATTTCTCTCTTTTAATATTTTTAATATACACTTATAGCGTAATAGTTATTAGGCTACTGTGGCAGGAAAAAAAGAATAAAAAAAAGAATTAAAACTGCTGCAAGGGCATTTATATTACAATGGCTGAGGGAGAGATGGCAATTTTTTCTAGCCTAAAAATCCTTGAATAATTTTTTTTTTTTTGAGAACTCTCTTGATTCACATTGTTTTGTTGTTGTTTTTTTGTTTTGTTTTCAGAATGATTTGAGAATTTTAGTGTTAAAATATCCTGTTTAGCTGCTTACATTAATGTCTCGGACAATGTCTGAATGAATGTGCTGATCTATCAACTGTTTCCATAGTTACAGTGACTAAAGTAATATCAAAGATGGCGACAAAGTTTTAGGGTAGGGACACACCAAACCGATGCCGAAGAACTAGCACTGATGAAAGCCTATTGTGTTGTCGCCTCGCGTCTCCTGTGCCGGGGCAAAAAAGCTGCACTTGAACACGCCAAGAGAACACGCATGCTAGACTGCCAGTCTAGCATGCGTGTTCTGTGCATGTGTGTTAAGGAGATAACTGTCTATTCCTGCAATATATTTATATTTGACATTTTAAAAAGGGAAACCTACACTGCATGCTGTATAGATACACACACTGTAAATAAAGCAGCGCGTACTAGAGTAAAAAAGTACCGACTTCGATACCAGTCGGCGGGTTCCCTCGTTCTAAAGTCTATGGGATTGTTGAATGGGTTTTTGCTAAATCGCCTGAAATAAGGTCTGTGGTGAACAAATTTAAGCCTCTAAATATTTTCACGTTTTGATCTATGACATAGAACACACAGTTATAACCTGCTTGTGTTTTTTTTAAACTTTATTGTGTCTGCTTAAAAACTTGATATGCTTCAAAATGTATAAATTTTGGATTAACTTGTAAAGATTATCCTGATAGACAAAACGTGTAAGGGTCACAACTCTTTGTTAAACACAGATCTTATTTTTTGCGATTTTCCAAAAATGCACATAGATGGAAAATGCATAGCTTTTCGATCGAGCGAACCCATGCGCCGCTAGCTTTCGAGTTGTCCTACTGACTCCTACAAAGTGACGTCATCACTTCGGCACTCTATAATGTAGGAGGGTGATCTGCTGCTGAGGGGGGCCAAGATGGCGACCTGGGTAGACGCTTTCCTGTGAGCTCGTGAATTTTTCAAAGTACCAAACTTTTAAAATTATCCTAATGGACTCAAAGATTGTTTTCTGAGAAGTGACTTGTTGCCTTTGTATTATATGCATGGATAGTAGGACTATTTAACCAAAAAAAGTTTCGTCGTCGCGTTATGAAACAGTGATCCGGCTAACTTATAAAAGAGAAGTTAGCAACGTGACAGATTAGCACTGAAAATATGGCCAAAAAAGAAGCAAGACGCAAGGGAGGACTGATAATGGACCTGGAGTCTGATGCTTTCCCAAACTTATGTTCACCTCTCCCTGAAACCCCTCTGAATAGCCCCCTTCCAAAGAAGGTCCGCTCTGAAATGTCGAAGAAAGAAGCGGAAAATGTGTCCAATGCTGATATCCTGAAGGCTATTCACGGACTGAATGACCGATTTTCCAAGTTTGAAGAAATGGTGAACAAGAACACGGCGGAGATTGTTGTAATGCAGGAGCATATGAAAGACCTTGGGGTGCATTGTAAGGCGACAGATGACACCGTGAAGAAGCTGAACGAGCGAGTGACTGCAGTTCAGGAGCGGCAGGAGGAGGCTGAGAGATATAGCCGACGATGGAATCTCCGTCTGATTAATCTCCCGGAATACAGCAACGAAGATGTGAGAAAGGAGGTACTGGAAATAATCGCCCAGATCATTCCAGAAGAAAAGTCCAGACTTGAGTTCCTGGTAGACACTGTACACAGAGTGGGGAGAAATAAAGATGACGACAAACCACGTCCCATTATCATGCAATTCACCATGCGCACTTTCCGACACAAAGTATGGAGAGCCTCTCTCAACTCCGATGTGTTGAAAAAAAAAAATCTACGGATGGCAGAAGACCTTACTTACATGGAAAGACAATGCAGGAACAAACTCTGGCCAATGGTTAAACAAGCCCGTGACGAAGGGAAGAAGACCAAATGGATCGGCCCGGTGGCCATCATTGATGGTGTAAGACATACAGTTTAAGAATCAATTTGTTGAATAAGGTGATCTTAAGTTAAGTTGAATGCTAAGTAATATTAATAAGATCTCTTAACTACCTCAAGTTAACTCAGGTTATTGTTCACAAGGAACGATGTCGAATTTAAGTTTACATGTTTGATTAGATGTATTGATTTACCGGAAATATGCTCATACCTTAAATTCTCCTACTAAGGCACTCATTATCTACTGTTTAGTACAATCACATTGATGTGATGGTTATGTTCGAATTTAGTTTATTGCACTATGAGTATGCCTATTAGTAGTTAAATAACCTACTTATACAGTGGCAAAGTTACTTGTTTAATTAAGCAATTTATTCACTTCTTTATATTAATAAAGAGAAAGAAGTGAGTCTTCAATTTCATAAGGTACTCAATATTTAGAGCTCTTGTTTGAGAGTATCTACTTGTGTATTTGTATCTCAATACTTTACAAGTTTCTGTTTAGTTTACAGACTTCTAGTTCACTTTATTTTATTTTTCTATGACAGACTTTCATTTCAGTTCCTTAAAAATACTATCCCTTAATGTTAGAGGTATCCGTGACAGTACCAAAAGAAAATCTATTTTTATTTTTTGTAGACGAAAAAATGCAGATTTAATCCTTTTACAAGAGACTCACTCAAATGAAAATGATGTGAAATTTTGGAAAACACAATGGGGTGATCAATGTTATTTCTGTCATGCCTCTCAACAATCGGCTGGTGTAGCTATTCTCCTCAAAAAATTTAAAGGTATTATTATGGAATCTTTTTTTTCAGATGAGGGTAGATGGATTATTTTAGTTTTCAAATTGGATAACACCATTTTTATAGTTTGTAACCTATATAATCATAACAACACAGCTCTAGCCAAAACAATGTGTTTACAACTGTGTAAGAAACTTGAAGCTCTTAAACTGAAGTACAAAGAAGCACAATTGATTCTTGGGGGAGATTATAATGATGCTCCAGATGATCTCTTAGATCGATTACCGATGAGAACAGTTCAACACCCAAGATTTAAAAGCATCGCATATATTTGTGATCAACTTTCGGTTGTCGATGTATGGCGATACTTAAATTCTGATACAAAGGAATTTACTTGGAGTAATGCGAATAGATCTCTACAATCCAGAATTGACTTGTGGCTTTTATCACCTTCTTGCATACAATTTGTTTCAGAAGCATCTCACGATTTTGCTCCCTTATCTGATCATAGATTGATTAAAATTACTTTAATAGGCACTAAACAAAATCAAAACAATCTTCGTGGTTTTTGGAAGCTCAATAATGACATATTAAATGATGAAATATTTTGTGGTGACGTTAAAAGAATAGCAAGACAGATATTTAGGGATCCTAAAATGAATCATACACAAAAATGGGAATACTTTAAATTTAAGATAAGAGAAACAGCAATGAGACGGAGTAAAGAAATAAAAAATAATAACGCCTCCAAAGAAATTTGTATCATGAACGAACTAAATACACTGTTGAAGAAAGATAATCTATTAGAGGAAGAAGAAATTAAATTGAAGAGATTAAAAGAAGAAATAGATCATACATATATTAATATGGCTAAAGGAGCCTTCATAAGGTCAAGAGCAAAATGGTTGGAATTAGGCGAAAAGAACTCGAGCTACTTTTTTGCCCTAGAGAAACGAAATCAAAAAAGAAATAATATCTCTGCACTCAAGATTGGTGATGTCATAACCACTAATCATTTGGACATTTCAAAATATGTGACCTGATCCAGCAAAATGAGTCACAGTAACCCAAATTTCAAAATTGAGATTTTGGTATTAATGGAAAGAGGAGACCATACACTTTCAAATGATATCCTAGTCAAAGTCATACCTTGAATGGTTGTAAAGATATTCACATTTGAATTATGGTTGTCTGCCTTCTTTTTCCAATTGAAAACCTGAGTAAATTGCTTTTAAAGTTTTTTGCCCGTTTTTTGTTGATATCTTTCAAAATCCATTGCATTTAAAGCAATAAACAATTTATTTTACAGCTTAATTTCACCAAATACATATATAAATGCTATTAAACCAGGCTGAAGCTCAAATTATTTTAAAGTTTTTATTTGAATAAATAATTTATAAGGCACTTTTACAAAAATGTACTAAAGAAAGATTGAACAGAGACTACATTTTTGCTTGAGAGAGAGGGTCTCTCTGTGTGTGTGTGTGTGTGTGTGTGTGTGTGTGTGTGTGTGTATGTACTTGTGTTTCTTACTTTGTGGGTCCCAGTGACCAGGAGCACACCAACGGTATGGGGTCCAACAACCTTGTGGGGCCCGAAATGGTGGGCCCCACACCGATTTCAATGTAAACTGCCTCAGAAGCCTCTGCTGATATGCCTCATGCTTTTTTTTCACTTTCCCCACAAGGTGATAAAAACGGGTTCTGAGTGTGTATGTGTGTGTGCTCTCTATCGCCCCTGTAGCTGGGAACGTGGTATTGCAGCAGATACACACTATCGGAAGTGTGTGTGGCTTTAGCCAATGAGAAAGGCCCACGGAGAGGGAGGGAGGAGCCGTGTAGTTTTATTGGATGCGCCCACGCAGCACGCACGTTGTTACTCGGTTTTAATCTTCAATTCCTCGTGTTTTGACTCTGTTTCAACTGAAGAAACACTTCATGTAGGCTAAGCAACAGGATTCTGTAATCCTATAGTATTTAACTATACATCTGATATAGTTTCTTGTGTATTTCTAGTCGTGTGAACAGAATGATGCTTAATGAAGTAAGGTTTTAAACAGATGGCTAACATTAGCTGCTAAAGGTTCACGGATACGGTCAAGGACGGCATTTTAAACCGGAAGTTCCACGCGCTTCGACTCTGAACACACGGAAAACACTCTTCATGTGTGAAACAGGTAGGTGAATTTATTTGACGTTGTACATGATATTCGTTTCAACTCTTACTCAATTTCGTAGCGCACCTAAATGATAGGTAATGATGTAGCATTTTATTCAGATAGATAGCTGATAATGTTATGAGCTGGTGATGCTATTATAGATCGATAGCTGATCATGGCTGCTGCGTAAGAAGCATTTTATTGCATTACATGATCATTTGACTCCGTTTTCTTTATAGTTTTGCAAAAATCCACTAATGTATTGGTTTGCCAACGATTTCACAGACATTTTTTAGCTCGTTTTAATTTATCAGACATGATTGCAGATCACGTGCAGCTGACAGACTATCTGTTTATTGATCTATTTTACAGTATTTACAATATGGCGGAATAGATCGAACTATAATTTCTGTGTTGTTGTCTGACCTGTGCAAGCTACATTTAGATCTTAAACCACAGAATATTAACGTTACATTACTTGAAATTGTTAGTTTTTTTTAAAGCTAATTTCCCCATGCTAATTTTATTTATTTTTATTGTGTATGTGTAACTATTTTCAGAGCCATAATGTTGAAAAGGAGGACGAGGATACGGCCTGTTGATGATGCCCGGACACACATTCTGTCATTGAGGGACAAGCCTGGGTTTATGGAACGATTTATCGATAGTAACAAAGGTATGTGACAGCATATTACACATTCATTTCTTAGTACTGATCGTTTGCATACGCTTACATGATAATCCATGTCTTTGTAGTTGGAAAATTATAAATTAGCATTGGTTTTGTAAAAGTGTCCACATTGTGTGTTAATAATAGACCCTGACCGATTATCAGCCGATATTAGGCATTTTCCTAACTATTGGTATCGGCATTTATAATGGCCGATAAATGAATATTTAAAAAAATGCGGGATGCGGTGATTCATGTAAGGGTGGCGCTGCCAATAAAGCACCTAAAAGCTGTCACAAAGAACTGGCAAAAGTAATGATTATGAATACATCAAATATAGCAAGGAGACATTTTAATTGTTTATTAATAAACAAGTGTTTTCAGTCAGTGTCGCTGCAAAGATAAACTTACGACGCTGACTCGCGATCTTCAGTGAACACGCTTCAGTCTGTCTTTCATTTTTAATTGTTCTGTTTAAAAGTAGACATTTCAATATAGATATATTTCTATATACTGAGTTTCTGTTCATGTATGAGACGAGCTCCAGTTCACCTGCCGGCGCCTCCGTATCGAGATTATCTATTGTCCGCTATATTTACTACTTATTTATTAAATCCAGGCAAATGGTTGATGAAACGTATATTAAAATTAAGATACAATTAATACAAAACGAAATTCACCTTAATGAAAGGCTTTGTGCTTTCTGTTTGAGGTCTCTGTGAAAGTTTTAAAGCACTTTAGTGCCGCTTTCAGAGCTCGTCACGTCCGTAACATTGTTTTTTCCTCATAAATGCGAACACGAAAAATATAATTATTTATGTTCTGTTGAGAGCCAGCCCTTCTTCATCCAGTGGGTAGTAGCCTATTACTTTTGGTTTGCGCAGTGTAATTCACAGAATTGATTTCTTTGCTACCAGCCTCTGTCGCGTATTGTGTGAGCTTGTGACTATTGCAAGCGCGCAGCTGAGACGTCCTGATTTTATTGTCTGCTATATTTACTTCTTATTTATTAAATCCAGGCAATAGGTTGATTAAAACATTGAGCAAAATGCAAAATGCGAGCGACAAATCTCCGACAGTAAACGGATGCCCCAATCTGCTTTGTAACGGGCGCTTTTACGCGTCTCGGGTAAACAGCTGTTGCGACTCACGCGAGCAATAACGGCCGCGTCCGGTGTAGACAGTGTTAAAGCTCATTCTGCCTATAACGCTACGTTACAACATCATGCAATATTCCAATAATTTATGTCATTATAACACTTTATATAGGGCCATTTTGCATAAGAGTAGCCTAGTTTCATGTTTAGTAGCCTACATTTTGCTTACTACTTATTTAAAATAGTATAAAAGTAGGCTACTGTACATATGAAATCAAAAACGTTTTCGTTATGATATTATTAACTTTACTTTAGTAAAAAGATCTGAGTTATTCCTCCACTGGTAGAGATTAGAGGAATTAAGACTAAAAATAGAAGATAATAAGGTTTTGTCAGTGACACACTTGATATATTTATTGGTACAAGTTATGTTTTATATAATGTGACTAAATTAAAAGACAAAGTCGTTAGTGAAGATTATGCAACAGTATTTAGAATAATATAACATGCAATGCAAACTAGTTTGGTTACAGCTCAAATGTATCATTCTCATTCTATCATTCACCCTGCCTCCATTACATATCTTTGTCACACAAGTGTTTGATCACCACATTTGAGTGATCATTGCAAAAAAATTGTTTATATATTTATTCTGTTTATACTGTGTATTGTATTCTATATACAGTACCCATCAAAGGTTTGTACACACCAATAGTAAAGTGTCCAAACTTTTGACTGGTACTGTACTATAATACACATACATAATATTGCTACTGTATTGTAATATACACACCAATATATCGGCCGATATTATTTATATCTAAAATCCATATCGGTCGGTCTCTAGTTAATAACCTGAATCATAGGCCCCATCCACACTACTGCGTTTTAGTTTAGAAACGGAGAATTAAAACGAATACCATCTCCGTCCACACCAGCGTTTTAGCTGCGTATTAGAATTGATCTCGGTCCACATTAAAACGACTGAAAACTAGGGATGCACCGATACCACTTTTTTCAGAATCGATCCGATCCGATACCAAAAATTCTGAGTATCGACCGATTACCGATACCGATCCGATACCAGCCCAGTTTTTCTTTTTAAATCAGGTAGAATTTATTTAACTCTGTGTGTTGAACTGATAATCACTCTTTTGTGTGTTAAACACAATAGGCTATAGGCCTACTTAATACAGACAACTTAATTATAAAGAAAAACAACGAATCAAAAATATATATGATCATAATCTATGACAAAAAGGCCTTTATAAACTAGATTAGTGGATAATTCAGCAGTAAAATTTAGTCACGAGTGCACAGTAATTGTATAAAATCAGAAAATTTTGTGTGAAATTTTTTTTAGTGGGGAACAAATAAGAGACAATAAGTGTAACACTAAATCTGGTCAAACGTTACACATTGCTCTTTGTATTGTTGTAAAATACATTCATGAAAATCAAGATAACAAAAATCAAAAAGATAAATTTTATATATAGCCAAGCCTACTATAAAATTGAGACATGTTTTAAATGTAGAGCACAGCTGTTTAATGAGGCAGCAACCTATAATAGATATGCAGAACAAGAAAGGCAATTAATAATCTTTCATTGCGTCACTGTATAATGATATGAAAGGCTCCAGTACAGTGCGGCACAAAGCGCTTATGCGCATCCCGAGCGCAGAATGATGCGCTTGAAGCAACATGAGTCACAGCGCGCAGCGCGTCGAGTCCGACTCCGCATAGAAAAGTTCAAAGCACAAAGGAAAGACATATTGATGCGTAGTGTATTATACAGTATCTATCTCTATGCAATAGTTTATGCAGCAATTTCTTTTAACAGTTTAAATTTCAATTACTGTGCGCGTGAAGAACAATTATAGTGCTCTGACTGACTCTACTCCATTGTTGTGATCTAACAGACACCCGGTAGAAAGTAACATGATTAAGGTACAGAAATACAGTCCAGCAAGATAAAGTCATTTTGTGCGAAACCATAGACCGTTATCTACAGATCAAGTATAATAATAGTAACATTAAATCATCTTGTTGAGAGTTTCATCGTGTTGACTGTCGTAACCGAACACGACGCGCTGTTTGATGCTGAATGGAGAATGATTGACAGCCGCAGCGGAGGGAAAAGTTTACGTGAACTTGAGTTTAACGACTTAAATATTAATTTCTACCTAACATTATACTATAGAATGGCTTCTGAACACTTATAATATAGTGCACGAAAACTTTACGGTGCTTTATAATGTTCGTGTCCCTTTTGTGGGGCTTAATAATAACACAGAATAGTATACGCACAATATCGGATTTGGATCGGCCTCATCTGACCGATCCCGATCCGGCCAAGAAAGGCAGTATCGACCCCGATACCCGATACAAATATCGGATCGGTGCATCCCTACTGAAAACGAGGATCACGTGACCATTCACCAACACTGGGCATGCGCGTGCCGGTGTAAACCTAGAGACTTTCAAACATAGACTGTAAAAAAATGCTTTCAAACATCAAAATGTAATTCATTATGTATTTGTGTAAATAAATGCTATGCTATTTAAAATGCTAAATTGCAATGAACCATGACGGGCAGCCCTCTGTGCGCACACACTCGAAGTGTGTGTACTGAAGTCTTCTGTCAGCGCTCAAGCACCCGCTTCAGTTCTTCTGCGCTTTACCCATCAAATACACACATTCATCTTAAATGAATGTAAACAATATGTAGAAAATCAGATGGATGTCACGTCATTCATTATATTAGATCCGTGCATTCAGTCTTAAAGTGTAAATTGCAGGTTAACCACCACAATCAATTAATGTGTAAATGCCCTCTCGCAGTGTGAAGCGCGTATCCGCGCTATTCTCCGACAAATGCCCGCTCGCAGTGTGAAGCGCGTGTCCATGCTATTCTCCAACATGCCCGCTCGCAGTGTGAAGCGCGTGTCCATGCTATTCTCCAACATGCCCGCTCGCAGTGTGAAGCGCGTGTCCACGCTATTCTCCGACTCTGACATGCCCTCTCGCAGTGTGAAGCGCGTATCCATTCATCTTTATCAATCAACCAAAGCCGGTCGCGGGGTCGCCGCCCTCCCCATCTTTCCATTCACTTCACTTTTGCTATTTAACCAGAGCGAATGAGACGATTGCGTCACGTGTGGTGTCAACGTGCCTTTGGAGAGAAGTGAAACTGACCGCTCGGCTAGTATCGATACTTCGGGAAATTAGTATTGGTACCGTTCAGATATTTCAGTATCGATATTTATCGAAATATCGATATTTTTGACAACACTAGTTATACCACATCTGTATGTGAAGGGTTAAGACAACTCGTTTTTCTTCCAGTTAAATGTATTTTTAATTGTTTGTCCTCATAGGAAGAGGAGTGTTTACTACCCAGCCTGTGGAAGCCGGAGCTTTTGTTTTGGAGTACAGGGGTGAACTCATTTCAGCAGAAGAATGCCGGGCAAGAGACTACACTGAGTTACAGAGCACATTTCTGTTTGAATTTGAGTGGCAGAAGCGTCACTGGTGGTGAGAAACACGCATGTTTTGTAGAGATGTTGAAAATTCTAATGAAGACATGCAACACACATTATTGAGTAGCTGATGAATGAACAACTGCAGGACTAATCTTTTAATCGCACATGGCTGGTGGACCGCAGCAGTTAATTCCAATGATAAGTCTTGAAGTCCCCCTGCTGTCAATCATTTTATGGGTGGTGAAATTTGGTATTGTAGTTCAACAACTAAAGGGGGGTTTTCTTATTTATTTTAGTATTGATGCATCCATAGAAGACAGCTCCCTTGGAAGATTGATTAATGACAACCACAAATCTCCAAACTGCACCATGAAAAAAATCGTAGTACACGACAGGCCACATTTGTGTCTATTTGCTGTGAAGAAAATTGAAATAGGAAGTGAAATCGAATACAACTATGGTGATTCACAATGGCCATGGCGTAAAAAGGTGAGTTGGTTATATTAACTATACTGATTTTCTTTTTTTTTTTAAGTGCTGAATAGCACAGCTACATCTGTTTTCTACAATTTGTATTTCATTATAAATCACATAATGTAAAAAATCTGATTTCCAGGGGCCAAAGCAGCAGACTTCTGTTCTAGAGACCAAACCATCCCTAACAGATCACTCTTCCCATGATGACTCCAACAAAGATGCTGTCGTCACACAGGTAAAGGAGTAATGTCCACTCTGTCATCACAATCTAGTCTAGTCTCGCCCTCGTGCTGCATGTCGAGTGCTCACACACACACATTTCTAGTGTAGGCTTTATGGGGCCCTCCCCTCAAAGGAATGAATTCGGTTAAGCTCAAACACACACACGTTTCTAGCCTAGGCCTTATGGGGCCCACACACACACACATTTCTAGTCTAGGCTTTATGGGGCCCTCACGTATGGATCTCACTCTTAGTGATTTTACATCATTGGGACAACACCTGTCAATATTTAAACTAGTGTAATTGCAGGTGTAATTCAACACTTCTCAAGCTGCTGCATGTTCAGAATGAGTATTTTGGATGTAATGCATTGCAACATCTTATTTGTGACTGTGACACTTGCTGTTACCTCTAGAAAAGATGAGTGTATGCTCTTATATTTCAGCTGTGCTAGATGAGAAACTGTTTTCACATGAGCTAACTTTTGTTAACTTTGGTTTCTGTTGTTTTTTGTCTGATTTCCAGGAGCCAAAGCAGCAGACTTCTGTTCTAGAGACCAACACATCCCTAACAGATCACTCTTCCCATGATGACTCCAACAAAGATGCTGTCGTCACACAGGTAAAGGAGTAATGTCCACTCTGTCATCACAATCTAGTCTAGTCTCGCCCTCGTACTGCTTGTCAAGCGCACACACACACACTTCTAGTCTAGGCCTTATGGGGCCCTCACACACACACACGTTTCTAGTCTAGGCTTTATGGGGCCCTCCCCTCAAATGAATGATTTCAAAGTTAAGCTCAAACACACACACACATTTCTAGCCTAGGCCTTATGGGGCCCTCACACACACACATTTCTAGTCTAGGCTTTATGGGGCCCTCCCCTCAAATTAATGAATTCACAGTTAGGCTCAAACACACACACATTTCTAGCCTAGGCCTTATGGGGCCCACACACACACACATTTCTAGTCTAGGCCTTATGGGGCCCTCACGTATGGATCTCACTCTTAGTGATTTTACATCATTGGGACAACACCTGTCAATATTTAAACTAGTGTAATTGCAGGTGTAATTCAACACTTCTCAAGCTGCTGCATGTTCAGAATGAGTATTTTGGATGTAATGCATTGCAACATCTTATTTGTGACTGTGACACTTGCTGTTACCTCTAGAAAAGATGAGTGTATGCTCTTATATTTCAGCTGTGCTAGATGAGAAACTGTTTTCACATGAGCTAACTTTTGTTAACTTTGGTTTCTGTTGTTTTTTGTCTGATTTCCAGGAGCCAAAGCAGCAGACTTCTGTTCTAGAGACCAACACATCCCTAACAGATCACTCTTCCCATGATGACTCCAACAAAGATGCTGTCGTCACACAGGTAAAGGAGTAATGTCCACTCTGTCATCACAATCTAGTCTAGTCTCGTGCTGCATGTCGAGTGCTCACACACACACACGTTTCTAGTCTAGGCTTTATGGGGCCCTCACACACACACACGTTTCTAGTCTAGGCTTTATGGGGCCCTCCCCTCAAATGAACAAAATTAATGATTTCACAGTTAGGCTCAAACACACACAAATTTCTAGCCTAGGCCTTATGGGGCCCTCACACACACACACATTTCTAGTCTAGGCTTTATGGGGCCCTCACGTATGGATCTCACTCTTAGTGATTTTACATCATTGGGACAACACCTGTCAATATTTAAACTAGTGTAATTGCAGGTGTAATTCAACACTTCTCAAGCTGCTGCATGTTCAGAATGAGTATTTTGGATGTAATGCATTGCAACATCTTATTTGTGACTGTGACACTTGCTGTTACCTCTAGAAAAGATGAGTGTATGCTCTTATATTTCAGCTGTGCTAGATGAGAAACTGTTTTCACATGAGCTAACTTTTGTTAACTTTGGTTTCTGTTGTTTTTTGTCTGATTTCCAGGAGCCAAAGCAGCAGACTTCTGTTCTAGAGACCAACACATCCCTAACAGATCACTCTTCCCATGATGACTCCAACAAAGATGCTGTCGTCACACAGGTAAAGGAGTAATGTCCACTCTGTCATCACAATCTAGTCTAGTCTCGCCCTCGTGCTGCATGTCGAGTGCTCACACACACACATTTCTAGTGTAGGCTTTATGGGGCCCTCCCCTCAAAGGAATGAATTCAGTTAAGCTCAAACACACACACGTTTCTAGCCTAGGCCTTATGGGGCCCTCACACACACACACACACTTTTAGTCTAGGCCTTATGGGGCCCTCACGTATGGATCTCACTCTTAGTGATTTTACATCATTGGGACAACACCTGTCAATATTTAAACTAGTGTAATTGCAGGTGTAATTCAACACTTCTCAAGCTGCTGCATGTTCAGAATGAGTATTTTGGATGTAATGCATTGCAACATCTTATTTGTGACTGTGACACTTGCTGTTACCTCTAGAAAAGATGAGTGTATGCTCTTATATTTCAGCTGTGCTAGATGAGAAACTGTTTTCACATGAGCTAACTTTTGTTAACTTTGGTTTCTGTTGTTTTTTGTCTGATTTCCAGGAGCCAAAGCAGCAGACTTCTGTTCTAGAGACCAACACATCCCTAACAGATCACTCTTCCCATGATGACTCCAACAAAGATGCTGTCGTCACACAGGTAAAGGAGTAATGTCCACTCTGTCATCACAATCTAGTCTAGTCTCGCCCTCGTGCTGCATGTCGAGTGCTCACACACACACACGTTTCTAGTCTAGGCTTTATGGGGCCCTCCCCTCAAATGAATGAATTCAGTTAAGCTCAAACACACACACGTTTCTAGCCTAGGCCTTATGGGGCCCTCACACACACACATTTCTAGTCTAGGCTTTATGGGGCCCTCCCCTCAAATGAATGAATTCACAGTTAGGCTCAAACACACACACATTTCTAGCCTAGGCCTTATGGGGCCCACACACACATTTCTAGTCTAGGCCTTATGGGGCCCTCACGTATGGATCTCACTCTTAGTGATTTTACATCATTGGGACAACACCTGTCAATATTTAAACTAGTGTAATTGCAGGTGTAATTCAACACTTCTCAAGCTGCTGCATGTTCAGAATGAGTATTTTGGATGTAATGCATTGCAACATCTTATTTGTGACTGTGACACTTGCTGTTACCTCTAGAAAAGATGAGTGTATGCTCTTATATTTCAGCTGTGCTAGATGAGAAACTGTTTTCACATGAGCTAACTTTTGTTAACTTTGGTTTCTGTTGTTTTTTGTCTGATTTCCAGGAGCCAAAGCAGCAGACTTCTGTTCTAGAGACCAACACATCCCTAACAGATCACTCTTCCCATGATGACTCCAACAAAGATGCTGTCGTCACACAGGTAAAGGAGTAATGTCCACTCTGTCATCACAATCTAGTCTAGTCTCGTGCTGCATGTCGAGTGCTCACACACACACACGTTTCTAGTCTAGGCTTTATGGGGCCCTCACACACACACACGTTTCTAGTCTAGGCTTTATGGGGCCCTCCCCTCAAATGAACAAAATTAATGATTTCACAGTTAGGCTCAAACACACACAAATTTCTAGCCTAGGCCTTATGGGGCCCTCACACACACACACATTTCTAGTCTAGGCTTTATGGGGCCCTCACGTATGGATCTCACTCTTAGTGATTTTACATCATTGGGACAACACCTGTCAATATTTAAACTAGTGTAATTGCAGGTGTAATTCAACACTTCTCAAGCTGCTGCATGTTCAGAATGAGTATTTTGGATGTAATGCATTGCAACATCTTATTTGTGACTGTGACACTTGCTGTTACCTCTAGAAAAGATGAGTGTATGCTCTTATATTTCAGCTGTGCTAGATGAGAAACTGTTTTCACATGAGCTAACTTTTGTTAACTTTGGTTTCTGTTGTTTTTTGTCTGATTTCCAGGAGCCAAAGCAGCAGACTTCTGTTCTAGAGACCAACACATCCCTAACAGATCACTCTTCCCATGATGACTCCAACAAAGATGCTGTCGTCACACAGGTAAAGGAGTAATGTCCACTCTGTCATCACAATCTAGTCTAGTCTCGCCCTCGTGCTGCATGTCGAGTGCTCACACACACACATTTCTAGTGTAGGCTTTATGGGGCCCTCCCCTCAAAGGAATGAATTCAGTTAAGCTCAAACACACACACGTTTCTAGCCTAGGCCTTATGGGGCCCTCACACACACACACACACACTTCTAGTCTAGGCCTTATGGGGCCCTCACGTATGGATCTCACTCTTAGTGATTTTACATCATTGGGACAACACCTGTCAATATTTAAACTAGTGTAATTGCAGGTGTAATTCAACACTTCTCAAGCTGCTGCATGTTCAGAATGAGTATTTTGGATGTAATGCATTGCAACATCTTATTTGTGACTGTGACACTTGCTGTTACCTCTAGAAAAGATGAGTGTATGCTCTTATATTTCAGCTGTGCTAGATGAGAAACTGTTTTCACATGAGCTAACTTTTGTTAACTTTGGTTTCTGTTGTTTTTTGTCTGATTTCCAGGAGCCAAAGCAGCAGACTTCTGTTCTAGAGACCAACACATCCCTAACAGATCACTCTTCCCATGATGACTCCAACAAAGATGCTGTCGTCACACAGGTAAAGGAGTAATGTCCACTCTGTCATCACAATCTAGTCTAGTCTCGCCCTCGTGCTGCATGTCAAGCGCTCACACACACACACGTTTCTAGTCTAGGCCTTATGGGGCCCTCACGCACACACATTTCTAGCCTAGGCCTTATGGGGCCCTCACACACACACACACATTTCTAGCCTTGGCCTTATGGGTCCCTCACACACACACACATTTCTAGTCTTGCCTTTATGGGGCTCTCCCCTCAAATGCTTGCTCCAATGTCAACCTAGATACACCTAGATGTACCATACCTAGATACGTTTTCTATTATTAGTAGCGTGTCCACATGTTTGTGCTAATATTAACTCTTAATGTGTATTTATTTTGTTTAATTATATTTAGGTATTTACCATCAAAGGGTTTTCCCTAGTGAACTATCCCGACAGTGATGAGACGGATGAGGAGTATATTAAAGACAATCCTCCAACTCCACACTGTGATGTTGTTCGAAAGAAGACAAGGAATGGAAACATTCAGGTATGTACTACTGTACTTTAAAATGCTGCTGTTTCTATAAATGGTTCAAACGTACTTCCCCGTGACTAATTTTTATATAATGTAAGCCAAAATGTATTACATCTTGAAATTGAAACTCCTTTTTTGCAGGGGGTTGGAGTAGCAGCTGATTTTTCTGATCCTCTGATTGACTCAAATGAGAGTATAATAGATGAAACTGATGAGGATTCTAGTCTGCAGTCAGACAATGAAGTTGTTCCAAAAAATATTTTGGTATGTCTCTGACACTCTGGGCACATTTCTACCAAAATATTTCCCCTGTATTAGATTTCCATAGAATGTGAACAAAAATGCATAATCATACATGACATAATTCCCTTTTTGCAGATGGATAGAGTACCAGATTTTTCTGTTCCTCTTAATGAGTCAAGTGATGACAGCATGGATGAGCCTTCCACTTCTATGTCTGAAATGGCTTCACAAAGGTCGAGGAGAAACTGTCACCGCCCTGTAAGCCTAATTTTTTCATACATTATATCACTTAATGGTTAGTGCTAACTAACGCAGTGTGGGCGGCGTCAGATGTTTAACGATATACCGCTGATCATGTACTTCAAAACAATTTTAACCCCAAGCGAAATATAAGAACTTCGCAGTGAGTATATCGGGGCCTTTACTCTCCTCACGTAATAAGTGAAAACTTTGTTCATATTGGAACTCGATCTAACAGCTTTGTGTAACGATAAAGGTAAACATTAATAAAATACATTTTTAAAAGATATATATTTTTATAGCCTGTGATGCGACTAGAGAGGAGTCAAATGCGCATCTCCAGAAACTTGAGCCTTAAGTAGTTTAGTCAAACTATAGTTCTAGTAACTTTAATTATTTCACTCATTAACCTGATGCCAGTCAATTGTTTCTCCAAATAATATTGATAGTGGTGTGCCTTTTTATGCTTTTCTCTATATTCTCTTGTTTTTAGGCTCTTGGTCTAATCGTAATCAACAGTACATTTCTAATTTCATTTACTTGGATTAAACTTACTCTACATTTTACTTAACGCCCCTATAGAATGTATGTCATCCCAATATGCAACGGTCAGTTTATCATACTAAAGCAGGGCAAACTTTTTTTCTCTGGGGGCCACATTATCGTTCCTGACTGTGATGGGGGGGCTGGGGCCGGGTCAGCTATATAACATAGAATTGTATGACCCAGACAAAAATGACCACCAGCAGGCCTCATTGTGTAGTAAAGATTACTAGCCTGGCACATATTCTTTGAAAACCGCCACACTTTCTTTACATATAGGCTAATACAAACTGCACGGTCCTTACACTGAACAAAAAAATAATCGTTGGTCCACTGTTCTTTGAAAACTCTGCATTCTCTATCAACTTTTCGTTTAACGCTAGACATTTTGCTGTCCTGAACACTGACAGTACTCTGCGCGTGCGTTGTCTGTCACTGCTTGATCTCGAGCATGTCGGGTGACGAAAATCCGGCAAATATAGTTAATTTAAACTAAACATAATTTTTTAACTGAAAAAATCAACAAAATACCAGATGCAGACATGTTATTATTTTCCAAAAAGCTATTTAACAAAATAGGCCATGGCGACTTTTGGGGATTGCCTCATAGGGCCGGTTCAAGTAGTGGGGGGCAGAGGGGCTGGTGGGGCCAGTCAAAGGGGGGTGGCAGGCCTGAGTCGGCCCGCGGGCCTTAGTTTGGTGACCCATGGTCTACTCCGTGCGTTTCTCAGCATTGGTCCCGAGTGCCCAGTTCACGATCAGCCATGGTCTTAAAGCTAGGTCTTCTAAATATTAGATCACTCACACCTAAGGCAGTTATTGTAAATGAAATAGTCACAGATAATAACTTCGATGTATTTTGCCTTACTGAAACCTGGCTTAAACCAAATGATTATTTCGGTCTAAATGAGTCTACTCCGCCAGGATACTGTTATAAGCATGAGCCCCGTCTGATCGGTCGTGGCGGCGGTGTTGCAACAATCTACAGAGATATCCTTAATGTTACTCAGAAAACAGGTGACAGATTTAATTCGTTTGAAGTACTTGTATTAAATGTTACGCTCTCAGATATAAGAAGAAAATCCCTATTATCTCTAGCCAGGGCCTTACGCTGATTTCCTAAAAGAGTTGGCAAATTTTCTCAGATCTATTGGTCAACGTCGATAAAGCATTAATTGTTGGAGATTTTAACATACACGTAGATAATTCAAATGATGCGTTAGGGGCTGCGTTTACAGATTTACTAAACTCCTTTGGGGTCAAGCAAGCGTCTTAGTTAAGGGAATAACAGTTTAATATGAAAAAACGGTTAAGTATCCCTTTAAGGAAAGTTAAAAAGCAAAGCATTGTCCATCTATAAATCGTTCTCTTTTAGAATAGCAGATAGTATTTGATAAGTAATAGAATAGAATTGATTATAACAGAGTAGAAGTATTTGACCTCAACATACTGAAGAAGAGGGCAGGTTTTATTGTTATAATTTGACTAACTTGATAATTTTAGTCTATTCAGCTATTTATGTAGTCATTTTGTATACTATTGACAGATTGATTGCAGTTTCAGGTTTACAGCTCATTCATATTCTATTACTTGCTGTTTTAGAGACTGTTGACATGGATGGGTGTTCACAAGAGGAAGGTATGTTTGTATGATTTTAAAAAAAATTGGTTATGAAAGATTTCTCATTTAAATTAGATTTTAAACCTTTTAGTTTTAATTAATAGTTGACATGTTTTAGACATGCTGCCTGTTGCATGTGAGTAATGATTGTGTGGCAAAGTAAGCTACACCACAGGTATAGTTATCCAAAGGTAGTTGATCTCCACAACAATTGTGTCCTTTTAGCAAGAGGATTCATCCCATTGCTCCAGGGCTATTGCCACTGTAATGTGTTCTGTAAGTTGTAGAATTATGGAAACCATGTGTAATTTGTTGTTCAACTCGATTTGTTTATTTGTATAGCGCTTTTCACAATACATATCATCTGCAAGACTCGTGCCATATACTGAATATTTATAAACTTGTACTGTTGATCATTGCTTTTGGTCACCATGACACAAATGTTATGCATAATTGATCCTTAGTTTATATTTTGATTTGTCTTTTTCTTAAACTTTTTTTTTTTTTGCACTCAGATGACTTTATTCCAGACGTACAGGAGCCTGAAGTTGAGGACAGTGTGGCATCCACACAAGAACCTACATCCACACAAGAACCTACATCCACACAAGAACCTACATCCACACAAGAACCTACATCCACACAAGAACCTACATCCACGCTGCATTCCCAATACCAGAGAAAGTCGTCAAAAAAGAGAGGTGAACTTAGAAATGTGAAGTGGATTGATTTGTCCCGTTCGTCTTGAAGACACAAAGCTTTCTTCTGAATTAAAATATTTTATCAAATCTTTACTTTTGATCACTGCACATTGATAGCTGTCACAATAGATTTCTTTACACGGTCTAATATTCTGATTATAGTTGATTTACAACCTCAAACCTGAATGAGTTTGTTTCTTCTGCTGAACACAGAAGACATTTTAAAGAATGTGGGTAACCAGACAGTTGATGTCACCAATGACTTCTATAGTATTTTTTTCTAGGGCTGTAGCGATACACTAATCTCACGATACGATACGATACACGATATTCAGCTCACGATACGATATATATCACGATAATCAGCCAACGATACGATTCGATATAATTCGATACACTTACATCATTTTCTGAAAGATTTAAAGGGGACAGAGTGATTTTGGTGACATCTTGTGAGTGTTCCATTTACTTGGATTGAATTAATTGAACTGAAAACTAAAAACATAAATTACACAATATATGTCTCTGACTGGACAGAGAGTCTACAGCTTGCAAATGCTGGACAAATGAATCAAAGATGTGTTGAGAAAATTAGTTCAATTTATTGAAAGTGCAAACTAGCTTGCAAGCCTTTGAAAAGTAAATAAAGTGCAGTATTGCAATTAACAATGGAGAGTTAAAAAGTGCAAATAAAGTTTTGAGAAAAAAGGTTTTATAAAAAGATAAACCTCACATATTTCAGCCTTTAAATCATTTTTATAAAAAGAATGAGTCAAAAAAGATAAATTACGGACATTTGCAATGCACATTAGCTTATCTTTTATTATTAATAGTAAAATTAGGTCCGATTTTCCCATGGCGTCTGTCGTTGCTAAGCAACCATGAACTGCGCTCTCCACAACGACAAAGAAGTTTTAGTAGCTAATGGATTTCCACCACCGAAAAACGCTTGCTATAGCTCTGCTACAAGATTTATCTACGGAGAAGAGAAAAACACCCGTAGTGTTTGGGTGCACCCCCATCCTTCATGTTGACCGAGCTTTTAATGTTATGGAAAGGGTGAAGCTGATGGTTGGTTCTTGTCACATGAACTGCGGTGCGCTTGCGCCATTCTGAAAAGTTGAGGTGTTTTCATCTCGCTGCGCCTGGAGAAAATGAGCGCGTCGCTTCAATTATGAGCGCGCTTGCCGCGCGCCTACATTTGAAATAACGAACTTGAGTACGCAAACGACACGATATGTGAACGGCCCCTTGACGAGCCAAGTTAAACACGGGGGATTTGAATGGGACTTATATATCGATACTCGCGGCTTAAAAATCTATACTTTCTTGGGGGAAAAAATATCGATTTATATCGCAGAATCGATAAAATCGCTCACCCCTATTTTTTTCCTACTATGAACGTCAATGGTGCCGTCAACTCTCTGGTTACCCACATTCTTTAAAATGTTCAGCAGAAGAAAGAAACTCATACAGGTTTGGAACAACATTATGGTGAGTAAATGATGACAGAATTTTTGGGTTAAACCTTTTCATTATATGATCCAAAGAAAAATTTAACTCTATAACACTTTGCTTGGATTTCATAAAGTGTGGGATGCACAAAGGGAAGATTTTGCGTTTACACAAGTTTTAATATATTCATCTGCATATCATTTCCATATGCATATTCCCATCGATGTGAGACTGCTGTTTAACAGGACAATACATAAAATATGAGATAGAGACTGTAAAAATCGAGTATCTTTGTTGTACGGACATTTTTATTTTAAAAGCAAGGCAAAGTATATTTGCCAAAATTGTATAAAATACTTTAAGTAGACGGTCTACTAATTCTGTAATGAGAGTTAGTTGACATGTAGGTGCAATATTACTCCGTTAACAGAATGTCTAAAGGGGACCATCAAAATAAAGAGCTACCATGCCTTTTACTGGATTGCACTGATTTATTATTATTAGTCAAATGTTTTATTCAGAAACAAACTAAAAGAGTACTTTTAGCCTCTGAACAAGTCAATATGGCAATGAATGACCTGTGTGATCAATACAATAGTCTTTCAGTTCAGATTAAGGTTTAAAAATCCTAAACTTACGACATTTAACCTAAACTTAATAACATGTTCTTTTTATGTTTACTTAGGTAAAGAAACTGCTGTCAAAAGAAGCTGGACAACAGATGAATGTGCGGCAGTAGAAAGGCACCTAAGGAAATTCATTGTGAGGAGCCAAGTTCCAGGGAAAAAGGACTGTCAGCGCTGTGTTGATGCAGAAGCTCAAGCTTTAGGAAATCGAGACTGGAAGGCTGTCAAATACTTCATCAAAAATCGTATTTCTGCCATAAGAAGGAAAGTACAGTGAAATACAGGTAGCTCAACGTATTGGATGCCTTCCCACTAGCATTCACATCGGGATATACATTCTAAGTGTTTTCAACAGTTTACATTTAGTTGTTTTCATTGTATTATCCTCTTAAAGGGTTAGTTGTCATTTACTCTTCTTTGTTATTTCAAACACATAAGAAATTAGTTCATCTTTGGAACACAAAATATGTTTTGAATGAAACCTGAGAGATTTCTGTTCCCTCCATTGTTTGCATTGCCGCTCTCTGTCCATTACTTGAGGGGTTCCGATTGCATTAGGCAGTTTGTGAACGAATGTGATGATATCAAACACCCCAAAGCGCTAACCTCAACAAAACTAAGGAAACGCATTGCTATCTGTTCATCCTAAACTTTCAAGCTTCAGAGCATTTATAACGTAGAAGTAATCCATGTGGTTTAATCCCTGTTTTATGATGTGAATGCTCTCACTTAATCCACCCACTTAACATTATCCAACAATTGCAATAACTGTGAACTGGACTTTGCATTGATGCAGCACACACAATTATACACATTTTCTGGTTAATAGTGATTCTTTGCCTCGTATGCCCTTTTACTTGTTTGTTATATGTTGCTCTGTCCTGTTTTTGTGCTATTGTTGATCTCACTTAATCAATCTATTATTCATATTCTCCACCAATGCAATAACTGTGAACTGGACTTTGCATCGCTGCAGCGCACACAATTATTCTAATTTTTCCTGGTTACTAATAATTCTTCGCCTCATGTGATTTTTTTGTTTGTTTGTTATTTGTCACATTGATAACTTTTTCTTTATGATTGTTTTGAAGTTTGAAAGTTTAGGATTAACGGTTTTTAAATGGAAAGATGGAAATCTCTCAGGTTTCATTCAAATATCTTCAGTTGTGTTCTGAAGATGAACAAGTTTCTTATGGGTTTAGAAGGCCTTGATGCTGGGTGAATGAAGGCAGAATGTTCATTTTTGGGGGAACTAATAACCCTTTAAAGTTCTTTGTTGATACTTTGTTATACTATAACATATAAAAGGGTTAGATCCAGCCAATTGTCTTTTAAGTGTTTTAATTTATAGCAACAAAAAAAGACTGTTGGATTGTAATTCCTTGAGTTGCTTATAGCATGTTTATTGCTGTTACATTTATTTTGGTCAATGTTATTAAAATGTTGTCTAACATCTTTTTGAAAAAAAAAAACATTGTGTAATACCAAATATATGTTCATTGAGGACAAATCATGTTTTAAAGTTGTTGTTGTTTTTTAATCCAGTGTTTTGTGTAAAAACCACAGGGTCTTAAAGTCTTTATTCATAGGGAGTTTTCATGTGAAGTCCTCAATTTAAAGGAGTATATTATCTTTAAGCTGCAGTGAACATGACTGGCTAGGAACACAACTTCACTAGAAATAGAGGAAAAATAACCATGGGACAAACAAGATCCCCTTCAGCAAAACCACACAGTTTATTCAATGACCAATACAATGCAGACAAAGTACAGTTGGTGTCCTGCAGACTGAAGTAGTTCAGGCTGTGACCAAAATTTGAGGGCTCATTGATTTAGAAAAGTCTCTGGATTGGCTTTTTTATGCCATGTTAATGGCTAAGCTAATATAGACATGTGCAGATTAATTTAGAGGATATACATTATAATCTATAAAAGTTTAAATGGTAATCAAGGGCAAATAATGGAAGTAGTTGATGTTTTACAGATAGTGACTTTGGTCCTTGCTAAGATATAAAGATTAGAAATGTGTGTGTATCTATGAAAGCGGACCCCACAACTCCTAAATGTTTAATCTAGGCCCCACAAGTGACACAAAAACGCATGTGCAAACAATTTTGTTTGAATTTTGTTATATTGAAGTGATATTTCTTATTAGGAATTTTTTGTTATCTTGCTTGATTTTTTACAAGTCTGTAGCACCACTGGAAATGGTGGACCCCACAATTTGGCAAAAAACGGTGGACCCCCTTATGGTAGGAATACGAGTATGTGTGCGCTTGTGTGTGTGTGTGTGCTTGTGCTCGTGTTTATTACATTGTGGGGACCAAATGTCCCTATGGAGAGTCCCCACAAAGATAGCGAACCAGACATGTGTGTGTGTGTGTGTGTGTGTGTGTATGTGTGTGTATGTGTGCTCGTGTTTATATTACATTGTGGGGACCAAATGTCCCCACAAGTATAGTAAAACCTGAAATCACCTACATTGTGGGGACCAGTCAGTGGTCCCCATGAGGAGAACAGCGTATAAATCACACTAAGTAATGTTTTTTGAAAATGTAAAAATGCAGAATGTCTCCTGTGATGGGTAGGTTTAGGGACAGGGGCAGTGTAAGGGGACAGAATATATAGTTTGTACAGTATAAAAACCATTACGCCTATGGAGAGTCCCCACAAAGATAGCGAACCACACATGCGTGTGTGTGTGTGTGTGTTTATATAAAAGTAATGCATTAAATAATGCAATGTTAAAAGTGTGTTTTAACGTGAATACGTCTAAGAGTGCATATGTGTAAAAAGAGAATCGCACTGGTGACAACTTTTTTTTAAATTAAAGTTGATGATAACTTCTGGATTTGAAATACAAATAGTGAGTAAATGTGTTTCTGGTTCAGCCGCGGATTAGTTGCACACTGCAAATGCACGCAGCATGTGAAAGCACTATATAGCGCGTGCCGCGTGCTGCTCCCGCACCGCATACGCACTGCACACGGAGTATGTGCACTCTTGGCGACTTTGCTCTCTTTTGACATCGACATTTCTCAAATTAATATTTAATCTTTCTGAGGAGATCTGCTAGCTTGTTTACACAGAGCGCTGTGAGTCTGACAGGAGGATGGCTGGACCAATCGCGTTCCGGTCAGTCGAAACGGGGCAATCATTGACAAATGATCAGGTTTGTGTACATTTCTAAGCTTTTTGATTTTGTTGTATACAACGTGCAACACCATATTTGGAGAGCAGAGATAGTGACGTTTCAGGGGATACCCGGGAAATGCTCAGAGGAGGTGATGAGAGGAGTTGAGAAAAGCAATATTCATTTCCAGCGAATTTAGTAAAACTTTGTAAACTTTAATAGTCATTTAAATACCTTTATTCAATTATATGGACTATGAAACTTTGTGAGATTATTTTTGAATGTCTTTTGAATGAAATTAGCACAAAAAAAAAAAATTCGAATATTTCATTGTTTTCCCACATATCGGCCCATATCTTAAAATAGAACGTTGCGACTTCCGACTCATTTCGCCAGAGCGGGTCACATATGTTTATTCATTCTACAGTAACATATACAAATCAAATTCCCAAATCAATGATTGTGATAAGTTTATTGAATCAATTAAAAAACATACACCAACCATTTCAGAGCCCTTCAAATCTAATTGTGAACGACCCATCACAAAATCAGAAATATCAGAAGCTATCCAATCAATGAAAAAAGGAAAATCTCCAGGCAACGACGGCCTCTCGGTTGAATTCTATTTACATTTTTGGAATATTATTGTGGATCCTTTATTGGAACTATTTAAGGAATGTCAAGATAGGAAAGAAATGTCAACAAGTATGAAACAGGGTATTATAACGCTAATCCCTAAACCGGAAAAAGATCACCTTATGATAGAAAATTGGAGACCTATTACGCTCCTGAATATAGATTACAAAATTATTTCATTGGTATACGCTAAAAGGTTAAAAAAAGATCTTGGAGAAATTATCGCCGAAACTCAGACTGGATTTATGTCCAACCGTCATATCAGTTTCAACATAAGGCTTGTTCTTGACTTACTAGACTACTCTGAAAACATTGATAATGACTCCCTTATAGTTTTTCTTGATTTTTACAAAGCTTTTGATACGGTGGAATATCATTTTTTGTTTAAAGCACTTCAAACCTTTGGTTTTGGTCAAAATTTTATTTCAACAATTGAAATGTTTTATAAAAATATTGACAGTTGTGTCATACTATATCCAAACACTACTCAAAGATTTCCAGTGCTAAGATCCGTCCGTCAAGGCTGTCCGATTTCTCCCTTTTTATTTTTGATTGTTGTCGAATTGCTCTCATTACACATTTTAAAGAACCCAATAATTGAAGGTTTATCTATTTTTGGAAAGGAAATTAAACTGACCCAACTAGCTGATGATACAGCATTATTCTTAAAGGACAAACATCAGATTGGAAAAGCTGTAGCATTAATAGACGAATTCTCAGCTGCTTCTGGACTAAAATTGAATAAATCTAAATGTGAAATTTTATGTCTGTTTGAAACAAATGTTAAAACCATATATAATATGCCTGTTAAAAATTGTATTAAATATCTCGGTATTTTTGTTTGTAAGAATGTTATAGAGCGTCAACGATTTAACTTCTCCCCCAAAATGAAAAAATCTAAAACCATATTGAACCTATGGCTTCAAAGAGACTTATCAATCTTAGGTAGGGTCCTTTTGACAAAGGCTGAAGGAGTTTCTAGATTTGTGTATCCAGCACTCTCCCTTAATGTCTGTGATTCTACATGTAAAGAAATCAATGATATGTTTGTTAAATTTGTATGGAAGAATAAGCATCATCATTTGAAAAAAGCTTTGCTTTCTGGTCCTAAAGCTAAAGGGGGCTTTGATCTATTAGACTTTGTGGATTTAAATTATACATTTAAAGTTAAATGGTTAAAGGAATGCTTAAAAGCCCCAGATTCAATATGGAATTTTATTCCTCATAATATATTCAAGAAGGTTGGAGGTCTCAAGTTCTTACTGTCTTGTAATTACAGTATTTCTAAATTACCAGTTAAGATGTCGGAATTTCATAAACAAGCTCTGTTAGCCTGGAAGCTATGTTATTCACACAACTTTTCACCACATAAATCTATAATTTGGAACAATGAGTACATTATTAAAAGGAACAAATCATTGTATTTACAAAACTGGATAGATAATAATATAATTTACTTAAAAGACTTATTTAACCCTAATGGTCAACTTCTTAGCTATGAAGACTTTCTTACACAGAAAACTTTCCCTGTAAAATTTAAAGAATTTAGCTCAGTAATTAACTCTATTCCCAGTGGAATATTAGAATTAATGAAAAGCTATGTAGAGCAAAATGTACAACGCATTACTCCTAACATTCTTTACATAAATGGTATTGACATTCTAAGCAAAAAATGTACTAATAAACATATCAGAGAATGTTTCTACAATGCTAAAAAAATAATACCTAGAGGGAAATTTTTCTGGGATGCTATTTTTATGAATATTAATTGGCAGAAGGCATGGCTTGTTCCTTTTAAATTTTGTGTCACTAATAAAATTAGAGAATTACATCTAAAAATTTTACATAACATATACCCATCTAAAATGTACATTTCAAGATTCCTTGATATTGATAACAAATGTACTTTTTGTAAAAATGAACTTGAAAATGTAACCCACTTGTTTTATAGTTGTTCATACAGTAATGCATTTTGGAAAGAACTTGAGAATTATATATTATGTAAAACAAAACACAAAATCAACATTGAGGGGAAGAACATTATCACTTACTTTGAATACAAAGAAAAGAAACTATGTACTATAATAAACCTTTACATTTTGTTAGGTAAGTTTCATATCCATAAGTGTAAATTCCAGAATTCTTCACCATCATTTAAGTTGTTTTTGATAGAGGTGGATCTTTATTTTAAGTCTCTTAATTTAATTACAAACAAGAAATGCATATCAGTAATGAACATTCATTCAGAAATTTTTAATGGTTAACATGTCACCAGGGTTAGTTTTGTCATGGGATACAAATCTGTCACAAGTTTATTTTTATTTATTGGTAACTTGATTGTTTTTCTTCTGTTTGTTGTTGTTGCTTTTGTTTTGTTTTTTGTTTGTTTTTTTCTCAACCTTTAATGTATTGTATCGATTCTATTATAACGAATGTGAACTGGAAAGACTGGAATGTTGTTATGTTGTAAAAGAATTAAAAAAAAAAAAAAAAAAAAAAAAAAAAAAAAAAGGAGGGTGATCTGCTAATTACGTTTATAGGCAACCCGTAGTGGGAACGCCCACTAGCGACATGAATCTCTGTCGCTGGCTGTGAACGGGGCTTGCCTCAGAGCCAGCCTATAACTTTGAAATTTACCCACAGCGCGAGCGCACCGTCACTTGCGGTATCACCACGTTTATAAACGGAGCTCCAATTGAAAAAAAAAAAAACTTTGGAAACACGGACTATGATTCGAAGCGCTGTTTTCCTCTGCCTCTGTCTATCTCTCAAGAAAGGTAAAATTTACTTTTTAATGTTCTTATTTCTCGTTGTTTTGCTATTATAAGAAAACACTCAATATATTTTATTACCGGTAGCCTATAGCCTATTAAGCAGGCTATTATTTAACAAGCAGCTGATAAATAAGGACACATCACTGATAAATGTTCTTAGTGGTTGCCAACCAAGTGGTGCTCACTGCGGACTGTAGGCTATAGCCAACTTCCAGCTCCACATCTCTGGTCGTCATAGAACTAGAAAATAGAACTTTTTTCTAGTCCTGGTTAGCCTCTCCCCATCTAATGTTATTTTTTGGAGGAGCGTGGATTGTAGCGGCAACGTGAGACTTAATTCGGACACACTTGGATAAACTGGAGAATAGTGTATCCAATGTGCTGTGCTGGGAGCCCGTGACTTTATAACATCATGGGTTTACTGGACTCCTGAATAACCAGTTCAGGCTGAGAAAATATCAGGCTTTCACTATGTTTGGCAGAATATTTGTTTTGTGTCGATACTTATTGATTGTAAAAGGTTTATTATTCTTTTTTTATCTGTTTTTCACTGGTAGCCTAAGATGCGTTTATGATAATATCACAAGCGTTCATGCTAAGTGCAGGCACAACGGAATCTAAAAAGTTTTCTTTAGCCACATTCTACTTCTCTCTTTAAGACTGTCTGCTACCTGGTTGGTCTCTATCATTACTTTGCTTGACAAATTTTCAAAACCTGTGATTGTTAGTGCAAACAAACTAATCCATTGCTCTGAAATTCTGGGATAGTTTGTCCTCTGGGTACTTGCAAGGGCATTGCTATAAAGAGGGATATATAAATATTGCTTTGTCTATTTTGAATTCGCCTCCACATTAATTTGATTTGTAGGATTTGAATCATCATTTAATATTTATCCACTGTTGATCTCTCATATCACAGAATGACAAAGGAATTTGTTTGTTTGTTTGACGTTTTAGTTAACTTGGTGTTTGTATGTCACTGGTTAGCCTTTTTTTCATGGCGAGACATCAGATACCTTGCAGATAGTTTTGTACTTTCTGTTTTACCATAATGGAGACTGAGTGATTATTGAGATTTACTAAATGTATCACAGAATTAAATAAACAAACTGCACTGAAGAAAGTGATGTTTCAGAGTTAACATTATCATAGTATACAGTAGATTGGGTGTACATTTTTAATGCAAGAGGCTGTTCTTGAAAGAGTAGATGTCAAGGAAAATGTTTTTTCTTTAATACATTAGCTTATTTTTTCATCTTGACTAGTCCTGTTTATCTCATACATTAAATCAACTTGATTCATGTAAAATTACCACCTTCAGCCAATAATTGATGAGCAAATGTATATTGAATATCTTGCAAATATATATATATTTTTCCTAAACATAAGACTTACAAATATTTTCTAAATCAGTTTCAGGTGTGTTTGGTGATCCAGCTGAAGTGAAGTCAGTGTCAGTGACTGAGGGAGATTCTGTCACTCTAAACACTGATGTTCAAGTACAGAGAGATGATCAGATACTGTGGAGGTTTGGGCGTAATGACACTCGAATGGCTGAAATCCACAGACAGATCATCTCTTATTATGATCAAATTGAGAAGTTCAAACACCGGCTTCAGATGGACAATGAAACTGGATCTCTTACCATCAAAAACATCACAAAGGCACATGCTGGACTTTACAAACAAGAGATCATCAGGAGCTCAGGGTCAAATATGAAGAATTTCTATATTTCTATTTATAGTGAGTTGACGATTTTAATACATTATGCACACCCGCATCATATTCATGTCATGGCATCTTGTCGTTGTCCTGATTATTCATAATGACTTTTAGTTTCTTTTGATCGGCATTGACTGTATGATTTCAGTTTATAGAGAAAAAGTATATTTCAAATTTTACCTGCCTGTCTTTATTACTGTTCACTTTATGAATGGGAGTCGCTATAAGTGCAAAAGAAGTAAGATGCTATTTACGCTGTTTAGATATTTTTTGTATACATAGAAACAATTAGCACCTTGATTAAATTTAGTGTAAATAGCGATACAGTTTATGCTTCTCACACAAAATGTAAATAAAAATAATACACTAATTATATTATAGCTATAATCAGGGTAAATAATATAAGACACTCTATAATCGGTGTCTTAAAACACACCACATACTATATACATTTTATTATTTAATATACAAAGCAAACACACAAACATGTTTGTTTTGCATATTTATATACTTTACTTTACTTTTTTTCCCTTTCTAAATTGTATTGAATTATAAGTAGGCTATATTGCACTACTGTTGAATGCCTGAGCCTCAACCAAATGCATTTCAATGTACAAATTGTCTTTGACATTTGTATGACAAATGAAACTTGACTTGAAGTTTGCAATAGCCAACACTGCTTTTAAATAAAAAAACATTTGTACTTCTTTCCAGATCGTCTTCCTTTTCCTGTCATCACCAGTAACTGTTCTTCATCATCATCATCATCATCTAGTCAGAATTGTTCACTGGTGTGTTCAGTGTCGAATGTGAGTCATGTGACTCTCTCCTGGTACAAAGGAATCAGTGTATTGTCCAGCATCAGTGTGTGTGATCTCAGCATCAGTCTCTCTCTACCTCTGGAGGTGGAATATCAGGATAACAACACATACAGCTGTGTGATCAACAATCCCATCACACACCAGACCACACATCTCAACATCACGCAACACTGTCAACCATATCCAGGTATTAACTGGTCTGTTATCCTGTAATCGTTGTGTTTTGTTGCTTTTAGTCCATGCCTTTTAATTCTGACGATAATCTACAATATATTCAAATTGAGCAGATATACACATTTAAAATGTACAGCCCAACCTAGAAAAATGAAATATTTTTAATCATATGCAAATGTTTGTCGAATAAAATGCTGTAAAGATGTCCCTACCCCTAAATTATAAATGAATAGCAAGTACACATTTCTGACTAGCAAGTAGCAAATCATGGTCTGATACAGTGTATTTAAAAAAGTGTTTCAATTTGCCCCACCCAAACTTCCTCAAGTCTCTCTGAAAAAGTGTAACCCAACATGTTCGGTGTCGCCTTCCACCATCATTATTTACTTACAGCTTTAAACTGTACAACAGTTTGAAAGTTTTCTCTTTTCATTACAGCAGTGGACCAGCGTTCAAGGTTCATGATGGTAATAGCTGTTACTCTAGCGCTGCTGGTGGTCATTGCTGTCGTTGGAGGTTCGATTTACCACAGATGTAAAAAAACATGGGAAAAAGGCTAGTAATTACATAGAGAAATACATAAGCTTGAACATATTTATTTGATTGATTTTAAATGGTGATTAAAAGCGAATTTTTAATCAGTGTCTGACTTTTATTAAAACAGTTAAGCCTCATGATGTAGAGATGCATTAGGCTGGTCCAACATCCTATACACATCCGCTTCCGTCTACGGTAAGAACTGAGACTTTTCTGCCTGTATAAAAACATCGACCCCTCATCTGATTTTTGATTCTGGTTTTGTTTTCTTGCAGGATGTCGTTGCAGCAGATCACACAGTGTACACAGACTAGTAACAGGCTTGTGCTAAATGCAGACCATTGAGATCTGGTCCACAAACTGTGAGCTGGCTTAAGCTGGTTGTTGAATGCCAGACTGGACCACAGATTATGAGCTGACTTGGGCTGGTTGTTGGATACTAGACTGGTCTACCGATTGTAAGCTGGCATGCGCTGGTTGTTAAATGCCAGACTGGTCCATAGACTTTTTTGTTTTTGTTTTACTGAGTTCCTGCAATTCATCCAACATTACAATTTACTTGTTCTGCTTGTTCTGTCTATTCTTTGCACTTTAAGTTATTTGTTCCACGTAACACCGTTTTATATTTATATTTTAAACTTGGGTTTAAGTGTTAATTGATGATTGTTTATTATTGATTCATTATTTTCAGTTGATTATTTACTGATGCCTAGAGTCTTGTGTTAGTGGATCTCACGCAGTTTTAAGCAGCTCCCTGTTTTTCAGTTCCCAAATAGAGACATGACCAAACAATTGGAATTTGCAGAGGGATCCCCTCTTTTTTTATTTTTATTTTTTATTTTTTAAGATGACATCATTGTATCAGTTGCACTGAAATAGGCCTATTTGAATAACACCCAACATTAAGGTTACTTGAAGCATAAATTCACTCATAGGTATGTGGAAACAGATGGCAGAATGTTAATGTTTTAACTCAATTTTTTCTATGAGAAGTAATTCAGTAGGTAAAAAAAAAAGCGTGTTCAATTTTGTAAGCCGTTCACTGTTGTTGACATTTCTGTATAGACAAACATTTATACATTGTTGCCTGCTTGTCTTTGTATATTAAAAAATGCATATCTATAATAGTTGAGTTCTCAATGACAACCATCTCACCCTAAATGCCATGAAGATAAAATAACTCATTGTGAATGTAATACAAATAAAATGGTTCATGAGTTGGTGGAAGAAAGCAGTTTCTATAAGACCATCAAAGGTCTCCTCACTTGTGGTAGAGCTTGTTATACATTTTGTGTTTCCATCTGTCCATGAGAGATTCACACCAATTACTGTCACAAGACTCAATCAACCATTCACTGCTTTATTTCACAACGTGCACTGTATTTGAATAAAGTGCTCTTCTCTGGTCTGATTGTGATGTAAACTAAAGGATGTCAAATGCTGCCCTCTACAGCACATAGAGAGTGAGGACAGCAGTGTATCCTATAAGATAAACACTGATTTCAGATCATTTCCACACACACGTTTGAAAATCATGATGTTCTAGCATATTGCTAACATGATTTAACATGCTGGTGACATGTTTTAGCATGTTGCTAGCACACTGCCAACACAATAAAACAGTTTGGATATTGTTCTTTCTTTGTCACAACTTATCATTTTTTTGTCTCCCTGCATTGAAGAAGAAGAAAAAATTATTATCTGTGTTGAGCCAAATCCTACTCTAAAAAAAATAAAAACTCCGTGGGAATTTTATCAGCTTCTTCATTGCCCTTCAGTGTTATCTTTTTCTCAGAACCATTCATTAAATCGCTTACGTGTTTAATAACTTTGATGATTATTTATGTTTTTTTGATTTTTTTTGAAAAACATTTGATTGGACAGTGATTGCGGGTTGTAGTCATAAAGTGTGGAGTTTGTTTTTCTGTAAAAGAAAGATTATTTTAATACATTTTAACTATACATTTTATACTAAAGTTTATTTAGTCAACTTTTAGGAGTGCACCAGCAAGTAGATGATCTCAAAGCTAATAGACATGGTCCCACAGAGCTCCAACTTTGCTTTTTATATAGGCTAGATATAGCAAACTGCAGAATTACAGTTATCACTGTACAGTTAAAGACATTGAATGGCTTTTCTGAGATAAATGTAACGTTACCTGACATTGTTTACAATGGTTGCTTGAGCGATTACATGAGACATGATCAGTACTTTCAACATACCCTATGTCCATTCATGTTTATTTGTTGCTATAACTTGTAGTAAAGAGGGCATAGGGTAGCCTATAGAGAATGAGAAACTACGTCATGGCGCAGTGCATTCTGGGTAGCGGCGGCCATCTTTTAGGACACGGTTGTCGCATAGACAGTGGGTTGTCGTAACGAACTAGGTAAACAAACACACATGGACCGTGCGAAGATCAAGCACAAGGTTATCAACCGAGACAAGCTGAACAAGGAAGCAAAGGAGCGCTACTTAGAGAAAATAAAGGCAATTAACGGCCTCGATCCGTACGAAAACTACTACGCTGCCGCCTACAACTACGTTTCTCACGCAACTTCCGTGTCCTAAAATCCCACAATGCCTTGCGTTACGGGATCCGCTGACATGTTGAAGTGATATGTGCTTCATGCATTTTTTTACTGTTTTACTCAAGATAACTTAAAGGAACACTCCACCGTTTTTTGAAATAGGGCTTATTCACATTCTTTCCTACATTTAGATAGGTGTGCAAATGCATTTTTGTCTCAGTGCATGCATTGTTTTAGTTTGACAGGGTCGGCGTTAGCTTAGCTTAGCACAATGAATGGAATCCTTTGTTGCCAGTTAGCATGTCCTGAGTAAAAGTGATTAAAAAAACAAACAAAAAACACGTAATTACTTCTTGTGGCCTGCGTATTCACAACGAGTACAAATAGCGATGCAGATTAACACTAGGCGATTTCCTATGCAGATATTGACTTGGGACTATATTAGGGGGAAGCACAGGCGAAGCACTGCTGCTTAGGCGAAGCACTGCTACTTGGGCACAGAGATATCACGCAACACATGAAATCCCACGACTTCCCTAGTAAACATACCGGCGTGAATAGTAGCTGCCTGACTATTTTCCTTACAGAACATGACTGGCGATGAACATGGCTGATTTTGTGAGAGACGAAGAGGATGACTTCTCAGACAGTCAAGAGCCAGAGCCATACCTATTTGAACCAGAGTTTACAGAAGAGGAGCTGCGTGCTTTAGAAATAGACCGACAGGAGGAGGAGGTTGCGATCGCTCAACAGCCTGAGGACATGAGGATGAGAGCCAACACGAACTGGTGGTGTGAATGTGGGGGAATATGCCAGCCTATGCCGACTGAAATAGAGTGTCTGTGCTGTGGAGAGTGGTCACGCCGGTATGTTCTTCTTCTTCTTTTGTTTTTTTTTTATGTAAAAAACTTTTGTATGTTTATGGAAGTCGTGGGATTTCATGTGTTGCGTGATATCTCTGTGCCCAAGTAGCAGTGCTTCGCCTAAGCAGCAGTGCTTCGCCTGTGCTTCCCCCTAATATAGTCCCAAGTCAATATCTGCATAGGAAATCGCCTAGTGTTAATCTGCATCGCTATTTGTACTCGTTGTGAATACGCAGGCCACAAGAAGTAATTACGTGTTTTTTTTAGTTTTTTTTATCACTTTTACTCAGGACATGCTAACTGGCAACAAAGGATTCCATTCATTGTGCTAAGCTAAGCTAACGCCGACCCTGTCAAACTAAAACAATGCATGCACTGAGACAAAAATGCATTTGCACACCTATCTAAATGTAGGAAAGAATGTGAATAAGCCCTATTTCAAAAAACGGTGGAGTGTTCCTTTAAAAGGAGCAAGCAAAGATGATCATAACCAATGTCCCTCGCATGTCGATATTTAAAAGTAAAAAAAAATAATAATAATCTTCACACTAACGTTTAGATATTTCGATAGAATAAAACGGCAATAACAAAGTGAAATAGGTAGGTTAGCTGATTACCTTAAAATTCCATAGATATCGGCGTCAGTTCATACGGCTGTTAACACTTTCTATGACAAGCGGATGCGATGAGACCAGGTTTCCGGTTTCGTCATGCGTGGTTCGACATATAGAGAGCCTAAGTCCCGTCCCTCCGCTTCCGGCTCATGGGACCTTATTTCGAAAAAAATATGCATGGTAGTCAATGGGGAGAGACAACTTATCTTTTTATTCCGTCTGAGCTGTGCCCTGAATTACACATATGATGTTTGTCAATTTAAAAGGTAATTATGAAAGTCAAGATAGTCGCAGTTTGTCATAAAACAGGAGAGTAACAGTTAGTTTTATGTAAAAATCGCTCAATGAACTACATCTCTCGTCTCGCACCAAGCTCGTGTGTGTGCAGTCTGGTACAAAACACACAGGCATGACGGCGTAACGTTACGATTATAACGTTAGACTATAGAAAACATGACAGACGTTAGTTTTAGTAAATTTAGCTTCATTCATTGAGGGAAAAGGTATGACGTCTCATGCGCGCCTTTTGGGTTTTGTAGTCTTTGTAATTACGTATTTTCAAAGTCTTATACCTCGACAGTTTTACATCAAACTGCGACTTTCTTGACTTTAAAATGTATCTTTTAAATTGACAAACATCATATGTGTAATTCAGGGCACAATTCAAACGGGATCAAAATATTTGTTGTCTCTCGCCATTGACTTTCATGTAATATTTTTCCGAATTAAGGTCCCATGGTGGTTAACCGGAAGGGGAGGGACTTAGGCTCTCTATAGAGCTGGTAAGTCCCACCCCTTCCGCTAACCCCGCTGGACCTCTAGGTTGAAAAATCGTCAATGCAAGTGAATGAGAGAAAATAATTATTTTCCAATCCCGTTTGAATTTTGCAATGAATGTGAACATATGTTGTCTGTGAATTTTTTATATAATTTTTCGTGTAAAGAATGCTACAATTTAGCGGGTAGAATTTTCATACGGTTAGACTTTGTGTGAGAGCACTTTGTGGACTACAACTCTTCGCTGCTTTCGACGCGTTTGATATACGTCACCACCACTAGCACACGGATCCCGCTAAACATGCCTATGTCTTTTACGGATTTTAAATGTTGCTGTTCTCACCATTCGCTGTCACACTACTCACATTTGCATAGCCTACATTCAATCGTACTCTATAGAGCTGGTAAGTCCCGCCCATCCGTAAAACTCCAAGTGGACCTCTAGGTTGAAAAAGCGTCAATGCAAGTGAATGAAAGAAATTTATTATTTTCTGATCCCGTTTGAATTGTGCCATGAATGTGAACATATGTTGTCTGTGAATTTTTTATAGAATTTCTCATGTAATGAGTTTGACAGTATATTGTATGATTCTTTGGCTAGCAGTTGTGGAATAGACATAACGAGAAAGACTACACGTCGCATATGTGACGTCAGCGCATAACACATTTTCCCTCCACAAATCACGGTGCGATAATCTAAGGAATTAGTTTGTCCTCTCCCTGAAAGAAGGCGGTGAAGTGCACCAAAGACATAGGCATGTTTAGCGGGATCCGTGTGCTAGTGGTGGTGACGTATATCAAACGCGTCGAAAGCAGCGAAGAGTTGTAGTCCACAAAGTGCTCTCACACAAAGTCTAACCGTATGAAAATTCTACCCGCTAAATTGTAGCATTCTTTACACGAAAAATTATATAAAAAATTCACAGACAACATATGTTCACATTCATTGCAAAATTCAAACGGGATTAGAAAATAATTATTTTCTCTCATTCACTTGCATTGACGATTTTTCAACCTAGAGGTCCAGCTGGGTTAGCGGAAGGGGCGGGACTTACCAGCTCTATTCTAACCAGTCTTTGGTCGTGTTTGTCCCAGGGTCCAGTAAAGAGAAACCTTGAGTTACCATCCTGCTCTCAGCGTGATTACACACACACACACACACACACACACACACACACATGCAAATTGCTATGTACCTAAACTCAGACAGAGTTGATTGATGTTGATATGTTTAGTTTGGTTGCTGATGGGATTGATCAGCTGTACTTAAAGAGTGATGCATAAAATGGCCAACTCTCCATAACAATTTTATATTTATTGACGTTATAAACGGACATAAGCATAGTAAGTTACCTGAGAAAAAAGAATGTTGTTTTATTTATAGAATTGACCTTTCGCCGGCCCCTCCGGGCCCCTCCCCCAAAACGGCCATTGTCCAATCACACATCATAGCAACCGTTACTATGTGAGCAGGTCCGTCAAACATTGACTCCAAGCAAGATGGTGAAGCGGTGCGCCCACGGCGTTTGTAAATCGGACACTTAATACCCCGAGAGATTGTCTGGAGGAGTTGTGTTCTTTCCATTCCCAAAGCCGAAAAGACAACGTGAGCGGTGCCTACAATGGATAAAACAGTTTGGACGGCCCCACTCCCAGTTATGCCGAGTTCAGACTGCACGATTTTAGCCCCGATTTTGGCTCGGCGACAGGTTTTGAGAAATCGCCGACAAATGCCCGAAATCACAGGCAAATCGGTGCTCGTTCACGCGAGTGACAATCATGCAGTGTGAATGAGCAAAGACGCGATCTGAGAGAATCACCGACGAGTCGCCGACGCCCGTGAGATATTTGGCATGCTAAATATCTGGACCTGTCGGCGATTCAAAATCCTGCAGTGTGAAAGTGTTCTGACTGAAAACGTACTCGGTTACTAACGTAACCTCGGTTCTCTCTAGAGAGGGAACGAGTACTGCGTAATATCTTACGCTATGGGGAAAACTCTTTTCCACGAGATATTGAAGCCAAAAATTATCCTTAATTTTTTAATCAATGTAAAACGCTTTGCGGCACAAGCAGACATAGGTGAGACAGCTCGCGCGCCTATTGGCTGTCCTGCGGCAAAAGCAGCAGCCTATCGAGAGAGGCTCTGCGTGACGTCATGACGAATGAGGGCACTTCGCGCCCATGTCGTCACGTCCCGCCAGAAAAGGCGTGGTCTCGCCCTATAAATAAGCTCGATAGGCTGCCATACACTGATTTTTCAACGCCGAAGCGAACCAGCGCGTATTCCAAGCACGGCAAGATACGCAGTACTCGTTCCCTCTCTAGAGAGAACCGAGGTTACGTTAGTAACCGAGTACGTTCTCTTACGAGAGTATCTCTCGTACTGCGTAATATCTTACGCTATGGGGAACACAGTGTAACACGCCGTGCGGACAGGGATCCAACACCAAAGTCCCAGGGGCCGAGGCCCAGGGTGCATATAGTGCATAATCACCATATACTCACAGAGAGTAGAGGAGGAGAGGCTAGAAGCATCACTCCTTATAGATAAACCCACAGGGAGTGGAGGAATAGAGGCTAAAAAGCGTCTTTCCATATAAAATAGCATCCAGGGGAGCTAATTATATGACCATCAAACCACGCAGCTAGGGTGAAAACTTTCCGCCTAATCTGGGTGGCCATACATGTGTCAATACTCATGGAGCTGCTGCATCGGACTGAGCGATGCGCAGGCCAAAACTCAGTATCTGAGCCGCACAGCGGGCAGATAGCACTGAAGTCTAGATCGCCAAAAGCTTAGCTTGTATGGCGGGTACCTCCAGGTTATAGTATTTTATAAATGTAGACGGCGAGGCCCAGCCCACGGCCGTACAGATATCGTGCAGGGTGACCCCGCTAGACCATGCCCACGGAGAGGCCACGGCTCTCGTGGAGTGCGCTCTGACACCCAAGGGGCACTGCAGGCCCTTAGAAGTGTAAGCCAGCGCTATGGCATCGACTATCCATCTGGATAGGCCCTGTTTCGAAGCGGCAAGTCCCTTGGAACGCCCGCCAAACAAAACAAAAGGCTGCTCAGTCTGTCTGAAACCAGACGAGCGGGACACATAAGCTCTTAATGCCCTGACGGGGCAAAGGAGACCCGCGTCCTTCTCCTCATTGAGAGCCGGAAGGGCAGACAGGGAAATTACCTGGGCCCTAAACGGTGTATTGAGGGATTTCGGCACGTAGCCGTGTTTAGGTTTGAGTACGACCTTTAAGTCATTAGGCCCAAACTCCATACATGACGCGCTTACAGAAAGCGCTTGTAAGTCCCCTATACGCTTCAGCGAAGCGAGAGCCATGAGAAACACCGGCTTGAAGGACAGGTGTTTCATGTCCGACAACTGGATTGGCTCGAACGGGGCACCTTTCATGGCCTCCAGGACCGTGGAAAGGTCCCATGTCGGGACTGAAGGGGGCCTAGGTGGGTTTAACCTCCGAGCTCCCCTTAGGAAACACACGACTAAGTCGTTCCTTCCTAGCGACTGGCCAGACACCGGTTTTGCAAACGTTGCTATGGCCGCCACATACACTTTGAGTGTGGATGGGGTCCTGCCCTTATCCAGCAGCTCTTGAAGGAAGGAAAGCACTTCCGTAATCCCGCAGTCTACGGGTGAAAAGCCCTGGGCTTGACACCAAGCAGAGAACACCGACCATTTTGAGGAGTAGAGCCGTCTAGTAGACGGAGCTCTAGCCTGCGCGATCGTGTTTAGCACTCCCTCTGGGAGGTTAGCGGGTACCCGTTGATGGCCCATGCATGCAAGGACCACAGATCCGGGCGAGGATGCCAAATTGAGCCCTCCGCCTGAGAGAGGAGGTCTCTCCTCAATGGTACAGGCCATGGGGCAGCGCTGGTCAGCTGCATCAGGACAGGGAACCAAGCCTGGTTCGTCCAGAGCGGAGCTACGAGCAGCACTGGGCATCCGTTTTCCCTGATTCATTCCAACACCTGAGGCAGGAGCGAGACAGGGGGAAAAGCATATAGGGGACAGCGGGGCCAGACATGGGCCAGCGCGTCTTTGCTTTTCGAGAAAAACTTTGGGCAGTGAGCGTTTTCGTGGGACGCGAATAGGTCCACCTGCGCTCTGCCGAACGTTTCCCACAGCAGCTGGACCGTCTGCGGGTGCAGCGACCATTCTCCTGCTGGGACGTTGTTTCTGGACAATCTGTCTGGTCCCACATTCAGGTGACCAGGCACATGCGCTGCTTTCAGCGAGAGCAGGTTGTGCTGAGCCCAGACCAGGAGGCGTTCCGTCAGCCTGTAAAGGTTTCGGGACCTGACGCCGCCCTGGTGATTTATGTATGCCACCACTGACATGTTGTCCAACCGGACCAAGACGTGGTGGCCTCTTATCTGGGGACAAAAGCGCCGTAGCGCTTTGTCGACTGCTATCATTTCCAAGCAGTTTATGTGAAGGAGCTTCTCCCGTTCTGACCACAGGCCAGCTAACGGTCTGCCCTCGAGCAGCGCTCCCCACCCCGAGGTGGAGGCGTCCGTAGACACCACCTTCACACACGAGGCGGTCCCCAAATTCACACCTGACTGATACCAGTCGGTTACTTTCCAAGGTTCCAGAGCTGAAACGCACTGTAGGTCGACCCTGAGGCGAACAGACCCTTGGTCCACGCCTGGGGCGGAAGCCGCGCTATTAGCCACATCTGCAGTGGGTGCATGCAAAGCACGCCCAGCTGGAGTACAGAAGCTGCTGAGGCCATTAGGCCCAGCATTTTCTGAAACCTTTTGAGCAGGACTATAGAGCCGTGGCGGAAGGATTTCGCGACGTGCTGAATATTTAATCCGCGCTCCGGTGACAGGCGTGCTGTCATGGATAGCGAGTCCAACACTGTTCCCAGAAAATAAATTTTCTGACTGGGAGACAGCGAACTTTTCGCCCAATTGACTGTAAGGTCCAGCTGCTCGAGGTGCTCGAGTAATGCGGCCCTGTGTTCTACGAGCTCTGTTTGTGATCGAGCTAGAATCAGCCAATCGTCCAAGTAGTTCAGAACTCGCATGCCCCAAAGTCTTAGGGGTGCGAGAGCCGCGTCCATACACTTCGTGAATGTACGAGGTGCTAGGGACAGGCCGAACGGTAGGACTGTGTATTGATATGCCTGGCCCTCGAAGGCGAATCTCAAGAATCGCCTGTGATGGGACGCTATTTGCATTTGGAAATAGGCGTCTTTCAGATCTATTGACATAAACCAGTCCCCTTGGCGCACTTGCGCGAGGATTTTCCTGGTCGTAAGCATTCTGTACTGGCGCTTCACAAGCGCTCTGTTCAGCTGTCGCAGATCTAGAATGGGTCTGAGACCCCCATCTTTTTCGGTACCAGAAAATATCTGCTGTATAAGCCCCCTTCGCTCTGAGCCTGAGATAAAGGTTCTATAGCCCCTTTGCTCAGTAGTTTCGCTATCTCGGCTTGAAGTAGACGAGATACTTCGTTTTTCACCGTAGTTTTGACGCGCGCCGTATATCGGCGGGGGCGTCGAGCGAACTGTAGCGAATAGCCTCTCTTTATAGTGTTCAACACCCATTCTGATACCCCGGGGAGCTTTGACCACGCATCTGCGTGAATAGCTAGGGGTAGAATGAAATCCGGGCTCTGGCCGCGCAGGATGGTGGCTCGAGAGCCCCGGTGTACTGGGAACACAACACCGTGTTTACAGCGTTCGAGGCGGGGGGCGCGCTGATCACAGCGGGCAGCCTGGCCGCGCTCAGCTTCTTTATGACGGTTCGCGCCGAGAGAGCGAGCGGGGCGAATCCCGTGGGATTCGGCGTGTCTGTGAGAGAATGTGGGCGCGGGACTGCGGGCACATTTACTGCACTGAAAACACTGTCGGTTAGAGCCGACTGAATGTGTTGGTTTCGTTTTTACAGAAACCAAGGGACACGCAGCGTGTAGTGAAAGCGGGCATTGTGACATGGGCGCGTTCACTACATTGTTTGCACAATCGACCTGAGTCGATTTTATTTGTGCCAGCCCTGCACCGTGGCGGGCTGTGTCTGGGTGTGGGAATGGGCACTGAGACGTGGGCATTCTTACAACACTCATAACACCATCGGCTGTGGCCGGAATACCAGAAAATACACTCTTTTTTGGGATTTATCTGGATCGCCGTAAAAATGGCGTTTGTGTGCAGGCAAGCGGGCTGTGGTACCGGCTTGTTTACTGCGAAATACACTGGAACAGTCACATTGTTTGGAACTGAACGAGCGAGAAGTTTCGGTGGAGTCTGGCCGCGGCGAGACTTAAGCACCGTCGTTTTCCTAGGAGGCTAGGAAGACTCTGAGCTGACTGTATGTGTGCTGGTTTCGTTTTACAGAAACCGTGGTACATGCAGTGTGTAGTGTTTGTGGGCACTGGGTTGTGGGCACATTCACTACATTTAATGCACAATTGACATAAGTTGATCTCATTTGTGCGAGCCCTGCACTGTGGCGGGCTGTGTTTGTGTGTAGAAATGAACACTGAGCTGTGGGCATTTTTATTACACTCATAACACCATCGGCTGTGGCCGGAATACCAGAAAATACACTGCTTATATTATTTTTCTGGGTCGCCGTGGAAACGGCATTTGTGTGCAGGCAAGCGGGCCGTGGTACCGGCTTGTTTACTGCAAAAATACACTGGAACAGTCGCATTTCCTGGAACTGAACGAGCGAAAAATTAATCTGGCTGCGGCGAGATTAAAGTTTATTTACTGCGAGAGCTGGGATCGAACACGGGTCTCTCGTGTGAAGGCTTTAGGTTTCGCCACTGAGCCACAGGGGAAAACACCATAAGCTAAAATTAGCTCGAGCAGATAAGAGAGCGTCATCACAGTTATGTGTGTGTCGGCGTTTGTTTGCAGGCGAGCGTGTTACACAACAGACTGATTGCTGCAATATTGACATTTTCAGCCGCTTAAACTAGGAGCTGAGAAATGTTAGAGAAATGGATATCGGTCCGGCCTCGGCGGGACTAAAATACACTCTTTCCTCATTTCGCCGGTGACGCATGCCCACGGAAGTTTGCGCGGGCGCCTCCCAGTCGAGGCCGATGCTGTTCACGGCTTGAGAGAGCAGACGCATCAGCTCAGCCTCAATGCCGGCTCTTTTCCCAGAGGGCTGGCGGGAAACGTTAGCGGAGGGGAGGTCCACAGAGCTCGCCCAATCCTCGCTATCGGACGCCATAAGAGAACATGCCTCGGTAGGTTCGTCGAGCTCGGGGGCGGACGCGGCGGCAGGCGGCGGCCGCTGTCCGTCAGTGAGCGACTCGAGCGAAGCCCGCGAAGCTGGCGGGCGAACCGGCGAGCTTTGGCGGGCTGGAGATAGCTCGGGAGCGCGCTGAGCGCGGCGCTTCTTGCGGCGCGGCACCACAGCGGGCTGGAATGCAGGCTCGGAGAATGATGCCAGGCGAGTCCTCAGAGTCACCATAGGCAGTAGCTCGCAATGAGGGCATCCGCCGTCAGCGAGCGCGATAGCCGCGTGATCCTCACCCAGGCAGGACACGCAGATGACACGGCGGTCCTCGTCGCTGAGTTGGGCGCGGCACGAGCCACAGGATGGCATCTTTAAAAAGACGCAGCTCTTTTAGAGAGAGAAGTGTGTGTTGCGTCACGTAAGCAAACACGCACTCTAGGCAGAGTAAAGGATATAGTACGCCGGAAAGCGCAGCAGGTACGGCGGCTGAAGGCGGCGAGGCCAGCGACTCCAGACTCAAAGGCACGTCCCGCTGAAGGCTACAGGTCGACGGCGCGGCTTCTCACTCCGGATCCAGCGATGCGTGAGCTTCGCTGAAGAGTTGAAAATCAGTGTATGGCAGCCTATCGAGCTTATTTATAGGGCGAGACCACGCCTTTTCTGGCGGGACGTGACGATATGGGCGCGAAGTGCCCTCATTCGTCATGACGTCACGCAGAGCCTCTCTCGATAGGCTGCTGCTTTTGCCGCAGGACAGCCAATAGGCGCGCGAGCTGTCTCGCCTATGTCTGCTTGCTGCCGCAAAGCGTTTTACATTGATTAAAAAATTAAGGATAATTTTTGGCTTCAATATCTCGTGGAAAAGAGTTTTCCCCATAGCGTAAGATATTACGCAGTACGAGAGATACTCTCGTAAGAGAACTACATCGGCGATGACCGACAGCCAATGAGAGAGCAAGAGCGGGGAGTTCGGGGAGGAGTTATAGACCAGAATATCTGTATTTTAATAGATATATTTACAATTATATCAAACAGAAACAAAGTAGCCTACATATTGCTTGACCAGCAGCACATTGCAAAATTATTTCTTTACCCTCAGCTCTCTTTGTTGAACACACAATCCTTGCTCAGAGCTCAGCAAGTTGATCTCGTCTCCCCAACAATTTCTTCCTGCATAATCTTATTTTTTTTTCTCCTTTTCGCTGCAAATCAGCTCACAGATTGGGATCGCAAGCTTCTTGCAGGCTATAATTTTTTATAACAATTTGAGTCTCGCGCGAGAACTCTGGTCTCACGCACGCGTGATCTTGCGTTATTTTCTTATCACTTCTCGCGTGTGTTTGGTTGTGAAACGTAGTTTGCGTGCCAAACAGTTGTCGGCGATTCTTCCTCTTGTAAAATCATGCAGTGTGAAACCACCTGTCGCCGATCCATCGTTCAGTGTGAACACAGCAGCGACTGAATGCTGGCCAAGATAGTCATGCAGTGTGAAAAGAACAGTGACCCGACTACTTTGAAAATCGTGCAGTCTGAACTCGGCATTACATGTGTCGAACATGGTTAACTCGCGTGCAGCGTGCGTGAGACTGAGACACTGAGATTAACGTTAGTCAAAGAAACACGGAGAAAGCAGATCAAGAGGATCCACAAAGGAATTACGTTTTCAAAAGGGTTGTTGTTAACATGATATTCTCGGGGGTAAATGAGCAGCAGTCACTAGCAATGCAGCACCCGTAGCTAGTTTAGAGGAGTGCACGCTCGCAACGGGGACGCATGAAGCTTAACTGTTACTTGACAACATCAGTTCATATATCAATATCGTAACGAATAGAAATAACCTTAAATAATGTATGATTATCTGCATCTTTCCGTCTCTTATGTATAGGTACTTTTTAAACACGAAAATCGCATTCAGCATGACACGCAAGCGGTTGCCGTGGTAATGAACAACCTGCTTGTTAAAGCGAATGTATAATCCTGTATCTAAGGCAAAATTACTAAATATGCAGCGCGAGTTATATATTTTTTAACTCCAAACAATTGGCCACTGAACCAGCTTATAAAATCTTCTTCAAGGCTGTGCTGGTTGCATTTGAGGTAACGTTACAGGTCGGGTTTCTCAGATTTTGCTTGAGACCGGTAACGTTAAGCATTAACGTCGATAGTAGTCGTGTCTCCTTCATTGCGTATTTTTATATTTTGAATATATCCCTCCACTGCATACTGTAACCCCTTTTGCCTCGATCAGGAGGATATCGCGGAGGTAACGTATTGCTCCAAAAAAGGTCACTGACACGCAGGGCCGGACTGGGACACAATTTCAGGCCGGGAAATCCTACACCCATCCAGGCCATCCTATGCACCCCAATACAATTTAGAAACACGGACAACCCTGGTTTTTGGAAATTTGTATTACCGTATTAAATGTATGCATCATCTTTCATGTCAAATTCTTACATTTGATCAATAAATTCAGTTATAATAATAAGACACTATAGGGCTGTTACCCATCAAATTAAATAATGTGCACTGCAATTACAACTGCAATAAATAATGTTATGAGATTGATGTTTTAAATAAATGTTTGAATATACAAATAAAAAAATGCAATACTTAAACATTAAACTAAACCGCCAATAGGTGGCGGCAAGTGACCGTCTTAATTAGTCAGTCATTCATACAAAAGATTCGTTCAAAACGCTAAATCATTCAGTAACAAAACACCGCGCTGCTGTAGCTTTCCTTTGGAACTATTTAATCGGTGAAATAGAACAAAAACCGTTAATATGGTTTGTGTGTAAAATGTAAGTAACTTAATAATAAATATTAACTACGCTAGGCTACTTGTTTATTGAACAATAAATTCAATGTAACATTTTCAATCGTGATAATATTCAGCGAAACAGCTCCCTTAACGGTAACGGTTAGTTGTGTTATGTTAAACTAAATCATGTTATAATAAAAAATAATAAAAAAAATCTAATTTTTACCTCAGTACATTTCTTCTGTGAGTTTTCTGTGTGCTGTTTCACTCATTTGTTTTGATTTCTCCACAAATTTAACGTTAAACGGGCGCTAACGCTTACATTTTCTAGCAGTTCAATGCCATGTTCAATAGGCCTAAAGTTAACGAAGAAAAAAAGTACAGTATTTACACTACAGATGAAACTGACCTGCACTTGAAGCCCTGAACAGGTCAGTAATTTTGCAACATTTTGCTGCTTCTTCTTGGAGTGCTTTATTTTTCTTTGTCCTTTCCCTCTCTGCTCACCTGGCCGTTTTCTCTCCATCATCGGGTGCTGCTCGCATTTTCTGTTTAACCGTTTGGCGGCGTAAAGTCGAATCGTAGCCTTGCCAGTCAACAGATTTATTAAAAAAAAATATTATAATTATTAATATTAATTTTATTGAATGACGAATTCGAAAATGATCACTGGTAAAGCTAGTAATATAAAATAATAATAATAATTTTAAATAATAAAATAAAAATAAAACGCTGGCTGGCAGCAGGCCAAATTAGTCGCCAGGCCACCGGGTATTGTCCCGGTGCTCCCGATGGCCATTCCGGGCCTGCTGACACGCACGGGTATACCTCTTCCCGTCATGGCAATCTGTTGCGCTGGTAGTGTTTGACCATTTGTTTGACGGACGTAGCAACAGTAACTAAGGGGGGCGGGGCTCGGCGAAAGGCTGCTGCAAAAACGCTGCCACTCCTAGTTCAACACCTGTCATCTCAGCCACGGTGCCGGATCCAGTTCCGTAAGTGCAGAATGTGCACAATAAACACAAGAGAGAATGAGATCAGGTACATTGCAACAGCCTTCTGGACATCAGGTAAGTCACTTTAAAAATTGTCATAAATTCTTTAAGAGTGGACTTATGTAGAAATTGTCATGCGTTTGTTGCTGTTTTCTGCGTGTGTTGGTGAGCTGGTATTGCTGAGGTCAAACTCAAATGTTTTTTTTTTTAAGTGATATGACAAGTTTTCCAGTTAATTAAACAAATTTATCATTATCATAAAACAATTATTGTTAATAAAGCTCATAAATGTAACAGTACAATTTACGATCGAGAAGCAGCACATAATTCATTGTCACAGATTTGCATTTTACAAGGCTTAGAGCCTCGTCTATCAGATTTTGGAACTATTTGGCTTAAGCCTACATTAGTATCCATTTTTAAAAAACTGGCCACTTTCCTGTGTTTTACCCTGAACATCAATGACCCACTTAAGGACATATGATATAACAGGACTTACCACAATCAAAAGTTTGTAGATGATTGAAGAAGTGTGTTGGTGGAATTTTATATTTGTTTAAAGTAGCTGAATAAAATATGTTTGTGTGCCTGGACTCTGGAACATGCACACAAAAATAAACAATTTTAATAGGTGGTAATTTCGTATGGTGGTAATTTCCAGTAATGTTAATTAAATGTTTAATTAACATTAATTAACATAAAATTGCATCAGTTCTTTAATAATGTTCTCAAAAGTTTATCTTAAAAACACTATCTTCACATTAAGAGCATCTTTGAAAGTCTTGGGAACATTCCCTGTTCAAAACAATATTCATGAATTCGCCATGTATACATGCAGTACATGATGAATGTTCTTATGATGTTGGCAGAAAACATTCAAAGCAAAAGATAGCATTTTTGTAAACAAATCTCTCTTTTCACAGTGTATGTTTGATCTCATCAGCTGCATATTTATATTACATAATTTTTATTCATTAATGCCACAACTTCACTATTAGCTGTAAATCAGTCTTGAAACTAAAAAAAAATAATAATTCTCTGAAAACACTATTCAAATTGCTGAAAGAGATTTAATGGACATTTTCTTCATTTCCATAAACCAAACAGAATGTTTGGAAAACACTCTTAGCACAAAAGTGTGTTAGCTAGGAGCATAATCTGATATGACATCAACAAACAACTTTTTGTTAACACAAGCTCACACAAAACCGGGTTGAAAACTGATCTGGACAAGATATTAAATGCCAAGCAGGAAGCTTGCTTCGTCATAGTCCACATTCCTTTCCTGTGATTGTGTTTGCAGTCAGAGATTCAGAGAGGTAAAGAGAGCAGTTTTTATTTTTAGAGCTATAAACTGTGGAGGGAAAAAGACTTCAGCAACATTTTCTCTTCTTGATCTCAGCAGAACCAGAACAATGATTCAACAAATCAGGTATGGAAGAGGCAACATCTATTTTCTCTGTGCCTGCTGGACAGAAGTTCAGATCAGAATGAGGGTGTAATGATGTCTGCAAGCGTATATTGTTTTCTTAGCAGTTGTCCTTCTGCCTTTTAAAGTATTGACATTTCTGTATTTTCTGTAATTGATTTTTAATCAATTTTTTGTGTTTGTTTTTGAGAAAGATACACAGTGATAATATTGTATGGTATTATGATTTGTGAGAAGGCAGAATACATTTTAAAGGGATAGTTTACCCAAAAATTAACATTCTGTCTTAATTTACTCATCCTCATGTAATATTGTTACAAACCTGTGTGAGTTTCTTCTGTTGAACACAAACGAAGATATTTTAAAGAACGTTGGTAACCAGATAGTTGACGGCACCCATTGACTTTTATAGTATTTTTGGAAGTCAAAATTATGTTAGTGGTTACCGTCAACTGTGTTTGTTTACCAACATTCTTCAAAATGTCTGTCCAACAGAAGATAGAAACTCATACGGGTTTGGAACGACTTGAAGGTGAGTAAATGACCATTTTTGGTGAACTATCCCTTTAAGTTGTGAGTAGGCAGTTACTAGTCTTCACCTCTAGGTGGCAGTACATAACAAACGACAAAGCTATGTTTTGATCCCAGGTCAAAGTGTGAACACAAAAGCTAGCTATTTGTTGTTATACATGCTATGAAATCTACAAGCTTTTTGTTTGTTTTGATTGAATTATAATTACTTTTTTTTAACCCTATGTTGCATGATGCAGATCACTCTCAACTAATGCATCATTTTAGGAAAAAAGTATTTTTTTGTGGCAATAGGCTAAAAATGAATAAAAGCATTCGGGACGGGAGTAAGTACAGAAACACTGTGAATGTAGTAGCCTATGTCAATTATATTCATATATACTACACAAACTTAATGTGACCAGAGCAGTACTTTCTGTATAGTTAGATTCAGATGACAATGACTTCGCCACCCTGGGATTTGTACCCAAGGAAACACAAGAAAAAGGAACACAGGTTTGGTGGTACAGTGAAAAGACAGAGACGTGTTGTCCAATTTAACAAAGAAATAATTTTATTCAAAAGGAAAATAAATAATTCACCCCAGAATCATCATAACCATCACTAACAAGTTCATTACAACAATGTTAAAAACTCACAAGGCTAAAAGGAACATTTCCTCCAAATAATGTAATGCGAAGGTCAAATCAAGCCAAAAACCAACCTCACAAAACTAATGTTGCACCTTCCCCACCAAAAGATATGCATAACAAACAAAAAAAGAGTTAATTACACAAAAAAAAGAAGCTGCAAGGCTAAAGCTTACCTTAGGGGTGGGTGGCAAACTAGCTGAAAGAAATCCTGGTCTCAATCACGTGTGCACAGCCAACAAATAGGAAGAGTTGCTCAAACCATTTTATTTCAAGATTAAAAAATACTTTGAAGGTGCATTCATCTGATCAAGACTTACAAATCTTGACCGGACCAAAGCCGCCTGTGTTTTAACCCCTTATAATTCTGCTAGTTGATTCTTTCTTTTAGAAAGAATTTTCAAATAACTTTGTTGTTAGGCAGACAGAAGACAGTGTAAGGCCTGCCCTAGTTTCCGATAAGCGGTTGAAGGTTTACTGCGTGTTGCTGTCTTTTCATCGTGGCAAAGTAATTAAATTCCAATTAAACTTTTATCTGACTCCATTTTATCACAACCTCGAATTTAGGTTAGAATGCCAATTGGTTATTGGTCATTTATATATAATAATTTAGCGACACATTTGATTATTCTATTTATCTCTTTACTCTTATTATCCTCGTCCATTCGGGAGCCAAAGTCGCACAGGGTCCTCGCACCGGCCGTTCATACTATGTGGGCCCACGATCACAAACTCGTCAGTTTTGGTCACTAAACAGAGGTAATTGGCTAATATCTTAGACGGTCGCATTCACGCTTACTCGGTCTTAAGATACTTTATATAGGATTGGATTGTATAGCTACACTTGAATTAAAATAACACTATCTCTAGTCAGAGGTCCTGGCCACTGTACAGATATAAGCTGACCATATTACTTCTCTGCAGGGGTATGAAGTAACGAATTACAAATACTCACGTTACATTAATTAAGTTTTTTTTATTTATCAGAAATTGAACTTTTTTTAGTAGTTTAAATTTTTTACTTTTACATTTTAAGTGATGTATCAGTACTTTTACTCCGCTATTTTCCTTCTGTTTGTGGTCGTTTCTTGTTACATGCTTGTTTACGGTCTCGTAACTGTCGTCAAATCAAATTCTGCATAGAAAACTATAATCGCCACCTGCTGTTAATCATGTCTGTGGATGTGCATTCTTGAAGCATCAATTCAATCGACATATCAGCATCTTCCTCTAATATGCTATGGTACATTTCTGCTTACTAAATGATCTTTATATAGGCTTGCCTATCTACCTGACATTTTGCGTGGGGTATTGCGTACAGTGTTAACTCCCTCAAGTGCCATGTTCATAATTGCATTGAATTCCAGCTCCCATTTACTTCATAAATATCCAAATATATTATAAATATAAAAGCTACTTTTTTACTCTTACTCAGTTTTTTTGGACAGTACTTTTTACTCACACTACATTTTTTGGAATGTAATGGTACTTTTCCTGGAGTATAATTTTCCAGTAGCCTACTCTCTCCACCACTGCTTCTCTGGTATAGCTTTGGTTTGGGCATGCTGCCATGGTTTCATTACACTAAAAATAGCATTACATTACACAGAAGATGTAAGACTCACCCTATTTAGATTGGTCGAGAAATGTTTTGCTGTCCTAAACGGAATTTCCCTTTTTAGTCTTTACAAAACCAAGTAGCTACACTTGAATTAGTGCCAAATATTATCCGGAACTCTAAGATCGCAGTCGTTGTGCCCTGTGCTACACTCAAAACTGGACTTAGTCCGTCACTAACCTGACGCAGATTTGCGGTAACAATGGATACAACCTAATCTACTAAAGTTAATAATTTCCGAAAATAATTCCGAAAAAAAAAAAAATTTAATACCAGCATGATGCTTAAACACATAAAATCTATCCAATCTTGTCAGAGATAAAACATTATCACATGCATGTGCCCAAGTATATTATCTTTTATCCTCATGAAAATGCCTCCATTGTTCCAACACATAATGATGGCATTGGTTACTTATAAGTGCATTTCTAAGCTTCTGAATGTTCCAGTGAGCACTGTTGGGGCCATAATACGGAAGTGGAAAGACAATCATTTCATCATAAATTTGCCTCGACCAGGTGCTCCTCGCAAGATTTCTGACAGAGGAGTGAAAAGAATAATCAGAAGAGTTGTCCATTACTTTGTTAAACCTATAGCAAGGTCAACAAACTTAATAAAAATAAGTCATGTTCACCTAATTTTATTAGTTAAGATCATCAGTTACTTTTGACCCTGTCCAGTTCACATGAGGCTCACTGGTTAAAGGATTATTTTTAGTTCAGGTGTCTGATAGCTTGTGGGAAGAAACTGTTGCATAATCTGTCTGTTCTTCTGTGAATGCTGCGCTCTGGTAGCGAGCAGCAGAAAAAACAGGGTGGGGTCTTTTTTAGTGTTTAACCAGCCCACACTCGCTACATCTTCACACACCCTCCACACGCTCCACAAACGCCCATACATGCAGAGAGAGAGAGAGGGAGAGAGAGGTTGATAGGGAAAGAGGCAGGTCTGTTATGTGTGTGTGTGCTGTTCCTGAAACCTGTTAGAGTCTTGTTTTATTCCGTGGACAAGCTCAAGGCTGGCAGAGGCTCAGGCATATTCAAGAATGAACTCTAAGGATATCAGGATGTCACTACTGTTAATGAATATACTTAAGGGATTGTTTGGCTTGTTTCTCTTCCTGTCGATTGTTAAAGGTAAGAACAACTTTTTGATGAAATTACATATTTTCCCTGTTTAACAGGATCGTAGAGTGTGACTGTTGATGAAACTTACAGACTTCAGTGGGTGAAAGGAAATTCTGCAATATTCGCAGTGTATGGAAATTTACAGTTAGGACCCGATATGATGAATGAATATCAGGAGTCAGAGATGCAGCAAGCACAGAATTATTTTCCTGAACAATAGTTTCAGTTTCATCAGCAGAAGTCAGCTTCAACACTCAGCAAGGAGTTTATGGCCGCTCTGCTGTACACACTTAATACAACAACAATTCTCTCACACTCTCACTAAACTTCCATCACGTCAGGTTGAATGATTGTGATTGGTTAAGACATAGATAAACTAAGAAAATCTCCACACATGGACATAAGTTCAAAGCTTATCTCCATTGATTATCCAGATAACAGTGGTCCTGAGTCCTGGTTGGTTTAGGCACAAAGTGACCCAACAAGGTTACGCATCAGCATTTCTAGGCTTCAGTTTGCCTGATGATGGTCATTACATCTCCCCTGGGTCCCAGTTGATCTCCTCACTGGAGCCAGGGCCTGGCCTAAAGATACTGACACACACACAAACACAGACACATTGCTTCTTCAAGGTTGGGGTTGGTCGAGCTCTCTGTTCAGGAAAACTTTCCCAAAACATACACTCTTAAAAAATAAAGGTTCTTTATTTGCATCTATGGTTCCATAAAGAACATTTGATATCATGGAACCTTTCTATTGCACAAAATGTTATTATATATAATATATATTATATATATATAAAAGTTTCTTTACATTTTTCACTGAAAGGTTATTTGAGGAACCCAGAATAATTCCTCTATGGCATTGCTGTGAAAAACCCCCTTTAAGAGCGTGTGTGCCCTGATGTTCTAGTGCAGAGAGTAAACAGGTGGTGTTTCTGGGGTGAGAGGGGTCTGTGATGATGTCACCTGGACGTTTCTTCACTCTGGCCTTGTACAAGTCCTGAAGGATGGGCAGGAGCACACCAATTATCCTTTCAGCTGTCCTAACAGATAAACATTTGTTCCTTGCAAACGCATGGATTTAAAAGATTTGGATTACGGCGAGTAAACTAATTAAATATTACAAAATTGATAAACGATTCATTTTTTAAAATTAATTTTAAGGTTTTAAAGTGTCTTGTTTAACATTATGCATACCTCCTAAACGAGTCTGCTGAAGTCACGAACAGAGCAAAAAAAAATTTTTTCTTGAGAAGATGAATAAACTGCATTTAATAAATGCGACTGAAAACATGTCATTGATATGACAATTAAATACAATAGAGTCAAAACATTAATGCAATCATTTTAATATTCATAAATAGAATACAAATTTGTATGCCGGTAAAGTTGTTTGTACGTAAATAATTTACATTTTATGCTGTTGATACAATGTTTTAGTGATGACAATATACGTAAATATTATACGTTTCAATGTGTATGAAAACGTAAGTAAATGTACGTGTGAAAGAACAAGCCTACACTTTACGTAACAATACACACGTATTTTCAAGAGATCACGTTGCAGCCAGCCAGCAAATATATAGTTTGGGGTTTGAAATTCAGATTTATTTTGGCTAGTGAGCTGTTATGGACAAAATATACTGCAAAATATACTGCAAAAATGGGAATTTGGGAATATACTGCAAAATACAATGCAATATATTACATAATACATTTCCATTTATGGGAAAGTAGTGCTTATATATTTTTAATAGACTGCAATATATGCATTGACCATGTATGGCTATATATTGAAACATAAAATATGTAGGCCTATAAATAAAGACAAAATAGCATTAGATGTAATATTCACAAAGTTGATCCTTTATATTGCACATACATATTGCCATATAAATGTGAAGGTATGTTCACACATACTGTATACACACATTCACAGAATGAGTAACAACAGACTTCTAGTTCCCAGCATGCTTTGCTTCTAACTGTTAAAGGGGTCATATAATGCCATTTTTGTACAAGCTAATATGATTATTTAGGGTCTAAATTAAAAGTTTGTAATATACTTTAATTAAAAATTCTCATTAGTATTGTAAGAAAACACTTATTTTACCTGGTCAAAAACAGCTCTGTTTTCAGCACGCCGTTTCAGTGCATATGACTTTAAATGATAATGAGCTTTGCTCCCCCCGCCCCTCTGTTCTGTGCCTACACCGTTTATAACATAACACAATAACCATAACGCGTTGTTCATTATAAACGTGGGATTATGAATTATATTGAGAACGTCGTACATAGAAAACATGCCGTAATGTACCCTGAGTGTAAACATAGCTGCATTCATCGTGAAGCGT